>JAKZAP010000004.1:16193623-16793623 GCA_023053575.1 Branchinecta lynchi | reverse complement strand
TCCCCCTCCCCCCCACGATGTTCGGACCGGCAAGTGATTATTTCCAAGTTAGTTTGATCGGGTCCCTGATATGCCTGCCAATTTTGGTCGTCCTAGCCCACCTGAAAGTACATTAACTACGGATCGCCGGAATTCCGGACCCCCTCCAACTCCCCCCACAGCGTCCGAATCCAGTCCAGTTCTGTCAATGATGTATCTAGAGCTTGTGCTTGTTCTTACCACTAAGTTTCATCCCGATCGCTCCACTCTGAGAGTTTCACACGATTTCCGGTTCCCCCCCCTCCTACCCCCCTCCCCAGATTCATCGGATCCGGCCCGGACTCGAAATGAGACATCTGAGACACGAGATCTTTCCAGACATTAATTTTCATTATGATCCGATCACCCGTTCGAAAGTTATGAATGTCCCTATTTTCCGGATTCCACCACCTCCCCCTCCCCCCACGATGGTCGGATCAGGGAAGTGACTATTTCCAAGTTAGTTTGGTCGGGTCCCAAAGAGACAAACAACAGTGCTGCTGCTCAAACCATGCCGCTCAAACCACGCTGCTGCTGCAAGCGCACACGAACTAATAGTCTGCCGACTTCTCGGCTAGATGGCAGATGACTAAAAGTTAAGGACGATTCCAACTATGGGATGATGACACGACTTGGCTAACAAAGGTTGGGCGCTTTCAAAACTTCTCTTTGCAGATAATATACAAAATTACTATATTACTAAAAATAAGAAAGCTAAATATTTGGCCTGTATTTCTATTCACACACTGGTGTTTCATCTGATTGTTGCTTACAAATCTGCCATGTTTTCAGGAAGTAAATGTGTGTTCAGCAGACCCGAGACAAGTTATCGAACTCCCTGAATATTTGATGTCTCTGTGTGGGGATGGACACGTTGCGCTAAACGGTTTGCTGTTGGCAGGTCTTAGGATTTTCAGACAGAAAAAATACAGTTGTGTTCACAATAATCGTTCCGATCGACTGGTAACAATTTCTCTCCCCTTTCCTGCCGTATCGATCAACTTCTTTAAAAAAATAGTCAATCAGCGAGAGTGCAAAGTTCCAGGTTCAGCTTCTACGCTAAGAGCAGCATAGTTAAAGCACAGTTGCATGGAGATGATAAGAAGAAGACAATTCTCCTGTCGGTTTAGTGGTTCGTGGTTACAAGGGTTAACAAAATCACGATGAACTAGCAGTCAGATATATCTGACAATGGCGAAGCAGAAAATATTTTATTGACCTACGGTGGCGGAGTCGCGTGTTTATCTTCCTTGTTATGAATTTCCCTGTGATGTTGTTTAATGGTTGCCATAGGAGAGCAACTTATCTGGCAAAATATCGCGTGATGCATCCCGACTTTCTTCACTAATGGAAACCCGAGATCCCATGATTTTCTTTGTTATGATCGGATACCAACGACTACAAGCTGGGAAGCCCGTAAAAAACTGAATTGACTTTTCCTGCCTACGCGTCCCAAAATCCATATTTCTGGAACTGTTACCTTCCGAGAAAATGAATGATTTTTTAGGGTTTCCGCTTATTTGTAGGACCTCTTGGATACAAATTGCAAAGGTGTTTTTAAAGAGAGCAATTCCTTGTCGTCTAAGATGCAATATACTGCGTGAACCTTCGTCCCTAACTTTCAGAAAGAGAGAAACTCTCAGGGAAACTCTCAGAGGAGGAAGCTAAAGGGATTTACGGAAACGAGCATTCCATGTTCAGACAGTACACTTACCTGAACAAGACATTTCTCTCAACTCACAAGGAAGAAAAAGAAGAAAATTTGAACAGGGGTCCTGCCTCCAGGGGCGTCACTAGCCTTTTACCTTTGGGGGGGGGGGGGGACGTCCGGCTTGTGCCGATGGACTAAAAAATGTGCCAACAAAACATATCTCCCGCCAGCACAGAATAGAATCGGGGTAAAACTAACTGTAATGGCTCAGTTGAGATTATTCCTTTGATGTAATTTCGTATTTTAAGTTCACATATTTATTTTAGCCTTCGCTAAAAAGCGAAGCTTCCAACGACTGTACCAAGAACAAGTTAAACTAAGCGCCGCAGGCTAAATTTTTGAAATCTGCCTTTTTTTTTCGGACAAATTTAGCTGTACCTACCATACAAGTTCTAGCTTTTAACGTGTTTCAGCGAATTTCAATCCTAAAACGCCAAGCTAAATGAAACACTGTTCTTCTAAATAAAGAATACTACAAATGCGCCGCAGGCGAAATTTTGTGTGAACTAACTGTAACAACGCATCAATTGAGGTTATTCCTTTGGTATAATTTCGTATTTTAAAGTTCACATATTTGGCTTTTTATTTTAACTTTCGCTGGAAAGCGAAGCTTCCAACGACTGTACCAAGGCAAGTTAAACCAAGCGCCGCCGGCGAAATTTTTTTAATCTGTTTTTTTTTGTGGAAATTCAGCTATAGTACCATACAATTTCCGGCTTTTAACGTGTTTCAAACTCCAAGAATTTCTATCCTAAAAGGAAAGCCAAATTATACACCATTCTTCCAAATAGCGAATACTACAAAATACGCCGCAGGCACAATTTTGTGTAAAACTTACTGTAATGCATCAGTTGAGATTGTGCCTTTGATGTAAATTCATATATTTAATTTCACATATTCGGCTTTTCGTTTCAACTTTTGCTAAAAAGCGAAGCTTCCAACGACTGTACCCAGAAAAACTTGAACTAAGCAACGCCGGCGAATTTTTTTTTTAATCTTAGATTTAAATTTAATCCCGACAAAAGCATTCAGAATTCGATTTCTTCTGTGTTTTGCCCGACAAGATTGTAAAGAACTTTATTTTTTACGCGTAAATAGAAGCCGATGTACCGACGAGAATTGAACTTTCGGCATGCGCCCGATAAAAAGTTACAGAATTTGATTTTTTTTTTTTTTTTTTTTTTTTGTAAAAAGAACCGATGTGCCGACAAGAATACCGACGCCCGACAAAACCATCGAGCATTTGATTTGTTCTCTGTTTTGCTGGACTAGACTGTACAGAATTTGATTCATACCTTTAAAAATAACCCCTTGTGCCAATGAAACATAAACTTCCTGGGTGCGCCCGACAAAGTTTGCAAAATTTAATTTCTTACGTATAAGTAGAACCCGATGTGCCGACGAGTCGACCGACGCCCGACAAAAGCATAAAAAAACTTTTTCTTCTGGATTTCTTATGTATAAAAATAACCCGATGTGCCGACGAACCGAGGCACGACAAAAGCATGCAGAATTCGATTTCTCCAGTGCTTTGCCTGAAAAATGTTTGCAGGATTTCATTTCTTGCGAATAAAAAGAACCCGATGTAACGACGAGTCGACCAACGCCCGACAAAAACTTAATTTGTTTTTATTTCTTCTGGATTCCTTCTGTATAAAAAGAACCCGATGTGCCGACGAGAATACCGAGGCACGACAAAAGCATGCAAAATCCGATTTCTTCAGTGTTTTGGCCGACAAACATTTGCAGGATTTTATTTCTTGCATATAAAAACACCCGATGTGCCGACGAATCGACCGATGCCTGATAAAAAGCATACAAAATATTATTTTTTCTGTGTTTGCCGGCGCTTCGCGCCGACAAACAAGTGAACTTTCGCCGGGCTTCGCCCGACGAAAGTACTTTCTCAGGACCTTTAGGGGGGGGAGTCCCCCCCATAGTGACGCCCCTGCCTGCCTCCCTCCTTTTTCGTTTTTACTGGTACCAAACTCGTGGACAAGCTACTTTGTAAAACAGCTGTGCCTTCGAAAGTACTCGTCTGATTCGGCGGAATCGTAGAATTGTGTTTGTCATAATTCCGTGTCATCTAGAGGAACTGATTAAACGTATCTGTAGAAAACAGGTCGCCAAGATACCCTTGTCTAAAATAAGTTACAAACAACATCATCTTGCGGGACCTTCGTATAACCAAGAACTGATCTGTCCTCCTGAGGGACTTCTATCTTTCTTAATTTGGAGCCATGTTCGATTTCTCCAGAATTTCAATCACTCTTGCGTTGAACCGTCCATTACCCGCGAAGGTGCGTGGTAACCGCACACCGCATGAGAAGAAGTCGCATGTTTTCTTCTTCGATTATCCGCTCACTGCAAATTTACGAAGAAGGAATTAACCCCTCCCGCAAGAAATTGATTTCTTGATTGATTCTCGACTTCATGGTTTGAGACAAGTCCAAAGTAGGTCCAAAGTAAGTCCAAAGTAGGAGCCGGGTTCATTGGTGAATTTAACATCGGAATATAAGCCAGGTCAAAGCAGGAATCCTACCTCAAAACAGGGATCCTGATTTTTACTTATCCAGTAGTCAGTTTCCTCCTTCGCTTCGTATTCGAACGTATCGTGTTTATATCCTATAATGTCTTCCTTAACCGGAAGTGCTATAGACAAATGTTATTGAGACACAAATAGAAAAAATGGCATAGTGATGCGAGTTTTGCATATTCGGACCGTGACGGCTCGGTCTTGTTATGCAATGTTATTGGTTTAGTTATAGAAACAAACAGTCTGAAGGTTATGACGCCTGTAGACGCCTACGTCTAAAACCCCCGTCTGACAAGAAAAAGTGAAAACAAGGAAACCGGATTATCTAACACTGGCCATTTGCGAAAACTGATTATAGACTGGGCGAAACCTTCACGCCTAAACACGCTCACTAAGTAGCATGTATTATCAGCATATCGCAACAATAACACAAAGGTGACCTTACAAGATCACAGTTGTTGAGCCATAAACTTGTAAACCGCATCAACACCCAACAATATGGGAGAAAGTGATGTTTTGAATATGAAGCTAAAGGTGCTTTTTTTTTTATGTAGTTTTGGCGTAGTTTCGCTTAAAAGCCGTTTTATTTGTCCATTTCATTTGCTGTAGTTCCGAACTTGAAACTACGGAGCTCAAACTACAAACTACCTCGCCAACGTAGTTTGGTGTAGTTTGACTGTTCGGAAACAAGAACTCAACAAAACGCAAGTAAGACAAAACCAGAGCCAAACTACAAACTTTGACGAAACAAAAGTGAATCCAATAAAACGCAACTTAAGGTTCGTCCCATTGCGGAGAATTTATCGCGAAAGACTGAAGGGAAATGTAAAGAAATCAAAGCAAGCAACGAAACTGCAAAGATGGACCAGTTGCCTGCGCAGGAGTTTCACGAGAATCCCGGTATAGCAGAAATGCCTAACTAGCAATGTCATTTTCGGTATACGGCGAACGTCGTATTTTAAAGCAAAGAGCATTATATAACAGGAAGGACATCCACATTATCTGGCACCAAATGCCATGACGTAATAGTAGAGACTATACAGGTCAGATATTTAGGCCGGGCAAAGATTTCAAGCCAAAAGAAAAGCAAATGTGGAAACAATTACGAAACCGAATTAAGTCATCGTCACTAAAAAGGAAGAAACAGAGCTACACATATATTTATACACGTATATTTATGAGAACCCCCATTCTGTAGCAGGCTTACCTTCCCGAGGATAATGTATAATTTATGGCGACCGTTTATACTTTCTAGTGAAGCTACCAAGGGCACCATAAGACCATAGCATGAGAGATAACTATATTATTAGTTGCCCAATTTCATGCTAGAACAGAAGAGGAATTTCATCATTGCCACAGTCAGATTTCCCCATTTCTGTAGTCCATGGGGAGTCATTTTCCTCGCTATTCTTGAATGGTAGGGGCTAGGCTGATTTGTAGGGCAGTTTCCCTATGACTCTTGGGACAGGGGCTATCGGGAATGACGCGGTACAACTATTAGGCCAGAAGCAAGATTAAGTGGATTCTCTGGGATTAACAACGGGGAGGCGGCGATCTGAGATTAGAAATCATACCTTGTCTTCTACCTGTCAGCTCCAGTCTCCACTCTTTTTTCTTGGAAGTCCAAGAAAACAAGACGTAAGGTTTCGATGGGATCCCAAAAATCTAATATTTGATCCAGACAACTGGGTCTTGTCTTCGCCAGGCTAATCATTGGGATATACCTCTATAAGCCATATCTATTTTTAACGATACTGACCGAAACTTCCTGCTTTACTTCTGCTAAATTTCCGGTTTCGGCTGAATTCCCAGCGAACTACTTGTCCAGCAAAAACAGAACAATTTAGACACGAATTCAGCGTATCTTCATCCCTATAAAGAACATCTAATAACTTCAAATAAAACTTTAACTTATAAAATTTCCGGTTTCAACCGGATTTCGGACGAATTATATGTCCGGATGAAAAATGATTTTCATATGACTCAGCGTTTTTTCTTAGCCCCAAATCTGTCATCTAATCAACTTCAAATAAAACTTTCGCTTTTAACAAATTTTCCGGTTTGGCCGGATTCCAGGCGAACTAGTTGTCCGAAGAGAAAATGGTTTTCATCATCGTGTTCAGCATGTCTACTTACCGATAGATCGAACATTTAATCAACTTCAAATCAAACTTTTACTTTTAACCAACTTTCCGGTTTTTGCTGGATTCCGGACAAACTGCTCGTCCGGCGAGAAAATGATTTTCACCCTCGTGTTCAGCATGTTTTCTTACCCGAAAATCGAACATTTACTAAACTTAAAACGAAATTTTTACTTTTAACCAACTTTCCGGTTTTCGCCGGATTCCGGGCGAACTACTTGTCGGACAAGAAAATAGTATGCATATTCGTTTTCAGCGTGTCTTTTTACTCCATAATCAACTATCACATTAGCTGTTTAAAATATTTTGTTTGCTCCTTAATCTGAACCCCCTCCCCCACCCCTAAATGTAAGGCTACAGAGCCCATCTACGAACTTGACCTTACCCTTGACCCAAAGAGTCTTCGCACTAAGTTTCATCAAACTATCTCATTCCCTTCGAGAGTTATCGTGCTAACAAGTTTCAACAAGTTCAGATATATTCAGATATCCGTTTTGCGCTGTCATATATTCAGATACGGATTCGGCATATAGTTTACCCTATAGCCTGCGTCGTATCTCCTTCCTTCCTTACTTCTGCCCAACTTCCGGTTTAGGCCCAATTCCGGACAAACTACTTGTATGGCAAAAAACTAAAGCTCAAAAACGAATTCAGCATGTCTCCTTACCCCTACATCCAGCCTCTAATCAACTTCAGATTAAACTTTTAGTTTTAACAAATTTTCCGGTTTCAGCCGGATTCCGAGCGATCTATACGTCCGGCGAGAAAATGATTGTCATGTGCGAATTCAGCATGTCTTAATTCTTACCCGCGGAAAGTTTTCGTTTTCTCCACATTCCGACGAATACAGCCGAACTATCAACTTGATGGAAAAACTAAGCTAGCGGGTGGATTTCCGATGTCTTTAGATAGTAAGATGATGATCTTAATTATGTCTTGCTAAGATATATTCAGATAATGCATACAATGGATACGTCTGCTACGATGCTTTGGCAGCGATATTTTGGTCCTTGTTGGCAAGGGTCCTCGTCAGGCTGTCAATCTGTATAGCCTGACAAGGACACTTAAACACACAGAAAAAGACAGTTAATTTTCAATCTTCGGCCAGGAAGCAGTGGATAAAGTCGTGTTGTCCTGTTGTCCCCTCACATCGGAACTCTGTGTTGTTTGGTCCTTGTTTTTTGATCAGGTATTTTTCGCAAGCCTACCTAAATACTTGAGTACTGAATAAAAATAAAAATAAAAATACTTATTACTTAAAGGACACCTGAACGATGAAACCATACTTGAACACACCATGGAGAATGCATTTACAGATTCCGCCATGGAGAGCATTCTTCTCCTGAGCGTGACGTTTTCAAAATAGGATGTTCTTTTCTGGAGGTTTTCACATGCAGACTCCAAGACAAAAAGCGCAATTCATTCAAGTCTTGTACAGCGCTGGCCGGACCGTATTGGAATTTCTCTAGATATACGTTTGGGCTTAACTGGTTAAAACATATTCAAGAAGAAGGGTCGATTGGAGACATTTGTTCATTTCTAAAATTGTGCGGTACTGAAATACGGACAAATGCTAAATGGAGCAAAAATCATAGCTTGGAAACACTATTTCGTATCTGGATTGGGTTTTCTGCAGGCAATGTTAACGGAAGTCATACAGATCAGATAGGGATGATACTTGGTACTCTTCATTCAGGCGTCCTTTAAGTAGATTTTTTTTGTAAAGTACTTGATACTTATACTTAAGTTAAAAATTTCCTGAGAACTTGGTACTTGTACTTAATTAAAAATAAGAAGTACTTGGCACAACACTTCTCGTGACGTCTCTTTACCAAGCAAGTAGTTTAAAAAAGTTGTTCATTGTAACAGAACCCTCCATGTGGGGCTCCAAGAACAGCTCGCGTTCTCTATTTTAGGATCATATCTTCTGCAGTTGTGCTGATAAAAAGAGGCACCAAAAATTTACTGTTTCTGCTTCAAACGAAATCTACTGGCTGCTTTGTTGTAGGCCTACATGGAAAATAATTCTTCCACCAAAGTATGACAAGCAACGGTATAGCTGCACGAACACGCACTTGCTTCAGATTGTCAATTGCATAGTCTCTAAACAGTTTACTTATAACCCGTTCCGTTGTTCTGCGACGCCGGGATTCTCAAATTCCTTCTATTAGCATAATGAATTACCGGCAACCCAGTTAGTAATGGCAAATTGATGAGTTAGAGATATCGGTATTTTCTCATGGAGTTTCTGGCTGAGTGAAGCGAATTTCACCATGGATGCCAAATTCGCCCCAAATGGGATCTCGGTTTAAGCTGGACAGAGCCTATTTTCATCCGAGAAGTAAAGTTGTTAACAGGTAAATTATTTTTGGTGGACCAAGGAAGGCACTGACAAAACTTTCCTTTTTCCAGACAACGTCATCCAGTCTCGTGACATGGAGGCAGTTGATTCCTGGACCTACCTCAATGGCGAAGTCCCACCAAGAAACAAGAATGACTATTACGGTTATGTCAATATAGAAAACCATAAGCCTGAGCCCCTCCCCTTTCCTTTGTCAGTTACAGGCAGGCCAGAATCAGATGAGACAGAAGCTGAAGACACATAAAGGAAGTAAGCTACTCAGTGCTACCGAGGAGGCCTACTTTTCGTTACCACTTCATATTTATTAAGTCCAGTTCCCGTGAATAAGGGCACAGTTTTGTGCAGTGTGCGTGTTGCGCTTTCCTCATTTCGTAATTTTCTGCCATAGTGGCAGCTCAGGTTTAAAGTTTATGCTCTGGAGATTGGGTGTCGAATCTTCTGCAGAGGATTTGTTACCGTGTGATTTGTACTAATAGTCAGGTATTGGTTGTTGTTGGGTTTTACAAAGTGCTTAATGTTATTTATTGAATGTGCCGTATATATTCATATTATGCATATAATTCCGACTTATGACCTGTCCATATGGGTGGTTCCCAAAATCACCAAGCTGCCCCATGAAAATGCCCACGGTTCAAAATGCGCACGACCCAAAATGCCCACAGCTCAAAATGCCCACAATTCAGGTCGGACACTCAAAATCGAAATCGTCTGAAATGCCGGCGGCGCGGAATACCAAAAGTTCAAAATGGTCACAAGGAAGGCTAATATCGTCTTGGTTCAAAATGACGACGGCTCCAACTGTCCACAGAGGAGGCTAAAATCATCCTAGGACAATGGACTAGAGATTATAAGGGATAGGATTAACCACGGAAAAGGTTTTGAAAGGAATTATTTTATTGTTTCTTGGTCAGTTCAGAATTGTTTGCGTGAAAGAACAGAAGCAATGTCGTATAAAACTGTGCCAACACAGAAAGCAAAACCAGGCGATCCAAACGCTAAACTTACATCATGAAGGTAAGAGTTATCCCTTATTTAAAAATCGCTGTTTGAGACTCAGTTAGTCCGTTTAAAATTCGCCAGAGTAAATGTCTGAGCGATTTCACGATCAGAATCCACGTTGCATTGTGGGAACCGGAAACGTTACTGACAGGGTGCATAAGAACTTCGGTGCTGTAGCCAAAGAATGATCCGAAATGACCAGCAAAGTTGAAGCTCTTAAAAAAAAATGCCAAGGGGCTCCATATCAGTCACAGGCTTCCCAAGAACTCAAAGCGTTTTTGTTGCGTCTAACATCGAGGCAATACACATGCTGCTTGTAAATACATTTTACCATTATTATACAGAGGCTTACATCTTCAAATCGGCCATATCTTCTTGTCTTGATTCTTTGCAACCTGCTTACTTTTATAAAGACCATGCCTTCAGCTACATAGCCTATGCGGACGACATACTCTTAGTAAGCCGTAGCCGATCCACACTCACAAAAATTGTAAGTAAGCTGTCGTCGGAACTTCTCAAGATTGGCCATGAAGTTAACCTGTCAAAATGTGAGTACCTGCATTTCAACCCTTCGTCAAATGGTTCGAATGTATCCAAAGCTTCTATCTCTCTTGGATCGTTCATGGTCAAATCAACAGACTCTCTACGGTGGCTCGGCATAACATTCAAATCTTCATTGTCAAAATTTTGCTCTTCGGTTGTTCAAGAAGTTTCTAGATCAATCCGTACCGCCTATGGGCGCATCGTCCCCAACCGGGGGCGCTATAATCGTAGAGCTTTGGGAAATTTGTACAGCACCTTCTGCGCTCCTTCTATACTATTTCGTTCTGGCGTCACTCATGTTCTGCGAAAGAAGGAGATTAAAAAGATGAGATCATGTTATTTTAAATATGCAAAGCACCTGCTCCACTTATCGAAATTATGTCATAACCATACATTGACGGAAAAGTTCAAAATTCAAGATGCAATTACTACCCTTTTGGATGTTTCCTCACCGCATTCAAAAATCATGGACGACAGGGCCCAACCAGCACACGACGTCGTTCACTGTTTTCTGACCGAAGACTAAAAATTAAGTGTCTTTTTCTGTGTTTGTATGTGTTTTGTTTACTTTCTTCATTTACTCCGCCTTTCCGAAATGGCGGGTCATAAATAAATTAATTACTTACTTACTTACTATAATATGATTATACCAGTTTAACATACGATCAACGTCATTCTGAGACTCGGTCTACTCCTCCCGTTGCTCAGTCACCCCTAATTCAAGTTTACCACGTCCTGAACACCTCAAATAATTCAATCGTGGGCATTTTGAGTCGTGGGCATTTTGAGCCGTGGGCATTTTGAATTGTTGGCAGTTTTAGTGAGCATTTTGAGTCGTGGGTATTTTTAGTGTTAGCCTTCTGTAAGAAAGAACCAACATTTCCTAGTATTTTCGAAGTCAAACGGCATCCAATATATTCAAGGTTCTCTGTTTGCATAGTCTGTTCATACATATTACGTATGCAGCAGACCACATCACTCCAGAAAAATAACATATCGGAAAATATTCCCAATGCCAACGGAGAAGCAAAACCTTTTCCCTAAGGACAGAGGGCGCGTGAAAGTGGAACGTAAGATAATTGTCTGCCAGTAAGCATTATTGACGCTAAAGATGGGGCGCGATGTATCCTAGAGACTTTTGGGTCTCCTGAGGCTATAAACGTGCGATGATTAGCAGAAGCACAAATTGGTCTGGCCTCCAGTAGGATAAAACGTTGGCAAGGGAGAAAAAAACACGTTCACCCTCAGGCCTCAACACCATTCAAAAAGCATGAAGTCGGAAGATATGATAATCGGTCCCCTCACTGATATGATGCAAAATTGCAAAATCAGTTGCATAGTTGGAGGAATCGTAACCATCAGAACAGATTTGAGGGGATTCGACATTTCGACCTTCTTACAGTAGTACGATTCGACATTTAGACCTTCTTACAGTAGTAACTATTAGTTACTATTTTCGTCCCATTCTCATGAAAAGCTACGCTGGCCGTTCCAACCTTCTCGAAGTAGTAAATAATAGCAAGGACAAATAAGCAAAATCCCGGTCTCTGTAATACGACCATGCGGAGTCGGATAGATTCCCGATGAGCGGAGGTTAGGAGCTAAGCGGGACATCACAATTCCTTACCTCTACAAACAGCTCATCACAGTGGAGCCCGGGAGAAGAAATGTCGACAGTACGCGACTATATATTGGTTGTTTTAACACTGTGGCGTCACTGTGCTACGGTCTTTTCTTCTCAAGGCACAGCGACTAAGAGCGAAGTAGACGGGCGTCAACTCGAAGCAGCAAGTTGCTCTAGCTCTGACCAGTTTTGTCGGGGCTCTTGCTAACAGTAACTATTTGCTTACCACGCTCAGGAGCTTTGTAAGAGTGGCAACTACGATCCCTGCGGCACGATATTTTGCCGGAAGTATAAACATGCTTTCTAGCCTTGACACCAAGAAACCGGAAGCAGTGATCTCATGCGTAGGGTGGAACAAGACCTTAGTCCTGAAATTACACCAGAATTTTCGGCTTTTTTCTCTCAATATTCCCTTGAAAGGAACATTACCGGAGATAGATCAAGCATAGCTTGGGATTGAAACCAAAATACAAATGAGCCCTGACCTCGGCTGAGGATGCCAACGTTCTCAGAGACGAACAAGGAAGGCTACTCGAGTCTCAAGGTTTCATTACAGTTTTTTGTCTAGATGGAGCCTCAGTTCAGCAGTGCCGGACAGTTTGTCATAACTTGGCACAGATGCACACTGTAATGTATAGTTGCGTTTTTTTGTATGTAGTTTCGCTTAAAAGCCGTTTTATTTGTCCATTCCATTTGCTGTAGTTTCGAACCTGAAACTACGGAGCTCAAACTACAAACTACCTCACCGACGTAGTTTGGTGTAGTTTGACTTTTCGGAAACAAGAACTCAATAAAACGCAAGTAAGACAAAACAAGAGCCAAACTACAAACTTTGACGAAACAAAAGTGAATCCAATAAAACGCAACTTATGTCAGCGCTGATGCATAAGACTGAAGGGTATGTTGAAAACAAGAACTTCTGAATCTCTGTATAGGGATGGAAAAGCACCAAACAGATGAGAGGCAAGGTAAATTATTGACGAACAAGTTGTCAAGTGGATAAGTCGCCTACTGCACGAAAGAAAATACAGGTTGGAACGAGGGTGGTAGCTTAAAGCCAATATTGCTAGGAGGTTGGAACCAGTGTTGGGAAGTACTTCAAGTACTTGTACTTCAAGTACTACTTAAGTACAAAATCGAGGTACTTAAATTTTACTTAAGTACATTTTTCATGAAGTACTTAATACTTAAGTAAAATAAATAGGTATTTGGAGCTTTCAAGGGCCAATACATTCTTAAGTACTTTCAAGTACTCTCCCAAGTACATTCCGCTTCGATCGATTTTAACAGAAAAGAATTTTTCAGACAAGGGAATTTCAAGACTCAAAAGTAGTTGATTTCAGGGTTGTCAAAAAATGCTAAAAGTAGATTCCCAGTACCAGCAATTCTACCAGAAGACAAATCATTAGTCTTGCAAGGCAGACTTCTTTGAATGTTTCTCGTTGAGGAATTCCCAGAAGCCCGTAATTAGTTAGAGGACTTCAAAATATACGACTGAATATGACAGAATATATCCTTTATACTACTGAATATGACTGAGCTAGAAACAGTACTAGTAGAGTTGTACTTAAAACTCAAGTACTACTTAAGTACAATTGTGGTCTGGTACTTAATACTTGATACTTAAGTACAAAATTTGGAAGTACTTAAAACTTAATACTTAAGTACAAATTTGAAGTACTTGTTACAACACTGGTTGGAACACACCCAAAGTGATCAAATAATGCCTGACAACTAGGATTCCAAACACGTACGGACTGCAAAAATCTGAGTAAAACCAACCCCCGACCTTCCTATACAACCATGAGCATTCCAGTCTCGCATGAATACATGTAGTGTACGGATATTCTGCGGACGTAAAGGTGTGGAAGTTCAACAATAGACATGGTGCTCACGGAAGTTAAAGGATCCCTCGCATGCCATGTTTCATTTCTGATTACTGACGACAAGTCTCTAAAACCAAGCTTCTCATACCCATGAGAAGCCTTCAAATTTAGTTTTAGGCCAACAGGTATATCTTGTGTTTTGGGCTCCTTTTCTTTTGCTTGGCTTTTCCCACTTTTAAGTACGGCAGGCACGGTTTCAAAATATTTTTCGGACCCTTCTGTCAGAGCAGGAAGTCCGAACAGAATGAACAAGCGGTAACAAGAAATTGTAAACGGGAAAAGTATTAGCTACCTTGGTTGCAGTATGGAATTGCACGAAATAAACGGAAGGCGGCTCTTTTCTTACATGATACTCGCTGTTAAGTAACTATTAATATCGCCAACCCCACACTTTCGCACTGCTTATCGGTCGGTATAACCCTGTTCTTCCAAGCCAAATCAGACTGTACTGCTCTACTGTCTATGCTGCAGTGTTAGAAGCAGTCATTCAAACCGGTATCTGGTAAAAAAAAAAAAAAAGTAACGAAAACAAAAAAGCGACTGCAATAATAGCGATGATCAAAACAGTGGTATCAAAACCGCACCATTCGAAAACGTCCACAGAGCAAACACCCTGACGGTTGAAACAGCGAAAGCTCAAACCGCGTCATGCAAAAACAGCGACTCGGGCAAACATCGCGACGATTAAAACTGAACCTGACAATATTCTTTGCTAATTTTTTCATGTCATGAGGCGAAAGACAGAATTTATGGAAAGGAGTAAAAGGTCCTGAATGAATTGATGAAATTTATTACCCATTTTTAAGACGAAAGTCACCAGGGAGAAAAAAAGGCAAATAAACAAGAACACATAATACATATGCTTTCTTTCGACACATTATTGCAAGTCGACTTGTGTGTCGGAATGGTGGTCTTTGTCGGTGTAACGAACTATGGGATTTAGCTTCATGAAGATACTGGTCTAAAACTTTCGAACTTCTAAACGTTGCTGTCTTTCGTCGCGTTTATGTTTTTCCTTATTTTGACCGTAGCAGTAGTTGTCTGTAGCAGCTTCGATCATCGCTCTGTTTTGCATGGCTCGGGTTTTGCTTTTTCCTATCGCTGTTTCGCAGTCGCACTTCTTGTTCTCTCTTGTTTGACATGCAACCGTTTGATTTACGGGACAGAAATTATCGCAAAAGATACCAAAGAAACATTTATGTACAAGTTTTTTCAATTTTCAACGGTCGACGGAAACAAGCGAGAGTAATCGATCAAATGCTCATCGATCCTCGAAAATTACCCTGACCTTCATCACACTGCATTTTAACATGCATGTCCATTAACGCCTATCACGCTCAAGGAATTGCGATCTGTCCCCGATAGCTTACTTTTTCAGTCGTGAATGAAAGTAAATTGCCTTGGCTATAAAGCTTCTATAACTAACTTTTTTTTGCGAAAAGGTCTTCTTCGATTTCTTCAGGTTTGCAAGCTTTCTCTTTAAGATAATGCGTAAAACTTGTTTAAACACAAGTTTCTGAGTGGTTTGCATTACTGTGAGAAATTATTCGCATTTGGTTACTTGTGTCCTAAAGGTTTCCAGTAATTGGTACGATGCACATGAGAAAGGTTTCGTGGTTGTGCTAAATACGTTAATGATCAATTGATTGTTCATGGAGGCGATGCGCTCTCCCGATTTCTCCCCTGGCAACCAAATTCAAGATCGTCCATTGCAAGAGAGGTCTTCATCTGAACAAAACTTTAGTCCTACAAACTTCGGACCAAACCAAGGATCGAAATAAGCTCCTTGGCCCTTGTGTTAAATTCTTCGCCCCTGGAACAAGACCTAAGGTTTCGATGGGATCCCAAAAATCTAATATTTGATCCAGACAACTGGGTCTTGTCTTCCCCAGATCCAGTCTTCGCCAGGCTAATCATTAAAGAAAACCAAGTTCAGATATAGCCTACCTCTATCAGCTATATCTATTTTGCGGAAACTGATCGAAACTTCCTGCTTTACTTCTGCCAAATTTCCGGTTTCGGCCGAATTCCGAGCGAACTACTTGTCAAGCAAGAAAAGAAAATTCAGAATCGAATTGAGCGTACGGTATCTTCTTATTATTAAAGCACATCTAATCAATTTCAAATAAGACTTTATCTTCTAAACAATAACGGTTACAACCGGATTCTGGATGAATTATATGTCCGGTTAAAAAATGATTTTCATATACAGACCCAGCGTCTCTTCTTACCCCTAAATCTGTAATCTAATCAACTTCAAATGAAACTTATTATTTTAAACAAATTCCAGTTTTGGCCGGAGTCCGGGCAAATTAGTTGTCCGGGAAGAAAATCCTTTTGACATAAGTTTTCAGCATGTCTGCTTACCCCTAAATCGAACATTTAATTAACTTTAAATCAAACTTTTACTTTTAACAAACTTTCCGGTTTTAGCCGGATTTCGGAAAAACTACTCGTCTGGCGAGAAAATGGTTTTAACAATCGTGCTCAGCATGTCTTCTTACCCCTAAATTGAACATTTAATCAACTTCAAATGAAACTTTTACTTAACCCACTTTCCGGTTTTTGCCGGATTCCGGGCGAACTACTTGGCGGACGAGAAAACAGTTTGCATATTCGTGGTCAGCATGTCTTCTTACTCCATAATCGACTATCACATTAGCTGTTTAAAAATATTTTGTTTGCCCCTTAATTTGAACCCGCACCCCTAAATGTAGGGCTAAAGGGCCCATCTACGAACTTGACCTTACCCTTGACACAAAGAGTCCTCACACCAAGCTTCATCAAAATATCTCATTCCCTTAGTGAGTTATCGTGCTAACAGACGGACAGACGGACAACTTTTACGATGTCACTTACGTTTTGGGATCCCAAAAACGTAAGAACCGACAGTTTTCCAGAAAAATTGTCATTTTAAGAGAATTTGATCTTTTCTTAAGAAGAACCGACGGTTTTAAGAAGATTTTTAAGAAAAAATACTGTTGTTAAGTAAATTGGTGGCGGTCCTATATATTTACTCTGTCAAATAATGCATATTTTCGCTGCTTTCTTAATAGATACTAAGTGTGTCTAAAAAATGAACTGTTTCTTGTGGTACGATTTCCAAAGACATTCGCGAATTGCTGATTTTTTTTTACTAATCTAATGCTTTCTTGCTGAAATTTAGTACATATTTAAATATAATGCCTCAGGGCAGTGCGCGTGTCGCGTAAATGTTATTGGAATCTAGTGAAAATAAATCTCCGGAGTTTAGTAAACTTAATTTTGGTCCAGTGGCAACACAGCTGTGAAAATCGGTTTCAATCGTAAAAATGTGATCGTTAAAAACTGTTGACAACAGGAAACAACTGTAAACTAAAGAGCTGGAAACAGCTGTTTCCAATAGTAAAATTATGTATGGAAACAATCGGTTTCAATCGCATAAATACGATCGTTAGTAACTGTTTCCAACTGAAAACAATTGTTTAAAATCGTAAAATAACAATCGTTTACGACTGTTACCAAGTGTTTACAGCTGTTTACAATCGTTTTCAGTTTGTAAAATGTCCCATAAACGCTACTGAAAAAAAAAGATCGTTTCCAATCGTTTACGACTTGAATTATTTCCATACGGAATCAAAACTTCCTGCCTTACCCTACTTCTTCCAAATTTCCAGTTTCGGCCGGATTTCAGGCGAACTACTTGTCTGGCAAAATACTAAAGCTCAGAAACATTTAAGTCTCTTTGCCCCTACATCGAACCTCTAATCAACTTCAGATGAGACTTTTAGTTTTCCCAAATTTTCCGGTTTTGTCCGGATTCCTGGCGAACCATTTGTCCAGCGAAAAAATTATTTTCATACGCGTGTTCAGCATGTCTTCTTATCCCCAAATCGACTATCTCGTTAGCTGTCAAGCAATATTTAGTTCGGCCCTTAGTTTGAACCCCTTCCCCTCCCCTAAATGTAGGGATACAGGGCCCATCTACGAACTCTCCTGTCCCTTGACCCAAAGAATCCTACCAAGTTTCATCAAAATATCTCGTTCCCTTCGAGTTATCGTGCTTAGGGACGGACGGACAACTTTTACGAAGTCATAGGTATCCCTCTACTTACGTTTTGGGATCCCAAAAAGTAGGGTGATAAGAAAGATTCCTGGAAGAGGCGAGAAGAAAACCTTTGTCTCATTCATAAACAGTCCCCGTAATCCAACAGACCATGACAAGCTACTTCTGACTCCCATGGAGAATTTGAACTCGGACCATTTACACACTTACATCCGTGTTCGCTAGAAGTTCTTCCATCGCAAAGTCGAACTTCACGTATCCAGGGCCTGAAATACGCTTGGATTTTCGTAAAGTGTAAATCCATCATCAGTCTTGCCGACGAGCTCATCGTCAATACTCATCGAGTATTGACGACTCTTATCGAATTTTAGAGTTTGGAACTAGCACTATTCATAATTCGGGAAACGTTTCTCCAGCGGCTCTCTTCCAGTCATCGAAGTCCAGCCCCCAGGGAATCCTCGTGCCCAATCGCTTCAAAGACTTTCCATCGTGTGGGAAGAATCGATTCCAGCGCAGAAGGAGAACTGGAAAACATCTTCGCTGGGTAACTTTTAGTAAGCGGGCCTTGTTCGCGTGTGTGGATAAGGGTGACTTTCGTCCCTCTCTCAGAAGGTGTGACGTCACTAGTGAATGTGCTAGAGAAGAAAAGAAGAAAACAGCTGGAGAGCCAACCTCCATACTTCTTCCAGATGTGCTAGCAAAACCTTAGGATTGGTGAAGCAAATGTGTTCACCCGGTTATAGAACAAGAAATTCACCTTCACAAAAAACCTCCCTCCGTTGGGGCGATTGTTGTTAATCCGTTCTGCTCGCCGTCCTAGCTTATCAAAAGCGGTGCTGAACTGTTTTCAAAAAGTGTTAAATAGGTTGTAAAAACAATAACAGTGAGATCGAGTCTCTTGTGCATCTCATAAATAATACTACAGGTAAGTAAATGCTGCGTTGTGTTCCACCTTGAGGGAAGTCATTAGGCCTGAGTTTTGCCACATGCTGCTGACTTGTCTCTTTATCCTTGAAAATTTGGTCAAGGATGGCAGAACAACCAGTTTGCCCAGTGGGATTTCCGCCGCACAAATAAAAAAGCTTGATCCATGTAGCCCGAACATTGATAATTTGTTCAGAAAAGAACTAGTTACGAAGGCTGTTGGCGATCACTAGGACCAGAGAATATCTGTAACTCAACTCAAACCTGCACACAAGATTTTAGCTTGCCGAGTATGGATAAAAGAAAAGAAAAGCTAATCTTCGAAATTCGTAAATACACATTAGTGTATAAGAGTACTAGCTAACGCTTTATTGCCTTCCTTGTAACCAAAAGAGGAAGGGCGCCTTATTATGCGGAATGGCAACAACTTCCTGAACCCAGGGTGCTGCCAAAACCTTGAATGAGCTAATCAAAAGGCCAGTAACACATCAAGTTGTGAAGCTGAGTTCATTACTTGTTCGAATTTCACATTGGCTTGTCTGTATATGATCTTAAACTCAATTTATAATATTTCCAGTACCGAAGCTTTACTCCACACAGCACTTTTTTATTATCGCAAAAAGTAAGTGGGGGGGGATACCTATGACTTCGTAACAGTTGTCCGTCTGTCCACCCATCTGTCTGTCTGTCAGCAAGATAGTTGAAGGGGTTGAGATATTTTGTTCAAACTTAGTGTTGAAAAATTAAGAGATGAAAAACAAATATTTTTTCAAGCTGATGTGAGGGTCGACTTAGAGACTCTCACGGGGTAAGGAGATATGCTGAATCCAGAACTAAACTCCATCTCTCAACGGACAAATAGTTCGCCTGGAATCCGCAAAACAGAAATTTCGTAAAAGAAAAAGTTCTATGTAAAGGTGAATACAAGTCCTATACAGGGGTACATAGACATGCTGAATCTGTTTTATGTTTTGTTTTTTCGTCGGACAAATATTTAGCCCGGAATCCGGCGAAAACAGAAAAATTAGTAAGAGTGAAATTCTTATCTGCAGTTGTTAGAAGTTAAATGTTGGTTGATTAGAGCGTCGATTTACAGGTAAGAATACATCCTAAATCTATAGTTCCCGCCGAGGTTCCCGCCGGACAAGTAGACTGACCGGAATCGGGCAAAAAACGGAAATTTGGTAGGAGTACAGTTCATTCAGAAGTCGATCAAAACATACTTATAGGAGCAAGAATACAAGCTGAATCTATGTGTGAAGCTGAACTTTCTCGCTGGGTAATTAATTCATCCGGAATCCGCCAGAACCGGAACTTGGATAGAAGCAAACAAATTCTTCAAGTCGATCGGAGAATCGATAAAGAACTAACATTATATGTTGAATCCAAATATGAGCTTTATTTTCTGACTGGACAAGTAGTTTGAAGCGAGTCCGGCCAAAACCGGTAATTTCGAAAAAGTAAAATAAAATTCTGATGTCGATAAAATTTGTTTGGAGGTAGGTAGGTAGGTTGGTAGGTAGATTTTTATTTTGAACTGACAATTAATTAATTAACAAATTAATTAATAAACATTGCTAATATCCTACTGCAGCAAAAAGAAAGTCCTAAGGACTTGTGCTGCAATCTATTAATTTTACTTGTGTCTAATAAATAAATAACTAAACACAACAACTTACAACTATCCACCTAGTCTATGACTTAAATAACAGAAAATTAAACGTGAACACTATACACAACAAGAATCCTTAAATATTACTGATTACCAGTTTCAGCCCCACCCGAACAAATGTGAAAAAAAAAGAATGCTTTTACGTGGAAAGTATAACTTAGTGTCTAATGATATCAAACAAATATGGGTTTGGCAAAGAAATCATTTGCAAGACCTGATTGTCTGCATAAAAAAAAGATCGACAAATACTCCCCTCTGGGATCCCATCGAAACCTTTGGTCTTGTTCTATTATAACCTGTGATAAGAGTTCCTTTTTCCCACCGACTTTTCCGCACCTCTGATGGCCCTAACCTCTTGAAATTCGTAACGGTTCATTTTTCACCGTGTCAATGTCATTAAGACCTATGGGAAGGGAGACCTTTGATATTCCCCTATTAAAGCCTTAGCAAGATTGCCCCACACAAAGTTCAGGTAAGACTGCTTCGCCCTTTATCGATCGTATAGCCTCATTTGGATGACATGGAACTGGTAATAGGATCAAGTGCGTGAACTGAATACATTGTTCGATGCAGAAATGTCTACTTCAAATGCAAAAACGAATGGGGGAGAGTCGATCAAGGCCAGGCTTATGTAAAACAAAATATATTTAGAAGAGTAATAACCGAAACGAAATGACCATGCAGCGATAACACACATTGCTGTCGTTGTATGTGTTGTTATGACACATGGGAAATTTCGATGTTAGCATGTGGTTGTCGCTCATAGGTGACCCGAATTCTCCTTGTTATGTAGTCAAAAAGTAATTCCGGTCAACTCGAAAGGATTCAGTTTGTGAAGACGACTAGAAGTCTAGCGAGATGAGAATCCTTTCATGATGAAAGGAATTCCAGTCTTCTTGAAAGGAATCTTGTTGGGGGCGCTGCAAAAAAGACTAAAAAAAGTCTAGCTAGCTTTTGAGAGCTGCAGTCATCAGTACTGATGTCATAAATGCTCTCAAAACATTTTTTTTATTGGTTAGTGAATTTATTTTTGTCAGATTTTCTGGTCTGAAGAATTTATTTTTCTCCCTCTGCGTGTAAACATAATCTTGTCACCAAG
Source organism: Branchinecta lynchi (assembly GCA_023053575.1). Classification (NCBI taxonomy): domain Eukaryota; kingdom Metazoa; phylum Arthropoda; class Branchiopoda; order Anostraca; family Branchinectidae; genus Branchinecta; species Branchinecta lynchi. The sequence continues at coordinate 16,772,063 of JAKZAP010000004.1, read as the reverse complement.
ATCGGATTCGGTTCAAGTTTTCCTGTACTTATAATCGCTGCATTACTGCAACCGGCTTCCCACCTACGATAGTATTTTTTATTTAGAAACATTTCATTATTTCAGTTTATTTTTATCTCTTTTTGTTTGTTCTTGATCAGTATGGCCTACTCCTTACTTTAGGGTATATTTTTATGTGGATAACATCAAGGAAAATGAAGCATCTGTATGGTTATGTCAGTAAAGGATCTACTGAATCGTACAGACTCTATAATTAAATTCTTGATTACATGTAGGGTTGGTGCATTTCTGGGTGATTTAAGTAAGATAATTAGAATTATGTGAATATAGTTTGAGGATCAGGGAAGTTGCATAGTTGAGCAGATTTGAAATTCGCCCGTATACTGAATGTAAATGTTTTAGTGTTTTTGTATTGTTTTTGTTCATGGCCTAAGGGCTTCCATTAAACTTCTTTCTATCCATCTAACCAAAACATCAAAGAAAACAGCAATAGACAATAGCTGGGTAACGTCGTGACCAGAAGCGATGCAAAATGAAATTAATCATATTTTTTTTAGAGACGTAAGGATGATTAACGTCGGAGGTATTATCTCTATTATCGTCTTTTACCTTCTTATCCTGGGTGTTGGAATATGGGCTGCCAAGAAGAAAGGAAGCGGCTCAGAAAGCGAGGAAGAAGTGATGTTGGCTGGAAGGAATATAGGCTTATTCGTAGGCATCTTCACAATGACAGGTATTTTACTTTTGCTTATCTTACCCAGTTGACAAATTGAGGTAAGTAGGACTTGTGCCCAAAGAACAGGGATTCACAGCTCGCAACGTTTAATCAGCAGCCAACCAGTGAAAAAAGGTAGCTTCGTTTCAGCTTCCATGCAGAATCTTTCAACCATAGTTGTTATCTCGTTCTTTTGGCATTGTCCGCACTTGCAATATCATCGCGATTACATTCTTGCGAAGATTTTCGGAGACGGGAGTTACAACACTACGAACCAGGACCTTTTGCAAAAAGTTAATTAGGGCACCTTCAAAACCGTGCTAAAGCTAGACATTAAAGATGGTATGTAAACGTCCTGTTTACAATTACGAATTGATCGCGACGCTAGAACTGTTGGGGTTCGAGAAAAACCCGCATCGAACCTTACCCTCTATCCCTTCCATGATGGCGAGAGTTTTCCGAAGAGGTTAGAATTATGGAATATTATTGGTATATTTTTGTATCGCTATTTTGGTTGTTTCTCCTCTCCTTTTTATTTCCAAATTATTAGGATTAATTAGTTTAGCTACTTTCGGAGTTTTCTATTTTTGATAGAACGTGCCATACATTTGTCGTGCGCTTCAACATACTCAGGCTATCAGAAACAATAGGTGCGTTTTTGCAGATACCATGATATCTGTTACCCCGGTAACTGGATCTGAAACTAGTCGTTTTTGCATTTACTGTGGTATCTGATATACGTTTGCTCTACAAAACAAAAATTGCCAAAATTGCACTTTTCGAAGTCATCCCAAAAGAAAAACTGATATTCAGTCACATCACTAAGGGCCAAACTTTTTTCCCACCAACTGGACAAATTGATGAAAGTGAGATGACTTTTTTTCAGATACCATGATTAGTTACCAAGGTCGGACCGTGGTATCTGAATATCAGATACCACGATAACTGCAAAAATGCCTTTTGACCGTGGTATCAGATACCACGATAACTACAAAACGACTTTAGGCCGTGGTAATCAGATACCATGGTATCTGCAAAAACGCAACTTAAGTATTTTCCCGCTCTGCTCGCACAGTTTGAAAATTGCCAAGGAGAATGCTACAAAACAATGTCATTCCAATTTCATTACCCTGAAAGGTACTTTTTTCATAGCCACATGGGTTGGCGGCGGTTACATCAGTGGGACAGCTGAAGAAATCTACGGGAGAGGTCTGATCTGGTGCCAAGCTCCTTTTGGCTACGCACTGAGCCTAATTTTCGGTAAGTCACTCATTCACCAATCACCCACCCATGGCCGTCAAGAATTAAACTACAATGAGTGGATGCCTGTGTTTCAAATCCTGTCAGTAGCTTGTCTCTAATCAGTCACTGGCATGGTCATGGACTAATAGCTAGATACTAGCTATTCAGTTCCGTGCATGAAAGGGCCATCCGAAGACATGAAAGAGAAACACTGGAAGAACCGGACGGCTTACTTGTTATTCCTCGCTGTCCTTATTCACGGCCTGTGCTTCAATTAAGCAGCACAGGATAGCAAAAGATCGTATGAGCAATCTCATCTATCCTCAACCAAGAACCCACTGCTTTGATTACAGTAGTTTGCTGGTTCGGAATATCTCTCCCTCTCCGAAAACAGTATATTCCCCGTTCGAGCTAGAGCTTAACTTCATAGGAAAATCGCCTGTCTTCGACAATAACAATCCATAAACAGGTCTGATTTGAGTTCTAAAAAGGAGCATAGGAACATTTTGCTTATATCCATTTCATCTGATAGCAAGGTCGGTCTTTCAAACAATCTTCAAATCTTCCGAAGATCTCATTTCAAATTTCAAATCTAGCATCCAAACGAATTACCTGTACAATTTAGACTTTCGGACCGAGCTACGAAGTGGACAGACAAAAGTTCTGTCCTAGGCCAATTAAAATATTTTAGTAGCTATCCTACATTTTCTTCTATTTTTTTGTTCAATTAGTACGCGTTGCAATGGTAAATGGCTCATACTTTTAGGCGGTCTTATCTTTGCCAACAAGATGCGAGAACAAGGCTATGTCACAATGCTTGATCCGCTCCAGGACACTTTTGGAGGCAGAATGGGAGGACTTCTGTTCATTCCCGCTTTTCTTGGGGAGGTATTCTGGTCAGCAGCCACCCTGGCTGCACTAGGTAAGCATTCCTACAGTCACCTGTTAGGACTGTCAAGCATCCTCAGAATCCTCCTAGCATCAACTATTTCTCAATATGTTCCTTACGTACCTTCACTTTGATGGACCGGTGTGCTTGTCATTGTGTCTGTCTCGCGAACTGTGACCAGCTAGGATTCCGGCAACTAAAATAACAATGTAATTTTTTCTGCAGATAAAGCCAAAGTGACAATGAATAGTATTAATTGTAGAGGCTTTGTGGCCTTTTTTTTTGCAATATATTATTATTATTAATGAACATCTTTCCCTCATTCAGAGTTCCCCTCCCAAACAAGAGCTAGAAGCTCAGATGGCACTTCCAAGGCTGGTTCAGAGGAAGAAATATAGAATCTGTCTTTTTGTGGGTTTGTTCTGATAACATGTAAGCAAAGCTCTTGAGATAAGAATGATCATGGACCCTTGAGAATCATAAGAATGTATCGTCTGGTAAAATGTATTTTACTTTTGAACTTGGCTGTAATGATGCGCACTTTAAAGGCGCTAGAACTTCCTGTGTAAGTAAAACTCTTGATACAAAAACGATAACAGTTCCTTGGGGATCATTAATATATCGTATGATCAAAAGTATTTTTTCACTTTTCGGTTAAGATGTGCACCTGAAGGATGCTAGAGATACATTTTATTAAGCGAAACCAGGGACCCTTAAATTTCCTGTAATGACTCGCCATTCAGGGGGCTTGTCATTTCCTATGCTTCTATGCTGCTATGTTGCCCGAGCCTCATCTAGTTTCCAAAAATTCCGCTTGGATCGAATCGGCGTTCTTGCTCAGATTGACAAAATTTGTTGGGACTATTCAGCATGCGACCAGGTACCTAAGCTAGGGCAAAAGATCCAGGATACTCTTCCATTACAGAGAAATATTCCTAGTTCAGCACAACAGCTGCGAAAAATTTTGTCTATCTGGACAGTCGGGTATTTTATCCCCGTGCGTATTTCTCGAACTATCTGACGCTCGGTCAAGAGCGCATCAGAAATCTCTTATTGACAAGCCCCCTGAATGGCGAGTCATTACAGGAAATTTATATGTCCCTGGCGAAACCCATGTGACACAGATCATCATGGGCCAAAATGCACCGTTTGATCTAACATACTTTCGGACTTTGCAGTTAAGATGCACATTTTAAGGGATCTAGAAATTCATTTGGAAGCAAAACCCTCGAGGAAAAAATTATCATGGCCTCATCAGGAGAATGAAAATGTATAGTTTGATGAATTTTTTTTTTTACTTTAGGGTTAACAGTAGTACTTTAAGGAATGGTCGGATTTTGCAAGTGACGACTTCTAAGACAATCTTGTCGAATATCTAATTTTCCAGCCAAGTCTCATCGCCCTAGCACATCTGGAAGTACCTTAACTTGCTATCAGCGAAATTCCTGACCCCCCCCCCCCCCTCTGCTAACTTACCCCATAGTGCCGGGATCTAATCCGGTAATTTAAATGATTTATCTAGAGTATTTTTTTGTTATTCCCACCAAGTTCCATCCAGATCTCTGCAGTCCGGGTCACGTATCCCCCCCCCCTCCAAACAGTTGCAGTATCCGGTTGGGACACGGAAAAGAACATCAGAGACACGTATTCTGTTCATTCATCAAATTTTACTGGAATCTGATCACTCGTTCCAAAGATACACATGACTCAATATGCCGGATTCCCCCTCCCTCAACTTCCCCCACGATGATTGGACCAAGAAAATTTGTATCTCTAAGTCAGTTTGATCTGGTCCCTGATACGCCTGCCAAATTTCGTCGTGAAATCCCCAAAACCGCCATCACTGGAATTCCGGGAAACCCACCTCCACCCCCTCCCCCTTCAAAGTGTCCGGATCCAGTCTAATTGTGGAAACGACTCGTCTAGAGCAGATGCATGTTCTTCCCAGCAAGGTTCACTCCGATCCCTGAAGTTTAACCGTTTCTCGAGATTACCCCCCCCCCCAAACTTCCCCACAGCTTCGAATCCGGTCCGGACTTCTATTCAGTTGTTAAGTTTCATTCCAATCCGACCACACGTTCGAAATTACGCACTAATCACCTTTCCGGATTCCCCCTCCTTTCACTCCCCCCAGATGGTTGGATCGGAAAACTGATTATTTCCAAGTTAGTTTGGTCCGGTCCCAGATATGCCTGCCAAGTTTCATCGTCCTAGCACATCTGGAAGTACCCCAACTCGCGATCACCGGACTGACCGACCGACAGGTGGAAAAGTTATCAGTATATGGCACATGCCCGGAACCGGAAGGCAAGTCCCATACAAAATGAATTTCTAAATAGTAGATTTATTTCCGTTGAAAAAGCTGATAGGGGTTGCGACAAATGGGGCAGAAACTGTTATTATTATTGTGAACACAACCACACTTTAATTTCTTATTCCAAAATCCTGATACCCCTTAACACCATTTACACACAGAAGGAACTTGAATGGACACTTTAGGCTAACCCTTTACCAGCTCAACATATTCGCAAATCAAATTATTAGAAATAAATAGTGCTTCCCGATGATCCCACGGCATAGTCCTGGTCTGGTTTTTCTACTTGGGTGGCGGTGATCTAGAAACTGCAAATGTGAGACTGCTTTCGATTTAATCCAATTAAGGAACAGATAGAGACGTTTCAACCTGCCTCCATTCACCTCACTTGTTTCATTCAATCTGATCTCGTGCTCACCATTAGCTAGATTGAGTTACCTTTCTTCTTATTGAATTCCTCCTCCCCTACTTTTTCCGTGCGAAGCACAGGTATTGATCTCAAAGGTCAGCACCCCTTGTGAAAACTTCTAACATCAACATAATCCTGTACAGTTCCAGCGATTCCCCTAGACGTCCCAGAGGGTTTCTTTCCCACAAAAACTGTGTCTCCGTTTGATATTTCTCGCGAATGGGATTTTCAAGTTCGTTAGGCAAATGGATTATTTTTGATTAACCGGATGATGGGATTTCATATACTTGGGTGGACGTTTTCCAGGGAAGAAAGATTGCACACCTAAGAATATAGAGAAGAACGAACTACAACTCCTTACTGGAAATCGGCTGGATTTCAAATTAAAAATCGTCGGCCGTAGTACTGCGAAAGCATTGAAAATACACCAGAAAACATTAATCACGAATAAATCTCAAAACTATTTCCTGCTAAAAAAAAATTTGGTTGGTATTCGGGGTTTTCAACTGTTTGAAACGACATACTGATAATATTACAAGAAAGTATATCCTTTGAGCTCATCATTTGAGCCCATGTAATGCTGAAATGAAATGTATGTGCTCCTGATTAGTATTTGGACAGTTACTGAAACATTCATACTTCAACTATACACACATGCAGTCGATATTAAAAAACAAAAAAATATTTCCTTAGAAACTCTTCGTTGTCTTTGCTGGATGCTAGCAACGGCATTCCTCCAGGTGCTGTTGATTGTCCGCATTTACCACGTTTTACGCTCAGTTTTTTAAATATTTTTTTTTTTTTATCTCGTGCATTTACTACATTATTGAAAGCTCAGTGTCTTTTTTCCTTTTATTTGTCTATACTGCAAATTCCCCCCCCCCTTAAGTGCGTTAATAAAATCATCATCATCATCAGTGTTAAACGGCTGGTCAGCTATTTTCTCTCGCGTATATCCAACCATAGATTTACTCGTTCTTTTCTCAGAAATTCCAGAATTCCGAGACGCTAATCTAACGGAGAAAAGATAGGACCAATATGTGACCCTTTTCACAAAGTCTGTTACATACGTTTCCAGAGTGTCGCATATCAGTAGCGCGCTAGAGAAAATCTAGGTGCAAGCCATACGATCTCGTAGAAAGAATATATGTCTCTTCACCTGTTTAACTTCTGCTGTATATATTAGGTAGTCGCCTACCAGGCTTTTCGCTTGCTATTTCTTGGTCAATGATTTCAAAATACGAAACACATCATAATTTATTTATATTCCGTTTGCACCTTGCAGCTGCAAATCCCACTTATCTATCGTATACTAATATTAGGTTACGTTACATTACTATGGGATCTTTAAGCGTAAATGTAATTGCTTGTCGGTTGGTCTCCCTCTGTCAGAATGACTCCTTTGATACTTGTTTATATTGGCAGTTAAACAGAACTTGGACTTGAATCTGCGAGCCTCCCTCATGATTGAGCTGCCCACGTCGTGATGGCTGTATTACAAAGACATGTATTTTTCTCTTTTTGAATTCTAATAATTTTTTAAACAACAGGTGCGACCATTGCTGTCATCATAGAGCTTGACGTAAACATCAGTGTGATTCTTTCATCACTGATAGCGATTTTCTACACTCTCTTTGGAGGACTTTACTCCGTCGCGTATACAGACGTTATTCAGCTGTTCTTCATTTTTATTGGATTGGTAAGGGGGAATGGAGTAGTGACAGATGTAGCAGTAATCCCTTTGTGATGATTATGTAGATTTTGCAGCCTTGATAGACTCGCAGTCAATTTCCTTATTTCCCAGTAATCAGGATCGTAGCGCATGTTTTAGATCTTCCGCGTTTTGTTTTATGTTGTCCCGTACTAGTACTAGCTAGACCCATTCCACTTTTAGGTGCAACAATCAGCGTCCTCCTAACGATAGATCAAGGAAGTAGCATCATAGCTAGTGCCGTCATAGCCGTTGCATACACCCTCTTTGGAGGTCTGTACAGTGTAGCCTATACAGACGTTATTCAACTCTTCTGTATATTTTTCGGCTTGGTAAGTTTCTCAAGAGCATTCACTACGAGGTCGCGCCACTTTTCAGAAAGATTCAAGGCACAGGTTTTCTTCCCGATGATAAGTATAATAAAGTCGACGACGCAACCAGTAGGCTGCGTTGAAGCTGTACAACATCTTCTTAAAACGCATTCCTGTTTTCCCCTACTCCATAATACTGATCTGTCTAGTAAACATACACCTTTCTCATTGCAAACGGTCTAATGGCATGGCTAAGATCGACAATGCAACAGATTTAACAAATGCAACGCTCTTACATTTACGTGAACACTGTCCAACAGACTTCAAGACCAGAATTACTTCTGTGCTCTTCGAAGGAACGTCTCATTATTGTGGGCGTTCGAGAGCAGTTACAGCTGTGACGGAAATAAAGAAATCTGGGCGGGGTTTCAGGACTCGGTGTCTGAGTCGATCCTGGTGTCAGGAGTCTGTAAAGGGTCTACTGAGCTTTTAGGTTCAACTTTCAATACTCGTTTCTTTATAAGAAAATGCTCACGAAGAGGCTAATTTACGTTTCTATCACAGTGGCTCAGCATACCATTCGCACTGACTCATGAAGCAGTTGACTTTAACAGAAACTACACGTCGTCTGATGGACTCGTCCACAGTGCCACCGACTGGATAGGATCTCTGGACCCTGCTTACGCTTGGCAGTATGCCGATTACGCCCTTCTGCTCGTCTTCGGTGGCATTCCTTGGCAGGTAAGGGTCACAAAGTCGCAAAAACTTGCTGTTCCGGTTAGTGGCAAGAAACTCTATTACTATACACTATAAGCGATTTTACCTGTCGAACCCATGCAAATTCATCACCCACCGCTGAATTGGTAGGACCCGTGCATTTTTCTGCTGTCTGGGCCGAAATGCAACACGAATCTCCTTCTCCTTCGGAATTTTTGTTCCAAGGCCTCATCTGACAAAGAGAAGTATCGTCGAGGAAACTAATAATGAAAACCGCGAAGAATGGCTTGTGAATGTACCTTTATACGAAAATTAGGCTGGTTAAAGACCAAAATTGCTTTGGATGGGTGTTTGACGTCGCTTGAGAATATAGAAATTCAGCAATCCTAAACCATAACGCCCTATTTTTTGTGTTGGTTTGTCCTTTTCACGATCTCTCCTTTAGCAGAGCAAGTATTTGATTTCAATTCTAGGCTTACTTCCAACGTGTATTGTCATCGAAGTCTGCTTCACGAGCTCAGGCTCTTTCATATGTAGCTGCCTTTGGCTGTGTAATCATGGCTGTACCCTCTGTGATCATTGGAGCAGTCGCGAAAGCAACAGGTGACCTTTTTTCTTTTTTCCTCATACAGTGATGATTGACAGTCAACGCGGCTCCGAGTCTAAGACTAGCATAGCCACACATCGTAATCGAAAATGTTGAAGACCCAGTGGTCCGGAACATATTTGCACGGACAAAGCGGGGATTACGATTGATCGAACGTATATATATGAACAATTACTCGGATTACATAGTAAGCAAAATAAATTAACAGTAGCACTTGGCCGAAGGTTGCATACCAAAGTGGCTTCTTTCGACTTGTCTTTCAGCTGGTAAGATCTTCCCTTCTCTTGTTTCAGCTTGGAACGAGACATCATTTGCCGGAACTGTGCCATTAACAGCCGATCAGACAAGGATGGTGTTACCAATGGTTTTGCAGCATTTGACGCCTAGTTTTGTTTCCTTTTGCGGTTTGGGGGCTGTGTCCGCTGCAACCATGTCGTCCGCGGACTCATCTGTTCTTGGCGCTTCATCGATGTTTGCAAGGAATGTATACCGTCTTATTTTCCGACCAAGGGTAAGATCATGACTAAGTTCACTACTTTTACTTTCCTCTTACAGTATTAATCCACACAATACAGATCGGTGTGGGGTTGGTTAGGTCTAACATCGTTGAGAAATGTAAGATTACTGAATACGGTTAGATTTGGGGAAAATATAGTTCGGTTGCCAAATTTTAGAATATTTAGCATATTTAGAAGCATATTTAGAAGCATAGAAAGATGATTCGCCTAATTCATGGCCGTACTTAAGTGAAGAATATTGAAAAATTGTGGAGTTGAAATACGGAACAATGGAATACGAAAGGAGTTACCAAGCTAGTGGAGAAAATACTCAAGAGTCAAGAAATACAGGGCTGACACGTTCGAAAGGATCAGTCTGAATCCCTGAGGCTTTATGCTACGGTAAGCGAGACATTGGGTGATAACATGTCTTAAAGCGTGTCTTAAGCGGGAGGAATTAAAGATAATCATCGAAACGTTGGCGGATACCCTGCCAATCGGGGCTAGAAGACGATATACAGGCAGAAATCCGGTCCTTATTCTGTCCAATGTGCGGGTGTATGAATGAGAGTTTGATTCTCGTGGTTAGCGAGTGTTTGGAGCTGAGTGATGGACGGAAGAATACTGCAGTGTCGGTGAATTTCCTACGATTAAGCGATGAAGTGTTTTCTTACGGTTAAGAGATCTGGGAGATTCCTAAGGACAGCAATGGAACATGGGACTACCCCATCATGGGAGTAGATTTTTGGAATAGGAAAATACCAAAAATATGTCATTAGAGAAGAGAAATCTTAAGGAAAATTTTTTTGTTTTTTTGTTATGTGCGTTTTTTGTGTGCGTAAGACTTTTTTTCTCATATTTTTGTTACCATGGCCCTCACCCTGCTCAGTAATAAAAAAAAAAAAATCTATCTATCTATCTCAGTGGTTCCCAACCGGTGGTACGCGTACGCAACAGGGTACGAGCGACCCTCGCAAGGAATACGCGAAGGTCCCAAAATCAAGTCAGTCTATAGCTTTAATACCTCCTCGCTTCAGTCGTTCTTGAGACCCCTAACTCAGTGTCAGTGTTGTCCTCAACATCAGATACCCTATCGTACACATTTTACGATTTTGTCAGTTCAATTCGTCAAAAAAAGGGTACCGCACCTTTTTGAATCCCTTGATTAACGGTACGGAAAGGGATGGGAACCACTGTATTATATATCTATTAATCCATGCGTTGCTGCTCCAGTGACATAGACCGTAAACGTCGAAACCAACACTGAGCTTGTCCTCGCTTATCTTCAGCAGGGATCCAAGATCGGGTCTCGGAATATTGCAATCTCCATTCAAATTAATACCTGATAGGATTTCAGAACTCATCTCATGCAAGTTCCTTCCAGGCGTCCGAGCACGAAATTATGTGGGTGATGAGAATATCTATCTTCGTCACCGGCGCACTCGCTACTGTGATGGCTCTAACGATTCCGACAATTTATGGATTATGGTATAGTGAAACTTTTGTTACTAATGATTTTATCCGATTTGTCGATGTCGAAATTAGCAATTTACCGAGAGCTAACACTGACGGTGACAAAGCAGCTGTGAAAACTGTTTAAACTGCAAATAAAAATCTCAGAAATACGAGATTATGATAAGTATGGAATACAAATGCTGTAGGGGCCCAGTATATAAATGAACCTTGGCAACAAACTTGAGTGTTCGCTACTTCGAAGAGGTTCAAAGAGCAACGGAAGCTTTCTAAAATATCGTACGGTGCTGCCCACTATCCCAGTCGATCTCGAATGATAACATCCCGATCTCACTGATAAGAAAAAGCTTCAGCGAGTACCTTCAAATAAGCTACACAAGAGACGTAAGTCAAGGTAGTAACGGAACCTTGTGACCTCGTCAGGTAGCGAGGAAACCCCGCAACAGCAACGAAAAAAGAAAGTGCAGATTTCCCAAGCTAAGTGCTTGGTTTCGTCAGAGTAACACTCGTGTTCGACAAAAGGCCTGGGACAAAGAAAAAGAGCTAGGAGCACCTGTGGCACTTGTTACAAAATTAGAATAACTGAGGACGTCACAAAAAAGAACTTCCAACTTCCCTACACCAGATGTGGTTCGGATCCAGAAATGGAGCATCTAGGGCATCTGATCGTATCCTCCATCAAATTTCACTCGAATCTGAGCTTTTACGGGAAACATCCTGCATCTCAATCCAACACAATACCCCCCACTGAGGTTAGATCCGGCCGGGACCCAGAACTGGATCATTTAGGTCAAATAAAGTGTTTTCTTCTGTCCCATTCTACTCATTGGGTCCCTATAGCCGTGACATGAGACTGTGGCGCACTGTCCAAATCCCTCCAGCGTGCCCGGATTAGGTTCAGACACATAAATGCCACATCTCAGGGATATCTCTTACAACTATCAAGTTTCACTCGAATCTGAGCATTTTCAGAAATTGTCTGGTACCATCCCCCCCCCCCAGCTCCCCCACCGCGAAATCCGACTGGGACATACAAACTGATCACACAAGTTTTCGGATCGCCTACCCCCTCCATCCACCACGAGTTATCGAATCAAGAAAACGTTAGCTAGTATTCCTGAACCATTTTGTACTGTATTTGTATTCGTGCCAATTTTAATCCTCCTGGCTTATGTGGAGCTGACCGACTAGTATAGCCGACGGAAGGACCGACGAACAGAAATTAAGATCGCTACATGACATATTGGCACTTGAAACTGGGGCTGCAAATGCCATGAAAACGACGTATTTCCTATGAAATAAGCCTTAAAATGTCTCATAAATCTGCAGCTCACATAAATTTCTGAGTGTGAGATTATGAGCACGAATAAATTAGCCTGATTTTTTAACGTTTTGTTTATAAGTGGTATCACCCATCACTTTGGCAATGAGGTCAATCAAGGCTCTTAAGGTGACAGTGAAGTGAAATGACGCCCGTTTATTTTCTAGAATTCCGGCTGTGCGGAACTTCTAAAGTATTTCCACCATTGCAGGTATCTCTGCTCAGATCTCGTATACGTTATCCTGTTTCCTCAATTGCTCATGGTGGTCCACTTCAAGAATCACTGCAATACGTACGGCAGCTTGGCATCGTACATAATTGGACTCCTGGTTAGAATGTCCGGAGGCGAACCGCTGATGAACATGGAACCGTTAATATATTATCCTGGCTGGAATGGAACCGAGCAGCTATTCCCATTTCGAACGATGGCGATGATCATGTCCCTCGTCTCATTGGTTGCCTTCAGCGCTTTGTCTAAGTGGCTTTTCGAGAGTGGAAAATTAGCTCCTCGATGGGACTTCCTGAGGTATGCACCACTACCCTTCCACCAATCCTTTGGACTTATTCCTTAGATTCTGGTTTAGTTCTGTCCGTTCATTTTGTAAATTTTAGGTATCAGATAGCCTAAAGGCAATTTTTTGTTGCCATAGTTCTCGTCAGATGAAAGAACGGTAATTTTCTAGCTTCGTTTGGTAGCCTAAGGTTAGAGAAGCAAAACCTTTGCGGTCGTCAAAGAGTTCACATATAATTGCTGCATGCGTAGAATCTGCGTGGCTGAACAGAAACCTTTCCCCAAGATGACAAATTTGAAACTAACCTATAATGACATCCCATAATAATAATAATAATAATTTATTGGAAAAACCTAATACGGCCATACAACAGATTCCTGAAGCTCCAACAACAATTTACAACACTAAAAATGAAACCCAAACTATTTTCTTCTTTTCATTGCATTCAAAATGAAAGAAACTACCTCACGGATTACACTTTTATTTGTCGACTGTAGATACCAGGGATTAGAACACCACCAGCCATCCCAACTAAACCCAATGAAGGAAGCTCTTGGCACTGCCCTAGAAGGTGGTCAATGGTATCTTGCCCAGTGCAACAAAGTGGGCAATTGTAATTCTTCTCACCGACACTAAGTGCCTGCGCCGACAATCCTAATTTAAAATAATATTCAAATGCAAAAGTAGTTTTTATTTGCCTATAATAAAATAGTGTCTCTGGTTTATCCAGTGCTGCCTGCCAATTTTGAATTTCCTGATCCCGTAATACGTGCTCAAACTGTCCCAGCAACTGTGGCTGATCATCTGGTCCCAGACCATCGTTCCAAGTATCGAGCATGGCTTTCACTTGGAATGGCCGAGACCGAGAACCCTTCGACTCCATTAATTCGTTATATGCAATTTTTAGTAACCTGTCTTCGGGTAACCGAACTAACCTAAGCCAAAATCTAAGAATCTGCACCAGCCTAAGATTTCTCATAGATTGAATCCCAAGTTCACCTGTTACTGCCTGGGTATGAGTTGTTGGATGTAATCCAATCAGTCTCTTGTAGTGAAGCAGCTGAATCGACTGCATGTTCATCCGCCCACTAGTAGAATATGCATGTCCTGTTTGGCATTTCGCTCTTACAAAAGAAGAAAGTGATAAAATTGAACGGGTTCAGAAGAGGTCTCTACAAATCATCTACGGAGGTTCCCCACTGCCTTACTCTTTTTATCTAAAAGAATACAAACTTGACCCCCTTTTTGCCCGTCGAGAGAAACTGTGCCTAAAATTTGGCTCAACCCTCCTCCTCCACCCCATCTACAAGAACTTCCTCCCGCCCCCCTTTGTCCCCCTCAGATCCCGACTCCCCAGAGAGGCGGCTGCGAAAGTTCCAAAACTGACACCGGTTTACTCCAGGTCACAGCGTTATTCTCGAAGCTTTGTACCGAGTTTTGTTCGTACTTTTAACAATTCGTAACTTGTGCGTTTTATCCTATTATTTTTGTTTTTCTCGTTGACAAATCTTTCTTGTATTAACTGTTTGACTAAAAGATACCATATTTGGGCTATGCCTATGAGAGACTGTATCTTGTTTACATTAAATGATTTGATTTGATTTTGATTTGACTCCAATTGTACCGCAGCTTCGAATCCCCAAATTTCAGCTCCGTACTGAATTGTAGGAAGGATTTTTGATTGGAAAATATGTTTATGTATTTTTAGGTCTTTTAGTCTCGAAACCACTGAACTTCTCAGTAAAGCCGAAGAAGTCATCCTCCCTGTTCTTTTCATTTCAAGGAGGTGATCCTTCCAACCCCCATTATGGGATAAAGTAACCCCTAGGTATTTATACTTAGCCGACTGTTGTATTCACTGACCTCGGTAATAAAAATTCCACTCCTCACTTAGTTTTCTTCCCGTGAAAACAGCTATTTCAGTCTTTTTTACATTTAAATAAATCTCTTTCCTTCCACATAATCTGAAAGGATGTTTAATATAGTTTGGAGATCCTCTGGAGACGTCGCCGCCAGTACCGCGTCATCAGCGAAAAGCAACACAGACAATACTGACATACCTAGTTTAACCGTTGGAGCCCATCGCTTTTGAAAATACTCTGCCATATCATTTATATAAAGGCAGAAAAGCTTAGGGGACAATGAACTACCTTGTTTAACTCCCTTAAACACTTCAAACAATTTAGAATTTTCTTTTCCTAAAACCTTCACCGACCACCAACTTAGTTCATAAATGTCCGCTATCAGTTTAACTCTCAGCCTTGGAAGGCCTATTCTTAACAACTCAAGACAAAGAAGAATCCGGTTTACCTTATCAAATGCTTTCTCCAGGTCCAGGAAAGCCACAAACAGCCGTTTCTTGCCTCAAACATGGCGTTCTGTTAACGACTTTCATAAGAATACCCTATCTACCGCACTATATCCTTCTCTAAAACCTGCCTGTTCTTCCCTAAATATCTGGCCAGCCTTGATCCAACTGGTTAACCTATTATCCATAATCTTTTCAAGAATCTTACTTATACATGGAGCTAAAGAAATCGGTCTATAGTTTTCATGAAGTTCAGGGTCACCTTTTTTAAAAAACTGGGCAAATAACTGAAGTTCTCCAGTTCATATCCCACTCAGCTGAGCTAACTATCAAGTTGAAAATTGACATTAATACCGGCTTAAACACTCCCAGGGATCTTTTAAAAACTCCAGTGGGGATTCCATCCACCCCTGGCGCTGAATTTCCTGGCATTTTCTTAATTGCCTCAGCCACCTCTTCCGTAGTTACCTTTCCGATCAAATTATTTATTCCTTTTCTAGCTTTTAGCTATACGGATTAAACTTGATTGATTGATTGAAAAAAAAAAAAATTATAATCCTGCTCTTTTAATGGGAACCCTGATTCCTTTTTAATATCACCAAACTCTTCCTTATACCAACTATCCATATTAGGTTCCTCTTTTTCATTTTCACTAAAATATTCTAGCCAACTATTTGGATCAGGAGTCTTATTACATCCCGACTTATCTGACTGTCCCCTAACTAATTTCCAAAAAGATTTCATAGTACTCTCAACATACGATGTCTTAACTTTCTGTCTCTCTTGCTCATCTGAATCCTGCTTCTTCACTTTCTGTAAACGCTTATATGATTTCCTCTTTTCTCTATACATATCTAAAGCCTGCTGTGAATTAGGTTTTTTTTTTTTTTATGATATCGGACATTCTGTGAAACATAGATGCTTAAATTTGTATTAACGAGATGGTTAGGTGTCAAGAACGAAAATTACCCGGCTAAATAATCCAATTTCAGAGGCCAACCACACAGAGAATCCACCTTTCCATTTCAAAAGAAAAAAACCTTCACGACTTTGTTGCATGTCGCTTCTTCCTTTTCAGTGACAACATTAATGAAGGGAATGGGTCTAAACTTGACACACTGTTTTCATATATGCTCCAGCGATCTCTGACTAAGCTAAAAGTAGTTTCAGCTAAAAATTTTACCGCCAGCATCGAATCAGTCACGACCTAAATTCTCCTTTCATGGGCTGGATTCTGCCAGTCATGTTTTTTCCCACTTTTCTTTGGCTGCGAGCAAAACCTTGAGTTAAGCGACGTAGGAAGTTTTCTTTCTCGTCAGATCGATGAAGACAAATATTCTTATTTCATTTGGCGGTCTAAGGTGAACGAAGAATAACATATACCGTCACTACCGTGGTCAAAGAGGTCAGACATATTGCCAGATGTCTAGATTATGTGAGTTTCGAAGTAAAAAATGTTGGCACAGAACTAATTGAATCTCAGATAATCTCGAAAATTCCCAGAAATTGAGATGCTTAGGTTTGTTTCACACTTTTTGCGATTCGACGGATGATATATTAGAGCAGATGTAAACCGGAGGATAGTAGACAAAAGAGTATGTTAAACTAGACGTACGTTGCCTGGGCAACGTGATGTGTTGCGAGAGCAACACTTTGGTTTTGTTTCTTCGCTAACGCGTTAAATGTTGAAGTTGTCAACCATTCGAGGTTTTCAAAACGGTACGTTCCAATCAAAGAAGAATTGTGTGACCATCCAAGAAAAAGGAACTCGACAAAATCTGCAATCACATGGCTATCCCTCGCCGTTGAAAAAAATAATGTCGGAAGTTGTCGAAAGATGCTAATTATTGCAAAACTATTACATTATCATTTGTATCCGTTGCGTTGACACTTAAAGTTTAACCGAAAAGGGCTAGGATACTACAGTCTAGTTACCCATCACTTGTTCGCTTAAGTAATCTTGAAAACCCGATGAAAAAGCGTTAGTTTGTTTTTCTGATATTTCCAAATAATCGATTACCCCATTGTGCTTGCCGCTCTTCCCGTTTTTGTGATATCTCTATGGTGCCTGGAACATTTGGCAACAATACCAGCAGCAAACGAGTAAATAAATTGTGTATCAAATAAACAAAGAAGTGTCTGCATTCTGCAGTGCCAAAAACTAGGGCTAGATAGTTAGGTGTCTTGTGTAGTGATAGTGCAGTGATTTTCGCGGGCAAATTGTGGACGGATTCACCATGGGAAAGCGTCCACATTACCAACGTCCCTACTGAAGACAACTGTGGACAGAATGAAAATCCCCAATAGGTGTTGTAATAATTCAATGTATTTGAATCTAAGATGTAAAAATAAGTTGCCTGTTCAGTTAAACTTTAATTCTAAGTTACAGTGTTAGATCATCACCATATAGACCATTCGAGCATCTAAAAAAAATGACAATACTTTAGCAACCAATTCTCGGACGATGGCATGATTAAAACTTTTCTTATCGTCAAAAACACTGGATACAAAATAGGTACACAAACTAGAAACAGTTAGAAACCCCTCAGCACCGAAGACGATTATGGTGTAACGGCCGACTGTTACTTACAAGTCCCTGACTTGTCTCACAATTGAGTTCCGCCTATACTTTGTTTGAGTGTGTACCCTATCACTGGAGTTGTCAACGCCTCAAAGACTTAATTCTAAGTTACAGTGACAGACCATAGAGACTAATTTTCTTACCCTCCGATTTATAGAGATCAAACAAGATGTGCATAAATCTGCACTAGTTTCTAGCCCCTCATGAACCCCTTCTAGCAACCGATTCTTACTTACAAACCCATGTTCTTATGATCAAACTTCAAATAATAGGATTAACAGGGGCACCAGCTAGCAAAAGTTGCTAGCCCCTCGTCGCCAAAGATGATTATGGCCTAATACCCGATTGTTGCATACAAGTCCCCTACATGTCTCACAATAAGGATAGGACTATTTTTGTCTACCTTACTACTGAAGTTGTCAACCCTCTAAACTTTCAAACTATTGTACGAAAAAACAGATGCCATATACTTTGATCAGCTGGTCAAGATCTATCGATTGCCATTGAAAAAAAAAAAATCTATTTGTGTTGGTTCAAAAGTTGACTTTTTGCCTTTTTGCCAACTTTCTAATATCACCACTTAGAAAGGGGGAACGTATGAGCTCTAATTGTTTAAAAACGGAATGATAAACTAAGCAGAAATCACGAACAGAAATGGGTAAAAACAATAGACATACAGCACTTTCGGACCCGTGGGAAAATGCCACTTTTTGCTTCTGTAAATTGTATGGCACTTGCCTTCCGGCCAAGTGCCATATAGCGATCACTTTTCCGTCGGTATGTCGGTCGGTCGGTCGGTTAGTCCGGTGTTTGCGAGTTAGGGTACTTCCAGATATGCTAGGACGATGAAACTTGGCAGGCATATTACGGACCCGACCAAACTAAGTTGCAAATAGTCACTTGCCCGATCCGACCATCGTGGGGGGAGGGAGGGGAGCCGGAATTTCGTGGCATGCATAACTTTCGAACGGGTTATCGGATCTTAATGAAATTTTATATTTGGAGAGGCGTCATGTCTCAGATGTTCCACTTCAAGTCCGGACCGAATCCGATGAATGTGGGGGGGGGCACAGGGGGGGGACCGGAAATCATATGACAAGCTTAAAGTGGAGGGATCGGGATGAAACTTGGTGAGAGGAACAAGCACATGCCCTAGGTACATCATTGGCAGACGCGGACGGGATTCGTGCACTGTGGTGGGAGTTGGAGGGGGGGCCGGAATTCCGGTGATACGGAGTTCAGTTACTTTTAGGTGGGCTGGGACAGTGAAACTTGGCAAGCGTACCAGGGACCCGACCAAACTAACTTGGAAATAGTCACTTCCCCGATCCGAACACCGTGGGGGGAGTGGAGAGAAGGGGAATCCGGAATCTAGAGGTACGTATAACTTTGGAACGGGTGATAAGATCTTAATGAAACTTGATATTTGGAAAGACCTCGTGTCTCGGATGTCCCATGTGAAGTCCGAACTGATCCGATTATTGTGGGGGGGGGGGGGGGGGGGAGTCAGGGGGGGGGGGGAGCCGTAAATCTTGTGACACGCTAAGAGTGGAGCGATTGGGACGAAACTTGGTGGGAAGAACAAGCACAAGCCCTAGATTCATCAGTGACAGAACTGGATCGGGTTCGAGCACTGTGGGGGGAGGAAGGGGGGTCCGGAATTCCGGTGATCACCAGTTAAAGTACTTCCAGATGTGCTAGGACCATGAAACTTGAACATTAGAGACTTGACATGATTAGAATATTTTTGCCTCATGGGTTTTGCTTACAACTGAATTTCTTAAAGTACAAATGATACTTTTGATTAAAATATACATTTCATTCTCTCGATGAGCTCATCTTCATTTTTGCTTCAAAAGTTTTGATTACAGATGAATTTCTAGCGCCCCTAAAGTGCGCATCATCACAGCGAAATGTATTACCAAACGTATGTTCTCGTGATTTCCAAGGACCCATTATCTCAAGGGTTTTGCTTACAAATAATCACAACAAACCCACAAACTGAAAAATTCCTACTTTCATCCTCTGACCCAGCCTTGCAAGTGCCATATGAGCTTGCAGCTCTTGTTCTATTTGTCACTCAAAGAAGATATATTGGCTATGGGGCCAGAAAACTGCCGCTCATAATTAGCACTTACAAATTTTAGTCCATCTTCAACTTGAAACTGGTGTCTACCTGCTTGCCAGCTAGAACGGAGCTTTCCACTCGAAAGCAGAACAAACATGGTTGAAACGAAAGCTTGGCTGCATAACTCCAGATAGTCCTCTGTAGGCTATACAAATCCACTTCACACCGTAGGCTCTGGCTCGACGACAAGCAAAAACCATAATTTTTTGCCTCAGGCAAGAGTTCTACGAAGTTTTCCAAAATGTAATGTCATATTCATCAATCCGGGTAAAGGTACACACCTTCCGTAAAAACCGCAGAGGTTAGACCCTTACCACTTTCTAGTAATAAGCTGAAATTGGAGGACCAGGAAAAAAAACACACGA
The DNA here is from genome assembly GCA_023053575.1 of Branchinecta lynchi. Taxonomy (NCBI): domain Eukaryota; kingdom Metazoa; phylum Arthropoda; class Branchiopoda; order Anostraca; family Branchinectidae; genus Branchinecta; species Branchinecta lynchi. Next base: position 16,751,963 of record JAKZAP010000004.1, on the reverse strand, counting down.
CAAAACCAAAGTGTTGCTGCCGCAACGCAATGAATCAACATGTACTGCCCAGAGCTCTGTACTTAAACCTCATGCACTGTTCGTTCCAACCTCCCCCAAAATAACAAGAGCTGAAAGCTCATATGGCACTTGTAAGAACAGTTAGCAAGTTTGTCAGATACGGTTTGCAGTTTTCAAGACTGGATCTCTCTGCCGATATTCATTTCATCAGAAAATGGGCTTGATCTAGTAAATCTGGAAAGGTTATACCACTTATTGACAACTGTTTCTTCTTCCAACGATGATCAGATCGGGGGAGGGACTATTTTTACGCCAATCTGGTATAGTCCCTAACATGCCTGCAAAGTTTCACGGTTATAGCACATCTGGAAGTACCCTAACTCGTGATCATCGGAATTGTGGAAAACCCCCTCCAACTCCCCCACTGTGACACGATCCGGCCCTGTTTTGTCAATAATGTATCTAAGACTTATGCTTGTTCTTCCCTCCAAGTCCCATCGCGATCTCTCGACTCTAAGCGTTTCTCGAGATTTCCGACCCCCCCCTCCCCCCGAAGTTGTCGGATCCGTTCCAGACTTGTAATTTATCATCTGAGACACTTGTTCTTGACACTTGACAAGTTTCATGCACGTCTGATGACCCTTTCCAAAGTTATTTACGCCGCTAGAATCCGGATTTCCCATCCTTCCACTCCCCCCATGACCATCGGATCGGGAAAGGAACTATTTTCAAATCACCCCAGGGGAGTACCAAATAAGTCTGCCAAGTTTCATGGTCCTAGTACATGTAGAAGTACCCTAACTCATGACCACCGGAAATCCGGGAAAACCCCCTCTACTGTGACACGATCCGGTCTTGTTTTGTCAATACAATATCTAGGGTTAATGCTTGTTCTTCCCTTCAAGTTCCATCCCGATCCCTCGACCCTAAGCATTTCACGAGATTTCCGGTCCCCACCTCTACCCCCCCCCCCAGTTTTCGGATTCGGTTCAGATTTGAAATTGAAAATCTGAGACACTTGTTCTTCACAATTGTCAAGTTTCCATATTCCCCATCCCTCCACTCCCCCCGCGATGGCTGGATCGGGGAAGTGATTCTTTCCAAGTTAATCTGGTTGGTTCCCTTCCCTCATATACCTGCCAAGTTCCTTTGTGCTAGCTTATGTGGAAGCGTTTCACGAGATTTCCGGTGACCCCCTCCCCAGTTATCGAATCTGGTTCGGATTTGAAACTCAACATGCGAAACTCTTGTTCTTGACGCATGTCAAGTTTCATGCATGTCCAATTACCCGTTCCAAAGTTATGCATGTTACTAGTTTCCGGATTTCCTATCCCTCCACTCCCCCCACGATGCGCCGGATCGGGGGAAGTGATTATTTCGAAGTTATTCTGGTCGGTTCGCTGATATGCCTGCCAAATTTCATTGTCCTAGCTTATGTGGAAGCGTTTCACGAGGTTTCCGGTGCCTCCTCTAGCCCTCCCCCAAGTTATCGGATCTGGTCAGGATTTGAAAATGAGCATCTGAAGCACTTGTTCTTGACATATGTCAAGTGTCATGCATGTCTGATTACCCGTTCCAAAGTTATGCATGTTACTAGTTTCCGGATTTCCCATCCCTCTACTCCACGATCGCCGGATCGGGGAAGTGATTATTTCCAAGCTAATCTTGTCAGTTTCCTGATACGCCTGCCAAGTTTCATCGTCCTAGCTTATGTGGAAGTTTTTCGCAGGATTTTCGGTGCCCCGTCCACCCCCCCCCCCAGTTATCAGATCTGGTCCGGATTTGAAATTGAGCATCTGAAGCATCTTGTTCTTGACATGTGTCAAGTTTCATGCATATCCGATTACCCGTTCTAAAGTTATGCATGATACTAGTTTCCGGATTTCCCATTCCTACACTCCCCCCACGATGACCGGATCGGGGAAGTGATTGTTCCCAAGTTAATCTGGCTGGCTCCCTTATATGCCTGTCAAACCGGGACAGACCGACAGAACGACAAACAGACAGACCGACAGAAATTACAATCGCTATATGGCACTTGAGTATGCTCAAGTGCCATAAAAATCACCTCTAATGAAAAAAATCGTTAGCACCCCACTGAATAGTCAACGACCAGCTCAAAGATAACCAAATAGAGAATCCCTTATCTCGGTAAAAACAAACAACATCGGGAAGTGATTGTTTCCAAGTTAATTTGGTCGGCTCCCTTATATGCCTGTCAAGTTTCATCGTCCTAGCTTATGTGGAAGTGCCCAAACTAGCAAAACCGGGACAGACCGACATAACGGCAAACAGACCGACCGACAGAAATTACAATCGCTATATGGCACTTGAGTATGCTCAAGTGCCATAAAAATCACCTCTGATAAAAGAAATCGTCAGCACCCCACTGAATAGTCCATGACCAGCTCAAAGTAAACCAAATGGAGAATCCCTTATCTCGGTAAAACAAACAACAGCTTAACAAGTTTCGGCACAGCGCTTCTCTCTTTCGGTTACACGACGGGAATGCTTCCACACATGAAGTTCAATTTTAATGTGCTTCATCGATACTCCAACTGGGCCAAAATAATTTCAGCTATAATTTTACGATCAGCGTCACATCAGTCACGACATAAATTCTCCATTCATGGCACAGATTTTGCCAATCGTGGTTTTTCCCACTTTTCTTTGCTGTGAGCAAAACCTTGAGTTATGTGGCGCAGGTACAATAATTACAAGCAGAAATAAATGGAGATTGCCAATGACCATCAGGCAAAGAGATTTACATCATTATCCACTTTAAAACAATGGTGTCTCATCGGACAATCAAACCGTTTTTTCTTTACATAAATCACGTGTACCACATAAGCCTGCATCACTCGCACTAACAGATAACTGTGGAAACTGTAAGAAAATCAACAAAAATAAATTTATGGGTGGAAACACTTGAGCTAACACGTATTGGTGTATTTTACGTTTTCTTTCTTAGATGTCTCGTCAACATCCCCGAAGATGTCCTCGCAGTTAGAGAACCCGTCGAAGGAGAAATGACAGTTATGGCCAACGCCGATGTCAAAACTTACTCGTCAACTGACGAAGTCAACGGTCGTGTGAATCCGGGACTTTGCCTATCACCCGACTCTGAGGACGATACAGAAGCAAGCAAACCTGTGAGAAATGGGGGAAGTTTCAAAGAAACCAAACAAAGACCCAAAGAGATGGTTAACCAGACTAATTTTTAACAAGTCAAAGTCTAGTCTTCGACGGTTCCGACTAACTCAGTATGTAGTGCCATCCACGTAGCACAATCGTTATCTAACCGTGTATCAATGTTAATGTTGCTTGTTTTAAATATTTATTGCGGTTCGCACAGAGACACTCTTATTTTGACCCCATTAATTATTGTTATATGTGTCTACTTATAGAAAACCAGACTCATTTTTTGTGATATATCACAGTGCGTTTTAGTCGATGTGTCACCAGAAGAGCAATATTGGCTGTGTTGGTATATTCCAATCGTTACTGTCAAACCTGGAAGCTTGTCGGGATTTGCTCTCTTACAATAGTAAAAAAGCTTCGTGCTCTTCAAGAATAAACTTCTTAATTTTAATGGGATATTGCTGGAGTCTTAAGGCAACAATGACCTGAATAGCCTTTACTGATATTTTTGTTAAGCCCGTCGTAACCTAGCCTTATTCCACGGCAAGTTTCTCCGTCGTAAAGCTTGACGCTCAATTCACATTAAGAATAATTTGTCATTTACCGTGGTGAAGTCACGGAACTGTCTGATTTGTCGACAAAACTTCTTGTGGCTGGACGAAGAAGGGTGAAAAAGAAGAGAGAAAAAGAAAAGGTCCAGGTTCATTTATTGTGATGACAAGTTCGACACAGTAAAAGTCTACTCCCGGAATACTATGTCGTTGACGAGCTGTCGTTTGAAGTGCAAAAAGATGTGCTGGTACTCTTAACCTCGGACCTAGCACTTTACTCGAATCCGGTGAAAACCGGTAAACTGGAAGATCTAAACGTTCAACAACCAAGCTTTTGGACTAGCAAATGTAATGAAGACAGGTCCAGATAATGGCATTGCAGGGGATTAGAACATGCAGCCAACGCCCGTCTACGCTGTACAAGATCAACAAGTTTTCCTTTCCTCAGAAAAATCAGTTGAGCTGAACCACGAAAATCAAAACATACTTTTAATCTGGGATCCCATCGAAACTTATAGTCTTGTTGTCTGCGTTGTTCTGCCACCGCTCGAACAGGTCAATCGATGCCCCCCGGTTTCCGGTGTTCCTCCGTGATCATTGCTTAGTTGCAGTTTAATGTGTGGGAACTTTTAATGATCTCGTTAGCTGTACAGTCGAATGCACTCTGATGAAGTAATTCTGTTTCTGGAAAGGTAAAGAAGGGTGCCGGTTACTTGCTATTTTGGGAGATCATTATTTCTGCTGAAAGGGAATTTCAGATTTTTCTAGTGTTAGGTGTCGAAATATCAGTTCTAGTACCTTGTTAAGTGTGATATGTTATATGACTGTCAATAAATGTGTTGGAAGACTGAATAAGCTGACTATCCATCAGAGTCACTTGGAGCACGAACCTTGAGCTTTTAAGCGATGCTGCTTAAATAGGATCTTGTCAATATAAAAATACGGTTTATTGAGTGGTATAAAAAAATAACTGGAAACACAACAACGAAATCTAGTAGGATTTTGAGGCAGTTTACAACTAACGAAATGCTCTTAACGGCCATACGCTGGGGCAGGCGGCAAATGGACAGGAGCACCATAAGACGGCGCTGGAGGTGCTCCATAAGATGCAGCTGGAGGTGCACCGTAAGATGGTCGGGGAACACCATAGCCTCCCTTTGGCTTCTTGTGGACAGGGGGAGCGCCGTACGATGGTCGTGGAACTCCATAGGCACCCTTTGGCTTTTTAGGAGCACCATAACTGAAAAAAAAGGAAAATTTTAGAATGATTTTTCAGCCCATAATAAGAGTGAGTAAAAGAAAGCAAGGAGCACGAAAGAAACGACAACAGTCTGATATGAAATCAGATGGACAAGGAAATTCAGTACCCGAAGAATACTAGTATACAGAAAATATTAAGCTATGCCATACCTTGAAGACGGAACGCCATACGAAGTCGCTGGGGCGGCGTAGACTGGGGCGGGGGCAGAGTAAACTGGTGCTGGTCTATGATATGCTGGAGCGGCTGAGTAAGAAGGAGTAGGTGCTGAATAAGCTGGAGCAGCTGGCGCTGAATACGCTGGTGCAGAGTAAGAAGATACAGCTGGTGCAGAATAGGCAGGAGCAGAGTATGCTGGAGCTGCCGGGGCAGAATATGCTGGGGCTGAGTAAGCTGGTGCAGCAGGGGCGGAGTATGAGGGAGCAGAGTATGCTGGGGCAGAATAAGCTGGAGCAGCAGGGGCGGAGTATGAGGGAGCAGAGTATGCTGGAGCTGCTGGGGCAGAATAAGCTGGAGCAGCTGGGGCAGAATAAGCTGGAGCAGCTGGGGCAGAATAAGCTGGAGCTGCTGGGGCAGAATAAGCTGGTGCTGCTGGGGCAGAATAAGCTGGAGCAGGGGCTGAGTAGGAGGGAGCAGAATAAGCTGGAGCTGCTGGGGCCGAATAAGCTGGTGCTGCTGGGGCAGAGTATGCTGGAGCAGCTGGGGCAGAATATGCTGGGGCAGAGTATGCTGGTGCAGCTGGGGCAGAGTATGCTGGTGCAGCTGGGGCAGAGTATGCTGGTGCAGCTGGAGCAGAATAGGCTTGTTCAGCAGGGGCTGAATAGGCTTGTTCAGCAGGGGCTGAATAGGCTGGTGCAGCAGGGGCTGAGTAAGAGGGAGCAGAATAAGCTGGAGCAGCTGGGGCAGAATAGGCGGGTGCAGAAGGCGCAGAATATGAGGGGCCTGCCGGTGCTGAGTAGGAGGGAGCAGCAGGTGCTGAGTAGGAGGGGCCTGCCGGTGCTGAGTAGGAGGGAGCAGCAGGTGCTGAGTAGGAGGGAGCAGCAGGTGCTGAGTAGGAGGGAGCAGCAGGTGCTGAGTAGGAGGGAGCAGCAGGTGCAGAGTAAGAGGGAGCAGCAGGTGCTGAGTAAGAGGGAGCAGCAGGTGCTGAGTAGGATGGAGCAGCAGGTGCTGAGTAGGAGGGAGCAGCAGGTGCTGAGTAGGAGGGAGCAGCAGGTGCTGAGTAGGAGGGAGCAGAAGGTGCCGAGTAGGAGGGAGCAGAAGGTGCCGAGTAGGAGGGAGCAGAAGGTGCCGAGTAGGAGGGAGCAGCAGGTGCTGAGTATGAGGGTGCAGCAGGTGCTGAGTACGCTGGTGCTGCTGGTGCGGAATAAGCTGGTGCTGCTGGGGCTGAATAGGATGGAGCTTCAGGAGCAGAGTACGAAGCGGCTGAAGGAGCTGGAGCTGAATATTGGTCTTGCGCTTCTGGTGCGGCTCCATATTGGCTAAAAATAACAAAAGATGTAACCAAATGATGACTAAAAAAATGTTTTAATTTTTCCTATTTGTGATCTAGTGACATCTGTTCGAAACTGCAAGAGTTTCTTAGCTGAGAGTCTGTCACAGGACACATGTAGGGAGCAAACTGTAACTGTAAGACAAAGAAATTGAGCTTCATTGGTTCTACCCTTTAGCTATTTTTTTTTAAGGGTTGGGGGTTAACCATGGAACAGGATGCTCACCTTTGTCCACCAGATGAAGCGCCTGAATAAGCATCGCCACCAGCGTTTCCGGAATATCCACCATTAGATGTTGGGGCTGAATAGGACTCAGCAGCCTGCTGTGGGACATAGACTGGGACAGGGGCGGGGGCAGCGTACGACTGGGCTTGCTGAGCTGGAGCAGGGGCTGCATAGTCACTGCCACCAGCACTGTATCCTTGAGACGCAGACTGGGCAGGTGCAGAGTATTGGCTAAAATAAAAATACAGATAAAGAACTGTCCAGAATTATTGAACTAGTATGCCCTTAATTACTAGAAGAATTCCAATTTGAAACAATGCTAAAAAAAAGTATTTCGGCTAACTCCAAGAATAAGACGCACCGATTGGCTTAGTAGCTACAGCAATCAAAGAGCAATCCCAGTCCTATCTTCACCCTCTACTTATACCAATCTACCCTTGGTCTATCATCACGATCAGACACGATTTCAGTCATCTAACATTCCCATTTCTAACTTCGACCACGAAAAGATAACAAAAATTAAAGAGGACATTCCAAATATTAGTAAGGATGAAATGTCTACAAGATGACATCGGAAACTCGTGGTCATGGTCTTCCTAATTATTCACTGATGAGTCGTTAAGCTGACGGAAGGAGTGAGAGATTTGAGGCCCCCCAAAACAGAGTGACGGCAGTGAGCAAAGTGGTTAGCTTCTTGGCAATTAAGAACCTGATATAAGAGAATGTATGCAGCTGTTTCATTTTTATGATACCTTGGTGGAAGAAAATCTTGCATCTGTCCCAAAACACACAGCAGATTCGGTTACGAGCAGAAACAACGTAACTTTGAGGCTGTCTTTAAGCAGCTAGCACAAAGAGCAATTCTGTCGGAAGGAAAAGTAGCCAATCAAAACTACGTATGGTAAATCCATGTATTAGGCTCTTACCTTCCTCCTCCGTTTCCAGAGTAGTCACTTGCGAGAGGTAATGAAGCTACTGACGAATAAACACTGGATGACCCATGATCATGGTGATGATCGTGATGTCCATGTCCGTGGCCATCAGCTAGAAAAGATATCCAGAGCGTTAGATAATCGGAACATTCCGGAGAATTGTGAAAAGTAATGTTTTTATGTTAGGTTATGATCAGGGCACGATACACCACCGTGGGGACCGTAGCGAAAATCGTAACTAAACGTCGCCTAGACTGTGTCGCTGAAGTTAAATGTCTTCGCAGCGACAAAAAAAATATATGACAGAACTGTATGATCGGAGAAGACATTCAAACAGGATCGACGGATTACAGATTTTCAGTTTTCAAACCACTCTATTTCTTCTTCTTACCCGCCAAGTTTCACAAGTTATTTAATACTGTTAAACGACCGATTAGCCTAAACCTATGGATACCGGTGGTAATAAGAGAAAGTTCTTTTTATAAAAATCGCTGTCTGGTTGAATGAAAAAGAACAGATTCCGGAAAAAAAACACAACAAATAATACTTACGTTTAGGCGCAGCTAGAGCTGACGCGGCTAGGCAACAGAGAACCAATGCCTGGAAAGATACAAAGATTATAGCCAAATGGACACAGTTATTCACAAACTAAACTTGCATCGTAACCTATATGTACTAATGTCACAACAGCACTTGCTAAGTTCGTTGTACAAAACTTAATTTCACTAGAAATTCACTCATTGGCTCTGAAATAATCCAACATATAAGATTGCACCGAAGACACTATATATGGTGTAAACTTCCGTTAGTAAATGAAACACATTTCATACCGCTTTCATTCTCATGTGAACTGCTATACCGACTCGAAGTGACTGTACTGCAGATTCTGATGCTCGGACATTTTATACTGATGGCACATCGACCACCTCATCCATACATGTGTAATCAAGACGTAAAGCGTGAGAGAGCCGGCGCCAGGGGCACACTGTATGGCCATGAAAATCTACACACAGCCTACCTAAAATTAAGGACTCATTAGGTTTCTAAAAACCAAAAAAAAAATACGAAGTTCACAAGCCCTATAATGCATGTTCCCCACTGTTAACAGGATAAAGCACATGCTAAATGTAAAAGGGGTTGCTCGTCAAAATCATTCTTCAAGAGATGGCACAATTTTTTTTTTAGGTTTTCAAAAACATTAATCCTGTAAAGTGGACAGGAGCCAGCAATTTTTATCAAAATAAGCTGTAGGGATTTCAGTTTTCAATCAACTATCAAGGCAGGTAACAGGAGGTACTCATGAAATACCTTAGATTAATAAATACTTAACTTACTTATCGTATGATCTTCTTTATGGCTCGCTGGAAAATCTAGAAATGAAGACTCAACTTCAAACTTTTTATTTAGTTTAGATTTAACAATATTTCAACAACATTACTTTTTCGGAGCCGAAAAAACGGAAAAGAAAACAGTACAACCAGGCCCGTATCCAGGAATTTATTTCGGGGGGGGGGAGGGGTTGCCTGCGGGTCGGACAAAAAAGACATAGATCAGAGGGAAAAGCCCATAAAAATTATTATTTTTGTATGTTTCGGGGAGCTTTCAACCCCCTAACCCCCCCCCCCTGGATACGGCCTTGAGTACAGCCCTGACGGACATGACGAATTCCCAGTGCTGTGCCGTCACCGTGGTCCATGAGAAGAAGACGATCATTGTTCAGTTAGAAAAAGCCAATTAAAAAACAAGCAAAAGGACTTCGCTCTATTCCTTGGAAAATAACCAGAAACGGCACAGATTTGCCAATATCTACATCTTCCAGTTTGCATCCCACTTGTGTAGTACTATTTTGTTCGACTCAGTAGGGTGAACACATGGCCGAACTATGGAACGCTGTTGGAGGGATTAAGTGAAAACCATTCCCATTGGCAGGGGCATCATGAATGGGGGGGGGAGGGGGGACGCCCCCCCCCCCTATGCTGTCGGCCAGTCGGTACAAAAAAAATCGAGTCGGCGAGAAGCAGCGCGATCTTTTGTCGAAATAGTTGATTTTTTCCTGAAAACAGTCGATTTTTCTGAAAATTGGTTGATTTTTCGTCAAAATAGTCAGTTTTTCTAAAAATCAGTGGATTTTTCTGAAAATCAGTAGATTTTTTCCAAAATGTCACTTTCGTTGTTGACGACAGTTGTTTTTTTCTGCAGAAGAAGTCGGTAAAAATTACCAGCCAGTCGGTAAATACCTCCCCCCCCCCCCAAACATTTAACATTGCCCATTGGTAACACATATATAATCCAGTCCTATCTTCGCTCTTGACTTCTACCAATCTACCCTCTTATACCAATCTACGACTTATACCAATCTACGAAAAGGAAATGTGTTACATTTACGAAGGACCTTACAGGTACTACGGCATATTAATTAACCCAAAACCTCACTCAACACAACCATTTAAAAAAGAACCAAGTGCGTCATGGAACCGCAGACCGGTAATTATCCTACGTAATGCTTTCAGATTGCCTAAACAGCAAAGGTGAAAGCCAAAGCAGACATTTGTTACTTCACAATTAGCTCAGTTGTATGTCTATCTACTTGGCAAAGTAGCTAATTTTATTATATGGATATGATTTCGAATTTCCAGCCAAAATCGAGCGACAAAATCGAAAACCGCCTCGAAAGTTGTTTTAACAAACTTGAGCCACAAAAACCTTGTTGGTCGCAGAAATACAGCTGTCAGGTGTGGGCAAACCAACGACCGTGGAAGGTATAGGCTACCTCTGGGTATTTGATTTCTTTTTGTGTTTGATTTCTTTGTCTCTTTGACAAAATAGCTTTAGCCTGAAGAGGACCCTACCAAGAAGGGACGAAATATTGCTAGAAGAAAACTAGACGTTGAAACGCTAGACGCACCCATTTACCATAGTCAAATATCATATTTTGACGTTTTCAAAATCACCGTAGTTTTTCCGACGGTATCTGTTTTCACGGTAGCTGAAGCAAGCAATTATGGAGGCGTTTTATCACAACCCTGACACTTCGGTTTACCCCTTACGTTTCTCACTTAGGGGTCAAATCTGAAGCATTCTAGCATCTGCAGTGTCTACATCATCTGTTTGAGCCGATAGTTCTGTTAAACCCGAACTCGGCACGACTGTGGGGTCATCTAGTGACGCGACCCAAAAACACCCACATGGCAAAGCTAAAGACACATCTTTACAAAAAAAAGGCCAGAGGAAGAATACTTAATTGTTTTAGGAATAACAAAACAAATAAAGCTAAATATTTAGTATATTTATTTCTATTGACAGTTTGTTTCGAGGTTTTATGTTATTTCTGCTTAACCACCAGCCTCTTATCCAATGAGGTACGGCCGGACTGTCTGACCTACTGAATAAATACATGATCGAGGAAACTTTCAGAATAATTGTCAATCATTAAGGGGTGATTGTCCTGTTAGATGGGAGTTGGCGAGTGTTAAAATATTTTCAATCCGAAAAAGGAACAGTACTCTTTGGCATAATCCTATCATAATCCTAATTTCTATCGACAGTTTGTTTCGAGGTTTTATGTTATTTCTGCTTAACCGCCAGCCTCTTATCCAATGAGGTACGGCGGACTGTCTGACCTACTGAATAAATACATGATCGAGGAAACTTTCAGAATAATTGTCTATCATTAAGGGGTGATGGTCCTGCTAGATGGGAGTTGGCGAGTGTCAAAATGTTTTCAATCCGAAAAAGGTACAGTACTCTTTGGCATAATCCTGTCAACTGGGAATGACTAGTCCCCTATTATAGACTGTATCAAGTATCTCCCTTAAACACTCTTTTATTTCAATCGTGGTCATTCCCAGCCGGGAGCATTTCGAGCCCTGGATTCTGACCTGTGGGCAATCTGCGAAGTGGGCATTTGTGGTGGTCTTTTTGAGACGTGAGCATTCACCGCGGTCATTATCAATGTTAGCGGTCATTATCGGTCATTATCACTAAAACTCGTGAATTCGTTCAAATGTTGTCCACAATAAAAATTAATAGATTTACGATAATAGCTCCAATAAGAAAAGAAATACAAAAGATGCAGCGACTCAGCTATAAATTACAAAAATACCATTCGAGTACAGTAGGCTATCCCAGTACTGCTTGTTCTACTTGAGTGGGACCGACCCAATTGCCTCTTTTTTTAATTTATAAAATAACAATAATAGTAAATCTGGGCCATCAGGATTCAATCTAATTCACGAAATTGGTGTACAGATTGTCTGAAGCGTTTCTTCTGTTTCTCCTGGGTAGCTCTGCCCCCCCCCCCCCCCCCTCCCACTTGGAAAGCCGGGCGGGTGGTCGTTGTTACCCCACCGCCCCAAATGACTCAGTGAAGAAAACGGTAGCTGGGTGGAAAAGCTGAACCAGTAACTAGAACATGCACCATACAATAGAGGATGTTTCGCTTCTCTTTCTAGAACGCGATGACTACCACTGACTGCCGTCTCCAAGGTTACTGAAAAAATAACCTTGGTCTCCTCAGTCAATGAATTTTTGTCCGGAATCAGCACAGGGATTGCTTGAAGAAAACCGGTTTAAGGGTACTTTCACTTTCTACCCTCACTATTATCTACGCAAACCAGATCGCTCAGTCTTTTGCATCTGCCCAGTACTCTTTTCCAGTCACGATAATAGTGGAATGAGTTGCTTAAACTACATAAGCTGGAAGCCTAATGCATGTGTCAGTTCCACATTTCACACAGGTCATTACCGAAGTTCCAAGACAATGCTGAACGTATGAGAACTGATTGAAAATAATGATGCTGCAGAACATTGCTCAAAAAGACGTGTTCAGAGGGAAAGGTTTGTGCAGCTCGAGACCCTTGGAAATGTAAAAAAAAAATACATACCTGGAATGGTGCCGCTTTCTATATCAATTCGTTTCATCAATATTCTTTCAATGGTAATACCAATATTAAGTAAGCTATGGAGTATAAAAGAAAATAGAAAAAGAAAAGAAGTGAAAACAATAGCAAATCTAATACTGCAACTAGGGTTAGACAAACTAAACAACGTGCAAAACCTTACAACGGGAATGCAAACAATTTTGTAACAAAAATGTTGGAAGAAATAAGTCTGTGCCACGACTCTTTAATTTTTTTTCTTTCTACATTTTTCTGGTGCGCTGATTGGACCACAAATAGTGGAGTTCATATTGACCCGATTGTTGTGATCCAGAGATATCTTTCTACTTAAAAGAATATTCTTTGTTTTCGGTTACACTTCCTTATTATAAGACATAAGATAACACAAGCTTTACGCCGTGTGTGAAAGAGTTATCAGCGAACGTTGAAGATTCTGGCAAACGTTGTGCTGCGTAACTGGCAAAACTCGGCACGGACGAAAAAGCCCTACAAATTCGTAGGCACAAAACGGAACAATAGAGAAACGTGGGGATTTCAGAAGCTTTAATCCCATAAGGGATCTAGGTATATTACAAAAGGCAGAAAAAGCAAGAGGGGTCCTTTAACAATAATTCTCAAATAATAATTCTCCGGGGCAAGTGTACCAATCTTACGCATGCTGATAGGATACGCATTAGTTCTGGCACTTCAGAGACAAGATCGTGCCGGCTTTTCAGCTCCCTTTCCCAAGAAGAAAAAAGTTCGATTTCCATTCCGACAAAGGTTTGTTCGCACTATCCTGCTATCGTTTCATATCCCATTAGCCTGAGCTCTTAGACTGTTTGTCTTACTAATAATTTGTGGTTCCGGCGGAGAACCGTGTGGGAATCCGATCATCTGGTGGTCGGATACCACACGAGGGGAGTCTATTTTGCTGAAACATGATGTTATTTTCGGCCGTGTCAGGAAAGTCTAGGCAACGGTATATCACAGGTGAAAATCTGCCTGCTTTCTCGAGCGTGCCAGGGCATTCGGTACTTACAGACGCTTTCTAACCGTTTGCTCCACATTCCGATTTGGTTCGCTGATTGTCAAAAGCGAGAAAAGTATAGCCACTCTTCTCGCCCCAACTGCTACAAAGACGCGACGCGAACGTCGCAAATGAGGAATATGGAATGGATTTGAGGCTGAATTGTCGAAATGTATTCGAGAATCCCTCAAATGTCTTCGAAGAATCGGTGTTTGTACTCGAGAATCGATAAAACGTCCTCGATACCATTTTTAGGTCTTCGAGCTACAAAAAGTACTCGAGAAAAGATAAAAAAGTATTCGAGAATGGTTTAGAAGTATCTGACATTTCAATTCCAATTCGGAACTCGAGAATGACGTAAATGGATTCAAGAATAACAAAAATATATTCGAGAATTTTCATTTTTTAAATTCTCGAATATTTGTATCATTCCTGAGTTCTTAACTCAATGTAAATGTCAGACATTTTAGAAACTCTTAGAAACTTTTTGTTATTTCTAGAATACTTTTAGTAGCTTTTCGAATACCTAGAAAAATATCGAAAACTTTTCGTCGATTCTTGAATACGGACACCGATTCTTCTCGAATACATCTCGAGGATTCTCAATACATTTCGAGGATTCTCGAATACATTTTCGACGTTTTTAGCCTCAAATCCATTCCATAGACGAAGGATATAAAATGAAAATGAGTCAAACAGTGAGTCACTGAGTCACTGTCGTTTAGGATGGACCAAAATAACCGGAACAAAGCTCGACTTTTCGGAAGGAAGGACGGATCGAGCTTTGGGGAAGAAGAGTAGATAAGTACTCCTTACTGTATTTAGTTTAAAGAACAGAAAACTTATAAAAATCAAACAGACAACATCATTCCCGTACAAGTCTTTGCCTCGCCGAATATGCGGAATCATGTACAGGCTATGAGGTGGTAATGAAATGACAGCTTGTTTTCGTCTACGAAAAAAAAAACGCTACTCCAGTGTAGCTTATGTCTTCGTTAGAAGCAGCAGGGTAAGGGAACAGCGGAGTATTTGGTTTTCCTATCTTTTCGCTATGTCGGTCTCAGTAATTCGCTAAACAAGATTGATGAGAGGTCGAAAACTCGGAAAAGAAGAACTACTTTAAAAAAGGTAGCAGTATCACCTGCCTTGTGAGGTGTGCAGAGCACTGTAACACGTGAAAATTAAGATAGGGTTGAAGAAGATTGCAGTATACCCGAGTGACATGCCCTCAAAACTGCAAGCTGTTGGAAAGTTCTGAGGTGGCACGACTAAACCCAGCCTTCACTTCCCAGATTTCTCTTCCAGAGTCTGGACATCCGTTGAAACGAGATCCCACCAAAATGTTTGGTCTTGTTATTTATGCTACAGAATCGGTGCTCAGGTCATTAGTTTGAGACGAAGAAGAATCAGAATTGTGATGGGCACAGCCAAAGCTCATAGCCTACATAACGACCATGTGTCACGACGACGAGCGCGAGGGGTTACTGCCTTCTGTAAATCGCAAGAAGATGTGCTGGGCACAATAGTCCCCTTCTTGAGCAAAGTGTAAAAATAAACAAGACCAAAGGTTTCGGCGGGATCCCATAAGTTTAATATTAGATCCAGACAGTCGGGTCTACCAAAGGTTTCGTGTGGATCCCACAAATTTAGTATTTGATCCAGACAATCGGGTCTTGTAAAGGTCCAGTGGTAATCATCTGAGAAGACGAAGTTCAAATATGGATTTAGCATGTGAGTTTACCCCTATAGCCTGCGTCATATCATATCTACTTTGACAAAAGTTCCTGCCTTTTGTCAACTTTTGTCAAAGTAGATATGATGTGACGCAGGCTATAGGGGTAAACTCACATGCTAAACCCATATTTGAACTTCGTCTTCTCAGATGATTACCACTGGACCTTTACAAGACCCGATTGTCTGGATCAAATACTAAATTTGTGGGATCCACACGAAACCTTTGGTAGACCCGACTGTCTGGATCTAATATTAAACTTATGGGATCCCGCCGAAACCTTTGGTCTTGTTTATTTTTACACTTTGCTCAAGAAGGGGACTATTGTGCCCAGCACATCTTCTTGCGATTTACAGAAGGCAGTAACCCCTCGCGCTCGTCGTCGTGACACATGGTCGTTATGTAGGCTATGAGCTTTGGCTGTGCCCATCACAATTCTGATTCTTCTTCGTCTCAAACTAATGACCTGAGCACCGATTCTGTAGCATAAATAACAAGACCAAACAGTTTGGTGGGATCTCGTTTCAACGGATGTCCAGACTCTGGAAGAGAAATCTGGGAAGTGAAGGCTGGGTTTAGTCGTGCCAAAAAATGAATGCGGCAATATTTATGATTTTCGAAACGAGTGGGCACACTTGGGCACGGGCTGGGTACCATGGGCACCGGCTGGGCACTGTCAACTTATTGCACTGCTATTTTGGGAGTAGGTTACCCCTCGCTTTAGACATCATAAATCAGTTTGTCAATAGCGAAACTTTGGATGTGTCTTACATATCCTGAGGAATACCTTATTTTGCCTGATTATACCTTGTTTTTACCAATTTGACCATATTTACCAATTTACTTATCGAATTTTTATGTTACAGAAATTTGTACAACTCGATTTAGAAATGAAGGTTGGCTAGAGAAGAT
This sequence comes from Branchinecta lynchi, assembly GCA_023053575.1. Lineage (NCBI taxonomy): Eukaryota > Metazoa > Arthropoda > Branchiopoda > Anostraca > Branchinectidae > Branchinecta > Branchinecta lynchi. Next base: position 16,735,815 of record JAKZAP010000004.1, on the reverse strand, counting down.
GCCAATGATATAACCAATGATTAGTTATTTTACTGGGGATGAGAACTTTATGTCTTGTAGCTATGCTTACCTGCCTTTTGTAGGCTTCAAATTTTTTTTTACAAATCGAGAACAAAAATAGGCTTTGAATCTCAAGTTTTGTTCAGTGGCATATTCGGTTTCGCCTTTGTGAGGTATCTTAGTTTTCCCGGACGTTTAAAAAATGAATGCGGCAACATTTATGATTTTCGAACTGACTGGGCACACCTGGGCACGGGCTGGGGTACAGTAGTCATCGGCTGGGCACTGTACACCTATTGTACTGCTATTTTGGGAGTAGGCAGCCCCTCGCTTTAGACATCGTTAAAGCACAATGGACACTTCTAATGCTTTATTTTGGATTAAATGCTTCACAAATAAACATATCCGACTTCCTTTAGAAGGTGGTACGAAAATCGGCCGTTTTCTTGTTATCCCTTGTCTTTACCTCTCTGGCATTTCGGCGATCCAAATCTTAGGAGCTGGGATATCGTGGCAGGAAATTCAAAAACTCCCAGCAATGCTTGATAGAAAAGGATATATTTGAGACGTCACCAAAGTCAAGCCGCAGATTCAGTTTACCTGATTGTTCTAGTGTTTCATCAAAGGTTCTATGTTTTAAAGTGCCTATTAAAAGTTTTTCTTTGTGGAATAATGTTGTGAAGCTTGATTAACTTGCTTTATAAAATGTACCAGAATATGCAAGAAGTTTCTAAAAAATAACATAGCTACAAAAATCATTAAAAAACAAATAGCTTATTCAAATCTGAATTATACAAGCTGATTTATGCATAAAATAAAGATCTGCAAGTGTTATAAGAAACATCACTTTTATCTTTGTCCAAGCTAGTAAATTGAGCATGTACTGGCCCAAAAAATTACGCTTTGAAATATCACAGAGAGGAAACTGTTGAAAAAGCTGCTGAGCTAGGGGGTAAGCATTGTTCCTAGGTTGTTACAGAGTGAGATTGGGGTAGTTTGATGTGCCCATTGAACTTTAATTAGTTTGTAGTAACGAAAATTTGGATGTCGTTCAGTGTTCTATGTCAAAATTTTACGTTGTTTTGTTCGAAAGTGTGTTAGAAGCTGACAGCGAATCTTATTTGACGATGCTAAACGAATAAGTCCAAGCTGGGATTTTTTCGGCCCTTTTTGGCAAGAGTTCACGCCAGACGGTAGCTAGAAGAAACTAACCAGCAATAAATAAATATAGTATCCGTGAAGTATAGATAAACTATTTTGGAGAGTTACGTCTTGGGAATTTCGGGAGGACGCGAGGTGACAGATGGTGCCGAGATTTTATTTGGCCACGACTGATGGTCGCTGCAACACTTCACATTGCCGAGGCGACTCACATCTAGTTTTGATTGCAAAAAGACTTTCGGAATATGATCTGCTGTCCCGACATGACAAGGTGCACCGACGGCACTGTTGCCAGATTACGTTTGTAGAAAAAAAGCCCAGGGCCTTTGAAAACAAGCACGGCTTAACTTTTACGAAAATTTTGCAAATTTTGCCAAATCTGTGCTGGTCCTTGACATGGAAGAGATTTTTTTCGTATATTGGCAACTTCGGTTCTGTTGTGAACAAGTGCATAGGTTGAACTTTTCCTTCCACTGATAATTTATTGCAGATTAGTTTCTTCTAGGTACAGCCTGAGAATGACCATTTCCAAGAACGGCCAAAGTATCGACGGAATAAATTTCAGCTAACGAATCTCTTTAGCGCCATCGAATATGAATCATAGTCAGCTCGGACTGAAGGAGCGTTCAAACGTTTTGACACTCTTCTGACAAACTTTTAAACACAGTGACACAAAATTACGCCTTAAAATACACCACATCTGCGGAATATCATCATTGAAAACTAACTTACGATGTCGTGGGCTGACAGTGCATGATTGCTTGAATGTCTGAAAAGTATAGCCTGATCCGGTTGGAACAATAAAATAAATACTTTGTTCTCCTTTCTTCCCTTTTTATGGCACTTGCCTTCCGGCCAAGTGCCATATGCAGATCACTTTTCCGTCTGTCAGCCGGTCCGGTGATCGCGAATTAGGGTACTTCCAGATGTGCTAGGACGATGAAACTTGATAAGTCCGGGACCCGACCAAACTGACCTGGAAATAGTCATTTCCCAGATTCGACCATCGTGCGGGGAGTGGAGGGAGGGGGATCCGAAATATTGAGGCGTGCCTAACTTTTTAACAGGTGATCGGATCTGAATGCAATTTGATAAGTGGAAAGAACACCTGCCTCATATGTTACCATTTTATGTCCGGACAGGATCCGACAACTGTGGGGGGAGTTGGAGGGGGGGGGGACCAGAACTATTGTGACACGCTTACAGTGGAGGTTTCAGGATGAAACTTGATGGGAAGAACAAGAACAGATCCTAAATACATCATTGGCATAAGCGGATCGGATCCGTGCACTATGGAGGGAGTCGGAGGGTGGGTCCCGGAATTCCGGTTATCACGGGTTAAGGTACTTCCAGACGCGCTAGGATGAAAAAACTTGGCAGCTGAATCAGGGACTCGACCAGATTGACCTGAGAATATCATTTCCTTGATCCGACCATCGAGGGGCGGGGGAAGAGGGAGTGGAAATCCGGGATCTTCAGGCAAGCATAACTTTCGAGCGGGGCATATGACACAAATGGAACTTGACAGTTCGGAAAGAGCTCGGGTCGAGGATGTCCCTTTTCGTGTCCGGACCAGATCCGATAAACCTGGGGGGAGAGATTGGAAGAGGGCCAGAAATCTCGGGACAGGTTTAGAGTGGAGGGATCGGGATGAATCTTGGCGAGAAGAACACGGAAAGGTTTCAAATACATTTTTCACAGAAACGAACCGGATCGGCGCAATGTAGGGGGGGCGGGGATCAAGGGGGTTTCCCAGATTTCCGATGATCGCAAGTTAAGGTACTTACAGATCTCGTTACAGATAAGCTTGGACAATGAAATTCGGCAGTTGTATTAGGGTCTCGATCAGATTGACATAGAGGTGGCCATTTCTCCATTCCCACCGTCTTCGGGGGAGGAACCCGAACTACCAGAATATTTAGTCATGCATAACTTTTGATGGTTGGTTGGATCCGAAGCAAACTTGGTAATTGACAAGAGGACGTGTTTATGACTAACGATACACTTTCATAATCCCTAAGGGTCCCATGATCATTTGTACCTTAGTGTATGCTTACAACTAGGGGCGTCACAACTAGGGGAAGGGGGGGCGCCCTGCCCCAGAATGTTGTCGGACCGTCGATAAAACATAGCCCAGTCCGCAATTTTTCGTAAAACAGTCGATTTTCTTGGAAACGGTCAATTTTACAGTCGGTTTCTCGTAAAAATAGTCGATTTTTTCTTAAAAATAGTCGGTTTTTTCTTAAAAATAGTAGTTTTCCTCAAAATCAGACGTTCAGCACAGTTGTTTCTCCTCAATAATAGCAAAACCAGTCGGTAAAAATTACCAGCCAGTCGGTAAATACCTCCCCCCCCCCCCAAAAAAAAAAAACATTTTTGGCTAGTAACGCCTCTGCTTCCAACTGAGTTTTTAGCTCCCTTAAAGTGCGTATCTTAATTGCAAATGGAAACAATACTTTGAACAAAAGATACATTTCGTGATTCCCAAAGGCCCATGCTCATTTTTGCCTCAAGACTCTGCTTACAAATGAATTTTTAACATACTTAAAGCGCCAATCTTGCCGCAAAGTAGAAAACATTTTTAAGAAACGACACAGTTTTGACATCCCCGAGGGCCCATCATTATCTGTGCCTCAAGATTTTTGCTTTCAAATTCAGTTCTAGCCCCCTAAAGTGCGCATCTTAGCCGCAAAGTGCAAATCCGAGCAATTATAATGATACATTTTGATGATACACTTTGATACACAAATGATACACTTCTTCACATTTCTGTACCAGTGCTTTCGCCTACAAAATGGATCTAGCCCCCTTAAAGTGCGGACTGTAACCGCTAATTGCATAGCACATTTGTAACTAAACCATATATTTTCAGGAATCCGAAAGGTCCATATAATCGCTTGTGCATCAAGATATCGCAAATCTTAGCTAATACCCTTAGCTACTACGTATACTTGCAAGTGCCATATGAGCTTACAGCTCTTGTTCTGTATTAATGTACATTTTCGAAGGGGGTTTGTCGTACTTCCTTACGTTACCTTCGTTAGAGGTTCTGGAGTGCAAAGTGGTTGTTTTTGTGAGTTTTATCAGACCACACTGAATAAGGTCCATATTTATGGGCCTCAATAGACATATACCGGCAAGTCCCTATCTAGACGGGGGGGGGGGGGGGGGGGGTAGGGGGTTGACCCCCCCCCCCCCCAGAAACATACAAAAATAACGATTTTTATAGGCTTTTCCCTCTGATCTATGTGTTTTTTGTACTTTTTGGTCCGACCAGCAGGACCCCCCCCCCCCCGAAATAAATTCCTGGATACGGGCCTGGATACCGGTATCTAAAAATAAGAGCAACGTATTTCATAGGCGGGTGAAAAATAATTTACTAATAATCATAATTTTTCTGCGACGTAAAGAGAAAACAGTTCGAGCAGGAACAAAATGTTATAATTAAATAAATTTTTTAGGTAACCTACGTTGCTGAACTGGTTTTTGATTGGGCAATGTTTGAGCTGGAGAAAACTTGATTTCAGTACGATTAACCATTGGATTAGCAAATCTGAGAGGGGGCTTAACTGTTGAGGCATTCTCGACTCAAGGCCCAGATAACGATCTATGTGCGCGTGGTGTTCGTTCAATCGTGCGAAACTACTTGTCAGATGATCAACTACTCCTGCTTTTGTGAGAAACAATGCATTTCAGTTAAGCCACGGTGGACAGCATTTATCAATTTTTCGCACACAACTTTTTGCATCGTCGCCTGACATTTCTCAATAATTGCCGAACACATAACACAATCAGGAAAAGGGCGTGGGCGCTAGTCTTCGCCGATACTCATTTGGAAAATCCCATGCTCGAGGTCACTCTGGTTGTCAGTCTCAATGACAGCCATCCTGATTGGGATGGCCTAGATGGCCAAGTTTGGTGCTTTGCCAGATTAAAGGTTGGTAATCGTTTCCTCGACACCTTTACCAGTCTGGAACTATGGAAATCGTGCCAGAGTAGCTGATGAGATCCACCCTCTCCCATTCCCTCAGTAAGTTGGGTGCTATTCAATAGCCTCTCCGGAACAACAGCCTCGTCACAGGCTAACTAACTAACGACCTCAATGCTTCTTTTCGGTGTGAGGTCTCTTTCCGAAAGTTAAGTTATTGCGTACAGGGGGCTACGGGATCAAGGATTCGACGTAACTCTTGGAACCAAGGACCAGAATAGCTGTAGCAAAAAAAAAAAGACCAAAGGTATCGATGGGATCCCACAAATTTAATATTTACAGGCAATCGGGTCTTGTAGCGATCCAGTGGTAATCATCGTAGAAGACGAAATTAAAATATGCATTCAGCATGTGAGTTTACCCTATAGCCTGCGTCATTTCTACTTTGCAGAAAGTTCCTGCCTTACTTCTCCCCAAATTTCCTGTTTTAGCCGGATTCCGGGTGAACTACTTGTCTTGCAAAAAACTGAAGTTCAAAAACAGATTCAGCGTACCTCCATACCATCCATACCTCCATAATCAACTTCACATAAAACTTCAACTTTTAACAAATTTTACGATTTTAGCAGGATTCGTGGTGAAATGTGTCCAGGTATAAAAATGATTGTCATACACGAATTCAGCAGGACTTCTTACCCGTAAATCGAACACCTAATGAAATTCATATAAAACTTTTACTTTTAACAGATTTTCCGGTTATGGCCGGATTTCGGGCGATCTACTTGTCCGGCGACAAAATAATTTTCATATGCGGATTCAGCATGTTTCACCATCCTTAAATCGAACCTCTAATCAACTTCAGATTAATCTTTTATTTTCGACAAACTTCCGGACGATCTACTTATCCGACGAGAATATCATTTTCATATTTTCATAGAAGTACTTGTCCGGCAAGAAAATGGTTTTCATGTTCGTGTTCAGCATGTCTTCTTACCCCTTAATCAACTATTTCATTAGCTTTTAAAAAATATTTTTTTCGCCCATTAATTTGAAACCCCTCCCCCTCCCCTAAATATACAGCTATCGGACCCATCTACGATCTCAACCTTTCCCTTGACTCGAACAGTCCTCACACCAAGTTTCATCGAAATGTCTCATTCCCTTCGGGAGTTATCGTGCTGACAGACGGAAGGACAGACGGACAACTTTTGCGATGTCATAGGTATCCCTCTACTTACGTTTTGGGATCCCAAAAATCCAAGTTCCACGAAAAAATCCAAATTATAAAAGAAATCTGAAAGTCGTGAGTGGCTAATTGTAGATTGCATTTTCTGTGCAAGTAGCCGTGACATTTTTTTTAAACTGAAACCAGTAATCTCTGTTTAGATTCTTTCACAATCGCCGTCAATCTTTTAAGTAAAAAATAATTAAAAAGGCGAAACGATTGTAGTAGAAGAAATTGCTGAATTTTCTTTCGTTCCGTCGGTGATCAGCAATTTATGCCGCAACAAAAGTAGTGACAGAATGTGAATGCACCAGATCAGCATGGGTACCTTTTGGAAGCCAGTTAGCTTCAAGTAACTCATCATAGCGCTTTTTGGGATCCCAAAACGTAAGTGGAGGGATACCTATGACATCGCGAAAGTTGTCCGTCTGTACGTCCGTCCTTCTGTTCGTCCGTCTGTCAGCACGATAACTCTCGAAGGGAATGAGACATTTTGATAAAACTTGGTGTGAGGACTCTTCGAGTCAATGGAAAGGTCGAGTTCGTAGATGGGCCCGATAGCTCCATATTTAGGGGAGAGGGGGTTTCAAATTAAGGGGCGAAAAAAATATTTGTTAAAAGCTAATGAAATAGTTGATTAAGGGGTAACACGACATGCTGAACACGAATATGAAAACCATTTTGTCTCCGGACAAGTACTTCACCCGGAATCCGGCTAAAACCGGAAAGTTTGTTAAAAGTAAAAGTTATATCTGAAGTTGATGAGATATCCGGTTTAGGGGTAAGGTAGATCGTCGGATAAGTAGATCGGCCGGAATCCGGCGAAAACCGGAAAGTTTGTCGAACATAAAAGATTAATCTGAAGTTGATTAGAGGTTCGATTTAAAGATAGTGAAACATGCTGAATCCGAATATGAAAATTATTTTGTCCCGGACAAGTAGATCGCCCGGAAATCTATTAAAAGTAAAAGTTTTATATGAATTTCATTAGGTGTTCAATTTACGGGTAAGAATGCTTGCTGAATTCGTGTATGACAATCATTTTATACCTGGACACATTTCACCACGAATCCTGCTGAAATCGGAAAATTTGTTAAAAGTTGAAGTTTTATGTGAAGTTGATTATGGAGATATGGATGGTATGGAGCAAGGCCGTATCCAGCGGGGGAGGGGTTAGGGGGTTGACCCCCCCCCTCCCCCGAAACATATAAAATACTAATTTTTATAGGCTTTTCTCTCTGATTTATGTCTTTTTTTGTACTTTTTTGTGCGACCCGCAGGCAAACCCCCCCTCCCCCGAAATAAATTCCTGGATACGGGCCTGGTATAGAGATACGCTGAATCTGTTTTGAACTTTAATTTTTTGCAAGGCAAGTAGTTCGCCCGGAATCAGTCTGAAACCGGAAATTTGGCAGAAGTAATGCAGGAACTCGTCAAAGTAGCATGACGCAGGCTATAGAGGTAAACTCACATGCGGAATCCATATTTGAACTTCGTCTTCTCCGATGATTACCGCTGAACCGCTACAAGACCCGATTGTCTGTAAATATTAAATTTTTTGGATCCCATCGAAACCTTCGTTCTTGTTTTTGTTGGCCATGTTTGCAGATTTGAATGGGCAAGAATAAATATAGATGATCTTCAAAATGGGTGACATGGGCTTCACACTTCTTATTCTCCCAACAGCTTTGCCGTCGGTCTTCAACTAAGAAGAGTTGGTTTCTGGTCAGGAAAGAAAAGTGTGGTGGGGTCCCTCAAGCCTCGCACCCACCATTTTCCTATTTTCGAAGCAGTCGTTACCGATGTTGGCCAAAATATTTTGCCTCTCCGAACCTGAGAAGCTCTTCTAGAAAGGACCCCAAACGTTGCATGTCAGTTCGAGTTCAAGTAACTTGAAATTCGGGACCTCGCCTTTCCCTGGAATCAATAGAACGGGGAGAATGTGACGTCTCTCGAACCTGGGAACCAATGAGCGGAGACCTGCGCCAACCAAACCCAAGTTCGGAGGTGAGTCTTTATTAGGTCGGAGATGGTTACGGTTGGACCTTGAAGGACCGAGGTATTCGACCCTTTTCTCAGACGGGAATATTCCAAAGTGTTCGATATATTACCATTGGAATTTGTCCTCGAGAAGTAAGTACTGTTCTTTTCAGTTGTGACGAACAAACTAGTTGAGAAAGCGTGTGCATCGATCTGTGCTGGAAGCGTCCCTAATTACATGCGGTATAAACAGGTTTTTCTGGTGATCCGGATTAGGGGAGTAATATGCATGATTCACGGTTACAAGAACAATCCTAACGTGAGCTACTCCTTCAAGTTTTTAGAAGCTGGATGAACAAGTTTTGTAGCTTAAATTATTAAACTGTATTTATCCGTATAAGACGCTCCTCTACCCGAATGCTTTACCACTCCACGTGTTTGCAAATAAATCTAAATGAAATGCTAAAGACCAGTCAAACCTTATGATAATGATGGACAGGCGCGGGGGAGCATAGAGGGATCAATCACTAAACATTATAGTCCAGAGCCAGCCCGACTTTCGGTCGGTGCTCGGACCCCGAGAAGAGCAAGCTTTGACGACGGGTTCATCGCTTCCGACTTACTGGGAACTCTCTCAACTGCCCAGAGCAATTCATTTGCAAGAACAAAAAAAAACTGAATTAAATTCAGAGAAAAAGCCTTAGAAATTCGCACCTGCCAAGAACTAAACTCACCGACAGAAGAGCCTTGGAATGAAAATTCCAGTAATTCCCTTTAAAAAGCCGTCGGCAGTTCAAAAGAGAAAGTTCAAAATATGGAGAAGGTGCTTTATTTATGATCAATCATGTCAAAGACTTAACCGAACGAAGTACCTTGAACCGGTCTTTCAGCGAGGTTCTCCCACGTCCAGGGGGCACGACAATAGCTAAATGGCTTACGCACTGAAGATGCACTCAAGCGTCTCAGATACGATTTGTCTTAGACCAGTGGTTCCCAACCTTTTCCGTACCGTAATGCGTACCCCTAATCAAGGTTCCAGAAGGTCGCGTACCCCTTTTTTCAAAACTTGAAAAACATATTATTTATTGTTATAAATGACGAAGTATACATAGGAATATATACAAAATCAATGAGACACTCGAGCTGCCTTGTAGCAAAAATATGTTCAAATCTCGGTTCGATGTCATTAACGGCACGGCAATATTTTGTACAGTCAGTCTGTTTCTACCGGATCTTGAGATCACGATTCCACGAAACGGATTTCGGATCCAGTTATAATTTCTATCCCATCATTGAAACTGACAAACATCAGTCACACGAATAGTTCTTCTCATGTTGTTGTCAACTGGAGGTTTTCGCAAAACAGAATATTTTCTCTTATGTCAGAAAAATCTCGGTAACGGACAAAGACTATAATCAGTGGTTCATGTGATACATCCGTGCTTTCATCAACCTGCATCGCAAACATTTTCGTTAGCTTAGCGATCTAAATGACAAATCACTTGCAATGTCTTCGATTCTTCTTGAAACAATATTGTGTGACACGGGAATAGATTTTACGGCAGTAAGCCTAGCTGTTTTGAATCAATATTATATGATTGAATTACACTAGGGCTTGTAATAAGAGGTACGGGTTGTGGCCCCCTCTCCCTCTAAAGTGGTCGGCGAGTCGGTAAAAAGAAACGAGTTGGCGCGAAACGCCTCGACTTTTTGTAAAAGCAGGTATTTTTTTGTTTTATCGGTAAGAATTACCAGCCAGTCGGTAAAATACCTTGCCCCCCCCCCCCAAAAAAAAAAAATATTTTGGTTAGTGATTCCTCTGCTGGTAATATTAGGCTTTCGGCAATCAAAAACTAGTTAGGTGACATTTCGAAACAAGAGATTAAACCAATTTTGGTACCTTGCGTACCCCTTTGGGTAAGCGTACCACCGGTTGGGAACCACTGTCTTAGACTGTTGGCAATTTCTGACTAACACAGGTCAAGATGGTCATGGGATTAATTGGGAGTGTGTTATTTTCAGGGGCATAGCCTTGAACTCTCTCACTATCTGTATACTATTATGTGACTCCTTATAATAACGTTAAGCCTTACTGTAACGTCACTTTTTCCTTTATTACAACTTTAAACTTTGTTCATACGCGTACTTCCGAGGTCACATGATTTTCTGGTCAATACTTTAGATTCCTGATCATGTTTCATCGAAATGATTTCTCTGTAGTTTTGATCTACGCTTACAGATAGTACGCTTCTAATATAAAACAAGGCTTTCCGTCTGCAACATAGCAGTAGGACAAACACAAGTTAAAAGTTTAACTGAAAAGCCAGCTTATTTTTCTATCTCTGATTTGAATACACTTAATTATTTTAACTATGCAAAAGGATTTTATTTTTTCACATTGGGCACTAGTAATAGTGACGTTCGTAATATGCACTCCCGGTCAGACAAGAGAAATCTCATCCGGACGCGGATGATTTGAATTTCAATAAAAGTGCGCATGTAATGCCATTTCTGAAGAAAGCCCGCTACTGTGTGACCCCAAAAAACTTTATTTTGGCAATTGTTACCGACGAAGTTGCCAAATATTTCAAGCATAAAAGTACAAGCTCACAGAGCTACCACATATCCGAAAGAAAAAGTTCATTCATTGAAAACTGATAATGTGGATAGCGGGGCCACGTCGTTACTCATGTGCATCGTGTCTTCAAGCATAAGTTAGTAAGCGATCGGTAACCTATAGACTGTCGTGTCTCAGCCGTGTTCAGCTAAACTTTGAAGTACCATTGGCATTCAAAAGGCTAATTTTTATTCGTCCTCGATGCTCCTCACCAGTTTTGCCACGCATGATTTTCTGCTCCGTCAGCTATTGTTTAGTCCGAGAATTAGTCAAGTCGCAACATTCACGTCGGGATCATGTTCGCTAAGACTCTGACTCTGACAGACGGACAGAAAAGTGTGAACCCAAAAACGTAAGAACTTAGCGTTTATCATGACACATAACTATACACATGGTTCGCCACGTTACTTCTAGCGAAAAAAGAACACTTCCAAGTTAATGAAAGAAATAATCTGGACCGCATAGGCTACTTGTTTAAACGTACCAAACTTCTGACTGCAAGGTTTCAAAAACACCACAAGATTGCAATGACTACGAAAATTACTGTCACTAGTCTTTAACGGGTGTTCATGAATATTGCAGTACTGGAGAATATACACTGACAAGGACGCGCAATCGCAAGGGATTTGAAACATAATAGGCCTCTGGTATCACATTAGATCCCTCATAGCTGGAATTCATTTGCTAAGCAGTGGTCTCTTTTTTAGATTGCAGTTGCAACACTAGTATCATTCTGGAGTGATGCCGAAGATGAAAAGTTTCCTGAAAACTTTAAATGTTAAAAGTCAAATAACTGCAAAACTCCATGTTCTCTCGGTGCTTTTTAGTCTTACTTTCCCATGTCGCGGCTTTCTCCTAACTCCAATCAGCCGAATATCTTTAGCTGCTATAGGCTATCGGTACGAAAATTTTTCAGAGAATAAGAGATACGGAAATTAAGGGTAAATTGTCAAATTCACATTCTTGCAACAGAAACTTATTTTAAAAGAAACGTTGCACTGCTCCTGCGGAACCGTAAACTACGATTTCTTAAACAATCTCCAAACTCTAGTAAAGAGATTTTTCCCTGTGTTCTCACCAAAACCATCCACCAAAGAAGAAAATTTACACCCTAGTTTTTGTAGCAAACTAAGTGCTAACAGAAAGTGCTTCACACTTTTGTTTGTTCTTAAACGTCCAGTATTCACCCGATTCAGAAATAACAATCACCGCTACGCAAATTAAACCTAATTTACACTGATTTTTACGCTCCACGAACCATAGGGTCACCAGACAATTTGTTTGTGGCTTTGTGCTTATATTCCGTTTTCCGGCCTGCTAGCACGGATTGGCACCGTATTTATCGAGGTTGCAGCATCTTTGTTTAACCCCTATCGAATCCCAACACAGCTTCGCTGGGTGATTTATTTCGTTTCAAGTTTTCACCTAGATACCATCCTGGCTATCGAGCTAAAAGTACAAAGTCTTATTTTCGCAATCGCCTAGAGTTTTCTCCTTCGCTCCGAAATGTCAGTTGCCTATTTCGGATGCGAAATCTTATCGGACTGTGATGTGTGCATTTAACTTTAGGTGAAGATTAATAGTATCTACTGCTTCAAAGCTTTTTTTACGCACATAATTTCCGGTAGCTGACCGTTGATGGATCCTAAATCTTCGACCCTTGATGTCCAGGTAAAACACGCATTTATGACATTAATCTTACTATTGACAAAAAGATTCACCTTGTCATGTTTGATCAAAATGTGTCAATCTCTGGGTGTTTATTACAGATGGGCAAGAAGGGTAGAACGTACAAATTGAACGATGGCACAGTTCTCCATTACTTTGGGCTCGTATCTGAAAATATAGCTCGAGCCTTTTTCAGGAAATAGAGTGGGGTCATTATCCTTCTATTTAACGTCTTTAACCGATGAGTAAGATTAGTTGCGTTTTTGCAGATACCATGGCATCTGTTACCACGGTAACTGGATCTGCAATTAGTCGCTTTCGCAGTCACCGTGGTATCTGATATACGGTTGCTCTGCAAAAATGACAATTGCCGAAATTCCGCTTATCCCCGTCATCCCAAAACAAAAACTGATATTCGGTCACATCACTAAGTGCCAAACTTCTTTCCCACCAATTTGACAAAAATTGATGAAACTGAGATGACTTTTTCAAATACCACGACCAGTTACTACGGTCAGACCGTGGTATCTGAATATCAGATACCACGATCACTGGCCAGATACCACGATAACTGCAAAAACGCCTTTTGACCATGGTATTATCAGATACCACGATAACTGCAAAAATGACTTTAGGCCGTGGTATCAGATACCATGGTGTCTGTAAAAACGCAACTATTAACTCTTAACGTAACCAGAATCAGGAGTTTTCTAATTCGCGTGCTGATCAGTGATCAATATTCGCTTCAATTTCCCAAGTTCGCCTACTGAGGTTTGCAGTGAGCGATTGCGATGAAACACAGCCAGGAAAGCAGATTTGTCCACAACAAACGTGTCTGCTATCTTAAACACCGTATGACGAACATGCAACGGGGAGCAAGCACGGCATACAGTCTTCTAATCACGTTAGTCACGATCCCTGCGGTTACCATGGAGGTAGAAGACATCAGAGTTCCCCAGCAGAAAAGTTTCCTGTTACAAATTACTCCATATTGGAAATAATGTGTCAGATACAGACGCACGAACCTTCTGAGAGATATTAAGGTGTGCGGACTTGCTCACCAACTCTCCACGCAACGGCGTGATCATCAATTCCCTTACTTTGGACTTCAAAGTACATGCACACAGAGGCGTCACGACTGGGGGGGGGGGGCGCCCCCTCCCCAAAGCCGTCGAAGCGCCGCGATTTTTCGTCAAAACATTTGTTTTTTTCTCGTAAAAACAGTCGCTTTTTCTGAAAATTGGTCGATTTTTCGTCAAAATACTGGTGGGTTTTTCCGAAAATCAGTGGTTTTTTCAGTTTTTTTCAAAAATGTAATTTTTATTATTGAAAACAGCCGTCTTTTCTGCAGAAAAAGTCGGTAAAATTACCAGCCAGTCGGTAAATGCCTCGTCCCCCCCCCCAAACATTTTGGCTAGTAACGCCTCTACATGCACACACATTCCGATAAGATTTCGCGTGCGAAAACATGCGTGCGAAAACATGCATGCAGAATGGTTAGCAAGGAGGTAGGAGGGATCAGAGTTCCGAAGCAGAACCATGGATGAAAATTGGCATGTGTGTGCACATACCTTTAAAGTGGAAGTCTTGATATCTTTTGGCAACACAATCGAGAGACACAATAAAATGCAATTGTAGAAAGAAAACGGTCGTCTAGGAAAAGTCACAGAATACCAAAACTAGCTGTCATCATTATCACAGAAATTTGGAAGGGTTGACTTGCGGAAGCTTCGGGCATCTGGGGAACTGGCAAAACAAATTTAATTAGGAAGCAACTTGAAGTTGAATGTGCTACCAGACTTTATAACTCGGGAATGCGGAGTAAACTGCAAATGTTACACTTCCTGCTCACTAGCTACTGGAGCCACACCAGCACGTTCCGTCAAAGGCAAAAAATAGAGTTATTACACCTATCCTAACCGGACGAAAGCCAAGCGAAATAATCAAGAGTCTACCGTTCCCAAAACCACGTGAAAACCCAGCTGCAGCTGTCAAACACCCCCAATTACACCTACCACTGAAGGACCCAGAGCTTTCAAAGTAGCCAAAATGGCTTATGCTGTGATCGTCTTCAAGCATCTCCCCAAAACAGCCATGTATACCCTTGCCTCCTAGTGAAGGACGAGTGAACTTTGCTCGGAATGGTTTTACTTTGTATCCCAATACTCCCATATTGCGGACTCGCATTCTATCGTGGCTAAATCCATACCTATTTCCAGGTCACTCGTTCTTCAAGACAGGAAGACAAGGGTTCAGCAAAGCCCGAAGGTGAAACCGTATCGATTAAAAGTTCTGCTTAGAAAATGTAATGAGGAACGTGACGAACATAACGAAATCCGAGTTGGAGTGGAGACCAAAGCCTCCCTTACTCAGGTCGATATCTCTTTAAATCAAACAAGAGCTCTTAACCTCACGAAGCTGATTGAGAGTGACTGGAAGTCGAGGACTCTTGAAGAAAGAAACAACAACACAGGGTACCACTGAAGTGCAAGGAGGAACTACATCAAAAAGATGCCTTTCGTCATTCCAATAATAAATATGGAGCTGGGGGAGGTCAAGGAGATGCTTCTGGAACGGACGAAAGATCCTGTGACTCAAAGAAAACTAGTATTAATTATTGTTTCAATAGCACTCCTTTTAGACAATATGTTGTATATGGTGATCGTGCCAATTATTCCAGATTACCTGCGAGCTCAGGGAACATGGTCCACACACATTGAAGGTGGAGAGCTTGTTACACAAGCACCTAGGAGCTTGAGTAATTCGACAGGAAACTATAGTATTCCCAGCAATGAAACAGCAAAGCTGATTAACGGAGTGATCGTCTACGAAGGCGAAGACTCTTCAATAGGTATACTTTTCGCTTCCAAAGCGATGGTACAACTTTTCATCAATCCCTTTTCAGGGGCAATAATTGACAGAATAGGATACGAGCTACCCATGATGTTGGGTCTTGGAATTATGTTCTTCTCGACCGCTGTCTTCGCTTGCGGAAAATCATACGGAGTTCTCTTTTTTGCAAGGAGTCTCCAAGGCGTTGGATCTGCCTTTGCTGACACATCAGGGCTTGCCATGATAGCAGATCGATTTACAGAAGAGAGTGAAAGAACGCGAGCACTAGGAATAGCCTTGGCTTTCATATCTTTTGGATGTCTTGTGGCACCCCCTTTTGGTGGTATCCTCTACGAGTTCTGCGGGAAGGAATTTCCATTCATCATCTTGTCTTTGGTCTGTCTCTTCGACGGACTAATGTTAAAACTCGTAATGAGACCCAGGGGCTTCCAGAGAGTCCAGGGAGATGACTTCGAACCTCAACCAGCTCAGAAAGGCCCACCCATCTGGAGGCTCCTAATGGATCCATATATTGCCTGTTGTTCAGGAGCTCTGGTAATGGCTAATGTGTCGTTAGCCTTCCTCGAGCCTACAATATCTGTATGGATGATGGGCACCATGCAAGATATTGAACAATGGCAGCTAGGCATGATCTGGCTCCCTGCGTTTATACCACACGTACTGGGTGTAATCCTGACAGTCAAGTTAGCTGGGAATTATCCACAATATCAATGGGTGTTGGCTGCAATAGGACTTGCACTTGAAGGATTATGCTGCTTGATCGTTCCCTTCTGCAGCTCCTACTGGGGGCTCATGATACCAATCAGTGGAATCTGTTTCGGCATTGCACTGATTGACACTGCATTGCTTCCTATGCTAGGATTTCTAGTAGACACAAGGTATGTCTCAGTATACGGAAGCATTTACGCTATAGCCGACATATCTTATTCACTGGCCTATGCGTTCGGCCCTTTGATCGCGGGAGGGGTCGTGGAATCCATTGGCTTTCTCGCACTCAACATTGGCATCGCCGTATCAACTCTGGCCTACTGTCCCGCCTTACTGCTGCTTCGCCACGTTTACGACTACAAGCCGGTTGAGGGCGACAGAATCCTGATGACAGACCCATCCGAAAAGTCATATCAAACGTACAAGGTACAAGAAAACGGCTACCAGGAGTCCGATAATAGGTACCAAGAAACGAACGTTGACAATCCTCCAGCGTATAAAACTGTTAGCAACGGCTACTGGAGCCAAGATCAAGAGGCCCAACAAAAGCAATATAACGGTGGCGTGAGTGAGCAGCAACCCACGTCAGAGACAAACCCTTTCCGGCACAACTTTTCGCAGTACTAAGCGAAAAGCAATATTATCCGCTCGTTATCTGTGAGTTTACTGAACCATCCTTTCTGTGTTTCACTCGCCCCATGCTCGTAGGGTTGTCCTCACAAAGTATTTTTGAGCCTTATATGTGATAAAGTCTTTCTTCGGCTATGCTGCTTGTTTTCGTGGCTCCGTTTTAAGACTGTTGGTGGACAGTTGCCTAATAACCAGCGACATTCATCGGAAGTTCATAGTTACATTGAGAGGCAGCGCGCACAACTTCCTTAGTATTTTTTTTCGTTACCGTATGACAGTGCAAAAAGGACTTCTCAAAGAACGTCAGCAGCTTCATGCGGCATTTTTTCTTCAGTGTATTTCAAACAAAATGTTACTTACTGTTATAAATGTTGATGCTGAAAATACAAAATTATTCATATTGTGTCCCAAGTCCCGAAAGGTACTCGATTGATGTCATGATGATAACACGACCAAAGGTTTTGATGGGATCCCAAAAATGGAACATTTATTGTACCTCTTCATCCAGACGATCGGGTTCTGCAGATTTTTGGTCTTCACCAGAACCAGGTCTTACCCCTTATCCGAACCTCTAATCGACTTAAGAATGAACTTTTACTTTGACCAAATTTCCGGTTTGGGCCGAAATACGGCCGAACTACTTGTTCAGCGAAAACATTTAGTTCCAGATATAGATTCAGAATGTCCGTTCGCACATGGATTGAAAGTCCAGACGAGTAAAATTGTGCTGCTTACTAACTTTCCGGTTTTGACCGGATTTCGGTTGGACTTTTGGAAATGGTGTTAGCATATACCCTATATTGAACTCCAATAAAGTTCTAATAAAACTTTATCTATTCAAACAATGTTTACACGGATACGTCAGCTCTGATTTTTCATCAGCGATATTTCGGCCCTTCTTGGCAAGGGTCCTCGTCAGGAAAAATCTCGTCCGAAATATCGCTGATGAAAAATCAGAGCTGACGTATCCGTGTAAACATTGTTTGAATAAATGTTTCAAAGTCAGCTTGGGCTCAAAGAATATTTAAAACTTTATCTTTTGTCAAATTTTCTGGTTTTAGCCGGATTCTGACAAACTAGTTGTCCGGCGAGAAAATAGGTTTCAGATACGGATTCAGCATCTACACTTACCCCTAAAACGACTATCTCGTTGGCCTTTCGTCCCTTAATTTGAAACCCTCCCCCACACCTTAAAATACAGCTTTGGGGCCCATCTACGAACTTGACCTGAACTTTGACAAAAAGGATCCTCACACCAAGTTTGAAAAAAAATATCTCGATCCCTTCGAGAGTTATCGTGCTAAGGGATGGACTGACAACTTTACAAAGTATATGTAGCCTATCTCGTCACTTACGCTTTGGGATCCCAAAAAACACAGAATCAATCCAGAGTAGATTACCCCAAGCTGATTGCAACTATAATAATATGTATTATAGCCCGAGGGCCATACACAGAAACGTCAATCACCATACAACTAATCTAAGGAAAGCTTTCTATATTCCAGCGCTCTAGATACAAACCTACAAATCTTACTGATCGACTGGGCAGATTTACACTTCCGGATACCAGGAAGTGTTGGGATATCCCTACAGAGATCCGAAAGCTCTTGACACCGCTTAGAAAATGACCGATATCCTCATCTTCACCACCGCAACGGGGACACGCATATTTTCCATCCGGATTCTTCTTATTTCTATCAAACTTTGTTTTCTACCGTGCAGTGGTAGGGAATTCGCCCTCAGTTGGACCCAGTACCTCAAATGAATTGCGGGTAGATTAAGCTTAAAATAAAATTCTGGTTCATAAACTGTTTTCACCATACTATAACTTCTAAGGGTATTCGATGAAGGAATAATTCCAAACCATTTCTGTGTTTCCTGGACTTCAGTGACTCTCAGTACTTCATATTATGAAACCTGAAGATTGATCAGGAGGGCCCAATCCAGCATTCCAAATATACAAAAGTCCAACTTCATCAAGTATAGATTTGACTTGAAGTGGCCATGATTTTATTATTATTATGTAACCTGATCAAAGTTCCGACACCAGTCGTATAGTGAGAAATACATACTACCAGAAACACAAGTAATTTATTCCGCGGAATGAAATACTCATGTTTCAAGATTTCTGCCGAAATGCTTGTCGATATTACGGGGCTGGACGAGGTGCCGAAAGATAGCGCATTTGATAGTAGTAGAAAAGGATGAAAGAGTTTCATGAAGGTAGAAAGTAAACAATGAATGCATGTTGATCAGGGAATGCCGGCGAAGAAAACAGAAATATATTATAAATAACTATAGTACCTAAACCTGACATAAACAGTTAATCCTGACTCGAACCTAGGGAATCACGTCATATATACTTCGACGAAATTGATCAAAACTTCCAGCTACCTTACTTCTGCCAAATTTCAGGTTTCTGCCGGATTCAGGGCGAACTACTTGACACTACTTGTTCGTTAAAGAAAAAAGCTCACAATGAGTTCAGCATATCTCCTTACCCCTATATCGAACCTAGCTCTAATCAACTCAGATAAAACTTTACCTTTTAAGGAATTTTCAGGCTTTGGCCAGATTCCGGGCGAACTATTTGTCCGGCGAGAATAATTTACAAATACGGAATCAGCATGGCTTCTTACAACTACATCGAAACTCTAATCAACTTCACTCATAACAAGTTTTCCAGTTTCAACCAGATTCCGGGTGAACTATATGTCCGGGTGGGAAATGGTTGTCTTATACGGATTCAGCATGTCTTCTTACCCCTGAACCGAACATCTAATCAAGTTCAAATAAAACTTTTAATTTAAACAAATTTTCCGGTTTCGGACAGATTCCGGGCTAAATAAAATCTTCGAAGAAATAATTTTCATATACATGTTCAGCATATCTCCTTACCCCTAAATTGAAACTCTAATCAACTACAGATTAATGCTGCGTTTACAAGCACAGGAAAACTTGGAACAGAATCCGATCTCGGTGACAAGATCATGTTCACACGCAGAGGGAAAAAGAAAATTCTTCAAAACCAGAAAATCTGACAAAAAAAATTCACTGGCCAATAAACAAATATGTTGAGAGTATTTATGGCATCAGTCCTGATTACTGCTGCTCTCTAAAGCTAGTTACACTTTGTTTTGGTCTTTTTATCAGCTCCGCCGACGAAATTCCTTTCAAGTAGACCAGAATTCCTTTCATCATGAAAGGATTCTCGTCCCGCTAGGCTTTTTTTCTAGTCGTCTTCACGAACGGAATCCTTTCGAGTCGACCGGAATTCCTTTCTACTCGACGGGATTTCTTGTCCGTGTAAACGGTACATAAACTTTTATTTTTCACAAATTTTCCGGTTTTTGCCGGATTTCGAGTGAAAAACTTATCCGACAGGAAAATTATCTTCATATTCGGATTCAGCATGTATCTTTACCCCTAAATCGACTATCTCATTAGCTTTTAAAAATATTTGTCTTTGTCCCTTAATTTGAAACCCCACCCATAAATACTGAGTCCATTTTCGAACTTGACCTGTACTTCGACCCAAAGAGTCCTCATGCCAAATTTGATCAAAATATCTCAACTTATTCGAGATTTATCGTGCTAACAGTTGCACAGGCGGACGGACCGACGGACAGACAGACAACTTTTACGAAATCATAGGTATCCCTCCACTTACGTTTTGGGATCCCCAAGACTTATTTTCGACAATTTCCTTTACTCGACCGATTTTGCTTTTCTGGAGAGCAAATTCCTATCTATCCTCAGGCTAGTCACGGAAGGTAACGCCTGATTGCCTGAACAGTGATGCTCTCAACCCTCCCTTTGCTCTGGATCTTCCACAGTAACATAATTGGATAACAGTTTGTAGGAAAAACAAGAAGGGTACAGAACAACGTTTCCGCGATGAGAAATAATGGCGGTGGTGCAATCAGACAAATAGTTCCAGCTATGAATTGAGTTAGGGCAAATGGCTTCTCTGGTAGAAAGCTAACAGTATTGCCAACACTTTGCTGTTATCTCGGTTTCTAAGCTATGTAAAAGAATATAAAAGACAGTCTCACTTCTCAGTCCGATCATCAATAGCGATCCTGCGAGGGTACTTCCCGCTGGAAATCCAAAATTCAAACAAAACTGTTTCCTTTAAGCGTTATTCCGTTCAACTTGATTCGGTTCATTCCATCTTCAGGTTCATTCCGTCATCTTCTGCTTTTGTTCTTTTAGGTATTTTCCTTCTATTTTTTTTTATAATAGTATATTTTATACTGTATATACTTTATGATTGTTCTTTGATTTTCTTTAATATCAGTGTCATTTTTCTCCTAGTGTTTTTTTCTTTTTTTATGTGTGATCCCTCTCAGAGTTTCTTTTGTATACTTCTACTATTTACTGATATTACCCTTTCCTGTAGGACGGGTGAAACATAAACATTGCATTACATTACATTTTTGTTCTTGATGTATTGTTGATCTGTTTCTCAAAAATATCATACCTGATGATAACCTGCCCCAGCCAAGCACACTTTTCTGTGCTTCCTTGGTCGGTAAAAAATATGTCTAGGCCTATTATGCACTCGCTTGGAATTCCGGTTGAACCGGTTGATTCCGTGCTATCCTAATTAAACAGATCAAGCGCGCCTCAGTCGTAGACACAATGCTATGGGCTTTGTCTCGCTGACGGAATGAACGAAATTAGCCTACTGCGACAACAAAATTACTTTGTTTTTCCTTTTACTCCGCTGTCGCCTTGTTGATTTGGTGGGTCATAAATTAAATATATATATATGTACTGCAGTTACACGCCACGCCCCATAGAATTAGGGGCAAAATACTTTGTTCCTGATAACAAGAAATAAACACAATAACATAAATTATTAATAAATGGCAGATTAAAACATTTCAAGACCAATGATGTGTGACTAGCTTAGATTCAGATTCAGATATTTTTTACTTCACCAAAAAAATATAACTACATTATACAAAAAAATCAACAACCACATAAAAGACAAAAATCCTGTGGGTGGCTCAAGGCCGTATCCAGAAGGGGGGGGGTAGGGGGTTGAAAACCCCTCGAAACATAAACGAATAATTATTTTTGTAGGCTTTTCCCTCTGATCTATGTCTTTTTTGTAATTTTTTGTCCGACATGCAGGCAACCCCCCCCCCCCCCCCCCCCCCGAAATAAATTACTGGATACGGGCCTTTGGTGTCTGTGTCTTCTAACCACCTTTTAACTTAAAATTATTCAATAAATAATAACAGAAAACTAATCTAATATATTTTCCAAAAAAAAGAAAAGCGCAAACAAATATGCCGTTATTAATTTGATTTTCAGATGATGTCACAGAAGTTCAAACACGTGTATCACTGTAACCATTAAGGTTATCTCATCTAAGGTAATCATACCTCTGAAGCAAATCAACTCATGAATTACTCATGCCTATCCCCTTTCCCATGAATTCCTAATGCCCTTGTTTCCCATCTGGACTTACAGCTAGAAGCTACATTTATCTTTAAACAAGGGATCAAGTTCCGGCTTTTCTGGATTTGTACATCTAGATCCTATAAGCTTTGACAACATCGTTGCCGATCGTGAGCATTACCGTGAACATTTCAACAAATTGCTAAAAGAGGAGATAAAAGAGACAAAATCAAGCAGCTTACTAGACCTCAGAAAAGTCTCGTGAGTAATTTGCGATTACTGGAGCAAGTGCAGGAAGACTGCTGATTGATAAGCAGTTTCCATCGTGTCTTTATAATATAAGCCGTGACGGACGGCTCATATTATGTTTTAACTTTCTTATCAGTGAAAGTTTAAATAGCAAACTTAGCAAATACAAAAAAAATTACGGTATTAACCGATCTGCTTGGCTTAGAGCACGCATCGGTACCTGATAGGCTGCGCATGTAATACTTTGAATCCAGAAATTAAAATAGGCCTAATATGACGAGGGGAAATTCCCGAAATTTTGCTTCGGTGTAACGATTACGACTTTTCACTGCATAGAGTCGAGCAGGCCGTGCGGTAAGCCTGCGCTTTAGATTTTAGGTGACAATGTCACTGTTCATGCGTGACAAAGCCAACACTTACTTTGCCGCCTCAAATCTAACTCAAATGAAGCGCATCCGGATCACTTGGCGGCTAAAACTCATAATGCCCACGATCACAGTACCTGCGAGATTGTAATAGCGTTTTGATTGCAGAAGATCGTTTAAAAAAGAGTTATCCCCACATGCATGAGAATACGGTGGTAGAGAAGGCTGCAGACGGCTCCAAAAATCGACTCTTTAACCTTTACCTTATCATACCTCGCAAAACGATCGACTGGGACCATGATGTCTTGTGCAAATTTTTTCTTTTTTTTTCTTTTCCTTATCGATAAGGTATATTTTGATTTTGCTGTCACTCTACATTTTCAACTTTGTGTGGGTTGGAAATTAACAAAAGATAAATACAAATATTATTTTATCTATGAGTGGCATAAGCGAAGACTTTTCGTAAAAGTATTTGGAACGGACGGACGAAGAAGCCGTCGATCTGAAGATGTTCATTCCTTTATAAATCTGATGGCAATTGCCGTCATTACCCTTAGGCTGGTTAGGCCGGTGCTGGGGGGCCAGGAAAGCGAGAGGCCAAGTGACTGGCGATGAATCGTTGAGAAATCAGGCTAGCCGTATTACCATGGTATTACCTTGTTCATTACGGTCCAAGTGTCACCAGCTACGTTCCACCATCGTCGTATTTACCCGACATTGTGCTCAGATATGACCATTGCGTGGCTTGACCAAGAATCATGTGTGCTGATGTGCTGGCGTTTTTACGTTTTCGACTGATGAAAGAGGACCAAAAACCCATGGATGGCCTGGGGTCCATCAAAAGTAAAAGACGGCACTGGTGGCCGCCCCCAAACCAGGTAATGATGGAGATTCATTTCTTTCAGCTCGAATTTCGGCTCAACTGCTGCGTTATGGTAAGACTTTTTATTCATTTCAAATAGTGTTTCCTAGAATGGAAATGACGGGAAATGGCGTTCTTTGTGCTTTCCCGACTCTCGATTGAGACAGAAAGTGAATTACGTCTCTAGGCAACGTAAAACTAACTTCTGATTCAATCATCGTTTTCAGCCAGGATGTCAGATGAGGAGAATAAAGGTGAGGGTGATTTGGGGCAATTTGCATAATCAGGAAAAAAACGGGAAATCTGAAAACATTTTGTGAAAAGCTCTGGAAAAAGTTAAAGAAATGGGAGTTGGTTGCCCACATCAAATAAGCTCTGTGAGTTATCAACAGCTAAAATTTGACGACCAGTGTCGATGCTGCTACAGGAAAGAAATCACTGAGCTACTCCCCTATTGTCCGCCATATCAATCTCCTCCTTGAAAAACCTCTTTTTAATTCAATCGTGAGAATTCTAAACCATGGACATTCTGAGTCGTGGGCATTTTTGAATCGTGGTCATTTTGAATCGTGGACATTTCAAATCGTGGTGTGCTAGCCACAAGTGCCAGCCAAAACGATTTGTGGCAACCAACATCTTTTTGTCTTTCACCCCTTATGAACAGGCTACATTTAGACGATTAAGTTTTGTGATTGTGGCCCAGTCTACACAAAATTTCCGTATATAAAGGACACGTCACACTTTTGATAGCTTCAGTAGGATTATCATCCATTTTCGATCCCAAGATTCTATTAAATCCCTCTATTAGCAATACAATAATTATCACGCTTGCCACGTTTGTTCTCTTTACACGATGTATCACGCACCCAATCATGTTTCCGAAGAGCTTATTCGTCCAGAGATCGGTAAAGCAAATTTTGCCAAGATTGTCATTCAAGGCAAGGGACCTGGAAAGACGCTCTAAAAAGAGGCTGTGTGTAATCTTCTATAAGCACAGCTTAGTTGTAAAGTGGTCAAATATTTCTGAACATCTGAGCAGGAACACTATATATTGCTAGGTGTCCTTTAAACATGCACGACGGAGCTCGAACAATGAGAATCCCAACCGCCTATTCGTCGGTCATGATGCGGCGAAACAGTGGATATTTCAAAGTTACGAAAAATCTCACAAGCTCACTTTAGACCCAACAATAATCACCAAAGCGAAGACAACCAAAGACAGGTGGAAGAAATCCTAGTCGCAGGGAGTAAAACTTTCCGGTTACTAATGATGTAAAATAACCTTGCTCCCTCTACCGAATTATTTCCCTCCGTTTCCTCCGCCCGAAGAAAAGCAGACCATCTAACAAACCGTAACAAACTGGCGAGGGAGGGCAAGTCTTCCAAGTTGAATCAGCTCTGCTCTCGGAGCTAACACGGTCGCTCGATTAGCTCTTTGAGACGTGACTCGGCTCCTCAAATAAACCTAACAAATTTGCCGAAGGGGATTTTGTGTGGACCTTTGACATAGGATTACAAAAGAGAGGTGTAGTGGGGAACCATGTCGGGGGAAATTTAGAAAGTTATTTTGACGAGGGCGATGTTCAAAAGGAAAGCCATGTTCTAATGAAAGCAAACATCCCTAATGCTTTAAAGTTGGGAGATAGCTTATGCAAAACAAACAGCGGGAAAGGTTGAATAGCATATCATCAAGACACGGTAAAGGAAAACTGATGGAAAATATTTACGGTGAAACTTAGAAGCTGATACTTCAGACTGCAGTTGGCATCAAAAACAAAGACGGGTATATCGCAGCAGACGAAAAGGGTGGAGTGGGCAGTAGCAAAACCAATTGCCCCAGGATAAGACTTTCTTATAGGGTTTGCTTCAGTCTCCCGAAATTTCCGTCAGACTCGAACTAAAAGTAATGTGACTTACCACAGTCCGGCTACACGACATCCTCCAAACCTGGAATATGAAGAGCTTATGAAGCGTGTCATTGTCAGCTGGACACTCATGGGGAAACCAATTCTGAAAGAAATGAATTCCATAAATAGCGGTAACAACGATCCCACCTTTTCCATCCATTTTATCGTCAGTTTCGGACACGAGTGTATTTCACTACATTTTTACAGAGCCTTCCAAAGCTGCCAGTTCCATGTCTGAGGTCGACCCTAGGAAAGTACAAGTATGCCGTCACTGCATTTTCGTCGGATGAGGAGCTTGCTTATACGAAGAAATGTATAGAAACAGTTCTAGAATCCGGCGGCAGTGGGGAAGCTATTCAGAACTTTATAAAACAAAGACAAGAAACAACTGAAAATTGGGTGAGTGCCCACTCATTTGCTTTAGGCTTAGTTCTCACCGCGCCTGAATTTTATTATCAGAAATAAAGTTTGAAAGGTCGAAACAAGATTTTGTTTCACCTAGTAATCCCTCTGAGATGATATGCGAGGGATAAAAAGAATTTCGCTTATCATCTTAGACAGATAACTAGCTGACCAATACAAAAAAAAAAATATATTTTTTTTTTCTCACTATCGGACCTGAATATTCCCAGCCATATCGGGAAAATCGGCTACCAGTCTAGTTCGGATCCCGCATCAAACTCTGTTGGTTTGATCAAACTCTCTCGACCAGTACAATTAACAGATCAGAATTTGGACGAAAAAGCTGACTGTTCCTCATGAAAATAGTGTGTTATGTTGAGGCCACTAAGCTGCCACCTAACAAAGCGGTCAAATCGACAAACTGGTCAGAAAAAACGAAGAAAATACAGTATAGTTCCTGCACATCGCAATCGCTAAACTTCTCTAATCTCTAACCCTCTATTTTTTCTATTTTTCAGGTTCAGGTTCAGGTTCATTTAATTTCAAATAATGAAAACAAGTAGTCTACTTTTACATAGCTTCATGGCAGAGAGCAGGCTCGATGACCAGAAGATAAAATTAAATAGTACAACTTAATCATGGCCTCACACAACTGTATACAATGTAACAGCCAGTTTTTACTCTATATTTTTTTTCTATTTTCTATTCATATTCATACTTGGGGATCCCACCGAAAACGTAGTGAACGGATACCCATGACTTCATCTATCTGTTCATCTGTTAGAACGATAACTTTCGAAGGGTTGAGCTATTTTGTTCAAACTTGGTGGGAAGATCCTTTGGTACGAAGTGCAGGTCGATTTAAAATAAATAAATAAATAAATAATTCCTTTATTCTCCATAATAGCATAAGAAACACGCTAGCTTCGGATAGTCAATTACATGTTAATATACTTATTTTCAACACACTTAAAAAAAAAAAAACAGCCTCAGGAATTAAAGTTACGTACAAAATAAGGTACAAATGAAGACAAGTACCGGTCAGTCGAATTTACAGGTGGCAGGCTTAGCTTTTGAAGACCGATTGACCGTGTAGACTGCCTAGCAATTGCGGGTGGGGGGGGGGGGGGGGTAAATTAAAGGATACAAAATTTTTTGGAGATACTAAATAGACTGTCAACTAAGAAATAGGAGGACCTGCTTAATCAACATCTGAGCCTCGTTTTTGTTGCACGCTGAACGTCCACTTCTCGGCCGCTTCCGGGCTGATTCTTTCTACATTCGTTTTTCCACTGCAGTGCTTCCGGGGAAAACGGCAGCGCTTCTCGAGAATCGCGGACTTGCTTACCGAACAAGTCCGAGCTTCCATGCAAGGTGCTGCTACCGCTGCTTCAACCAAGAAGAAATCGTGCAGGCAGTGAATCCAAAAACGCATCTAATGCAGAAGGAAAGAAGTGAGGCAGCAGCGATGCGGCAGCACTGTTGCAACAAAAACGAGGCTCTGAGCTTTGTCTTCGGGCCAGACAATCGATTTGCCCGTAATCTGTCAAAAACAGAAATTCATGAGAAGTAGAAGTTTCGGTTGAAGTTGGTTAGATCGAGGTAAGGATAAGAAAATGCTTTGGGTTAGAATACTTCGCTTTCTCTTCCTGCCGGAGCAACATTCGAATCCGGAAAAATTTCGCCTGTGCTTATAATGTTTTGATCCCGTGGTTTAGAGTAGAGGTTGAGTAGAGTCGGGTAAAGGAGAAGATGAACTGATCTGTCTGCTCTGTTTACCTGGTTGATACTCCGGACGGAAACCGACGAAACCCAGAAATTCGGTATGAAAGTTTTTTGTTTTTATGGCACTTGCCCTTCGACCAAGTACCATATAGGGATTGTAATTTCTGTCCGTCAGTCGGTCTGTCGGTCCGAGTTTTGCTAGTTCGGGCACTTCCAGATAAGCTAGGACGATGAAACTTGGCAGGCATATCAGGGACCGGCCCGGATTAAATTAGAAATAGTCTCTTCCCCGATCCGACCATCTGTAGGGGAATGGAGGGAGGGGGAATCCGGAGAAATTGGAAAAAATTAGATAATTTTAGCTTACGAACGGGTGCTCGGATCTTAATGAAACTTGGTATATGGAAGGACCTCGTGTCTCAGACTTCCCATTTTTAAATCCAGACCGGATCCGGTGACACGGGAGGGATTTGGAGGGGGAAACCAGAAATCTTGGAAAACACTTAGAGTGGAGAGATCCGGATGAAACTTGGTGGAAAGAACAAGCACAAGTCCTAGATACATGACTGACATAAATGGAACGGATCCGCTCACTTTGGGGGAGTTTGGAGGGGGGGGGTCCGAATTTCTAGTGATCCCTCGAGTTCAGTGCTTCCTGATGGGCTAGGACGACGAAAATTGGAAGGCACGTCAGAGACCCGACAAGATTAAATAGAAATAGTCACTTCCCCGATCCGACCATCTGGGGGTGGGGGGTGGACGGAGGGGGAAGCCACAAATTTAAGTATTTTTAACTTGCGAACGGGTGATTGGATCTTGATGAAAGTTGATATTTGGAAAGATCTCGTGTCTGAGACATCGCACTTCAAATCCGGACACTGGGGGGGAGTTGGAGAAGGGAACCGGAAATCTTGAGAAACGCTTAGAGTGGTGGGATCGGGATGGAACTTGGTGGGAAGAATAAGCACAACTCCTAGATACGTCATTGACAAAACCGGACCGGATCCGGGCACTGTGGGGGAGTTGGGGGGAGGTCCGGATTTCTAGCGATCCCGCGAGTTCGGCATACTTTCTGATGTGCTAAGACGATGAAACTTGCCAAATATGTCAGGGATCCGAACAGATTGACTTGAGAATAGTTGTTTCCTCGATCTGACCATCGTGGGGGAAATGTAAGGATGGGGAGTCCGGAATCTAGTTAAATGCATAACTTTTGAACGTGTGACCGGATTTGAATGAAACTTGTAGGGTGGAAAGAGCTATCGCCTCAGATGTTCAGTGTCAAGTCCGGGCCTGGTCCGATACCTGTGGGGGACGGAGGGGGGTCGGAAAACTCAAGAAACGCTTAGAGCAGAGGGATTGGAACGGAACTTAATGGAGAGAACAAGCATTAGGCCTAGGTATGAAATTGACAGATTCAATGGTTTCAGGGCTCTGTGAGGGGAGTTGGAGGGGGTTTCCTAGAATTCCGGTAGTCGCGAGTTAGAATAGTTCCAGATGTACTAAGACAACGAAACTTTGCAGGCATATTAGTGACCCGATTTAATTGACTTACGAACCTGACACAACATACCCCCGGAAACTTGTTCCTACATCCAAGCATTTTTGGTGGAGCGAAGGAAGGGAAATATGGAATTTGACTTCTGCAAATTGCGAACGAGTGGTCTGATTCGAGTGAAACTTAATGGGTGATAGGAATCGATGACCTAGACATGGGAAACATGCGTTCAAACTATATGCAATCACGGTTGGGGGAATTGGGGGGAGGGGGGGCGGCTTTTGACATGCACAACAAGACCAAAGGTTTCGATGGGATCCCAAAATTCAATATCTGATCCGGACAACTGGGTCTTGTCTTAGCCAGACCCAATCATCGCCAGACTCCTTGAACATTTTTAGAATTAAAATTCAGAAACCGATTAATTCCAAATAGCTAGTCATCTGAGAAAACCAAGTTCAGATATGGATTCAGCATGTGTGTTTACCCCTGTAAGTCATATCTGTTTTGACGAAAACTTCCTGCCACTTCTGCCAATTTCCTGGTTCGGCCGAACTCCAGAACTACTTGTCCGGAGAAAAAAGAAAGCTCAAAAACGAACTCAGGGTATCTTCTTTCCCCAATAATGAGCATCTAATCAACTTCAAATAAAAATTTAACTTATAACAAATTTTCCGACTCCAGCCAAATTCCGGTCGAACTAAAGTTCCGGGTAAAATATGACTGTCAAACACGGATTCAGCATCTCTTCTTACCCTTAAATCGGTTATCTATTCAACTAGAAATAAAACTTAAGCTTCTAACAATTTTCTGGTTTTGGCCGGATTCGGGGGGAACTACATGTCCAGGTAGAAATTTGTTTATACATAAGTGTTCAGCTTGTCTTCTTGCCCTAAATCGAACATCTAATCAACTCCAAATAAAACTTTTAATTTTAAAAAATTTCCGGTTTGGGCCTGATTCCAGGCGAACTACTTGTCCTTCGAGAAAATGGTTTTCACCATCATTCTCAGCATGTCTTCCTACCCCTAAATTGAACATTTAATCAAATTCAAATAAAACTTATACTTTTAACAAACTTTCAGGTTTTGGCCGGATTCCGGGCGAACTACTTGTCCGATGACAACATGGTTTTCACCATGGTGTTCAGCATGTCTTCTTACCTCATAATCGACTATCAAATTGTTTATATTTTCTTTGCCCCTTAATTTGAACCCACTCCCCCACCCCTAAATGTAGGGCTACAAAGCCCATCTACGAACTTGACTGGTCCGACGACCCAACGAATCCTCATACCAAGTTTCATCAAAATATCTCATTTCCTTCGAGAGTTATCGTGCTTACAGACGGACGGACGGACGGACAACTTTTGCGATGTCATAGGTATCCCTCCACTTACGTTTTGGGATCCCAAAAACGAAACGGATAGACCGAATGAGATGCAAGTTCGACAGTGCCTAGTTTATGCGGCCTAGGTTTGTTATTTGGCGTCTGGGCTGGATTCGGCCAAGGTGGGGGGGGGGGGGGTACCGGAAACTTGCGTATAGGCTATGCTCCAATATCAGTAAGACTTGATGGACGGGAAGAGGGGATTAAGAGATACGACGTTAGGATACAGTATAGAGGATACAGTATAGAGCGTTGCTGGTTACATCTAAAGCTCCAAAGGTCCCATACATTCAGCTCCTAAAGCAATATAAATTAGATACCCTTTCATGCCGCCGACTTCAACTTTGTATGAAGTTCGGTACATCTATAGTACAAAACCCACTTCACCGGGATATACTCCCTCCTGATTTTCTCCCCTTCCGAATTCGTCTTCCTCGTCAAGCTGCCGATCCTGTGCCTCGTTTAGAGCCGGTGGTAGCTTTGCGAACTAGGTATGCTCAAAGTTTCGTCCCCTCGTTTGTTCGTGTATATAACTCAGAGCGCTTCTGAACGTTAATTTGTATGTTATTTGTATTTTATATCTGATTGATTTAATGTATTTGTATATTGACCATATTTATCATAAGATGTCGGTATAAATGTCGCAAAGTTGTATATACTTCAAGATTGTTCTGTTATGACGTTATGTATTGACGTAAAAACGACCCATCGGCTTGTCCGTTATCTGTTTTTTAGATTATATTGAATTGAATTGAATTGAATTGAACGTTTATGTTTCCAAGTCCTCTTCCACCACAGTGGGGGGAGGTGAAAGAAGATTGCCGAAAACTTTGAGGCTCGCATAGTGGTCAAACGAGTGCATCAATTTAAATGAAACTTTGAATGTAGAGAGAGCGAATAGCCTAGATGCCATATTTTAGGGTCCGAACCGGATCCGACAACGGTGTTAGTGGGGGGAGGGGTACTGAAATTTTCTAAAAATGCTCCGATTCGAATGAAACTTAACAAAATGGGTTAAAAGAAGATGCTTTAGATGATCCATTTCTTGGTCCGAACCAGATTCGGCCACGGTAGTGGGAGATAGAGGGAGCATCGGAGATCGTGTAGCACGTCTAGGGATCAAACGAGTGGATTTATTGGCCTGAAACTTGGAAGTTGAACAGTCATGCGCATTTGCTACAGATAATCCGAGATGATGCCGGAACAGCTCAGAATCGAGTGAAACTAAACATCCTATTTGTATTTCCGAGCCGCATTATTGGATGGCGGGTGTATTTTGTGACGTCTCATCTACTTTCTTGTACCGCCTACTCATAACAAGTGCCATATGAGCTCGTAGCTCTTGTTTTTTTCGATCCAGGTTAAAAAGGTGGCACTGAACATTAATCTTCCAGCTTCTTTTTCCTATGAAGTCGATAATTTGGCCGGATTCACTGGAATCACGGCATAGGTCTGCTGTGTTGTGCAACCGGGTAAGGTTATGATCAGAATCTAATGTAGGCCAAACCGGCAACAAAATCCCCGACAAAGTTTATAATATACTTTTATATTGATAAAAAAACAACAACGTGCTGGATGAACCGAGGGACGAACTTCGAGTAGGATATTCCGGTCGTAATTCGGATAATCCAGAAAATACAGATAGACTGTATTACCTTAAAGATCTGGTCATGCTGACAGGGTCCTGCAACCAGGGGCGTCGCAAGGGGGGGTGCGGGGGGTGCAGCACCCCCCCACCTTTTTGAGATTCGGTCAAATTTTGGGCCGGAGGCCCAAAAGTTTACTAAAATTGTTCGGTATTTTTTCGATTTACGGCGATTCGGTAGATATATACAGACTCCTAAATAGGCTATCTGTACAAATCTCTGCGGTATAATGATCGGGATTCGGTATAGTTGCCAGTATTCGTTAGTTATCACGAATTTGGTGAGAGAATTACTGAAATCATTTGGTAATTTTTCAATGCCGAAACTATTCGGTATATTTATGGAGATTCCGCAGTTACACTGACTCCCGAATAAGCTGTTGGTTCAGAATTATTCGGTGTCATGATTGGGATTCGGTAATTTATTAAGTGTAATTTCCAGGATTCGGAAGTTAACCACGAATCCTGACTTTGTTCCAGTTTCGACGAAAGTATACCGAATATGAATATTGTTCGGTAGTCTTTCGATACCGAAACAATTCGGTATACTAACCGGGATACGGTGGTTATACAGAATCCCGAACACGCTATCGGTCTAAACTTATTCGGTATAATAACTGAGATTTGGTAACTTATTCGTTGTAATTGCCAGGATCCGGAAGTTACCACGAACCTCGAAATTCAGAAGAGGTCGCGTGAAGCACTTGTCGCAGACAAAATTGATGATCTGTGATATCATCGATAGTCCTTACTTTTATTTCGGATCCCAAAAAGAAAATCTGATCATAAATATTTCGAAAATTCCGCCTGCAGCACTTTTCGTAATGTTCTCTATTTTGTGGAAGGGCGCGTCATTTGACGCGCCCTTTTTTTTTAAATTTTTTTTAAGCCAGTTTTAGGATTGAGATTTCGAAACATTAAAAGCTAGAATTTGAATGGAAATTAAATTTGGCAGGAAAAAGCAAAAAAAAATGTCGCCTGCGGCGCTCACTTTATGTTATCATAGGTAGTATATTGACTAGACTACAGTTGCTGCTGCTGCCGGAACGTCGCTCCATCCGTTTTCTAGAACTTCTTAAGAGTCTCGGTATTTCATCAACGGTAAATGATAGAATTTGTAATAGAAGCAATTAAATTTTAGCCTAGAAAAATAAAAAAAAATGGATTTCGAAAATTTTAGCCTGCGGCGCTCGATTTAATTTTCTGTTGGCTATAATAGATAGTAGCTGTTACTGCAGTCATGCCCGGCAACGTATTCTCTATGTGGGCTTCGCCAAAACGGCGCCTAATAGTTGGCTTATCGTCGTTCATGCTGCCTTTTATTGTTACTCTTCCTACGTAATCGTTTCTGTTCCATAATTTAAAGCTCGAATTCTTAGTTCTAGGATTCGGTAAAATTTTTGAAAGATTCGGTAAAATTTTGGCTCTGCACCCCCCCACCGAAAATGCACTTGCGACGCCCCTGCCTGCAACGGCTATAAATCTTCACAAGACCCCATTCTCTGGATCAAGAACTCCAATAAAATGTTTCCCTTTTTGATCTCAACGAAACCTTTGGTCTTGTTGATGGGTGGTCGCGTATTCAACCATAAGGCAGTGTTAACTGGGAGAGCAGCAACAGGCCAGAAAGCACTCTATTAGACGCCTAACCTTTTATTTCGGCTCGGACATTGCCGGTTTCCCGATTATCAAGGTGCAGGACCAACTCCAAAATCACGACTGTCATTTAGCCCCAAAGCCAGCAGTGCAGCCTACCGAGAATGGAGTAGGCCAGCTTTAACGGTAACGTATACAATTCCAAAGTAGACCTATACAGTCACCAGTTCAGCTATAGCCAACAGACGCTTTTGAAATAGTTTCCTTTGCTGAAGGCCGTCTGGGAGCATAGAATCTATGACTGTTTTGTCTGAAAAACGCCCCCCCCCCCCAAAGAAAACAAGACCAAAGGTGTCGATGGGATCCCAAAGATCTAAGATTTGATCCAGACAATTCGGTCTTGTCTTCGCCAGGCTAATCATCAGAGAAAACCGAGTTCAGATATTCTATCTACCTACCTCTATAAGCCATATCTATTTTGACGATATTGACCGAAACTTCCTGCTTTACTATTGCCAAATTTGCGGTTTCGCCCGAATTCCGACCGAACTATTAGTCCAGCAAAAAAAGAAAAATTCAGAAACGATGCCGGCGTATCTCCTTATCCCTATAAAGAAATCTAATCAACTTTTAATAAAATTTTGACTTAAAAAAAATGTGGGTACAACCGGATTCCGGACTAATTATATGTCCGGGTAAAAAATGATCAGTATATACAGACTCAGCGTCTCTTCTTACCCCTAAATATATCATCTAATCAACTTCAGATAAAGCTTTTACTTTTAACATATTTTCCGGTTTTGGCCGACGGACGGACAGACGGACGGACGGACAACTTTTGCGATGTCATTGATATCCCTCCACTTACGGTTTGGGATCCCAAAAAGAAGAAGAAAAACACATCTAGACCGGTATGCCGACAAGTATACGGAACTTAAACTTGACACCTGTCATGATTAATAAGCTTCACTCACACAAGGGCCCAGTTGCCCATGAACGAGGAGGGTGGGGAGATGCAACTCCAAAAGTACCATCCCAACTCTATTTTCGAGTCTACGAGAAACTTCATCGTCCTATCTCCGAATTGGACCCAATTGCCCCTGAATCGAGTGGGTGTGGGTACTGGGAAAACCAGAAGGCACAGCTAGACCGATGCCAACATTACACTAAGTTAAACATGATGTCTGTTCATGGTACGCGAATTGTCAGAAAAAAACAAAACAAAAAAAAGAAAACACATATCGGAAAACAAAAAATCGGCTACAGCGGCCGCAAGAGTGAGTTGTTCAGAAATTAAAACTGCACTTATACCCAAGAAGAAAGCAGGTATGCAATCACAGTGGTTTTGGTTCTCACATTAGTGCATAACTTGTCCAGTCATTTAGCAAATACTTAAGCACAAACGGACACAAAAAAATACGGAAGTCGGCGGCAAAATTGTTCAAAAGAAAGTGACAGCGTCGTAGGCGCTTGTTCATCCATCATCTTGAGAAACTGATTAAACAAACGCGACTGCCTGGACACCAAATTAGGTTGACCTTAATTCTCAAAAAAGGCTTTCACAGACAGACCATGACCAAACAAAACCCATGTCATTGCCAGAACCCGTTTTGGGCGGGAGAATGACAAGTAAAACCCAAAACTTGGCCTTTGTTATGTCAGTAAATAAAAAAAAATGTGACGCCGCTAGCTTATAGCGTTTATTGAGACAAGATGTCGTTTTGTTCTTTCTGTAAAAGAGTAGCTCTAAAAGTGTCAAAATCGGCTGGTATCGCTGAACACGTAAGTCAGCTGAATTTTTTTTTTTTATATTCCAGCCCGTCGTGGAAAGGATCATCTTCCGGTTGTCCTTACGGAAGTCCTCAAAATACCCTGTTTCCGCTTGCATGAAGAATCATTATTTGATAATTAGCAATGTAACATCTACGATATTTAAACATCACCATTACGAACAGTTAATTTTTAAGAATATTTACAACATCCTCTAGAGACGAAAAACCGTGTTAAAAAAGACTGTTAGTTTAGAATGTTAATTCAATTCAATGCAGATTTATTCACCATAATATAAAAGCATGGCAGTTATAACATTGGCACGTCGAAACACTACAAAACGAACAAGAAATATTTCCAATTCACGGCTTTTCGTTATAAAACTTAGTAAAATCCGGCACAAATGTTTTTAAAAATCGCTCAGATGAATTGGCACGAGGCTCGTCAAATTTTTGCACGGAACTAAATTTACAATTACGTCTGGTCTTAATTTCATATGTACAATTCCGTTTAAAGTTTGTAGAATGGTGCGGTGTTGATCGGACTCGGAGGAGACCAAATTTCATAATTAGTGCATGTCTTCTATCGGCAAAGGATGTTAGACTTAGCTTCGCCAGTGCCGAGTCTTAGTCCAAGTCTTTGTCCCCAAGGATGATGCGGAGACCACGCTTTTGAATTTTTTCGATCCTCGAGGACTGGTTCTGGGTTAGGCCAGCGTGCCAAACTTGACAGGCGTATTCGGTAAGTGGTCGAACAAAGAGTAGGTAGCCCTGTAATAATACCTTTGTAGAAAAACCAAATCGTTTAAGGTTTGAAAAGAGAGATATGGCACCGTTAGCCTTCTGACAGATGGAGTTCACGTGATTGTCCCATTTCAGATCATTTTCAATTGCCACGCCAAGAACTTTGGCGGTTTTGACATGTTGTAACGCTGTTGATTCAATCGTTGGTGTTTCCTTTTTTAAAAAGCAGATTCTGAGCACTGGACTTTTTACGGCTTCAATAATCTTTGAAAAGAACGGTAAAAAATAGTAGTTTCGAAGATTGCGTTCGGTGTCCGAAATCGTACTTAAGCACTAACTGAAAACCCCTAAAAAGACAGAAGTGGATAGTTGTAGGGTTCATGTTCATCTGTAATCTTGTAAAATAAATTAGTAAAATTAGTAAAAATTCGAAAACTGCGTTCGATGTCTGAAATCGTACTTAAGCACTAATTCAAAACCCGAAAAAACATGTAGGGTCGCGTTCCTCTGTCATCTTTTCTAATTGCTAAGCAAATATACATGACCACAAGAAGCAAAAAAAAAGCTTTCATACAGTACAACTGAATGAACGACTGAAAAAGTTTGTTGCCTACCAAAATTGGCCCAGGAGGACACAGACGGTGTATATGAAAGAAACGAAAAACAACACGATGTAATATGAAGTCCCACAACACACCAAAAATGTAAGAAAATACGGACATTAACAAGTAAATGATTCGAATTCTCTGTGCTATCTGTTTAAATGATCTGCTTAATGACCATAACAACTAAGCCATTGCATAACATTTGTAAGAAGCGACTATGACTAGTTAACTCGAGTTAAAACCGCAAGTCAGCTCTTTCCATGTCACTCTTTCAATTTGCAGTAGCCTACTACTCCCTGAAAAAATTATTCAAGCGTGATTTTCAAAATTCTTGGGTTACATCGGAGCTTCGTTTAAAAGTAAAAGTATGATTCGTAGAGCTCACAACAGTTTTTGGCATAGTCATCCGTAAGACTTTGCTAGACGACGAGGTGTGAAGCAGACCCTTGTCCAGCTCAATTCACCAACTGTGCGTTCATGGTGGGTTTCTTAAGAAGATTGTTCTGGATAGCTTACGACGGGTAGGGCCCTACTCGATTTCACAGTTATTCCTCTCACCGTAGTTCCTGGACCCATGGCTTGAGTCAGAACCGATCTGAACTGCGCAATACAACGCCTGAAACCAGGGATATGGCCCATCATATGGAAAGTTTTCTCCATCGTTTCGCAGACGAAAAACAACAACAAAGATGTTCAGACGCTTCTGCAACTTTGCCCGGTCTGCTGTCAGGAAGAGTCTTGGCCATTGG
Source organism: Branchinecta lynchi (assembly GCA_023053575.1). NCBI lineage: Eukaryota > Metazoa > Arthropoda > Branchiopoda > Anostraca > Branchinectidae > Branchinecta > Branchinecta lynchi. The sequence goes on along the minus strand of JAKZAP010000004.1, from coordinate 16,698,128 downwards.
AAGATATGTTGTTATTTCTGGGATCGCAAAACGTTGGTGACAGGATTTTAACTTCGTAAAGCTAGTCCGTCTGTCGATCCGTTTTGACAAAAGTTTGTGTTAAGGGTCTTTGGGTAAAAGCACACGCCAGTTCGTAGATGGACTCCGTAATCGTACATTTAGAGGTAGGGGACAAGTTTTCAAATAAAAGGGCGAACAGTTTCCTTTACAAGCTAATGAAACAATGGATTTGTGGATGTGATGCATTCTTGGAGTACAGGATATTCATTTCTTCGCCTGACACGGAGTTCGCCCCCGGTCCTCGACCCGGTCAAAACCGGAAAACTGGTAAAAGCTGGGTATAAGTAAAAGTTTAGTCCGGTGTTGAGGTTCGATATCGAACTCATGTAAAAGGAGACACGCTGAATCCGATTTTAACTACTTCCGTGACTCGCAGGGCAAATAGCTTGTCCGGAATGTGGTCCGAACCTGCAAATTATTAAAAGGGAAAGTTTTGTCTGAAGTTGATAAGAGGTTCGATACAGAATAAGAAGAAGCGTCAAATCCTTGTTTTCTTACTGGCAGGAAAGGTAGAACACCCGGAACCCGACACAGACTGGGAATTTCGTAGAAGTACACGTTTTTGTTCTGAAGTCAAATAAGGATTCAAAATTGTAATAAGATCCATGCTGAATCCATATCTAGGTTTGTTTTCGCTTCGGATAAGCAGAAGTTTTAACGAGGTTTGTCTGAAGTCGGTTGGAGTGTGAACCATTCTGATGTCAACCGGAAATTTTAAGAAAGAATAAATATAAGGTGATACGTAGACAGATCAAATATAGATTTTGCTGTGAGTTTTCGACTAAGATGGGATATTTCTATCGTATTTTGGGTTGGACCAGAAATTAAAGACAGAAAGGGATCACCTGCTTTAATGGTTGATTAGGGATAAATAATGTGCTTATGGGGTGTAGTGAAGACTGGAAACCTTCACGACCCGTCAGTACGGAAGAAGAAGTCCAACCATTATTGGCTACTCTTTGGAATTCGATTGAAACCTTTGGTCTTGATAAAAAATATCGCCACAATTTAACCAAAGGTTTCGGTGGGATCTCAAAAGGGAATATTTTTTGGACTTCGTGATACGACCAATCGGGTGAAACAGAGTGTCGGGAGACCCCTTAGCGAGATCAGTAATCAGTACTTTTCAACAAAAATAATATCAGATAATTAGGTTCATTGTAAAGACAGGATTCCAACAAAACTTTTCATCGGAGCGAAAACAAATAGTGTTTCCCCACCCATGGTGTCTTTTTCCGGTAGGCTTTTTTCCGATCCTTATCCCTGCCTGCGGCAAAGCGACTAATCACTGAGAAAATTAAGAGCAGAAATGGACCCAGCATGCCTTCGTACTCCCAAACTATACCTCTAATTAAGTTTGCTTACCCGATTCCGAGCAAACTGCTTGTCTAGGGAGAAATTAAATTTCAGATAGCCTACGGTTTGATTCAGCACGTGGTACGAGAAACTACTTGTCGGGCGAATCGCTTGTCGGGCAAAAACGTAACTTTCAGGTATGAATTCAGCATGTCTCCTTACCTCTAAGCCAACTCTCTAATAAGCTTGACCAAAATACCACCACCCGTAAAAGTAGAGCTACAAATGCATCCAGGGGTGGCCCGAAGCACTCAGGCCAGGAGAGTGAGACCCCTCATGTCAACGACTCGTATCGCAATTTACGACACGGACGTAACGACAAAAATTAACTGTTGCCACTTCGCGGCAACGGCGCACATTTCCCCGTCAACAAATAATGCGTCCTTCATAAAATCCGATGACGCATTGCCGCCAGACGCGCCACAGGAGCAATAACAATCACAGGTGAGATCTGGGTACAAGTTATCTGATGGGTGAATAAGCGATTAGGCTTTCGCTTCACATTCAGTCGCGCATTAGTCCCATGGAAAAGTCAGACAGCACTCAGCACTGAAGTCGGAAGCCAGAAATGACAAACTTGATGACGCTTGACAGAACAGAGTTGGGTAAAGCAAAAAGAGGGGAAGAGGCATTTTAAACAGTTTTAAACATGGTTAGGCCTAAGAGGAACTAAGAGGAAGTAACGTGTCAGTGTTTTTATTACGATAGCGGACTTAGCGGCCAACAAAGAACTAATCTGTGAGGAATTTTATGATGGGCGTATAGAGCCGGTGTAAAACTAGCCGCAGTGCATCAGCTGAAACTATTCTTGTAATAAAATGTATGTGTATATACATTCATAACCTCAGCTTTATATTTCAGCTTTCCCTAAAGAGGAAAGCTTCCAACGCCTGTACCCTGGGCAAATTCAAGCGCCGCAGGCGAAATTTGTTTAATCTGGCTTTGTCTGGCAAGATGTAACTACTTACCGTACTCGAAGGGCCTTTAATGTGTTTGAAATCTAAAAAATTCCACGCCTAACGGCCAAGTAAATGACACACAGTTCTTCTAAATAGAGAATACTACGCAATGCGCGACAAGTAAAATTTTGTGAAACGCCGATGAGCGAGCGTATTTTTGCGATCCCATTGAAAAGGAAAGAATAACTATGAAATCACTTTCCGTCGAAAAAAGGGACAAAATAGTGGCCATAGCAAACAAAGTAGACACAAAGTAGATTTGTTCCGAATTAATAACAAAAAAGTGATTTTCACGTTAAATACAGGCTCAAACAGAAACAAAACGTGGTAAACAGGTCTGCCAGTGCATTTAAAAAAAAGAAACCGGAGTTATGGACGTAACAAACCCAACAGGTTTGTTACGTCTTTACCCAACAGGAGTTTACAGATCCGGCCTTGACTTTTTATATTTAAGAACGACGATTCGCCGACAAGACTTAAGTTGCGGGGTATTTTTCAGTTTAACTGTATTTTGTATGTACTGTTGTTTCATTATGAAAGTACAGTGTACCTTTTATTTGTCCATTCGACACACACTTTCATGACGAAAATAAAAGTACGTCAAATTACAGTGAATTACATCCGAAAACTTCAACTTTTAACTGGTTTGCAGAATTTGATTCCTTCCCGTGTAAAAACAAACCCTGATTCGTTGACAAAACAACTTTCGTCTTTTCCCGATAGGAACATTATATCTTTCCCCAATGCAGCATATTCAAGCACATCTGAAAGGTTTCTATCTGCCTCAATCTTCATCTGCGACCTTGCCACCAAATTAGCTCCAAGTCTCAATACGCCACAGAAGTAATTGTACCCAGCAATTGAGGAACGAGAAGTTCGCTTTCAGAATAACTTAAAAATAAAAGAGATCATTTTCGAGTTGTATGAGTGTCCTGATATTTTCCTATGATAGGCTGTGGAATTTTACAAAGGCTTTTCAGATGTGCTTTAACACTAGCGTAGATGCCAAAAAAGATATCTCCCGACTAGAACGAGCTATTCCAGCCTCGATTCAAGCGTCTGCAGAACCCTTCCTGTCCTGGAAACAAATTTCGGATGTATATTGAATCTTCCTTGTCCTTTTCAAGCGTTGTACCCACCTCAAACTTGTTTTGTAATCGACATTTTACTACTGTTCTGGTCGCACTTGATTCGCGGGTCTCCTGTCATTTGAATTCTGATGGCTTTTCCATTATTTTTAAAAATTCCATGCCTTCTTTTTTCACTTGTAGTCAAAGTTTAACCGACAATCTATGCACATAACCTTGTTTCTCGCTTTTGGTCTGAAAGGTATATAAGTAGGTAAGTAAATAATTTATTTATGACCCGCCATTTCGGAAAGGCGGAGTAAATGAAGAAAGTAAACAAAACACATACAAATACAGAAAAAGTGGACGACGTCGTGTGCTGGTTGGATATTAATGTTATCCAGCCAGACTTCACTTTAACAAATAACCTATTGTAATTTTGACCTTTAACAGGCTAAAATCTAAAAGACCTAAGTGAGGCAGATACAAACCACATGGGAGTAGAACGGGTAGCCGAATTGCTGCCACCATGAATCATGTCAGGACTGTACCTGGGCATAGCCAAAATTAACAATTTTTTTTAAGGACTCGGGATTGTTCCGTCACTAACGTTTTGGCATTCCAAAAAGCAGAAAGGATTCAGACCATAGCTTATTTCGAATAAACGGTACCTACTTTCTTTCAGGGCTACGACTGGTGGCTGCACGACATGTACCTAAACAACAATATAGCCCTTCCTATAAACTCCAACCCTGGGACGGTTTTTCCCCTGAAAACCTTCACAGACCAAAAAGATTACCTAAAATATGTTGCACTGTTCATAGAAGAAGCCTTCAAGTTCAAAAATCGGATTGACAGGTAGGAATACTCTTTGTCTGGTACAGGAGGTGCACACTAACTCGGCCACGGGTCGGGTCATCCCCTTCCCCCTTTTCTTTTGCCGCCCACGAGGGACTTTGACACAGAGAGCGTGTTCCACCATTCTAACAATAGTTACTAGTTACTATTTCCGTTCCATCCTCATGAAATGTTACTACGCAAACCTGACGCTGACTGTTCCAGCCTTTTCGAAATAGTAACTAATAAGTTAGTAACTATTAGCTTACCATGCTTGGGAGCGTAGTAACTACGCATCTCTGTAACGTGATTGGTCGGATTCGCCCGTGGCATGATATCCTGTTGGAAAATAGAAAAATCGTTCCAGCCATGACGGCAACAAGGCAGAATTCTCTACGGTAAGTAGGGTGGAACACGGTCTTAATTACTTTTCACAGTAACAAAACCTTGTCACATCAAAACTGCATAAAATATCAGTAAACATTCCGTTAAACTTCCATCGGGAAAGGAAGTTCAAATTTCTTCCTTTTCGCGCCTTAGAAACTGAATTTGTGCCATTCCTGCCATCTATCGAAGCATCGGATGGCATTCAAGACTCCGTGTAGATGACTTTCCTCTAGCAAGTTGCAACTTCCAAGCCCAAAGATTTCGAAACGTTCCGTGGGCCTGTTTAAATTTTTCGATCTGTTTGGTTTGGATCAGCATATTAGGTCCCGCTTAGATGTCTCCTGACAAGATAATACATGGCAGGAGTAGGGAAATTTCTGCTGCATGACATGCACATAAACAGTTATATAGCTCTTCCTATAAACTCCAAGCCTGGATGCTTTTCCCCTGAAAAGCTCCACATACCAAAATATTACCTAAAATATGTTGCTGTGTTCATAGAAGAAGCCTTTAAGTTCAAAGAATCGGATTAACAGACAGGTAGGAATACTCTTGTCTTGTACATCATCCCCTCCCCCCTTTGCTCTTGCCAGCCACCAGGGACTTTGACACTTAATCACTTTTTCACAGTCATAAATGCTGTCAAACAATCAAGAGAGCAGTAAAACACCAGTAAAAACTTTTATGGGGAAAGGAAATCCCAGGTTCTTCCTTTCTGCCTAAGAAACTGAATTTGTGCTGTTTTCGCCCTCTAGCGACGTGTAAGACTTAGAATCTGGCTGTTAGATGGCGATGGCAAGATTCCGTTTATTTGACATTTCTCTCGCAACTCTCGTAAGCCCGAAAGATTCAAAACATTACTTAGGTCTGTTTCAATTTTTCGATCTTATTTCCTGAAAGAGGACGAGAGCTGAGAGTAAACATGATATTGGGGGGTTTCATGAATGATGGAGATAATAAAGAAATTTTAAAGCTGGTTTCAAAATTTTTAACAGTGATGTATGTATTATGTAGTATTATGTAGGAGGCAAAAGAGGGCTGTGGAGAGGATTTTTTTTTGAAGCTTTTGACCAAAACTTAGGGAAAGGTTTTGCCTTCTTTTAGCCAAAGTTTGAAGATTAAATTCTTTTAGGTGGTAAGAATATGGAAGCTTGGGTCCACCATAGATTATCTGAAGACATCTCTTCTGAACTCTCTCGATCTGGTCTTCTTCTTTTTTGTAAGTCTGAACTGCCAAACTGGACAGGCATATTCTGTTATTTGATCTTCTTCTTCTTTTGTAAGTCTGAAGTGCCAAACTGGACAGGCATATTCTGTTATTGACCGAATGAACATGTAATAGATAAGTTTGAGTTTTTCTTTCGGCACTCCAAACTTTTTCAATGTTTTAAGCATTGAAATACTTGCATTTGTTTTCTTTAAAATTGGTTTTGTGTTTTCATACCAAGAGAGATCAGAAGAGATGCCCACTCCTAGGAGATTCATTGAGTTGCAAAGGAGTTCTTTGGGAATCAGAGGTTCAAATTGGGGCGGTGATTTTAAAAAAGAAATAGGAAGGATTGCTGACTTTTCCTTGTTTACACTCATATTAGCTTCATTAGCCTCCGAAGATATTTGACGTACGCAATTTAAAGCAGAGCTCTAATCCAACTTAGAGACCACTTCAACCAGAGACAGGTCATCGACGTATTTCCATCGTTCCTCTAGTGCGGCAGCTATATCGTTAATCATTAGGAGGAAACATAATGGACCTAGCACTGTACCCTGAGGGACCCCGCAAAAAAATGTCAACTTAGAGGAAAAGGAATTTTGGTATTTTACTACTTGTTCTCTATCAGTTAAAAAGCTTCTGATAATTTTGATAAGATATTCGGGAATGTTACTATCACACATTTTCTGGATTAGAATAGAATGATCGACAAGGTCAAATGCCTTTTTGAAATCGATAGCTATTAGGTTAATCCATTTACCAGGGTCCTCAAGATTTTTAGTATGAAATTAATTAAACTTACGAAGTAATGGACAGTCGTCGATTCGGGAATATTCCCGAATTGCTTTTTATCAATTATTTTCGAAAATTCCTCTTTTAACCAAGAAGCAACAAAGCTTTCATACATCCTACTGAAAACAGAAGCAACAATGATAGGTCTAACCCCTGGTAAATCATTCACACCTCCTTTTTTTGGAATTGGTGGGATAAAACCGGTGTTCAACTTTTTTGGAAACTGTCCTGTATTATTTATTTTATTAAATAGTTCTCTTAAAGGGAACGCTAGTTCTTTCGCGAAAGCTTTAATCAGCGGCACAGGAATATCAAAGGGTGCTGTTGATGTATTTTTGAGCTTGGACACTCTCATTTGCACTTCAGATTGAGTAGTCACGGGGATTTCTCCCGCACTCGTTTCACTTTGAACATCTGAGGGTAAATTTTCAGGAGGCAAGGGTGGATAATTTTGGAATGTAGAAGCCAAGTAGGCATTCAAAGCATCAGCTGTTTTCTCTGGGGTTTCATTCCTCATAAAATTCACTTGTTGAGGAATTTTACCGGTTAATGTTTTAACTTTTTGGAAAAAGGGAGTTTGGAAGAATTCCCTTTTTGGAAAAAAGGAGTCTGCTGGTTTATATGTCACTACTTAAGCTTAAGCTAAATTCTGCCATTTTTGATACGGGAGAAATCGTAAAAATTAGAAACGAATGTCCCTCAGTTCACAGGAGGAACTGAAAGGTCAGTGAGAGGCCTAGTATTTGGATACGACCTTTTCTGCCTATAATGTAAGGTGATGAGGGAGCAGATTTATGCTTATATAGTTGAAAATCTGGTCATTTTGTCTTTTCTACGTTGCTTTTCAAATAAAAAGCTGAAATTTTTAACCCGTCCGGATTGGTCCCTACCCCGTCCGCTTTCGTCCCGTGGTGGGGGCTATCCTATCCCGAACGACTGAGAGTCTACTGGTTTTAGGGCTGCTAAGGGTTTACCTTGACTCCTAAAATTTTAACAAATTCACCATGTGATGCCCAGGATCTGCTCTCCCTTGACCGTAAAAACCGAGTATATTGGTTAAAAAATAAGTTTCCAGCAGCAAAAAAAGCAAAAATTGTTCGATATGCCCCCCCTTTCCCCTACTGATACATACTGATCAACTGATGCAATGGGTGCGATGGGGCTTTCACACAGAGAATGTAACAGACTTGCATTGCGGTTTGCATTTGGCCTTTCCACTTTCAGAAAACGGCTAGTTCTGATGAAGGTATAAGTTAAAGGAGTTATATCATAAGCATTTTAGCACTTGCAACGTATAAAACCCGCCCACCCAAGACCCAAGATGAAGCCACGGCTCGATCCGACCGCTGGGTCATATAGCGGCGCAGGTCGGAAGCGCCCAACATGGGGAGGAAGGAATCATAGTTTGACTTTGGATCTAACAAAAGGTTTTTATTCCAGCTGGCATATGGAAAATGTGTAGAAAAATTAAACTAATGATTTGCATTATCAATTTCTTTAAGTCTTTTGTTTTCTGTTTTTTTCTTGTTAATTCCCGCAAGTCCAAAGAATTAAGGATGTAAACTAGATCACAGTAAACAAACGCCGTAAATTATGCTAAATTCGTTATGGTGATTTCTTGGAGATTCTGAAACTGAGCTAAATAATATTCAGCTTCCGAGACCAAAAAATGTCAAACTGGAAGATGATTTCTTCTTCCGACACATATCTAAACGTCCACATGGTGATATACTTAGTTGTTTTAATCCTCTTACACGCCACCACGATCTTCTCGAAGGTTCTAGTAATCTTTTGACAAGCGTCGGGAGATTAATGAATAGTTAATTACTAATGGCGGATTGGCGTTCAGGAGCGAATGGTGTCCAAGTAACCTCTGGATAACGTTAGCTACGGTGATGATTTTGGGGGAAAACAAAGGTAACAATGTGTTCGTGAAAATCCACCCATCGAAAAATGATGATGTCTCCCACCTTCTCGGCCCACATGAATCAAAGACTTTAACATTAGGTTGGTTGCTGCAGCCAGGGGCATCACTCACCAATCACTCACTACACTACAAAAAAGAATCTTGCAATATTTGCTACTGCTATTAATCTTGTCTCGACTCGGATAAGATTAATCCAAATTAGAGAAAAAGATTATCTCAGGAGAGACTTTAATCCTTACTCAGAGAAACATTTTACAGTGTATGGGGGGAATCTCCCCCAAAGGTCTTGAGAAAGTAAATTTCGTTGGCCAAAGCTTGGCAAAAGGTCACTAATTTGTTGACGGGAGTGCCAGCATACACAGAAGATGTAAAAGTTTTGAGGTTTTGTCAGGTATTGGTCGACTCGTGGGCACATTTCATTTTCTATACATTTTGTACAGGCAAAACACAAAAGAAAATTGAATTGTGTATGCTTTTGTTGGGCATCGGTATTCTTGCCGGCACGTTGACTATTGTCAGGTGTGGTCTTCTCGTTGGCACATCTGGTTTGTAAAAAACCAAATTCTGCAAATATTTGTCAGGCGCACCCGGGAAGTTCAAGTCTCGTCTGCAAATCAGTTTATCTTTACATGTAAGAAATCAAGTTATGTACAGTCTTGTTGGGTAAAACACATAAGAAATCAAATACTTTGTTGGTATTCTTGTCAGAACATCGGGTTCTTTATAGACGTAAGAAATCAAATTCTGTCATAGGCACATCGGCTCCTATTTACACCTAAGGAATAAAGTTCATCACAGTTTTGTCTGGCAAAACCCAGAAGAAATCGAATTCTGAATTTCGTCGGTTAATCGGGTTTTGTTTTTACACATAAGAAACCAAGTTCTGCAGGCTAGTTTAAGTCTCGTCGGCGAATCGTGATCTTTTTATACATAAGGAATAAAATCAGATTCTGTGAACTTCTGCTGGGCGAAGACCAAAAGTCTTAAAGCACAATGGACACTTCTAATGCTTTACTTTGTATTAAATGATTCACAAATAAACATTTCCGACTTCCTTTAAAAGGCGCTACGAAAGTCGGCCGTTTTCTTGTTATCCCTTGTCTTTACCTCTCTGGCATTTCGGCGATCCAAAGCTTAGGAGCTGGGATATCGTGGCAGGAAATTCAAGAACTCCCAGCAATGCTTGATAGAAAAGGATATATTTGAGATGTCACCAAGGTCAAGCCGCAGATGCAGTTTACCTGATTGTTCTAGTGTTTCATCAGAAGTTCCATGGCTTAAAGTGCCTATTAAAAGTTTTTCTTTGTGGAATAGTGTTGTGAAGCTTGATTACCTTGCTTTATAAAATGTACCAGCATATGCAATAAGCTTATAAAAAATAACATAGCTACAAAAATCATTCAAAAACAAACAACCTATTCAAATCTGAATTATACAAGCTGATTTATGCATAAAATAAAGATCTACTAAGTAGTATAAGAAACCTCACTTTTATCTTTTTACAAGCTAGTAAATTGAGAATGTACTGGCCCCAAAAATTACGCTTTGAAATATCACAGAGAGGAAACTGTTGAAAAAGCTGCTGATCTAGCGAGTAAGCATTGCTCCTAGGTTGTTACAGAGTGGGATTGGGGTATTTTGATGTGCCCATTGAAGTTTAAGTCTCGTCTTTAAACCTTTTTTTTGTTTGTTTTTGGGATCCCAAAACGTAAGTGGAGGAATACCTATGACATCGCAAAAGTTGTCCGTCTGTCCGTCCGTCCGTCCGTCTGTCCGTCCGTCCGTCTGTCCGTCCGTCCGTCTGTCCGTCCGTCCGCCCGTCCGTCCGTCCGTCTGTCCGTCCGTCTGTAAGCACGATAACTCTCGAAGGGAATGAGATATTTTGATGAAACTTGGTGTGAGGGTTTGTTGGGTCGTCGGACCAGTCAAGTTCGTAGATGGGCTTTGTAGCTCTCCATTTAGGGATGGGGGAGGGGATTCAAATGAAGGGACAAACAAAATATTTTAAAACAGCTAATGTGATAGTCGATTATGGGGTAAGAATACATGCTGAACACGATGGTGAAAACTATTTTGTCATCGGACAAGTAGTTCGCCCGGAATCCGGCCAAAACCGGAAAGTTTGTTAAAAGTAAAAGTTTTATTTGAAGTTGATTAGATGTTCTATTTAGGGGTAAGAAGACATGCTGAAGATGATGGTGAAAATTATTTTCTTGACGGACAAGTATTTCGCCCGGAATCCGGCCCAAACCGGAAAGTTTGTTGAAAGAAAAAGTTTTATTTGAAATTGATTAGATGTTCGATTTAGAGGTATTAAGACATGCTGAAGGCGATGGTGAAAATTATTTTCTTGACGGACAAGTATTTCGCCCGGAATCCGGCCCAAACCGGAAAGTTTGTTGAAAGTAAAAGTTTTATTTGAAATTGATTAGATGTTCGATTTAGGGGTATGAAGACATGCTGAAGACGATGGTGAAAACTATTTTCTCGACGGACAAGTATTTCGGCCGGAATCGAGCCCAAACTGGAAAGTTTGTTGAAAGTAAAAGTTTTATTTGAAGTTGATTAGATGTTCGATTTACAGGTAGAAAGACATGCTGAAGACGATGGTGAAAACTATTTTCTCGACGGACAAGTATTTCGACCGGAATCCGGCCCAAACCGGAAAGTTTGTCAAAATTAAAAGTTTTATTTGGAGTTGATTAGATGTTCCATTTAGGGCAAGAAGACATGCTGAACACTTATGTGAAAACAATTTTCTACCCGGACATGTAGTTCGTCCGGAATCCGGCCAAAACCGGAAATCTGTTGGAAGTCAAAGTTTTATTTCTAGTTGATTAGATAAGCGATTCAGGAGTAAGAAGAGATGCTGAGTCCCTGTATGACAATCATATTTTACCCGGACATATAGTTCGACCGGAATCCGGCTGGAGTCGGAAAATTTGTTATAAGCTAAAATTCTATTTGAAGTTGATTAGATGTTCATTACTGGGGAAAGAAGATACCCTGATTTCGTCTTTGAGCTTTCTTTTTTCGCCGGACAGTTAGTTCTGGAGTTTGGCCGGAACCGGGAAATTGGCAGAAGTGGCAGGAAGTTTTCGTCAAAACAGATATGACTTATAGAGGTAAACACACATGCTGAATCCAAATCTGAATTTGGTTTTCTCAGGTGATTAGCTATTTGGCCTTAATCTGTTTCTGAATTTTAATTGTAAAAATGTTCAAGGAGTCTGGCGAAGACTGGATCTGGCTAAGACAAGACCCAGTTGTCTGGATCAGATATTGAATTTTTGGGATCCCATCGAAACCTTTGGTCTTGTTTATAACGCCTTTACGTTCCATTCCGTTCCTTGTCGTTAAAATTTGGCAAACCTTTTTTTCTTGTGGGTCGTTGGTATTTGTCTTTTGTAAGGTAAAGTGAAATGCTTATAGAAGGGATTTTTGGATTATAGGGAAATGTACCGCTGGAGGATTAGAATAAGAACCCAGAAGAGCCCTGAAAAATACCTAAAGCCTGCTGAAGAGATCTGCTTTTCAACTCTTTTAGATCTATGCCTGAAGTAAGGAAGTGATTATGAAAACCACAAAGTCTTATGGCAGAGGCATTATCAGCAAACAAGTTTTGGGGTGTGGGTGGGTGCAAAGGATTTAGTGACTGGCTGGTCATTTTACCAGCTGTTCATCAGAAAAAATTGACTCTTTTAAGAAACGGTGACTGTCAGAAAATTTGAGAAGAAAAGGCAACTTTGATTTCTTCTACTCACAAGCGAATCCGAAGCAAATAAAATCAGTTCACGCCAAATAATTTCTTACCGACTGGCCGATAAATTGGGGGGCCTCCTTCCCCCCCCCCCTCATATGTGACGCCGCTGTCTACTGGTAGTACGACTAAAGTTGATATCCTGCCATTTGGCTGTCGTTGTAGCTAGTTGTAGCCAGAAAAAGCGGTAAATTGTGCACTAAGCTAAACAAGTGAATAGTTAGCGTAGTCTTTCGAAATATTCTTCAGGCAACTCACTTCCCGTTCTGGCTTGCAGGGGCTTGTTACCTCAGGATCGAGCAGCTTCCAGAGAAAAGGGACAGCCATTATGTATGCTTCAGTACCAGAAAATATTTTCTTCTTACCGGAAAGCTGGCAGAAGTGAGGATGAGCTGATGGTCTGCAAGCAGAGTAGTAGCGATGCCAATATCATTGTGGCTGTGAAAGGACAGGTGAACCCAGTTTCTTAGTAAAGAAAGTTAGGCCTACTAGCTGCGGGTTGATTGAGAAATTAGTAGAGGTAGCCTATGTCAGTGTGTCCCAACCGGTGGTACGCGTATCCAAAGGGATACGACAGACCCCGCAAGGGGTGCGCGAATGTCCCAAAATCATGTTGGTCTATAAATATTCCTTGAGCCCAAGCCGACTTTGAAACATATATTCAGATAATGCATAAAACGGATACGTCAGCTACAATGCTTTAGCAGCGATATTTCGGCCCTTCTTCGCAAGGGTTCTCGTCAGGCTGTCAATCTTCAGTTGTATGCTTCTGTAGCAGAAAGTACCGTTGCCACCCTTGCCAAGAAGGGCCGAAATATCGCTGCTAAAGCATTGTAGCTGACGTATCCGTTTTATGCATTATCTAAACATACGTTGGTCTGTAGTTAATATTTCGCTTCAGTTGCTTATGAGTCTTCAGTCTTAGATTCAGTGCTGTCCTTAAGATCAGACAACCTATCGTACGTAACTTCAGATGCACATGTATGCGATATGATTGGTGCCAATGAATATCGTCTTTTTGACCTTTTGGTCGTGATAAAAATAGTAAAACGACGATTGGTCAAAAAAGGGGTATGCAAAGTTTTTCAGTCTTGATTGAGGTACACGGCAGATAAAAGGTTGGGAACTACTGGTCTATGTTATGTTAAATGCCTGATTCTCAATTAGTCTGTCCAACATCCAAACAGAAGGAGTAATAAATCAATTCTGTATTTATTTAATCATTTCTGCATTTATGTAGCCTGTACTGTCATAACCTAGCTGAAATTGGACATATTTTGTGGGGTGCGGTAGGCCACTTGTTAGCTTTTTGAATAGCATTTTCGAAAAGCTCAATGCATATTCTTCAATCACAGTGTCAGTAACCTACTTTTGAGAATACAAACAGAAATATGTATTGTTCTTTGGTACAAAGAGGTAAGGATGTTGAAATATGTAATTCAAGCTTATAATTCTCCCATACATCTTGACACGTCTCAAGGCTGTACTAGCCCTGACTTTCCCAAACCTTACTTTTGGACAACATTCCTAAGAGATACACCATGCTTTGTCTGAGACCCAATATTTCCACATTTGGGGATATAGTCTTAGCCTACTTCATAACCCCTATTTCACGGCAAGGGTGCTCCAACTTCGGACTAGGGCACCCCAACGATTTAGTATAGGGTGCTAGAGTATTCAGTGGAAGGGCGTGCTGGCATGCACAATCTAGCTTGTTGTTTTAAGGTGCCGTGGCAGCACCTTTTTTATGGCACTTGAGCTTACTCAAGTGCCATATAGCGATTGTAATTTCTGTCCGTCAGTCGGTCTGTCGGTCCCGGTTTTGCTAGTTCGGGCACTTCCAGATAAGCTAGGACGATGAAACTTGGCAGGCATATCAGGAACTGGACCAGATTAAATTAGAAATTGTCGCTTCCTCGATCCGACCATCTGGAGGGGAGTGGAGGGAGGGGGAATCCGGAAAAAATAGGAAAAATGAGAAATTTTTAGCTTACGAACGGGTGGTCGGATCTTAATGAAACTTAATATATGGAAGGACTTCGTGTCTCAGACCCTCCATTTTAAATCCAGACCGGATCCGGTGACACTGGGGGGAGTTGGAGGGGGAAACCGGAAATCTTGGAAAACACTTAGAGTCGAGGGATCCGGATGAAACTTGGTGGAAAGTACAAGCAAAAGTCCTAGATACGTGACTGATATAACCGGAACGGATCCGGTCACTTTGGGGGAGTTGGGGGGGGGAGAAGTCCGAATTTGTAGTGATCCCGCGAGTTCCGTGCTTCCTGATGTGCTGGGACGATGGAAATTGACAGGCATGTCTGGGACCCGACCAGATTAAATAGGAAATCGTCAATTCCCCGATTCGACCATCTGGGCGGGGGGGGAGTGGAGGGAGGGTGAAGCCAAAATTTGAGGTATTTTTAGCTTGCGAACGGGTGATCGGATCTTGATGAAAATTGATATTTAGGATGACCTCGTGTCTCAGACATCTCACTTTAAATCCGGGCCGGATCCGATGACACTGGGGGGAGTTGGAGGAGGGAACCGGAAATTTTGAGAAACGCTTAAAGTGGATGGATCGGGATGAAACTTGGTGGGAAAAACAAGCACAGGTCCTAGACACGTCATTGACATAACCGGACCGCATCAGGGCACTGTGGGGGAGTTGGGGTGGGGGTCCGGATTTCTAGCGATCCTGCGAGTTCGGCATACTTCCTGATTCCTAGGGCGATCAAACTTGGCAGGTATATCAGGGATCCGAACAGATTGACTTGAGAATAGCCGTTTCCCCGACCCGACCATCGTGGGGGGAGTGGGTGGATGGGGAGTCCGGAATCTAGTTGCGTGCATAACTTTTGAACGGGTGATCGTATTTGAATGAAACTTGTCTGGTGAGCTATCGCCTCGGACGTTCAGTGTCACATCCGGGTCGGGTCCGATACCTGTGGGGATGGGGGGGGAACTCAAGAAACTCTAAAAGTAGAGGGATTGGGACGAAACTTAATGGATGGAACAAGCATTAGGCCTAGATGAAATTGACGGAGCCAGATGGTTTCGGGGCTCTGTGGGGAGAGTTGGAGGGGGTTTCCTGGAATTCCGGTAGTCGTGAGTTAGAATTGTTCCAGATGTAAAACGACAACGAAACTTTGCAGGCATATTAGCGACCCGAATTATCTTGACTTAAGAACCTGACACAACATACCCCCGGAAACTTCAGTTCCTAGATCCGAGCATTTTTTGGGGAGCAAGAGAAGAGAAATATGGAAATTGACTTCTATAAATTGCGAACGAGTGGTCTGATTCGAGTGAAACTTCATGGGTGATATGAATCGATAGCCTCGACATGTAAAACATGCGTTCGAACCATATGCGACCACGATTAGGGGAATTGGGAGTGGGGGGACTTTTGACATGCACAAAAACCAAACGGACGGACCGAATGAGATGCAAATTCGACAGTGCCGAGTTTATGCGGCCTAGATTTGTTATTTGGCGTCGGGGCCGGATTCGGCCAAGGTAGGGGGGGTACTGGAAACTTGCAGATAGGCTATGCTCCAATTTCAGACAAACTTGATGGACAGGAACAGGGAATTAAGAGATTGGGCCCGAACCGGCTCCGACAACGTTGGTGGGAGGGGGGGGGGGTGTACCGGAACTTTCCAAAAATGCTCAGATTCGAGTGAAACTTGATAGATGGTATAAACAAAGATGCTTTAGGTGGTCGATTTTTTTTATTCCGAACCAGATTCGGCCACGGTAGGTGGAGATAGAGTGAGTACCGGAAATCGTGTAGCACGTCTAGGGATCAAACAAATGGATTTATTGGGATGAAAGTTTGAACAGTCATGTGCATTTGCTACAGACAGTCGAGACGATGCCGGAACTGCTCAGAAATGAGTGAAACTAAATATCCTATTTTTATTTCCAAACCGCATTTTTGGATTGCGGGTGTATTTTGTGACGTTCTCATCTACTTTCTTGTACAGCCTAGTCGTACAAGTGCCATATGAGCTCGTAGCTCTTGTTATTTCTAGATTCTGAACAGTGTTTGATCCTCTTGTTTTCCATTGGTGGTGTAATTTTGGAGCACCGTGGGATCACTGCTCTTAGGAATGGGGTTTGATTGTAAACTCAGATACGTGTTTTTGGGATCCCAAAACGTAAGTGGAGGGATACCTATGACATCGCAAAAGTTGTCCGTCCGTCCGTCCGTCTGTAAGCACGATAACTCTCGAAGGGAATGAGATATTTTGATGAAACTTGGTGAGAAGGTTCGTTGGGTCGTCGGACCAGTCAAGTTCGTAGATGGGCTTTGTAGCTCTACATTTAGGGGTGGGGGAGGGGATTGAAATTAAGGGACAAACAAAATATTTTGAAACAGCTAATGTGATAGTCGATTATGGGGTAAGAAGACATGCTGAACACGATGGTGAAAACCATTTTGTCATCGGACAAGTAGTTCGCCCGGAATCCGGCCAAAACCGGAAAGTTTGTTGAAAGTAAAAGTTTTATTTGAAGTTGATTAGATGTTCGATTTAGGGGTAGGAAGACATGCTGAAGACGATGGTGACAATTATTTTCTCGACGGACAAGTATTTCGCCCGGAATCCGGCCCAAACCGGAAAGTTTGTTGAAAGTAAAAGTTTTATTTGAAATTGATTAGATGTTCGATTTAGGGGTAGGAAGACATGCTGAAGACGATGGTGAAAACTATTTTCTCGATGGACAAGTATTTCACCCGGAATCCGGCCCAAACCGGAAAGTTTGTTGAAAGTAAAAGTTTTATTTGAAGTTGATTAAATGTTCGATTTAGAGGTAGGGAGACATGCTGAAGACGATGGTGAAAACTATTTTCTCGACGGACAAGTATTTCGACCGGAATCCGGCCCAAACCGGAAAGTTTGTCAAAATTAAAAGTTTAATTTGGAGTTGATTGGATGTTCGATTTAGGGCAAGAAAACATGCTGAATACTTATGTGAAAACAAGTTTCTACCCGGACATGTAGTTCGTCCGGAATCCGGCCAAAACCGGAAAACTGTTGGAAGTCAAAGTTTTATTTCTAGTTGATTAGATAAGCGATTTAGGGGTAAGAAGAGATGCTGAGTCCCTGTGTGACAATCGTATTTTACCCGGACATATAGTTCGACCGGAATCCGGCTGGAATCGGAAAATTTGTTATAAGCTAAATTTCTATTTGAAGTTGATTAGATGTTCATTACTGGGGAAAGAAGATACCCTGATTTCGTCTTTGAGCTTTCTTTTTTCGCCGGACAAGTAGTTCTGGAGTTCGGCCGGAACCGGGAAATTGGCAGAAGTGGCAGGAAGTACGCCAAGCGAGGATTATATAAAATTTCGTTATTGATTCATGATGAAATGCAGCTGACTATGTTTATAATAGATTGCAAGTCTACTGTGGCTGATCTGATTATAGTTCCCTGACCAATACTTTTTTTTTTTTTCAGCTATTTGTTCTGAGGTATCGGAAGCATGATAAAGATTTGTCCCTAGACAGTCTGTTCAGTGAGCTTCAGGCCATCTATTTATCAGCATGTTACACGGGTGAAGAAAAAGTCGGCTTATTGACTACGACTGACAGAAGATGCTGGGGAGATCATCTGGTCCAGCTTTTGTCTGGTAAGTAAGGGATAAGTTGTCCGTTCAGTCTTTTTGGTAGTTAATTGGTCACCAGCTACCAGTCGACATTTGGTGTAGCTAGCTTTGGCTTTGACAGACCCCCTGAAGATCCGAAATCCAGTTAAAGTTTCCAGTTAACTTGTCGGTTCAGCAACACCAGATATGGTTTGCAGTCAACCGCAAAGGCAACACTAGGATCTACTGGTTCTGTTGAATCGACGTAAATTGTTGTAGTAAACTGAGAAAAACACAGAGTTTTTACAGAGTTGTTTTTCTGACAACATTTCGCAGAGGAAGCAGCTGTAAAAGTACTTTTGGCGAGACCTTCCGTCCAAAACGGAGGTATGAGACACGGAATATAATGTGAAAGAAAAGTTTAAAGTTTCGACAACATTTCCGTCAATACAACGGAACCAGTGAAAAGTACTTCCTGATGTACTAGGACGATGAACTTGGCTGGCATATCAAGGGTTCGAACAAACTGATTTGACTGTAGTCGTTTGCATGATCCGACTATTCGTGGGGGGGAGTGGCGGGATGGAGACTCCGAATCTTGTGGCATTCATAGCTTTTGAATGGGCAATCGGACTTGAATGAAACTTGGCAAGTGGAAAGAAGTGCCGTCTCAGATGCTCCCTGTCAAGTCAGGACCGGGTCCGAAACTTGTGAGGGGGGGGGGATTATAAGGGGGCACCGCAATTCTCATGAAACGCTTAGCCTTGAGGGATTGGAATAGAATTTGGTGGGAAGAATGAGCATAAGCCCTAGATACGTTCTTGACAGAACCAGATCATATCGGGCTCTTTTGGGGGAGTCGGAGGGGTTTTGCCGGAATTCCTGTGATCGCGAGTTACGCTATTTCCAGATGTGCTGAGGACGATGAAACTTGGCAGGCATATTAATGACTCGACCAAATAGGATTAAGGACCTGACACAATGCCCTTGAAAAACCTGTTCCTGGACCTGACTATTTTTGGGGGAGTTAAGGGAAGGTGAATCCGGAAATTACTGGCTTCCGTAGTTTGCGAACAGCTTGTCCGGTTCTAGTGAAATTTTATGGGTGATAAGAACTAATGACCTGGATATGCAAAACATGTCTCCGAACCACAAGCGGCAACGGCTGGGGGATTTGGGGGGGGGGTACAGAAACTCTGTGACATGCCCAAAAACCAAACGAATTGGCCTAATGGGATGCAAGTTGAACAGTACCGAGTTTATGCTTCCTAGTTTGTTATTTGACGTCCGGACCGGATCCGGCCATTTCAGGAGGAGAATGAAGCGGAAACCGGAAATTTCCAAATATGCTCCGGTTCGAGTCATACTTGAAGGACGAGAAGGGAAGATGTCAGATATGCGAAGTTTATGTGTCCTAGTCGTATTCGGCCACAGTGGGAGGTGTTGGAGGGGAAATTTTGTGGCTCGCATAGGAGTCAAACGAGTGGAGTGAAACTTGGAAAGTATAGAGACCATGTGCCCTAGTTGACGTATTTTAGGGTCCGGACCGGATCCGAGAACGTTGGGGGGGGGGGGGGGATGAATTTTTTTCGAGAATTAGTCATATCGACTTGTACGAAAAAGTAGCATGCTACTACAGCAAGATTGGATGCTATCAGATACTACTACTTAAGATTAACCCAGTCGGAGGCATGTTAAATCAAAGTATTCCATACTACTACATATCAAGACATGCAACTTTTTCATACAACTACACAGTCAAAGAATTTTTCACCCCCCAGTGATTGCCGAAAGACTGGAGTGAAACTTGATAGCCTGTAATAGAAGATGCTTTAGATAATCTGTTTATGTGCCTGAACTCGAACCAGATTCGGCCGTGGTAGGAGGAGTTTGAGGGGGATGGGTACCGGAAATAGTATGGCACTTTTAGCGATCAAACTAGTGTGATGAATCATTTGCCCTAGATGATCTCGCGTGAAACTGATATCGTATTTCTTGATGCGATCCTAGGTGGTTTGAATTGTTTTTTTTGTGACGTTCTCATCTGCTTTCTTGTACCACCTACTCGTAAGAAGTGCCCTATGAGCTCGTAGCTCTTGTTAAGACCTAAGGTTTTACACGTGAAAGTCAGAGTGAGACCCACGTCGACTAATTGTTCTGCACCAGCTTTTTTCCTTAGATGACACAAACGTCGACAACTTTTCAACCATAAAAGATAGTTGTTTCATTGTTTGTTTGGATCAAGAAACTCATCTGGATGAGAGCTTAAGGATGAAACAAATGATCAATGGCGGTGGAGTTGACAAGAACTCAGCAAACCGGTGGTTCGACAAAACTTTGCAGGTCAGTTCGACTTTCTTTGGGCTGTACAGTCCGCAGAAGACAGTTTTCGTTGACCGCAGCCGCAAACTTGCCAAAATAGAATTTGACCGACCACGGCACAGAATGGCCTTCAAGATTAAAGATAAAGAGTGCAGAAGTGAAACGTGTGTAGTGTTGTTCCCAAGAGTCCAATAACTGCATTTCCCCAGGAATTAACATGTAAAGAGAGTTCCGCTTGCCATCTCTCTGGAAGATTATACAATTATGGGCCTGTGGTGTGTAACAAGGCTTGCCTGATAGATGGCAACCAGGTAACTGGATGCAGACTTGTTAAACTTTAACCGAACGAAGCTGAGATATGACGGCCTTGCTACCAATCAGCTATTCACTGAATAGGCCTGAAGACCCGATGGAAACGCGTTACTTTGTTGCTCCGCTGCTTATATAATCTTCCAGTTAACTTTTTCTTTTGGATTTATGGCAGCTCGTTGTCAGTGGCGTTACTAGCCAAAATGTTTAGGGGGGGGGGGGGGGTATTTACCGACTGGTTGGTCATTTCTACCAACAGTTTTTGCAGATAAAAATGACTATTACTGACAAAAAACGACTGTATTGACGAAAAATCAGCTGATTTAAAAAAAAAGTACTATTTTTAAGAAAAAAACGACTATTTTTACGAGAAACTCACTGTTTTAAGAAACAATCGACTGTTGCCAAGAAAAAAATCGAATGTTCTTAAAGAAATCGCGGCGCGAAGCGCCGACTCGGCTATTTTTTACCGACTGGACGACAACATTCGGGGCGGGGGGCGCGTCCCCCCCTAGTCTTGACACCCCTGCTCATTGTGCCTATATACCTCTATGCTTTAAACTTTTAGCAACTACAACGGTGGATTGCCGAGCAATAAATCTTTTCTGGGTCACAAGTAATAGCTGCCTTTCTTCAGACGTGTCCTTGCAATTTGGAATTGAACGTTTTCTGAACTGCTTTTGACTATAAAGCCATTGAAATGCATGCTTTTGAAATTGAAATTCTCCGTGTCTACATGAACGTTGTTTTGTAGGTTCAGCATTGTATATTCTGAACGTCACTTCCAGGGGCGTCATTAGCTTTTTACCTTTAGGGGAGGGGACGTCCGGTTTGTGTCGACGGACTAAAACATTTGCCGACAAAACACGCGGTTGCCGCTGAACGGTGTAAAACCTTCTCTCCCTGAAATCCGTCGTTCCTCCATTCTTTCTCTTCAGTCTCGAATTCTGGCGTCGAGCAATCCTCTGCTGGTGATTCTGTGTGGTCCGCAAATGCGCCTTTCTCTGCCTCTGTGGCAAGCATGGGGGAAAGAAATTTACTGTGGGTTTGACCCATCCTGATTTGAGTGGGTTGACCCATCCTGATTGAGTACTTTGTTTGTTGGAGGCTTCGTGCCTTCAGCATATTTGTTTTTTTAGTTTTCTCAGTGTATATAAATGAGTTGTTATGTAGCAGCCCCAGCTGGCTATATTTTGAAATAAATAAATAAATGAATAAAACTAACTGTAATGCATCAGTTTTTAGATTAAAACTTTAATGTTATTTCGTATGTTACAGTTCACATATCCGGCTTTTCATTTCAGCTTTCACTAAAAAGCGAAGCTTCCAGTGACTGTACCCAGAACAGGTTAAAGTAAGCGCCGCAGGCAAGAGTTGTAAATCTGCCGTTTTTCCGGAAACATTTTCTATACTTACCGTACAAGTTCTAGCTTTTAACGCATTTCAAACCCCCAAGAATGTCAATCCTAACCTATCTTTCAAATAGAGAATAATAAAAAGTGCGCCGCAGGCGAAAATTTGTGGAAAACTTAGGTTATTCCTTTAATGTAATTTTTTCTATTAAAGTTCTCATATTCGGCTTTTCATTTCAGCTTTGATTGATGATTGTTCCTTTAATGTAAGTTCATATATTTAAATTCACACATTCGACATTTCGTTTCAACTTTAGCTAAAAAGCGAAGCTTGCAACGATTATACTCATAATAAGTTGAATTAAGCGCTGCATGCGAAATTTTTTAAATCTGTATCGTTTCCGTAAAAAATTGCGCCCAACAAATATTTGCAGAATTTGATTTCTTACCTATAAAAAGAGCCCGATGTGCCGACGAAACTTAAAACTTTCGGGATGCGCCCGATAAACGTTTACACAATTTGATTTTTTATGTGTAAAAATAACCCGATGTGCCGACGCCCGAAAAAACCCAGACAGCATTTGATTTCTTCTGTGGTTTGCCCGACTGGACTGTACAGAAGTTGATTTCTGACATGTAAAAATAACCGGTTGTGCCGACGAGACTTGAACTTCCCGGGTGCGCCCGACGTAGTTTGCAGATTTTGTTTTCCTACCTATAAATAGAACCCAATTTGCCGACGAGTCGAGCGACGCCCAACAAAAGCATACAAAATTGTATTTCTTCTGTATTCCGTAGGTATAAAAAGAATCCGATGTGCCGACGAAAATACCAAGGCCCAACAAAAGCATGCAGAATTCGATTTCTTCTGTGTTTCGACCGACAAATGTTTGCAGGATTTTATTTCTCGCGTAAAAATAGAACTCGATGTTCCAACGAGTCGACCGACGCTCGACAAAAGCATGCAGAATTTGATTTCTTCTGTGTTTTGCCCGACAAATATTTGTAGGATTTTATAAGTGTAAAAAGAACCTGACATGCCGTAGAGAATACCGAGGACCGAAAAAAAGCATGCAGAATTCGATTTCTTCTGTGTTTCGACCTACAATTGTTTGCAGGATTTTATTTCTTGCGTGAAAAAAGAACTCGATGTGCCGACGAGTCGACCGACGCTCGACAAAAGCATGCAGAAATCGATCTCTTCTGTGTTTTGTCCGACACATATTTGTAGGATTTTATTTCTTGCGTAAACAATAATTCGATGTGCAACGAGTCGACCGACGCTCGACAAAAGCATACAAAATTCTATTCTTCTGTGTTTTGACCTACAAATGTCAGCAGGATTTTATTTCTTGCGTAAAAATAAAACTCATTGTGCCGACGAGTCGACCGACGCTCGACGAAAGCATGCAGAATTCGATTTCGTCTGTGTTTTGCCCGACAAATATTTGTAGGATTTTATTTCTTAAAGGCACAGAAAACTTGACTACGCAACTTTGGCCGTGTTTCGGCCATAGTATCGGGATAGTAGTCAAGAGGTCGGCGTTCGATTCCTACTCCCGGCACACAAACCTTTCGCTTTTTTTCTACTAACTCAAAAGTCGAATTCTCGGAAAGTGCACGGAAACTGCAATGGTCGTACTCTCAATATCGGCTCAGGGTACATTCTTGATATGTCAGCTAGCTCCCCGAGTCAAGTTTTCTGTTCCTTTAAGTACAAAAAGAACTCGATATGCCGTAGAGAATACCGAGGCCCGACGAAAAGCATGCAGAATTCGATTTCTTCTGTGTTCCGACCGACAAATGTTTGCAGGATTTTATTCTTGTGTAAAAAAAAGAACTCGATGTGCCGACGAGTCAACTGAACTCCCCCCCCCCCCCCCCCGATAGTAACGCCCGTGGCCATTACTGCAGCCTAAGAGGAACAAATAAAAAATCTCTTGCAGAGTCAAAATAATAAAGTGTGTTCAAATCCAAGATATAAAAATAAGCTGGTGTTTCAGTTAAACTTTGCCAAAATTGCTTTTTCTGAACCGCGTCAATGGCTGCGAAGCAGCCCCAGCTTCTTAAAAATGACGTGACCTTGTTCGTTCTGGAAGACTGTTGGACCTATCAGAGATTTTTTTCAAGATTTTTTTCATAATTCATAAGCAACGCGCGAAAAACAATGAAGGGCATGAGTCCTGTTATGTGCACTTGTTCTTCGTCTTTTCTCTCGTCTTTACTCTCGACAATTTAGTAGCGACAAAGAGCGTGTTCCACCCTACTTACCGTAGTTACTACGCATGGCGACACGAATTCTGGCTTCTTGGCGTCAAGCCTGGAACGCATTCTTCTATTTTCAGCAAAATATCATGCCACGGGCTAATTCGGTCAATCACGTCACAGGGATTCGTAGTTACCACGCTTACTACTCTCCCGAGCGTGGTAAGCAAATAGTTACTATTTCGAGAAGCTTGGAACAGTCATCGTAGTAACTTCTCATGAGGTTCGAACGGAAATAGTAACTGATAACCCGATGAAAAATTTGTAGCCAGCGTAGTAGTATGGTAGTAGTACGAAAACGTTGCATGCAGTACTATGTAATAGCAAAGAATACTATCATTTAATGTGCCTCAGACTGGTCCAATCTTATGTAGTAGTAGCCAGTAGCATCCTGTCTTGTCATAGTAGCATCCAGTCTTGCTTAGTAGTATGCAGTAACACGGTAGCCTTGAAGTAGAAGAATGAAGTAGCATCGTTAGTACTGCATGCAACTTTTTCGTACTACTTCATAGTACTATTTTGAGATAAATTTTTTCATCGGGAATACTAGTAATAGACGGCTCAAGGTAAGGTCCGACCTAGGTCCCAATTGCACTTGGGCAATCACGTCACAGGGATTCGTAGTTACCACGCTTACAACTCTCCCGAGCGGGGTAAGCAAATAGTTACTATTTCCAGAATGGTGGATCAGTCATCGTACTAACTTCTCATGAGGTTCGAACAGAAATAGTAACTGATAATACTAGTAATAGACGGCTCAAGGTAAGGTCCGAACTAGGTCCCAATTGCACTTGGGCAATATTACTTTGGTCAATAGCTATACAAAATACAGAGGATCTTCACGTTTTCTTTACGCATTCGTAAAATACGTTGTGAGCTTTATGGAATACCAAGAAAAAGTGACAAGAGCTCCTTCAAGGTAAAATGATGTTCTTACAGCGTTTATCGAAAGCGATACGGTAATGGAGGATTGATTATGTATGTGATGAAAGAATCAAAGTACGAGAACCTCGTGTTGTTCTTGGAAAATAGTTTTCTTTTTGTTCTCGCACTGACTCGGAAAAAAACAAACCACTGTAGGCCCTACCTCGGACATTATAAGCCTAGCGCACATTAGACATATTTGTATTGTCAAATGAAAGGCTGGGAGGTTTAAATAAAAAGACAGCTTGCTGTGTACCATAATGCTGTAAGTCATATGTATGACATAAAAGACCCTGGGCTTGCTATATCTAACCTGATTAGCAAGTACAACTCAAAAATCCAGTCCCACCCTTGGAGCAAAATTCTTAGAGTTTAAGTGTATATTTATGTAATCGTGTTCAGTTTTAAGTCAGTCAGAGCGTCTCATTTAGTAATTGTCGATTTTGTGTGTGTTTCCTATGAAAGTGTTACGTTTATAGATAAATATTCTTTGAGCCCCCACTTTGAAACATTTATTCCAACAAAGTTTTCAACGGATATGTCAGCTACGATTCTTCATCAGCGATATTTCGGCCCTTCTTGGCAAGGGTCCTCGTCAGGCTTTCAGTCCTCTTGTTCAACTTCGGGGAAAGAAACAAACCTGTAATCAAAAAATTAAATCTCAGCACTAGTTTTTCCGTGCAGTGATCATTCAGAGCAATAGATACAGGCGAGTACTCATAATAGAAAGTAGAACGAGGCCATTAATAAAATAATACTTAAGTTTTCAGCCCCTTATTAATAAAAAAAACCGAAGTTGATCAAAATGCAGAAAAAACCCTTTCCTGTCATCGCCCAATCGTGCAGCAAAAACAGCGTCGGTGTCAAAAATTAAATCTCAGGACTAGTTTTTTCATTCTAATGGTATTTGAAGATAATTTACTTTAATAAGATGTTTATAGTCGGTAGAAGCTTCAGTTATTTATTACAGGTTTGTTTCTTTCCCCGAAGTTGAACAAGAGGACTGAAAGCCTGACGAGGACCCTTGCCAAGAAGGGCCGAAATATCGCTGATAAGGAATCAATTAGATTACAGGTTTGTTTCTTTCCCCGAAGTTGAACAAGAGGAATGAAAGCCTGACGAGGACCCTTGCCAAGAAGGGCCGAAATATCGCTGATGGAAGAATCGTAGCTGACATATCCGTTGAAAACTTTGTTGGAATAAATGTTACGTTTTGCTTTTGTTTTGTTTTTCTTTCGTTTTTTGTTTGAAATGACGGGTGATAAATACCGAAATAAATAAATAAAAAATATATTGTGATGAGTAAGACTTACATAAGTGAGGTAGAAGAACATAAGAGATCGTCTGTCTCAAAGCATACATTGCTTGCATTTTTCTGTAACACAAGTCAGATGCGGGAGAAAATAATCTTATGTACATGGCCTGGGAAGTTGCATCGGAACCCTCGCTAATTTTCTCACTTTCGGAATTGCCGATGCAGAAAAGTTTTAACTTGGACCGAAATCCAGTCGGAAATTCCTTTGTTGCTGTCGTAAACTCGGCATAGAGCTTAACTAAGCTTAAGACATTGCGCAAGATTCTAACTTTCCCGTCTTCTGTAGTTCGTCTTCACACCAAACGGATCCTGCGGTCTTTGCTATGAGCACTCTCCAGCCGAAGGGATCGTTGTCGTACAAATGGTCGAAGAGATCCTCGAGTCTGTCGAGGGGCGAAGAGACTTAGCGGTTGGAACTGAGCTTCAACTGGACAGTGGCGTGTCGCGGAAGCTGGAATGGAACATTACGGAAGGATTGAAAATAGCACTTGAAGACATTTCAGTAGAGTTGGACAGGTAGAATCTTCTTCCTTTCTTCCGATAAAACACCCAGTCTCGGGTAAAGATACTCTAGAAGTTGATCTTGCGATGATGTTACGCCATTGTGCTTGTTTCTTCCATCGGAAACCGATTACGACAAGAAACCCTTCTCCGACACTGCCTTCTGTTTCCTGCAATATCCGAGGGTATCGGGAATCTATTCGACTTCGCATGGCCGTATTACAGAGACAGTGAGACGTAAGTTCTGGTGTGTATTTGTTCTTGGTTTCACCGAGGGCATGTGACGTGTCGATAGTTTTACATAAGGGTCTCCCACGAGCTAATTTCTTGGCTATTCTTCTACTTGGTGAGGGTTCCGATTAATGTTTGATGAAGCGCTTAGACGACCCCTTCGATGGGAGCCCGAAGGGGTCCTATGCTATCGGGTATTGTAGATTGTGAATTGATTTATCCCTATCAACCACTTAACAAGATCCTTTAGGTAAATTGTGTTGCGAGAGCAACACTTTGGTTTTGTCCTCGGTTTTTTTTTTTTTTCCTATGACTCCGATTTCATTTTATTCCTGGTAACTGGGAAGGGTCTAACCTGTGCGGTTTTTACGGAAAGTGTGGACCTTAGGCCGGATTGATGAATATGACATTACATTTTGGAAAGCTCCGTATAACTCTTGCCTGGGGCCAATAAGGATGGTTTTTGCTTGTCCTGGAGCCAGAGCCTACGGTTTGCGAAGTGAAGTGGAGTTGTATAGCCTATGTCGGAGAGGACCATCTCAAGTTGTGTAGCGAACCTTTCGTTTCATCAAACCATGTTTCTGCTTTCGAGTGGAAAGCTCCGTTCTAGCACGTTAGCAGGCAGGCACCAGTTTCAAATTGAAGATGGGCTAAAATCTATAAGTGTTAAATATATGCGGCAGTTACCCGGCCCCACAGCCAACATATCTTCTTTGAGTGATTAATAGAAAAATCTACAGAGACAAAAAAGTGGCTTTTTCCCACGGGTCCGAAAGTGCTGCCATCTATTATTTCTATCCGTGTCTGCGACGATTTCAGCAGAGTTTATCATATTTTTTTTTTGCACTTGGGTTTGCGGTAGAGTAACGGTATCAGATGTACCTCTTAAACTTTAAAAGTTCTCTCTTTGCTAAAGAAACTAGAGCTTATCCTTTGCTCCTTTCTAAGTCGTGACGTTAGAAAGTTGGCCTGCGGCAAAAAAGTCAACTTTTGAACTAAGACAGGTAGAATTTTTTTTTCGACGGCAATCGATAGCCATTGATGAGCTGATCAAAGTATGTGCCATCCATTTTTTGGTACAAAAATTCCTTCATGAGATACACCAGTTTGAAAATTTCAAAGGGGTTGACAACTTCAGTAGTAAGGTACAGTGAAATCAAAAATAGGCGATATCAGTGATGAGACATGTAGGGGACTTTTAAGCAACAGTCGACTGTTAGCTAATAATCATGTTCGGCAATGAGGGGTTTGGAGCTTTTGCTAGTTGGTGTACCAGTTATTTGTTTCAAGTTTTCATCCGTCACGATGTCTACGATTGAAAAGGATTAAGTTCAACTGACTGCAAAGTCAATTTAGTCCTTCTTCCGATATTATTTTGTTGTTGTTTTTAAAACGCTGAAGAATAGCTTTTGATCATTTGATTATTTTTTTAGAACATCTCCTTTTAAAAGCTTCGATAAGTTGACAACTTCAGCATTAACCGACAGCGAAGAAACAAAACCATGTAGGGACTTTTAAGCAACAGTCGACTGTTAGCTCATAATCATCTTCGGTAATGAGGGTTTTGCAGCTTTTGCTAGTTGGTGTACCTGTTATTTTTTTCCGGTGTTTTCGATGGTAAGAACAATTTGGTTCCCAATGGTAAGATATGCAAGGGACTTGTAAGTAATAATCGGCTGTTATGCTACAATCATCTTCTGCGATGACGGGTTTGCAACTTTTGCTAGCTGGTGTACCCATTGTTTGTTTTCGGTTAACTTAATGTATATCACTGGAGAGGGACTTGTAAGTAGGAATGGTTCACGAGGGGCTAGGAATTTTTGCAAATGGGTGCACGTTGTATTCGATTTCTATAAATCTGACGGTAAGAAAGTTTGTGTCGATGGTCTATCAATGTAACCTAGGATTAACTTTTTACACAACGGATACAAACGAAGATGTAAAGCAATGAGGTATTTTCATAATAATTAATAGTGTCATCTATGGTATTTTAATCCTGAAAAGTTACGGATAGCTTTCTAATACCAACTCGATTATATAAGATATTGTTCCAAGTTTTCATCCGTCACGATGTCTACGATTGAAAAGGATAAAGTTCAACTAACTGCAAAGTTAATTTAGTTCCTTCTTCCTATATTATTTTGTTGTTGTTTTTACAACGCTGAAGAATACCTTTTGTCCATATGATTAATTTTTTAGAACATCCCGTTTAAAAAGCTTATGCTATAATCATCTTCAGCGATGAGGGGTTCGCAACTTTTGCTAGCTGGTGTATCCATTATTTGTTTCCGGTGAATTTGTTATCAATCACGGGGGAGGGACTTGTAAGTAAGAATCGGTTCACGAGGGGCTAGAAATTTTTGAAAATTGGTGCACATTGTATTCGATTTCTGTAAATATGACGGTAAGAAAGTTTGTTTCGATGGTCTATCGCTATAACCTAGGATTAACTGTTAACGCAACGGGTACAAACGATACGGTAATGTAAAACAATAAGATAGTTTTGTAATAATTAATAGTGTCATCTATGGTATTTTAATCCTGAAAAGTTACGGATAGCTTTATAATATCAACTAGATTATATAAGATATTGTTCCAAGTTTTCATCGGTCGCGATATCTACGATTGAAAAGGATAAAGTTCAAATGACCGCAAAGTCAATTTGGTCTCTTCTTCCGATATTGTTTTGTTGTTGGTTTTACAACACTAAAGAACAGCTTTTGATCGTGTGATTATTCTTTTTAGAACATACCATTTTAAAAGCTTCGATAAGTTGATAATTTCAGCACTTAACCGACAGCGAAGAAACAAAACCAAAGTGTTGCTCTCGCAACACTTTAGTCGGCGAAGCCGGACAAAGGTTGCCGCAACACTTCACGTTGCCCGGGAAACGTAGGTCTAGTTCCTTCTGTCTTTAATTTCCGGTATAGCCCAGATTACGAATCTGGAAGATCCGTATCTATGTCTTCTTATTATTATAACACGATGCCTACCGAATTTCCGGATTCGGTCTGTAGTGTCAACCAAGCAGGAAAACAAAGCAAATAAATCGATTTAACATGTCAGCGTACCCCATTATCGACACTCTATATTACATTATCAGTATAAGCACTACTGAAACTAATGTCGATCCGGTAGGAAAAGAGAGGTAGCACATCTGATCCAGTGTGTTTTCTTATCCCTATTTACCAATTTTAACCACAACTTGTCTCTCCCAGATTTCTGTTTTTTGCCGGGTTACGAAGGAACTAGTTGTTCGCTGCGAAAACAATCTATAGGTATGTCAACCAAGCACTTCGCATATTCAGGCATATTCAGCATATCGCCTTACGCCGAAATTGACAGTCTATTTAGCTTGAAATAAGTATTTTGTTTCTCCTCTTAATTTGACCGTCCCCCGTCCCTAAATGTAAGGCTGCGGGACCCAACCTCTGACCTTACGCAAAGAACCCTCACATCAAATTTCAACATGATGTCTTTGAGAGTTACCGTGCTAAGAGACGCACGAACTCATATGTATCCCGTGGCCACGTCCATGAAAGTACTAGGCCGTCCGTGCGAACTGCTGGTACATTATGGTCTTCTGCGACATTCATAAATCAGTCACTGAGGGGTAGACAAGTTTTATGTATTTCCTCGCTTTTTGGCAAGGCCAACCAAATATGAATCTCCGTAAATGGCTGTTTTTTACTATGGGGTAGACGAAAGGTGACCGGTGTTACTTTGGAGACGGAAATTATGATCTAGAGGAGGCTAAGGCTAAGTGCACACAAAGTCCGGTAAGATTCCGCACGCGAAAACGCGCATGCGAGATTCGCATCACTATTCCCGACAGGCTTTTCAGACAAACCGAAATTCGGACGGGAAATTTGGACCCAGATTTGAAAAATCTACTGCTTAGCCTACAGTCAGATGATGCTGATTGATTTGCCGAATGTTTGCAAATCCTCTTTTCATTAAAAAATATCTATTTTGTATTGTTTATATAAAACACAGGAGGTGTAGCCTAGGTAACTTTGAACAGTTCTGAGGAGTATCAAAGAAAGATGCAATAAAGGAAATGCTTGGACTGACCAGTAATTTCCTTTTATTGCAGCAAGTGTATGAAATGTCGCTGTTCAACTGTAAAAAGATAAACTGTAAAATTAACCCTACCTCCTGTAGGTAGCCTAGTAAGCATTTAAGTTTGCTTACCTGGTAGCTTGCAATCAGCAGACACTTGCAACCAAAATCTTTCTCTAAAGAAACATGATTGTGCAGCTCACATTAAATAGGTCGTATAAACATTTGAAATTTCAAACACAGCTTATTAATTTTTCAGAGCCTCGTTTTTGTTGCAATCGCGCTGCCGCATCGCTGCTGCAGCACTTCTTTGCTTTTGCCCAATATGCGTATTTGGATTCACTTTCTTCTTGGTTGAAGCGGCAGCGCTGCAGCATCTTGCAGGGAAGCACGGACTTGGTCGATGAGCAAGTCCGTGATTCTCGAGAAGCGCTGCCGTCTTCCGCGGAAGCGCTGCAGTGCAAAAACGGATGTAGAAAGAATCGGCCGAGAAGTGGACCTGCAGCATGCAACAAAAACGAGGCTCAGTTCTCAGAGCACAATTTCGCATGCATTTAAAATTCGCTCTGGAAAAAGTAGAATATTTTCTACTCAAATCGGAACGAAATTATCGGATCTAATCCGCATGTGATGCGTCAAAATTCAGGAGCGGAGAAGGAAATTCGTACCGGACTGCGAAATTCGGACTGTGTGTGCACGCTACTTAAACTAAGAGCTTTTTTGTAAGTAGTGGACTGGAGGACAAAATGCTCCTCAGCCGAGATTTGAACCCAGGACCCTCGGCTTACAAGGCAGGCACTCTAACCATTTGAGCTACCGTTGGGCTTGTGAGCAGAGTTCGTAAACCACTACAATAGTCTGGTAGAAGCCGGCCATAGGAACACTGATCCCGGCCAAAGGCAAATTCATCTAACCAGTTCACATCCCCATATCACAGAAATTAAGAAGAAAATTAAGAAGGAAATTAAGCTAAGCGCTGTTTCAACGTGTTCATTCTTGGTCTTCTTTAACACTTTTTTTTTCCTCAGGGCGATAGATGACTTAGATTTGCTGATTTACACGTTTCCCGATTATGGGAAAGAACTGGTAAAGAAATTTTCTGTCAGTCCCGATGTGTTCATTCAAATAGTTTTGCAGCTGACGTATTTCAGGTAAGCAACAGTTTAATTTTTGAGGTTCCTTGAAAAATTTGTTGGTTCAGTAGTGAAAATAGATGATTGGGTAGCCTGGATATATGCGTGTAAGGCGGAGGGTAACCAAAGGTGGTAGTGGACTAAGTTTTACGTTAACATAAATAATTTTATTTCAGACTTACTCTGTATATTGTGAATCCCAATCCGGGTAAATATGAACACTGCTGATCACAACGAAAGTATAAATCATGAAAGACTTACAAATAACGAATGACGAAAGACCCAGTGCTAAGAAAGGAACGAGCTTGTATACCTTTCTTGAATATCAACTTCAGAAATGCTAGTTGTCAGTTACAAACTGATTTATAACCGGACGCTTCTAAGACTAGGAAAGTTAGAACCACAACTTCACATCTCAGAAAGGCTAGTTGTCACTTACAAACTAATTTATGACCGGACGTCAGTAACGTCAGTGAATATGTTAGAGTCCCTAATAGGCCTGCCAAGTTTCATGGTCCTAGCACATCTGGAGGAACCCTAGCTCAAGATCACCGGAATTCTGGGAAACATCCTCCAACTTCCGGCACCGCGCAACGATCCTGTCCCGTTTTGTCAGGAATGTATCTAGGGTTTACGCTTGTTCTTCCCATCAAGTCCAACTCTGATCCCTCGACTTTAAGTGATTCACGAGATTTCCGGTGCCCCCTCCAGCTCTCCCCCATCAGTGATCAGATCTGGTCCAGACTTGAAATGAACATCCGATACAGTTGTTCTTAATACTTTACCAAGTTTCATGCACGTCCGATCACCCGTTCCAAAATGTGTGAATCTCACTAGGTTCCGGATTCCCCACCCCTCTAGTCCCCCCTCGATGATCGGATCGGGTAAGGGACTGTTTTAGTCAATATAGTAGAATCCCTGAAATGCCTGCCAAGTTTCATGGTCCTAGCACATCTGGAAGTACCCTAACTCGAAACAACCGAGATCAACAAGTGTGCTGGTGAACGGCTAGATTAAAACTTCCCGAATCCAGCCCGAAAATCTTTCGAGGGAGAACTTCCTTTCGGTGTAGGTCACGTCGTCCAGTTTGCCCTTCAGAAAGGCAAACTCCTGATTGGCTGGCTGAACCCTTATGATGGTGGTGGATTTTTTCTAACGGTCTTTTGCCATTTCTGCCTTTTGACCGTGTGGCCGGGACCTGGACTTTGTCGTGATTTATTTGGTTGGGTTCGAGCTGTCAGCCAGCGTCCGTCAGAAAAGACAGGGAAAATAAATCTTAGAGCTGTGCATGTTGTAAAATAATTTAATAAACCAGATGGATCTTACCTTGTGTGATTGGGAGAGGTCATCCTTAAGGACGGGAAGTATCCTTACAACTCCCTCCAACTCCCCCCACTGTGACACCATACAGTCCTGTTTTGTCAGCTCTTTACGCGTAGAATGAAATATCTTGAGACAGAAGATCACTCCGTGGCGAGCTGGCTCGGTGTAATTTGGTTAAGAACCGCTGGGTTTACAAGTTTTGTTCCAGTTAATTCGAACACCCTTTTTAGGGGCTGACGAGCGGACATTCTGTCGGCTTTTTCTCTTGCTTGTTAGCACTTTACGAGGGGACCGGAGAAGTTGATTTGAAATGCTGTCCGAATAATTTGCCATCTAACTGCAGGGTTATCCAGATGAGATAGGTTCTCATAATTTAAAGGTGGCAGTCCGACTCGAATGCGGACAAGCGCAAGACAATTAAAATTGTCGGCAGCGTTTCGATGGGTTCATTCAAGTTTGCTGAGGGCAAGCCTTAATGGTGCATAAAATGATGTTGATTACTTGAAGGATTTTTAGCTATCAGCCCGTAACCGATAATGGTAAAACATCTATGAAAATATTGTTGAGACAAAGTTGAATCCGTTATCACTTTTTTGAAAGACTAGTCTATAAAGTCAACAAGTTTCTTTCTTGATAAGAATTTAAACACCTTGTTAAGGACCCTATAGCCTACCATTGTAACTGACGTAGCCGGTTTGCAGTTCTCAGTATAGTTCAGCAACGATGTGTATCGAATCAAAAGTCAAAATTTGTCTTGCAGCGAACACGACAACGACATCGAGGGAGATATTTTGGTCTACCCTGGACTTGTATTATAAGTCAATTTGACGGTTCACGTCTTTTCGATCGGAAATTGGTAAAAAAAAAAAAAGAACAAGACCAAAGGCTTCGATGATCCCAAAAGTTTGATATTTGATCCAGAGAATTGGGTCTTGTAGATATCCAGTCTTTGCCAAACTATTTGAACATTTTTATTGTTAAAATTAATAAACAGATTAAGGCCAGTGGCTAATCATCTGAGAAAACCAAGTCAAATATGGATTCAGCATATATATTTACCCTATACATCATATCTGCTTTGACGGAACTGATAAAAACTTCCTTCGTTACTTCTGCCAAATTTCCGATTTCGGCCGAATTCCTGGTGAATTACTTGTTCGGTAAAAACCTAAAGCTCAAGAACGAATGCAGCATTTTTCTTTGCCCCTATATCGAACCTCTAATCAACTTCAGATAAAACTTTAACTTATAACAGATTTTCCGGTTTCAGCCAATATGTCTCGGTAGAAAATGATTGTCAAATACGGATCTACCATGTCTATGTTTCCCTTTATTTTTTACCAACTTGGCTCGGAAGCGAATAGACCTATTGTCCATCGACACGTGCATAGCTCCCATGTTATTGGAGGAACTTTGAGTCCTTGAGTCTAGTTCTGCTTTTTGGCATGTCTGGCAGAGGCGTTGTTTCGGGGGGGGGGGGGGGCACGGGAAGGCAGCTACCGTCCTTGGCTTTCGAAAGGAGACCAAAGCTACTCGTGAAAAATTATAAAATCTACGAGAAACAAAGTGATTCGACAACATTATGACAGGCATTTGCGAAAAGTCTATCTTAAGAAGGTCTCTCATCAAACTTGGGACCTTTTCAAGCCGAGCGAATAACCCAGATCGATCCCCCTCCCCCGGTTGCCCTTGATTTTCGCGATATGAGCTTATGTCCTTCTTTTGTCCGATGTGCGGAAAAACGAATGAATGTATTTTCCATTTAACGGGTGAATGTCAGGAGGTAAGAGACCTGAAGAAGGAAACATTTTGGGAAATGGTATTGGGGGGAGGGAAGGTCTAAACAAATTTTGAAAATTAGAAGTTTTAGTGAAGTTATAGGGGGCTATAGCTTGGGAAGATTCCTTAAAGGACCTGTCTTACCCATAATACTAACGCAACCTACTTCCGTAATCAGTACATTTCTAAACCCGTAGACCCCAATTTCGTACGGTATATTCTAACCCATCAAACAAAATCCCGCTGGTTTTCTCACTTGCCGTGTTTTGCTACCTTCAATGTGTGTCACGCTGTCGACGGCTGTGTGGGAGAAGTTTTTCCATCAGAAAAAATGTTTTTTTTTTGTTTTTTTTTCCTTTTTCTGCTATAAGTCAACGGGTCTCGAAAAATGCTTAAAACAGCCAAAACCATGGGTTATTTGTTAAAAGCACAGCCTAGTTTTAAAGTATTCAAGTATTTTAAAATACTGTAAGTTGAATAGTAAATAGTGCAAGAGGTCCTTTAAGGTGGCCACGATCCACAGGAAAAGTTTTTTGTAGTTCGTCGTTGAGGTAGTGAATCGTTTTGGTGTTGTTTTTTGTTTCCATGGCCCTTTGTGCTTTCACGGAAAACAGATCCTGTCTATCTCCCATCAGTCGAGGAGGAATATGGCAAAGGTTGCCCAGTGACTGACGTTATTAACTCGCCACTGTTAGACCTTGAAAGATGGAATTTCCTACGGTTTAGTTCTTCTTTGTTGGTGTACCCCCGTAATTGACCGGTAAAGAGCAAGCCGGGTGTAAAGGAGATACGTGCTTTAGCGCCACGGTGATTTTTCGCTGCTGGGTATTTTTCGCCACTATAGGTGACGCAGCAGGAAAAAAGGACAAAAACAGATTACAGATAGTAGTTGCGTTTTTGATCGAAGTTTTGTTCGCCGTTCGCTTAGCCGGTTGCTTAATTTCCGTTTTTGAACGCCGTCGAAGTTCACCGTTTGCTTAATTAGTCTTTTTACGACTCCGGCGATCCTTGCCAGGTCGACGTTTCTTCGACGATTCAAGCAAACTTCGAACTTGCTAGCGCACGAAGTTTGACGGTCAGAGTTTGAAGGACGAAGGAACTGTGACCGGCGACCAAAAACGGTATTTAAGCAGAGACCTTTGAGGTTGAAGGTAACTTCAAACTTTGATCAAAAACGCAACTAATGTGGTGTGATTACTGATTAGTGAAATAGTCTCAGAAGGATTTTGCGCCACTCCTTGCTACTACTTAGGCTATAAAGGATTAATTGCTGATTTGATACTGTCACCATATCGGTGACAGATTTTTGTTTCGCTAAAAGTCCAAGAATGGAGACAATAAGGACTATGCCTGCCCCAAGGTTCTCTGTAGGGCAAGAGCGATTTTGCGAGCAACGAGGGAATTTGTGCTCACCAAACCGCGTGAGGGACATGGGCCTGAACGTGCAAAAATAGAAGTTATTCAAGCGAAAGCGGCGATTCGGAAACGCGTTCGCGAAGATTTCCAACAAGATAGCTTCAGGGGGTCTTGCTTCTTGCCTTATATTTATGTTGTGTAGTTCGTGTAGCAAGGATAAATGAATGAATGAAGTAACAGCGGCAGTGGCAACCATATTCCAAGAAGAAGTGTCTCATCTTTTCGAGAAGAGTGTCTCATTTAGTACACTTGGGCTAGACATCTTGCAAGTTTTAACGACGTTTTGCGAGTTTCCGTGTTTTTACTGTATTATTTTCTGTAAATATAAATCGAATGCTTCAAGAAACTTTCTGACAAGGTCCCAAAAAAGTAATAAGATTTTACTTATTGAATTGCTAGGCCAATTGGTTTATTTAATGAGAGTGGTGAAAAAATCCTAGGTCACGAATCTCACTAAGCCTTCTGGGAACTAACCAAGGTTCAGCGCGTCATTAGGATATGGGTCGAAACTCGATGTGGCGAAAAATGCCCAGTGGCGAAGAATCCCGGTGGCGCTATAGCACTGCTGCTGGTGTAAAGTTCCCAATGGCTGAGGTTGACCCGATAACAATGACTGAAATGTTGATTGATTGTTTCTTACCTGGAAAAGTAGATAAGACGGAGTACGGAATAAATGTGAAGAAAAGAAAAGAAAAAACGCGTGCGTAGTGAATGACATAACCTAACCTACTTAGCCAACATCATGATTGAAAAAGGCCGCAGAGGGTCATCTATAGGATAGCGTTGGGCGATATTCGATATCGATGACGATATATCGTACCAAATATCGATATCGAATATCGAAACGTAAATATCGATATCGAAAACGATATTTTTTCATTCATAATTATTGTAAATAATCCAACATAACCTACATTTATATATCCGAAATTGGAGCAATATCTTTTCGTAATTCAGTTCTTATTTATTCGGAGTTTGAGATGATGCAAGATACTATTAAACAACAATTTCGTTAGTAAATTTTGGCGAAACGAGACGTATCCTATAATCCTATAGCGAAACATACTAAAGAAATATCGATATCGATTATCCAATATCGTAGGTGAAAATATCGATATATCGAAAAATCCAAATATCGCCCAACACTACTACAGGAATCACATTTACAGTCCTGCCAGGTAGTTGGATCGCACTTAGAGTGTGAATGCTAGAGAAGACGCATTCACTGGACCGAATAGTAATGCCTCTATTTCGGTGCCATTGAGGCGGCCAGAGGAGGAAATGACGACATTTGAAACAAGGCCAAAGGTTTCGATGGGATCCCAAAAATCCAATATTTGATTCAGACAATTGGGTCTTGTCTTCGCAAGATCCAGTCTTCGCCAGGCTAATCATCAGAGAAAACCAAGTTCAAATATACCTCTATAAGCCATATCTATTTTGACAATACTGACCGAAACTTTCTGCTTTTTACCTCTGCCAAATTTCCGATTTCGGCCGATTTCCAAGCGAACTATTTGTCCAGCAAAAAAAGAAAGTTCAGAAACGAATTCAGCGTATATGCTTATCTCTATAAAGAACACCTAATCAACTTCAAATTAAACTTTAACTTAAAAAAACAATTCAGGTGCAACCGGATTCCGGACGAATTATATGTCGTGGTAAAAAATGATTTTCATATACAGACTCAGCGTCTCTTCTTACATCGAAATCTGCCATCTAATCAACTTCAGATAAAGTTTTTGCTTTTCACAAATTTTCCGATTTTGGCCAGGTTCCGGGCGAACTAGTTGTCCGGGTAGAAAATGCTTTTCACATAAGTGCTCAGCATGTCTTCTTACCCCTAAATCGATCATATAATCAACTGTAAATGAAACTTTATTTTTACCCAACTTTCCGGTTTTTGCCCGATTTCGGACGACCTACTTGTCCAGCGAGAAAATACTTTTCACATTAGTGTTCAGCATGTCTTCCTATCCCTAAATCGAACATACAATCAACTTCAAATGCAACTTTTACTGTTAACCAACATTCCGGTTTTGGCCGGATTCTGGATGAACTACTTCTCCGGCGAAAAAATGGTTTTCACCATCGCGTTCAGCATGTATTCTTACTCCATAATCGACTAACACATCAGCTGTTTTAAAATATTTTGTTTCCCCCTTAATTTGAACCCCCACCCCTAGATGTAGGGGCACAGAGCCCATCTACGAACTTGACCCTTGACCCAAAGAATCCTCACACCAAGTTTCATAAAAAAATCTCGTGCCCTTCGAAGTTATCGTGCTAACAGACAAACAGACGAACAAATTTGCGATATCATAGGTATCCCTCCACTCACGTTACGCCGAAGGGTTTGGCATTTTTTTTTTTTTTGCGAAACAGACGAGTGATGCCAGATAAAAACAATAGGACAGGGGAACAGTAAGCGTTGTAAATCTTACATAGAATCTTGCGGTTGGGGATATTTTCCCGTACGCCCGTATGTATTTGACAGTACGACTCGCTAGGGCTGAACAAGTAGCCTACTCGCGAGCGTTGGGTCGAAAGGACGAACCAAGCAAGCCAACCGAAGAAGAACATGACAGGGCCGCAGTCACGGCAGCTAGCGGACCGATCGTAATTGCGCTATTAAAGCAAATAAACTTACACTTCAGACGCGTTTACGGACAGTCCTATGTAGCTCAGGGAAAGTAGCCAGTATAATGAAACTGTTGAATAAAACTGAGCGTAAACAAGTCCGTTCTAATTTTTTCCGGTACTGCAAATATCTACTGGGAATTCCCATATGGTTCCGAAACTCTTACGTATCACAAAGGTACCATATTTTTGAAATAACTGAAAAAATGAATGAGTTAACCAGTCGTTTTATTAATCGTAGTAGAAAACTGCACGATTTTCCACTGGCTAGCCTGGTATAGTCATGTGACTCAAGTTTGTTCTTGTTTTGTTTATTTTTAGTTATCGCAGCTTAATTTTGTATCGTATTGTTGTGTAATTCTCTTTTCTTTTTCTTTTTCTTTTGTTTCTCTACCAACTCCTCCGACCATTTACATTGTATTTGTATGGAGGGTTTAAATAAAATTATTATTATTATATCCTGTAGCCGCGACGATTCCGGGTAATAAGCAGAACGACGTCGGCGTGTATAAGACACTCAATACTTAATAGACGCGGTCAAGTAGCTGGAACACTTTCAACTCAAATATGCTAGAAGAAGAACACATCTCCGTGACGAAGTCCGTTATTCATTTTTTACCGGATTAGATGTTTGTCAGTTCCAGGTCATTGAAGCAAAATGGAAATCGCAAAAAGGAGCTTAGCCCCTTTAATGTCAGTTTTTGGGATCCCAAAACTTGGAGGGAAAACGGGAAAAAACGTGGAGGGACACCTACGACATCGTAAAAGTTGTCCGTCTGTTAGCACGATAACTCTCGAAAGGAATGAGATATTTCGATGAAACTTGGTGTGAGGACTCTTTGGGTCAAGGGTAAGGTCAAGTTCATAGATGGGCTCTGTTTAGTAATTTAGGGGTGGGAAGGGGGTTCAAATCAAGGGGCAAACAAAATATTTTTAAACAGCTAATGTTATAGTCGATTACGAGGTGAGAAGACATGCTTAACACGAATATCCAAAATATGTTCTCGTCCGACAAGTAGTTCGCCCGGAATCTGGGAAAACCCGGAAAGTTGGTTAAACGTAAAAGTTTCATTTGAAGTTGATTAAATGTTTGATTTATGGGTAAGAAGACATGCTGAACACGATGGTGGAAACCATTTTCTCGCCGGACGAGTAGTTTGTCCGGAATCCGGCAAAACCGGAAGCTGGTTAAAAGTAAAAGTTTGATTTGAAGTTGGTTAAATGTTTGAGTTAGGGCTAAGTAGAAATGCTGAACACTTACGTGAAAAGCATTTTCTACCCGGACAACTAATTCGCCCGGAACCCGGTTAAAACCGGAAAATTTGTTAAAAGTAGTAAGTGACAGATTCAGGAGTAAGAAGAGACGCTGAGTCTGTATATGACAATCATTTTTTAACCGGATATATGATTCGTCCGGAATCCGGTTGTAACCGTTTTTCTTTAGAAGCTAAAGTTTTATTTGAAATTGATTAGATGTTCTTTATATGGATAAGGAGATACCTTGCGCCGAGTCCGATTCTGAGTTTTCTTTTTTTGCTGGACAAGTAGTTCGCTCGGAATTCGGCCGAAACCGGAAATTTGGCAGAAGTAAAGCAGGAAGTTTCGGTCAGTATCGTCAAAATAGATATGGCTTACAGAGGTGTATCTGAACTTGGTTTTCTCTAATGACTAGCTTGGCGAAGAAGACCCAGTTATCTGGATCAAATATTAGATTTGTGGGATCCCATCGAAACCTTAGGCCTTGTTATTTACGGTCTTGCCACGAGCAGCATGTTTAGGAAATTAATTAAATCGAAGCAGCCTTGTCGAGAGGCAATGCAAAAGTTAGTAATGTAACCAATCCGTCGGAGACGAGATGATGAAACTTGGAACAGGGATAGTTGCCATTTTTTTTATCCCAAAATATTAGTACCTGTGACTTCGTGAAGTGTGTCCGTCGGTCTGACCATTTGTCCGTCTGTTTATCTGTGAGCACGGTAATGACGTATTTTTTTTTCAAACATGGGGTGGTTCATTCAAAGGTTCAAAGTACAAATCAGGTTCGTAGATGGTCCCCGTAGCCCTATATTTAGGAGCGGGGGTGTCTTAATAAAGACATATAGACAGGACCAGGTTTGTTTCCTATATACATTTACGAACAGCAGACATCTGAACTGCACTGGTGAACTGACCATTCTGAAACTTTTTTTTCTCACTTCACAAGTAGCTCGTCTGGAATCCGGCCAGAAGCGGAAAATCTGGTAAATGTAATAAAAGTACATGCTAAAGTCGTTTTTAAACTTCCCGAGACCGGAAATTTGGCGGAAGTTAAAGTTAAGGTAAAATTACATGCTGAATTCATGTCTGAAGTTGACCGGACAAGTAATGTCCGTAATCTTATCTGAATGTTCTTCAATGAAAGTTTGTCTGAAACCGGCTGAGAGTCTTGAAATAGAGAACCAGAATATCTGGTATAAGTAAAGTTTTATCTAAGCAACTTGGAGGTTCGATGTAGCGGTAAAGAGGCAATACGATGTATCAGAATACTTTGCTTCCTTTTCTAGCCGGAACGATATTCGGTGAGAACCCGTCCAAACTCGAACTATTCTTGGTTCTTGTAAGTTCCTGTAATTGCTTGATCAAGCATCGATAGTGGGACAAGCAGAAACGTACCTTAGTAGCTAAAATCTCTTCCCTTACCGCAGTATCGTCGTTGGGTGCTTACTGACGCAAAAGTTTGCAAATCATTCGTTATAATGCGAACGTTAGAAAGAATCCACTGTTTCGAATTGAGGTGAAGTTAATCACGGCCCATGGGTACTTATCTTAGGGCCTGTAATATGTATTTGATTTTTTCAAAATACACTGCTTTGTGTCCGGCCCATTTGCAAGTTTCAGTGTTTCGGTGTAAGAACATGGTCAGGTTTGAGGTCGCCTAGTTGCTGGAAGACTCTAGTTGGCCTTCACTTGAAGTTCGCGCTTTTTTTCGGGATACGGTCACGACTAGACCCGCCCACTACAGTTAAACGCACAATTTAAGTGAAGGGACGGATGTATCTTATGTTTAGGGGTTTCAGAGACAGTGGCGTCATTTGTGAAGTGGCTTGATAGTACGTTCAGATGAAGTCTAGGAATTATTTGTTTTCCGCTGTTTCTTCAGTCTCTGACATTTTAGGATTCATGGGCATCTCGTGGCTACTTACGAAAGTGCCTCGACCCGACGGTTCCAAAAGGGCAGAGTAGACTGTATTCGGGCAGCTACCCCGGCGGCCTTAGATTGGTCCCTAGCAATGATGACTGACGGTGTCTCGGTAAGGGCTACCGTATAGACACCATGAGCATGTCAAGGCACCAGTCAATGTCTGCATGATCTGTAATTTTAATTTTTCTCCACCCTTTTGTGACTGCATAGGCTTAATTCCTGTCAGATGGAAAAGGGTCAAAGACGTGTCAGATATTCGATTCCATCTTTAGTTGAAGGAACTTGCGTAAAATTTGCATTAAATGCAGATCCCACAGTTTTTGCTTCGGTTCGTCGATATTGTGTTCAGCTGACAAGCCTTAAAGACTTGCCACTTTTGGTGATAATAAATAGGTAAATAACCATTACCTTAAAGAGGGCCTGAAAAGATATAGTTTCTGCGTTAAACCAACGGATCTTTGTTTAAAACTGCGAAAGAACATAATTTATTGTAGAGGCTCTGATTTGTCCCAAGGGAGGTCTGGTTTCTCTTAAAGCTTGACTGAAAAGCGAACTCATTTCTGTATCATTTAACTGAACACAGTGCATTATTTGGATTGTGCTCGGGATTGCTTTATTTTTCACTGTTTACTCTAACGTGACGTTCGGAATATCTACTGCCATCCTCAGAACGCAAAATTCTACTATGCCGCGGAAAATTTGTATTTTCAAATACAAACGCGACTTTTCAGTGGCCACTGGCCAGTGATAAGCTCGCGGGCGCTATAGCTCACTGCGTGACCACTTATCGATTATTCGTGAAGAGCGGAGCAACGAAGTAACGCATTTTCATCGGGTCTTCAAGCCTCTTTAAGTGAATAAGTGATGGGTAACTAAATTGTCCCGTCTCGGCACTTTTCAGTTGAACTTTAAGGCTTAACCGAATAGGGCTGAAATCCGACAGTCTATATTGTTACACTTCACTTATCCACTTAAGTAGTCCTGAAAACCCGATAAAAATGCAATACTTGGTTTGTCCGCTATCCACAGATAATCGATACCATCGAATGAACTTATTCTTTCGGATTTGTGGTACATCTATGTGCTTGTCCCTCTATGCTTCAAATATTCAACAACTACAAAGGTAAGCCATTGCCGAAAAATAACAATCATGTAACAAAAAAGACATATCCTATCATCACTTTCCTACTTTTTGGGATCCCAAA
Organism: Branchinecta lynchi; assembly: GCA_023053575.1. Taxonomy (NCBI): domain Eukaryota; kingdom Metazoa; phylum Arthropoda; class Branchiopoda; order Anostraca; family Branchinectidae; genus Branchinecta; species Branchinecta lynchi. The sequence continues at coordinate 16,654,225 of JAKZAP010000004.1, read as the reverse complement.
ACGTAAGTGGAGGGATACCTATGACATCGCAAAAGTTGTCCGTCTGTCCGTCCGTCTGTCATCACGATAACTCTAAGGGAATGTTGATGAAACTTGGTGTGAGGATTCTTTGGGTCAATGGTAAGGTCAAGTTCTTAGATGGGCTCTGTAGCCCTACACTTATAGGGGGGGGGGAGAGGGTTCAAATTAAGGGGCAAACAAAATATTTTTAAACAGCTAATGCGATAGTAGATCATGGGGTAAGAAGACATTCTGAACAAGAATATGAAAACCATTTTCTCGCCGGACAAGTAGTTCGTCCGGGTTCCGGCAAAAACCGGAAAGTTTGTTAAAAGTAAAAGTTTTATTTGAAGTTGATAGATGCTCGATTATGGGGTAAAAAGACATGCTGAACACGATGACGAAAACCATTTTCTCGTCGGAATCCGGCCAAACCGGAAAATCTGTTAAAAGCGAAATTTGTATTTGAAGTTGATTAGATGACAGATTTAGGGCTAAGAAAAGACGCTGAGTCTGTATAGGACAATCATTTTTTACCCGGACATATAATTCGTCCGGAATCCGGTTGAAACTGGAAATTTTATAGGTTAAAGTTTTATTTGAAGTTATTAGATGTTCTGTATAGGGATAAGGAGATACGCTGAATTCATTGCTGAATTGTTCTTTTTTTGCTGGACAAGTAGTTCGCTCGGAATTCGGCCGAAACTAGAAATTTGGCAGAAGTAAATCAACCCGGGTGAAAATTACAAAATCCTTTAGATGAGTGAAAATAATTAAGTGTATTAAAATATTAGCTGTAACAAGACCAAAGGTTTCGATGGGATAACCAAAATTTAATATTTGCTTAGACAGTTTGGTCTGTATATATCCGGTCTTCGCCAGACTCCTTGGACATGTTTACCATTAAATTTGGAAACAGAATAAGGCCAATGGCTAATCATCTGAGAAAACACAAGTTCAGATATGGATTCAGTATCTGTGTGTGCCCCTATACGTCATATTATCTACTTTGACGATATTGATCAAAACTTCCTGTCTTACTTCTGCCAAATTTCCAGTTTCGGCTGGATTCTCGGCTTTTACTTATAACGAGTTTTCCGGTTTCAGCCAGATTCCGGCGTCCCTGTACAACTCCGTTGCAATACCCCAATTTCTTTACTTAGCTCCGTTCCACCTTCTTCAGACTCTCTAAATACTTACTTCGCTCCCCTCTTGGACAAGAAATACCAAAATTATGAAATTATACAACAAAAGAGACCCTGAGCTTGCTATTGCTAACCTGATTAACAAGTACAACTCAATAATCTAGTGCCACCCTTGAAGCAATATTCTCAGAGTCTAGTTGTGCATGTATGTAATTGTGTTCAGTTGTCATTCAAAGAGTTTTCAGGGTTTTTTTTTTTTTTGTCCTATCAAAGTGTTATGTTTTTCTTTGGTTTTTCTTTTCCTTTCGTTTTTGTACTCCGTCCTTTTTCTTTTTGAAATGACAGGTGATAAATAAATAAAAAAATTAATCGTTTTAGGTACACTGAACATCTTGAAATACTGATTTTTGATCAGCCTCGACCGGTTTTGTGCAAATTTAGTATAATATCTGTTGCTGTGTCTGCTGGACCAATGTAGACTTCTTGATTTAGTTTTGAGCCTACCAGGATTGCTGTAATTATTTCAGATAAGGTAAAAGCTTGTAGTTGTCAAAACCAGTGCCGTCTTTTACTATTTTATTACTTTTAAATCACGCTCGGTCCAAAATACTTAATACATGTTTCCTCAGTTTAGGTTTTTACCGTATCCGGACTTTGACACACCTGTTTCTTGACACATCTTCCATTTTCTCTTCCTTTTCTCTTCTTGTATTTGGCCCCAGTTTCACACAAACGCTTAAAGGTCAGAAATAAGGTTTGGATAGGATATAGGGTAGTACCCTTAGAGAAAAAAGTAAATAATTAAAGTACTTTAGATTACACGAGAACGTTTGATGGGAAAGTAAAAAGTGAGTTTGGAAAGTTTAAAAATAAAAATTTTCTCTTATGATGAAAGTGTAAGTGACGTTAAAGCAGGGTAAACTATTAGGTATTTTTTATATTAATATCACCGAGTTGGAGGTGGAGACGTAGCCAATGTTTTAATTCAATCTAAAACAGGAAAAAAATGAAAAAAAGAAGCGTACGGACGGTACATTCTAACCCCTCCAACAACAAGACCAAAGGTGTCGATGGGATCCCAAAAATCTAATATTTGATTCAGACAATCGAGTCTTGTCTTCGCCAGATCCAGTCTTGGACAGGCTAATCATCAGAGAAAACCAAGTTCAGAAATACCTCTATAAGCCATATCTATTTTGACGATACTGACCGAGACTTCCTGCCGATTTCCGAGCGAACTACTAGTCCAGCAAAAAAAAAGTGCAGAAACAAAACCAGCGTATCTCCTTATCCCTATAAAGAACATCTAATCAACTTTGAATAAAAGTTTGACTTAAAAAAAAATCCGGTTACAACCGGATTCCGGAATAATTATATGTCCGGGTAAAAAACCATTGTCATATACCGACTCCTCCTCTGTTCTTACCCCTTAATCTGTCATCTAATCGAACTTTTGCTTTTAACAAATTTTCCGGTTTCGGCCGGATTCCGGGTGAACTACTTGTCCGTCGAGAAAATGGTTTTCACCATCGTCTTCAGCATGTCTTCCCACCACTTGATCGAATATCTAATCAACTTCAAATAAAACTTTTACTTTTAACAAACTTTCCGGTTTTGGCCGGATTCCGGGCGACCTACTCTTCCGATGACAAAATGGTTTTCACCATCGTGCTCAGCATGTCTTCTTACCCCATAATCTGCCCCATAATTTGAACCCCCTCCCCCACCCCTAAATGTAGGGCTACAAAGCCCATCTACGAACTTGACTGGTCCGACGACCCAACGAATCCTCACACCAAGTTTCATCAAAATATCTCATTCCCTTCGAGAGTTATCGTGCTTACAGACGGACGGACAGACGGACAACTTTTGCGATGTCATAGGTATCCCTCCACTTACGTTTTGGGATCCCAAAAACACGCTAGTTTTTTCACTTGCCGTTTTTTGCTTCCTTCGATGTGTATCACGCTGTCGACGGTTGTCTGTTAGAAGTTTTTCTACCAGAACAAGACCAAAGGTTTCGATGGAATCCCAAAATTTTTATATTTGCTGCAGACAATTCGGTCTTGTAAATAATCGGTCTTCAACAGACTTCTTAAACACTATAACTTTTTAAATTTAGCTGACTTGCACCAAGTTCGGGTATATTCAGTTATCCATTTTGTGCTGTCAAAGATTCATATATGATTCAGCATAGGGTTTACCCTTTAGCGTACATCGGATCTCCTTCCTTACGTCTGCCCAACTTCCGGTTTCGGCCGGATTCAGGACATACTACTATTCTGGTAAAAAAAAGCTCAAAAACGAATTCAGCATGTCTTCTTGCCCCTACATCGAACCTCCAATCGACTTCAGACTAAACTTTTACTTTTTACAAATTTAACGGTTTCAGCCGGATTCCGAGCGACCTGTACGTCCGGTGAGAAAATGATTGTCATATACGAGTTCCCGTACTTACCCGCAAATCAAACATCTTATCAAATAGTTTTACTTTAAACAAATTCTCCGGTTTTGCCGGATTCCGGCCGAACTGATTGTCCGATGAGAAAATAGTTTTCATATTCGGACTCACCACGTCTCCTTGCCCCTAATTTCAACCTCTAATCAACTTAACAGATTAAAATTTTACTTTTCACACATTTTCCGGTTTTCGCCGGATTCCGGGTGAACTATTTGTCCGGCGAAAAAATAAATTTCATACTCTGATTCATTATATCTCTTTACCCCTATTTCGACTATTTCATTAGCTTATAGGAAATAGTTTGTGTTCCCCTTAATTTCAAACCCCTCCCCCACCCCTAAATATAGGGTGGGGTACTTTGATCTAAACAGTCCTCATGCCGAGTTTGATCAAAATATCTCAACCCCTTCGAGACTTATCGTGCTAACAGACGGACGGACGGACAGACGGACAACTTTACGAGGTCATAGGTATCCCTCCACTTACGTTTTGGGACCCCCAAAAAACGGTTGTAAAAATTGTTTCCTGTTTTCGCTACAAGTTAAGCGGGTCTCGGAAAAAGCTTAAACGGGTTATTTGTTGAAAGCACAGCCTAGTTTTAAAGTACAAGTTGAAAAGTAAAGTAAAAATTGAAGAGTAAATAGTGCGAGTGGTCCTTAAGCTTTAAGTTTTAAGTTTTGGAGTTTAAGGGCTCTTTTCGTGAATATAGAACGAGAAATAAAATTGTAATGATAAAAGCCAATCGCAGGGAGACGCTATAGATACATTTTGTTTTGTTGCTCACCATTCCTTTTTGAGACTTCTGTCACGATTCTTGGACAATTGGTCACAGGAAAATTGTTCACCGGACAGTTCGCCACAGACAATTTGTCACACGGACAGTTGGTCACAGGGACAATTCTTCACATGACAATTGGTCACACGGACTATTCTTCACAGGACAATTCGTCACTAGGACAGTTCGTCATATTTTAGAAAATTTGCTATTACAATGGTAGTTTGGATAAAATAAAAAATGCCACCCCTTCACAAGAGGTTTTTTGAATCAATCAATCATCAGGCATAGTGTTATATATTACCTGCATAATTATGGATCAAGGTATAGTGATGATATAGTTGTGGATTTACGTCACGGTACCCAGTCTTCATTTTCAATGAAACACCTGGGTTCATCTGTATGGAATGAACTACCAGTGAGCATTAGGGCGGCAGAACACGTACCTCAGTTTAAAAAGAAATTAAAAGATTATTTTCTGGGGCATAAATGTTGAATTTTATTATGGGTGGTTAGGGGAGGAAGGGTGGGCCAGGGAGGTAAGGGTGGACAGAGGGGTAAGGTGAGGTTGGGAGGGAAGAATGGGGGGGGGGCGGAGTTGAGTATGGATGAGTGACAAAGATTGGAATTTTTGTTTTTCTGTATATATATATATAGGTAAGAAGTTATGTGGAATTTCGCGCGAATGCAAACCCTCATAGGTTTTTTCTCCAGCGCGAAAGTGTTGTTTTTTATTTATTGAATGTTGAAAATAAAAAAACTTGAACTTGAACCTGAAATTTGAACTTGAACAATATTTGTGTTGTGGTATGTAGAGGCAAATATTTTTTTTCTTCAATCGGAGCAGGGCAAAACAAAAATGAGTATTGGGTGATTTGTTGCTGGGGGCCCGAACCCACCCAAGAAGTGGAAGAAAACCATATACTGGTCTAGTCAAACTGACGTACTCGAATATATGCAGTAAATTGCTCATAAATACATGTTTTATATAGCCATACCATTTTAATGTAACTGAGTATTTCGTAATATATCGCTTAAAAACGAAATCCAGACTTGAAATAAGGCTCTCTGTGACGAAATGTCCGTATGACAAATTGTCCTTGTGACGAAATGTCCTTGTGACAAATTGTCCTGTGACGAATTGTCCTATGACGAATTATCCTGTGACGAATTGACCGGACACCTTCTGTTACATAAGTCTTCCATTTGTTCAAACATGTGAAGCGTAGGAATGAAAGAAAGATGAGATGAACTAAGTCATTCTAGCTTCTTTGTTAGTTTCCTTTTGGCTGTTAGGCGCTGTGAGATGGCCTCTCTGATTAGTCGAAGGAAATGATGTGTAGATACGTGTTTCCTAGCAACGCTGTAGACAAGATCAAAGGTTTCGATGGGATCCCAAAAATGCAATATTTGATACAGACAATTGGGTCAGTGTTCGCCAGACTCGTTAAACATTTTTACTATTAAAATTTAGAGTCAGATAAGGCCAAACAGCTAATCATCTGAGAAAACCGAGTCTCCGGGGGAACTGCTTGTCGGGCAAAAAAAGAGTAAGCTCAAAAACAGATTCAGCGTATCCCCTATATCGAACATCTAAACAACTTCAAATAAAACTTTAATTTATAACAAATTTTCCGGGTTCAGCCGGATTCTGGGCGAACTACATGTTCGATAAAAAACGATTGTCATATACGGGATTCAGCATCTAAGAGAGAGAAAGAGAGAGATAGACTTTATTTTAAAAACGACTTTCACAGCGCGTTGCGCCGAATTAGCGCTTCACGTCAGGTAGTTTATACACGTATCAGATAACAAGACCAAAGGTTTCGATGGGATCCCAAAAATTCAATATCTGATCCAGACAACAGGGTCTTGTCTTAGCCAGATCCAGTCTTCGCCAGACTCCTTGAACATTTTTACAATTAAAATTCAGAAACAGATTAAGGCAAAATAGCTAATCACCTGAGAGAACCAAGTTCAGATTTGGATTCAGCATGTGTGTTTACCCCTATCATATCTGTTTTGACGAAAACTTCCTGCCACTTCTGCTAATTTCCCGGTTCCGGCCGAACTCCAGAACTACTTTTCCGGCGAAAAAAGAAAGCTCAAACACGAAATAAGGGTATCTTCTTTCCCCAGTAATGAACATCTAATCAACTTCAAATAGAAATTTAGCTTATAACAAATTTTCCGATTCCAGCCGGATTCCGGTCGAACTAAATGTCCGGGTAAAATATGATTGTCATACAGGGACTCAGCATCTCTTCTTACCCCTAAATCGCTTATCTAATCAACTAGAAATAAAACTTTGACTTCCAACAGTTTTCCGGTTTTGGCCGGATTCCGGACGAACTATACATGTCCGGGTAGAAACTTGTTTTCACATAAGTGTTCAGCATGTCTTCTTGCCCTAAATCGAACATCTAATCAACTCCAAATAAAACTTTTAATTTTGACAAACTTTCCGGTTTGGGCAGGATTCCGGTCGAAATACTTGTCTGTCGAGAAAATAGTTTTCACCATCGTCTTCAGCATGTCTTCCTACCTCTAAATCGAACATCTAATCAACTTCAAATAAAACTTTTACTTTCAACAAACTTTCCGGTTTGGGCCGGATTCCGGGCGAAATACTTGTCCGTCGAGAAAATAGTTTTAACCATCGTCTTCAGCATGTCTTCCTACCCCTAAATCGAACATCTAATCAATTTCAAATAAAACTTTTACTTTCAACAAACTTTCCGGTTTGGGCCGGATTCCGGGCGAAATACTTGTCCGTCGAGAAACTAATTTTCACCATAGTCTTCAGCATGTCTTCCTACCCCTAAATCGAACATCTAATCAACTTCAAATAAAACTTTTACTTTCAACAAACTTTCCGGTTTTGGCCGGATTCCGGGCGAACTACTTGTCCGATGACAAAATGGTTTTCACCATCATGTTCAGCATGTCTTCTTACCCCATAATCGACTATCACATTAGCTGTTTCAAAACATTTTGTTTGTCCCTTAATTTGAATCCCCTCCCCCACCCCTAAATGTAGAGCTACAAAGCCCATCTACGAACTTGACTGGTCCGACGACCCAACGAACCCTCACACCAAGTTTCATCAAAATATCTCATTCCCTTCGAGAGTTATCGTGCTTACAGACGGACGGACGGACGGACAGACGGACAACTTTTGCGATGTCATAGGTATCCCTCCACTTAGTTTTGGGATCCCAAAAACCGATCGTCAACGGAAGGCTCAGTCAAGACAACAAAATAATACACAAATCACTGGTTAATAGTGATTTGTGTATTCTCTCCTTACCCCTATATCGGACATACAATATTCAGATAAAACTTTTGCTTTTAACAAATTTTCCGGTCTTGGACGGATTCCAGGCGAGCTACTAATCCGAGTAGACAATGAGTTTCAGAAAAGTGCTCAGCATGTCTTCTTACCCCTAAATTGAACATCTAATTAACTTCAAATAAATCGTTTACTTTTAACAAGCTTTCCGGTTTTCGCCGGATTCCCGGCGAACTAATTGTCCGACGACAAAATGGTTTTCATAATCGTGCTCAGCGTGTCTTCTTACCACTTAATCATTTATCTCATTAGCTTTTTAAAAAACCCTAAATATTGGGCTACAGTGCCCGTCTACGAACTCGACCTTTCCCTTGACCCAAAGAATCGTCACACCCAGTTTCATCAAAATATCTCATTCCCTTCAAGAGTTTTCATGCTGACAGACGGACGGACAGTCCGACAGACGGACAACATTTGCTATGTCATAGGTATCCTCCACTTATAGGTTTTGGGATCCCAAAAACCCTTCGCGTCTTACAGCTAAGTGATGCGTCGGCTTAGCTGACAGCTTGGAGGTTAATCAATAAAGATAAGCTATTTCTGTTTTTTGTTTCTTTTAATGCCACCTGTATTTTATACAAAACAGGAGCCTTGTTCGTTGACCAAGTTAACACTGCTGATAGTAGGAGCTTTAGTTCGTTGACAGGATTGAGCAAGCTTTACTAGTCGCAGCCTTGTTCAGAACAGGGCTCCTGTCTTAGGAAAAAGAAGGAAAGCCATCAGAACAGAGATCCTGCCCTTTTTGACAGTGCAAAACGGATGCGTCAGCTGAACTTTATTAGAGTCGTATTTCTGTCCTTCTTGGCAAAGGTCCTCTTCAGGCTCAAGCAGCTCAAGCTGGAAAATTAACTTGTGGAAAAAGTTGGTTTTTAGAAAAGGGAACTTGTGGTGGAAGGTGAACTTGGAAAATGAACTTGTGGATAAAACAGCTTTTTTCACAACTTCATTTTCCAGCTTGAGCGGCTTGAGCCTGAAGAGGGCCCTTAATTGTCAAGAAGGGCCGAAATTAATATTGCTCTAATTCAGCTGACCTATCCGTTTTGCACTATCAAATAGATTCGCAGTCAGCATGGGCTGAAGGTTTGTTGATCCTGCCCTTCCTCGTCTGATTGGGTGAAAGTTTCCGCTGTATGCGAGTTTGCGAGGGACCCCACTGCATGGGTACAGCTTTCAGTGAGCATAGGCTAAGTCTGATTTCTGCCTGATAAGTGGCTTTCACCTGTTTGGGTCCACTGAAGGGTATCCGTAATATTTTATACATCCTGATGTCGGATCGGAAAAATCTGCATGTACTCATCCTACAAATACAGTTTCCAGGCGGCGGTTTCCCCCAAATAGTTAGATTGGGATAATCTGTTACCATCCATTATTTAAAATAGTTCAAACGTTTGTAGTGAGAAGGGGTTAGGCTACCCTTTGCGTTTAGCGGAAATTCATCGCGTTAACACCCAAGGCTTCAACATGTTTTTACAGATCTGAAATACCCCCTCCCCCCCCCCCCCCCCCCCGAACAAAATAAGACTAGTCCCAACCACTCACCTCTGGATTTGCCAAAACAAAAATGTGTAAAGACGAAAAAAATGCACCGGCGTATTCTGCAGAGCGAGCAAATAAGTTTTATTCACAAGGCCAGTTGGGTAATTTTTTTGTTTAACTTCTATGATATTCGAACTGCCAGATATCCTGTGAAAAAGTTTGTCTGAAAAAAAAAGAATAAGGTTGCTAAAAGTCGATTCCGAGTTTACTTTCAGAGTAATATATACTTCAAAGTTTCATAAGCTGCGCTTGTTGCTCTCCGGGCTGTCTCTGGTGTTTTGTCACCCATGTCCGGTTCTTCTCTTGTAACGAATTTTTTTTGGTTCACCGGTGGGTAGTCACCGGCGAGTGCAAAAACGGCCTAAATTCTGGGTTTTGCTCGAAACCCCGTCAATTGACGAACATTTGCTAACTTCTCGGTAAAGCCGGGCCCCGAGCAGGTTCTGGCTATTCCGCACCGGTGAGATAAAACCGGACACTGGTTAGTTCAAAAACGGGTTATAAGACTGGTGAGTATAGTCGTCGATGGATGCAAAAACGCCTTATAACAAGAACCGGAGACCACCGGTGAGAACTCCCGGGACAAATAACGCAGCTATAGTTTCCCGGATGTAATGGTCGCCATACTTAGTGCCAATTCGGCGCTACGAATTGTATCTATAAAATATATCTATGTTTCCAAGCCGGGTAATTGCTTTCAGCCTAAAAACAACGATGGACTATAGATCTGAGACCACGCTACCATGAGCACCCATGCGTAAACCATGTTCACCTTTGAAATGATTCCCGAGTTTGAACTAGTCATGCTACCCATTGCATCAGGGAGCACCATATCCAATCCTTATATCGGGCAACAGAAGTTCCCTTTACTTTCTTGGGGGACGGCTTTTCGCTGTTAGGATTCATTTCCCGTATCCGGCGACTTTTAGTGGAATTTATCTCCATTTTTCTAGATTTAGGCTACTTCAGCAACACGAGTTTAACATGGCTCACAAGTAATACATTATTATCTCTTGTTCCAGAACGAAGAGCGCCGTTCCAAGTTTTACACTGCCGCGAAAATTCAGACGGAAATTATGGTTGACAACATTCTCGGAGAGGGAATCGACGTCCACTTGCTGGGGATAAGAGAGGCAGCGAAAGCCCTTGGAATCTCGGTATCGCTCTTCGACGATCCTGTTTTTGAGAGAGCGAACCATTTTAGTCTTTCGACTTCCCAGGTAGGGCTTCGCTTTCATCACACATGCAGACTTCGTGTACGAGCTCATATGGCACTTGTTACGAGTAGGCGGTACAAGAAAGTAGATGAGAACGTCACAAAATACACCCGCCATCCAAAAATGCGACCCTGACAGAAATAGGATATTTAGTTTCACTCCGTTGTGAGCAGTTCCGGCATCGCCTCGGATTGTCTGGAGCAAATGACTGTTCAGACTTCTACGTTTCAGCCCAGGAAATCCATTAGTTTGATCCTTAGACGTGCTATACGATTGCCGTCTTTCTCTACCGTGGCCGAATCTGGTTTGGACTCGAGAGTGGATCATCTAAAGCATCTTCTTTTATACCATCTATCAAATTTCACACGAATTTGAGCATTTTTGGAAAATTCCGGTACCCCCGCCCCCCATACCGTTGTCTGATTCGGTTCGGACCCTAAAATATGTCATCTAGGGTATATGCTTTCTCTATATTCCAAGTTTCGTTTAAATTGATGCGCTCGTTTAGCCCCTATGCGAGCCCCAAAATTTCCGGCGATCTCCCTCCCCCTACTGTGGCCAAAGACGACTTGGAAACATAAACGTCGTACTCTTACTCCCCTCTTCCCGTCCATCAAGTTAAACTGGAATTCGACCATAGCCTATCTGCAAATTTCCGGTTCCATGCCCCACCCCTACCTTAGCCGAATCCGTCCCGGACGCCACATAACAAAGCTGCATGAACTCGGCGCTGTCCAACTTGCATCCCATTCGGTCCATCCATTTGGTTTTTGTGCATGTCACCCCCCCCCCCCCCATTTTCTCCAACCGTGTATCTAGTTCGAACTCATGTTTTGCATGTCTAGGTCATCAGTTCGTATCAACCATTAAGTTTCACTCGAATGAGACCACTCGTTCGCAATTTGCAGAAGTCAGTTTCCATATTTCCCTTCACTAACTCCCCCAAAAATGCTCGGATCTAGGAACGGAGTTTCCAGGGGCATGTTGCGTGTCGGGTTCTTAAGTCAATTAAGTCGGGTGACTAATATGCCTGCAATGTTTCGTTGTCTTGGTACATCTGGAACTATTCTAACTAGCAATTACCGGAATTCCGGGAAACCACCTTCAGCCCCCCCCCCAAAGAGTCCCGAAACCATCTGGCTCGGTCAATTTCGTATCTAGGCCTAATGCTTCTTCTTTCCTCTAAGTTCCGTCACAGTCCATCTGCTTTAAGCGTTTCATAGGTTTTTCGGCCCCCCCCCCCCACATGTATCGGATCCGACCCGGACTTGACACAGAACATCTGAGGCGATAGCTCTTTCCAGCTGACAAGTTTCATTCAAATCCGACCACCAGTTCAAAAGTTATGCATGCTACTAGATTCCGGATTCCCATCCATCCCCCTCCCCCACCACGCTTGTCGGGTTGCGGAAACGGATATTCTCAAATCAATCTGTTCGGATCCCTGACATACCTGCCAAGTTTCCCCTAGCACATCAGAAAGTATACCGAACTCGCTGGATGATCACTAGAAATACGCCCCCCCCCCCCAACTCCACCACAGTGCCCTGATCCCGTCCGGTTATGTCAATGACGTATCTAGGGCTTGTCCTTGTTCTTCCCACCAAGTTTCATGCCGATCCCACCACTCTAAGCGTTTCTAAAGATTTCCGGTTCCCTCCTCCAGCTCCCCCCAGTGTCATCGAATCTGGTCCGAATTTAAAGTGGGATGTCTGAGACACAAAGTCATCCTAAATATCAAGCTCCGAAGATCCGATCACCCGTTCGCAAGTTCAAAATAGCTAAATTTTTCGGCTTCCCCCCTCCCTCCACCCCCCCCCCCCAGATGGTCGGGTCAGAGAAGTGACTATTTCCTATTTAATCTGATCGGGTCCCTCATATGCCTGCCAAGTTCCACCGTCCTAGCTTATGTGGAAGTGCCGGACTAGCAAAACCGGGACCGACAGAACGACTGACGGACAGAAATTGCCATCGCTATATGGCCGAAGGGCAAGTGCCATAAAAAAGACTTGTATTTATTTATTTACGCTGATCATCTGTGTAGGCTAGTGCACAAAAAATGCACTATTGTAGCTTCCTCCTCACTTGTTCGTCCGCATTTACTGTTCGCCGGCTGTGATTGCAGAGGCTTGTGCGTTTGCGTTTGCTCGGCGTCATTTCGTTTTGTGCAATTTTGTGTCTCGAAATTTGCATTTAGTCAGACAGTGGGCTAAAAACGGATAGAAGAAACAAACCTGTAGATTGCAGGTTTCGTTTCTTTCAATTCATGACGTTGTCCCTAAGCCTGACGTTCAACAGGATGAAGCTTAGGTCCCGTTTCCTAAGATCTGTAATATGAGTTTTCGACATTTTCATGGGTATGTTATACCTGAATGAAGGTTAACTTCTTTTCTGATTTGATTTACTGGAATGAGTAAATCTGGGTGCTTGCTATCGGCTTGCCAGTCAAGCTGGGTTTTGCCATTCATCTGTTCGTTTGGAATGTAGAAAAATACCATTCAGACTTCAGTAAAAGTTAAGTTTTTGGGGTCCCAAAACGTAAGTCGAGGGATACCTATGACATCGCAAAAGTTGTCCATCAGTCCGTCCGTCTGTTAGCACGATAACTCTCGAAGGGAATGAGATATTTTGATGAAACTTGGTATGAGGATTCTTTGTCACATCGGACAGGTCAAGTTCGTACATGTGCTTTGTAGCCCTACATTTAGGGGTGAGGGAAGGAGTTCAAATTAAGGGACAAACCAAATAATTTGAAACAGCTAATGTGATAGTCGATTATGGGATTTAGGCGATTCTATGTAAACCGGAAAGTTTGCTTAAAGTAAAAATTTTATTTGATGTTAATCAGATGTTCGATTTAGGGGTAAGAACACTTTCTGAACACTTGTGTGAAAATTATTTTCTACCCGGACCCGGAGTAGTTCGTCCGGAATCCGGCCAAAACCGGAAAATTTGTTAAAAGTAAAGTTTTATTTCTAGTTGATTAGAAATTCGATTTAGGGGTAAAAAGTGATGCTGAATCCGTATATGAGAATCATTTTTTACCCGGACATACAGTTCGCCCGGAATCCGGATGGAACCAGAAAGCTTGTTACAAGTTAATTTTTGTATTTGAAGTTGATTAGATGTTCGATATTGGGGAAGAAGATACGCTGAGTTCGTTTCTTAGCTTTCTTTTTTCACCGGACAAGTAGTTCCGGAATTCAGTCGAAAGCGGAAAATTGGCAGAAGTAAGGCAGGAGGTTTTCGTCAAAATAGGGGTAAACACGCATGCTGAGTCCATATCTGAACTTGGTTTTCGCAGATGATTAGCTATTTGGCTTTAATCTGTTTCTGAATTTTTCTATTAAAAATGTTCAAGGAGTCTGGCAAAGACTGGACCTGGCGAACACAGGACCCAATTGTCTAGATCAAATATTGGATTTTTGGGATCCGATGGAAACTTTTGGTCTTGGTACAGTCGTGATCCAAATGAACGTTTGTGGAATAAACCCCAGAACACCGACTGAGATATTCCTAGAAGACCCCCATGAAATTACCTTGGATCACCCGTGGTCGAGTTTGTCATGGGGTTACGGAAATGGCAGTATCCTAAATTAACCAACTTCCAGATAAGCATATCGTTGTGTTATATCGATTATTTTAGTATTCTGCTAGATGTAAGTGTGATTTTTTCTTTATAGATATCAACGAAGCTGGATACCATCATGGGGTACGGGCCAGTGGTTCCCGATGGTTACGGAGCATCTTACAATATCAAGAAGAATTCGTTTATATTTTCGATTTCTTCGTTTCGGAGCTGCGAGGAAACCGGCACAGATCAGTTCGCAGAAGCTCTTGGGAAGAGCCTCAAGGATACCAAAGCCATGTTAGAGTCTTTCTAACGCAGATGGATGATTCTTAAATGCTTAAAAAAAGGCTTTCTCGAGGTCTGTTCACGGATTGAAAGGATCATGCTTTCGGCGTTTCCTCTCTTTTTCGGATTAAAGCAAGCTATAGGTCGAGGGGTTGCTAATTATAGAAACGGAATACTCTGTCTGTAGGAAATGAGTTCGATGTCGCGCGGAAACAGTGCAAGGGACGTGATGTCCTCGTATTCTTGGAGTTCTTACTCCCTTCGGTGTCATGTGCCCTCCGAAGTCCTGTTTTTCCACGTTGTGTTTAAGGTGAGTGTAAGGCACCGCTGTTGGGTTTACTGTGATTTTTCACGATATTTGTTTTAAGAAAACTACCAGTGACTGGGGTCTTTCACAGCAATATAATGTTTGTTAAGTTTGCGATGTTATGTTATATGTTATCTGGCCTCTGTTGATATTCAGTAATACTGTCATCGATTCTTCTGTTGATTTCAGTGACACTGTCATCGATTCTTCTTCTTATTTCTCGGAATGTACTTGTAGTGATATTTATCCAAAACAAACATTGTTCGCTGTTCCAGTTAAGCCAAACCAAGGAGCGGTACGTATTCTACTTGGTGACGCAATATGAAAGTTTATTCAGTTAATGTTTGCGTGTTAAATAAACTACTTGTATTTGTCACATCCATCTTTCTGTTTTATTATCAATTAACAGATACATACGACAAATATAATTCAGAAATCTTCTGAAAACAATGAAACAGCAATATTTGTCACCATTCGGTCAAATTTGAGCAGCATTTACGACATTATTAATTGAGGTACATGTAGTAACATCGATATGACACATACCTGGCATATGAACCAGTATATTTACACACGTTTATTGAAACAATATGTCTCTCAATCGTCCACAATTATCAAAACTGTATCTCAGTTTGCAGCTGCAGTTTTATCATTTCAAATGACGGGAAACCCGTAGTTTTATTTACTCCACATTTCGGTTTCTTGCTTTCTTCATGTCATACGCTTTTATTGATAGCGCTTTCCAACTTGTGAATGTTTCCTTCATACCAGTTTGTTTTTGTTTTCATGAGCTGATTCTTGCGTTTTTCAACGGATGAATTTCCACGGCCAATTTGTCCTGCATTTGCGGATTCTCTAGTTTGATATTCTCTTTATTTGCCATTCTGTCTTCGCTGTACGAATAGTCCGCTGAAGAGTTCCTCATATGCCTCTTTTTCTGAATAAAATCAAGGATGATCATCGGATCGTCTTTGCTCGCTAAACAGAACTTCTGGAGCAGACGTAAAATCTCTTTCTTTATCTGGGGATGCGATAGGGCGTAGAGAAAGGGATTTATACATGCTGAAACTTTGCAAACAAGTCCAGGAATCATTGAGGCCAGTGGAGTGATTAGGCTTTTATTACCTGAAATACCAATCAGCGCCACGATGGCATAAGGTGTCCAGGCTACCATCCATACTGAAATTAGTGAGAAAACTATGCGAGCAATAGTAACCTCGATCCTTTTGTTCCGCATGGCTGAATCGTTAACGTTCTGTTTGTTGTGCTCGCGAACGCTTTTGACGATCTTGATGTAACAAAAAGATATTGTAATGAATGGAACAAGCCATGCTCCGATGAAAAAGATCAGAATAAATAGTCTGTCGCTGAAGCCATCCGAAAGGTAGTCGAAGCTGCAGCTCGTCAAGTACCCCTCTGGAACGTATCGGTTGATTCCAAAAAGGGGTAATGATGAAAAAACAGAGGCGTAGATCCAGATCAAACTTATTTGAAAAAATGACTTCAGTGCTGTCACGTGACGGTCCGAGTCAAGGGGCTTGGAGATAGCGAGGTATCTGTTGAAGGCGATGACGGCCAGAGTCATGATTGACGTCGTTCCTGTCAGTCCTCCGATGAAGCCGTAGATTTGGCAGCCTGAAATGAGTAGCCGAATTGGAAATGGAATGAGACCAAACTGTAATACAGCTACCTTCTTACCATACTTGAAAACGTAAATACTCCAATAATACTGACAACCTCGAACAAAATTTACAAATCTGCAAACAGGGATCGGAAGGCACTATCACGGACTTATAAAGTCGATGAAACAAGGAAGTTTCAAAAGTTATGGCAGAACTACGTCCATTGGCAATTCCCTCCATAATGAAGACGCCGGTTGAAAAACAAATGCTAAACCACGTGTGTGTTAACTTGTTATGAAGTTGTATGAAGGGCAGTTTAGAGCTTAGAATTCTTGGTGTTTATTTCTCGTATGATCTGATAGATTTAAGTTAGTATTTCCGAACGTTTCTTCGCGGATAAGGACTTCAGAGTTTTTAGTGGAGTGTTTATCTATGATCAATCCAATCTTGTGTCCGCTGTAACTGGTTTTCCGTTTCCGGTTTTCACCATTTTTTTGTTAGTTCATAACCCGTGAACCATTACAGGCATCAAGTTGAAATATGGTGTAATCTGTGGTCTAATATCGGTCTAGGAGCAGATTGATGGATCTCAAACCTCCTCCTCCACTCCTCCGCTCCTCCCCCCCTCCGTTCATCGGCAACTAGGCTCAGATTGCCCATGAGTTACGTTTGTAACCGGTTAACGGTGTCAGATTCCAATTTGGTACAGTTGTGGATATATCGGTCTAGACGTGCCTCTGGATGGATCCCTCCAGAGATGTGTCAAACTTTTTTACTTTTACATTAGTAGCATTTCTGATTTTCGACAATGTATCCCAGTCCCTGTAGACGTGGAGAGTAAGCTCACCTAAAGACCCCATAACAGGACCGTTCCAGATGCAGTTGATAACAAGAATAGGCGACTTCGTCAACATGATCATGTCACTGAAAGCCAAATTGAGAACCAGAATGTTCGGGGTTGTAAGCAGCCTTTTCCACCTAAATAGAAACGATTATCAAACTTGTGCCGATAATGTATACACCCTTCCTGATATTCCTTCCAGATTAGTTCTGTTTTCGCCGCTAGTGCAAAGTAAACAGCGACTCGATTACGATTACTTCTTGGTGTCCATTTGACCAGGATTATTTTGTCATTTTCGATTTTTTTTTTTCCATGTTTCTCTAAGCCTGGCCATGTTTCAAACTGTTAGAAAAACCCTGCTTCTGTGTGCTCTGCCAAACTCTGCTATGTTAACCTTCATCAAGCATGTAAATTCTGGCTTCCGACTTTAGTGATGACGGCTGACTCCATGTGTTTATGCGCGATCCAGTATGAACCGAAAAGCCAATCGCTTCTTCCCCTTCAGATAACTTATGCCGCGATGAATGAATTTATTAAGTGATTTAGCCTTACGGCATTTCACAACTAACCAAGGAACTAAACACCTAAAATAAACTACAAATCACTTAATTTTGTACAAAACTAATCAAACAAGAAAAAAAAAAAAAATACTAAATAATACACACTGTGAATTCCATTATCAAACACAAAAAAACACATAGTTTTAAATCAAATCATAATTCCAAATCCAAACGTTTAGTTTTCCTAATATATTCCAACACAATATTTCTGACGTTCCTAAATTTAAAAATCAAATCAAGATGAAATGGAAAAGGAACACTGATCCTATTAAGGTGAAACAATAGATCTAAGCGTTCACGAACAAAAATAGGGCACTCAAAAAGAAAATGGTCTTACATATGATTTTTAATGTTTCTCTAGCGCATCTGGCTCTAGACCGTCATTGGATTGTAGGAAGGGCTGCGTTCTTTGTCACGGGAGTTCTCACCGGTGGTCTCCGATTTGTCTTATAAGCCGTTTTTGCATCCACCGGTGACTTCTCACCAGTCTTATAACCCGTTTTTGAACTAACCAGCGTCCGGTTTTATCTCACCGGTGCGGACTAACCAGAACCTGCTCGTGAGCCCTGCGGCAGCGAGGAGTTAGCCGGTTTTTCATCAACTCACAGGTGAACCAAAAGAACGCGTTTTAAGGGAAGAACCGGTCACTGGTGACTAAACACCAGAGACAGCCCGGAGTGCAACGAACGCAGCTAATGTCATGGGTTCAAGTGAAGAGTCAACAGATCAATTTATATAACATTTTCTTCGATACCGTTTTATAACAGCGGTGAATGGAAGTGCATAGGGCAGACCTTGCCAGATTTAGCTGGAAATAGCCCAGTACAGTATTTCGGCTGCACATCCGGCAACCGTCTTCAGTGAAGACGGTTCACGGACGTGCAGCTGAAATATTAGAACTTGTAATTTATCCCTCACATAACATCTTAGAGGGGTAATTTACTTGTATTGAGAATGGTCAGCTTGGCTTTAATCCTTGTATTCGTCAGGCTTACGGGAGTTTGTGGCCGATTGTTTTAGAATGTATATGAATGGTCATATTGGGTTTAGACCTTATTACAGCCTATAGTTAAACAACGTTATACAGGATCACACAGACTAAGTTTCTAAGTAAAACTGGAAAATAATTTAAAAAACGCGTGGAAACTCTTCTACGATAGTGATAACTTATTTTTTAATTACCGCATCCTAGATGAGTGAACCAAGGATATTTATTTCTCCACTTTCCTTTTTACTAATGTTGACGGGCACTAACTGAATACTAATAATACGATTTCCAACCTAGAAACGGTACAGCAAAAGACTTACTTCAGCAGCAAAGTGATCACCAAGAAGTTACTTCCAGTTCCAACAGTCATAACGATAACGTACATCATCGCAAACAGAAAGTGTGACCCAGGTCTAGGTGGGGGAAAGTTCATCCAATGCGGGTTTATCACGGACAAATCACTGGCATTGAACAAACCTAGCTCTTCCCATGCTTTGACGGGATAGCTGGCTAGAAACTGTTCAGTTATGTTATCAAGTACTCTTGTACCATTCATCATAGCGACTAAACGGAGATCCTTCACGCTCCTTCCCTAGTAGGTTAAGGCACCTGTGGGAAAGCCAGGTCTGCGCGAACTGCAATAATATCTGTAACTTTTTCCGAGACGGGGATAACGGGATAGCGGAACCTCGAGTGTAATGTCTTCTGCCAGACATTAAAGTTTAACCAAATGGGTCTTAGATATGTTCCTGAAAACCCGATAAAAATGCGTTACTTCGTTTTCCCGTTATCTAGAGATAATCGATTTCATAGAGTGAACTTGTTCTTTCGGATTTGTGGTACCAGCTTGCATGCCCGTATCCAGGAATTTATTTCGGGGGGGGGGGGTTGCCTGCTGGTCGGACAAAATAGTACAAAAAAAACATAGATCAGAGGGAAAAGCCTGTACAAATCATTAATTTTATATGTTTCGGGGGGGGGGGGGTAGGGAGTTGACCTACCTGAAAGCCTATACAAATCATTAATTTTATATGTTTCGGGATACGGCCTTGGCCAGCTTGTCCCTCTAAGCTTTATTTACAAACTAGAAATGGAATCCATTGCCGAAAAATAAAATATGTCAAATTCCTTGCAAGACATATCCTAAAATTAGTTTCTTACTTTCCTACAGGCGGAACTTCTCCGATGTCGCATCCTTAGCCCTGGAAATGCAGGCCTAATCAGCCTAATCAGGCCTCCGATTTGTGTGCAAAAATGTGTAGACAAAAAATGTTGGGATGCTTTTGCATCCACAGGCACTTAAGTCACGGGTGGAGTATGTATAAATATTCTGTTAATCGGATTAGTCATTTGAAGAAAGGAGGGCCGAAGAGTTTCTGTAATTAAGTTTTCCTTGTGGGACATTTCCAGGGCTTCCGTAAATCTATAGTTTCTTCGATTTCAGTGCGGGAAAAGGTTTAGATTTCTTAGAGTTATGTTTCCTTGGACACTGAGACTGAAACCGGATATTGGCAAGCTAGAAACGTAATATGAGAAACGACATCCTGAACCTAACTGTTTGTCTTCAGTTGCATTTCAAAGAATTTACTAGAAAGGTAAAAGGAGTGTGTGGAGGAGCATTGGTGACGTGCCTCAGGTGTAGAACACCTCTTTAAGAGAAGTACGTGTGATGGTAGAGTTGGCAGCAGCTATTAGTGTATATTTCTATATTGTTTCTTTATGCAGTGTACGCCGGCTATGGTGAAGGACTTCGCTTGATGTGCAAAACGCGTTTATTCGGTACCAATGAATACTGCTGCTGCTATTGCTACTTTGTTTGTAATGTTCACTTCAGTTCAGTTGAATGGGTTTATTAACAAATAAGAAGATAAATCACACATAATCAAAACACATCCATTCCTGGACGCCGGGAACCACGAAACTTAATTTATGCAGAGTGGCCACTGCTCCTACTCTCAGACACAACCTTACCTCTCAATTTACAAAATAACTAACCAATTTCCTTTTTACCTTCCTGCACCTAACGACCACTAAAACGACCGAAGTTTCTCCTATTCAGCGACGTAAAATTCTAATCTTACAACACTAGAAACACATTCTTGATCACCAGAACCATTAAATAATTAAGGTGGATTCATTTTTACCGAGTGCTTTGACTAAATAAAGGAAGTTCCAGAGTGATATAAATTGTATCGATTTGATCACATATATTGTATAGCGAATTCGCTAAACAAAAATTCGTGTCATTCCTGAACCCCTGCGTCATGCATTGGCTATTGGATTAGTCATTTATTGATGCTCACAAGCGTTACTTCGGGAATAAAAATCCGACCCTTAAGCACGACTCAGACGGCGATCGTAGGGTTCGTTAAGTGTTTCGCAAAGTTTGTTCCGTAAGTTTGTCGAGTTTGTACGAGATTTTGTTTGGCAATCTTTTCTTGAAAGAAACAGATCCAGATTAGTAGACCTTATTATTATCATAGGCTATATAGACCAGAGGTAGGTATTTATTAACAGTAAAGTCATAACAGGCCGTGGTTAAATATTCAGAAACAAAAAAGAAGTAGCTCCAATCAATAAATTTCAAATAAATAGAATAGTAAAAGTGAAACAGTTTAAAATAATGTAATTCAATAAGTAACTCTTCTTCCTAAGTCATCCGACCAAGACCAACAAGAACTATAAAATTCTACAAAAAAATTATTTCCAAAAATTATTGCGGAAAAAATGTTTCAGATTATTCGACCTTATTATTATTACCACATATAAACCATAATTATCATCATCTCATTCAGTTTCCAAATCCAGCATTTTCAAATCTATTGTCGAAAATGTTGTTGCTGTTTCCGATCTTGTCTGCTATTGGTCAATCTTCCGAACTTTAACAAAATTAACTAAAGGTGAACTTCTTGCCTACTCCGTAAAGCACTTTACGCGTGTTTACGGAGCAACTTTACGAACTTTGCGAACGACTTTACGCACTTAACGATCGCCGTCTGAGCAGTCCTTAGAGACCGGGTCGCTCCGGGGTATGTGAACATATGGTGACATAAAATACCAAGGTCGAATAGGGATTAGCCGACGCAGTAGCAACCGAGAATTTCACGGATTGTTACCTCACTTGGTAAGGTTTACAGGATGTACAGGGATTTGCGGCACTCACCGCTTGGGCCTTGCCGATTTATAGTCATTACCGATTACAGGCTGAGGAATAGCAAACGTTCTTAGAATAATGGAACCTCACTTGCGAGATTTAAACTGGGTTGGGAGATATGCTGGTACTGTGTTCAGGTAGTACGGTATATACGATACATACTCGGTCTTTTTTTCGCACTTGTTTTCGTTTTCTGTACCAAGGGCAAATGAGTCGACGCCCTGCTTCTTAATGACTGTGCGATTTGCCGATTCGGAAATAAATTTATTGTTCTTTCCAGACTCGGGCATAGCCGAAGAGGGTGACCTGCTTAGAAACTTATGGATTTGTGCCTGATGTCGCCATGTCGTTTCTCATTGCCATATTCGACCAGCTCTTTGGAGGGAAAGAACCGATTGATGACGGCATTGATAAGCTGAACCGGAAATACACTATCGTTCTTCTCATAGTACTCACAATTCCGATTTTTACCAAGCAGTTTGCCGGGAATCCGATCGAGTGCTTTACGCCAACATTCTTCACAGATGCACAATCTCGTTACGTAAACTCCTATTGTTGGACTTCATCAACTTACTACATCGCTGAAGTATCATCTCCCCCTCTTCAAGCTGAGCCGCGATTGGAAAGCACTGACTCAGTCTCACGAAGAAATGAAGCGCAAGAAGTTAAAGTGAATTATTACCAATGGGCTCCTTTGATCCTTTTGATGGAAGGGTGCCTC
Organism: Branchinecta lynchi; assembly: GCA_023053575.1. Lineage (NCBI taxonomy): Eukaryota > Metazoa > Arthropoda > Branchiopoda > Anostraca > Branchinectidae > Branchinecta > Branchinecta lynchi. Next base: position 16,631,690 of record JAKZAP010000004.1, on the reverse strand, counting down.
TTCTATATTCCATTTTTGGTTTGGAGGAAATTCTCGAGGTGGAACGGTGTGACCTTTAGTAGGCTTTCTACAAGACTTTCTACGGTTACAAAAATAACTATGGGACATCCCGACAGGAATGCTCTATTAGTCGAATGCGTCGAACAACTGCAGCTATTAACAGGCGTCGATGATCCAGAGGGAAAGAGGACAAAGTTTTCGTTTTTACGAAGGGGAACATTCGTTGCTACAACGTACCTGATAGTTAAAGTGTTATACATATCCAACGTTTTGTTCCAATTCTTACTGTTACGGACTTTTCTGGGTGCAGGTTTCTTAAGCCATGGTGTAGATATTTTGGCAGTAGTGATACAGAGGAGTGAGTGGTGGTCAAGTCCACGATTCCCGCTACAGACCATGTGTAAGGTAAGTCGGACTCTTTCATTCAGTTGTAGGAGTCGACCCTGAAGCAGAGCAAAATAACTCTAGAGAGTAATACGCGAACTTTGAAAATTGACACACAGTCAGATCGCGGCAACACTAGCGGATACGAACATCCCTGCCGAAACTCAACCAATCGCAGAGCAAAATTATTCTAATCGTTAAAGAGCGCTCCTAGAATTTCTACGTCCGCCACTGCACACAGCGAACAAAGCGAGCTGGGCGCCGCTGCGACGGAGGCCCATTTTTGATGCATGGGAAGGACAGGTCTTCGCGTTACTCTCTAGAGTTATTTTGCTCCTTCCTGAAGTCATCCGTAGGTTTTACTGATAACTTATTCTATGAACTTCTTCAGTTTCCGGAATATAGGCCTACAGTCGATCCATTTGCTTCAGCGTTTCCTTGATCTCCTGGAAACTTTCTTCTTGACCAGGTCAGGCTATGTAACAGGCTAAAATGGTTCATGTTCGAAAAGCTTACTCTAGGTGATGCAAGCGGGGTATAAACCCCTTAGGGGGGCAGATCAGTTTTGGGTCTCATGGGGTCACAGGCAAAGTTTAATTACTCTTTTAAGATAAATTTAAATTAGTTTTTGAAAAAATAAAGTTGGAAGGAGGAATATTGGATACCTAGATGACCCCTACATGAGCCCTCCCCAAGCAAAATAGAAATGGCGTCTCCGATTTTGAATTTGTCACACCTTGATTCTGTTTTTATAAAATTAGACCCGTCTCGGAACGCGAACGAGTGTCGACACTAGCCTAAAACACTGACACTGTCTATGATGAACGCGGCATTTTATCCCCGTATCGACCTTCCAATCCGTTATGATCGTAGAAGTATTTCCATACTTTAAAACGTAAGTGAAGGGACACCCATGACTTCGTAAAAGTTGTCTGTCTGTCCATCCGTCTGTGAGCACGATAACTCTCGAAGGGAATGGGATATTTTGATTAAACTTGGTGTGATGATCCTTCGTGTCAAGGGAAAGGTCGAGTTCGTAGATGGGCTTCATAGCTGTATATTTAGAGGATGGAGAGGGGTTTCAAATTAAAGACGAAATAAAATATTTTTCAAAAGCTAATAAGATGGTCGATTTAGGGCAACGAGACATGTTGAATCCGAATCTAAAATTTATTTTCTCGCCGAACAAGTAGTTCACCCGGAATCCCGCAAAAAGCGGAAATTTTGTAAAAATCAAAAGTTGAATCTGAAGTTGTTTAGATGTTCGAATCTAGGGTAAGAGAACATGGTGAATCCGAATATAAAATTTTTGTTTGGCCGGACAAGTAGTTCGCCCGGAATCCCGAAGTTTAGCATTACATTTTAAAACCCAATGATATAGTCGATAGAGTGTCTCCTCACTCTAGTGAGGAGACACGGCTTGCAACTTTTAAACATACTAAAAATAAACAAAAAGTGTATGCGATCAGTCTAGTTATCTTGAAAGTCACAACCGGCATTTATTGGGTCAAAAAGGCAGAATGCATCCTGCGACAACTGTCTGGTGGGCAATTGAATGAAAATTTGTCAACCAATTTTCAGAAAACACCAGTCCTTACCCTACCCCTTTATCCACACAGGCGAAAGCTCTATGTTGACGACAGCGCACTTTGCACCTAGCGAAACTCCAGGCGTTTCGAATTAAGTGTAAAAAAAAAAGAAATATTTTATGAGGTAATGAGATAGTCGTTTCAGGGGTAAGGAGGTCCGCTGAATCCATATCTGAACTTAATTTTCTTTAATTCAACCCAGATTTGGACGAAACTGGAAATTTGATTGAAGCTAAAGGCGTTTCTGAAGTCGACTAGAGATTCGGTATCGAGGTAAGGAGACATGCTGAATTGAATTTTGTACTTCAGTCCCGTGGCAGATAAACTGTCAAAATTTGCAAAAACCCAGAAATTTGGATTGAAAGATTCTCCTTTCAGTTTTACTAGCTCATCTGCTCTGCATGCGGTTTGCCTGGAATGCTGCTAAACTACGAAGAATTTTGTCAAAGTAAAGGACCTTTCTGAAGTCGATCAGGATCCTTGCTGAACCCATATCTGACCTTGGTTTTCTCATCTGATTAGTTCTTTGGCCGTGAGTCGCCAAAAACTCCAACACAGTAACATTATTTTTTGTACATGTTCGAGCGGTGGGTTATGGATAAATAGCAAAACGTTAAAGCTGCCTGGCGAAGATTGAGAAATCCGCAAAATCCGATTGTCTGGACAAATAAGTCCAATAAATATTAGATTTTCGGATCCCATCGAAACCTTTGGTCTTTTACGTAAATATGAACTTGTTGTTTGGATTTTAGGATGCATACACATGTCGTGTGAAGCTTGAAATCCTGGGAATAAGAGTAGATGGAACGATCGGGATGGTAAAGCGGGTTATTATTTAAAGAGAAACGGATCCTTTGAGTTCCAGCGGGAAACGGCGAACTTAGTTTTCCACATTTACTGGCGAGCGCTCATAATTCTAAATAAAATTCGTTCCAGGTACGTGCAGCCAACCAAGGGGTCCTTCAACAATACGACTGCCAGTGCGTCCTACCGATTAATGTCTTTAATGAGAAGATTTTCTCGCTTTGGTGGTTCTTCTGTGCCCTTCTCCTACCAACAACAATCATCGGATTTTTAGTCTGGCTTCAGTTAATGGGAGATTCCCCTAGAACTGCGTTCTTCTGCGGGCACCTTAACAGGACGAAAAAAGCAAGTATAAGCCGGGAGAAGTCAGAGGTTAAGTTTCGTCAAGCAGCCAGCATTTGCGCTTGAAGGATTTTTTTTTTCGTATCGAAAAAGGTATTCGGGGGGAATTCTTTAAGATTCAACAACTTTACTAAAAAAAATTCATTCCGGCTTGACGACCGGTTACAAACAAAGCACATACGTGCTTGAAAAACGCAACCAGTACACATTTACTACCATTCTAATCAAACACTAAAATAAACTAAAAACTAATTAATAAATTTGTCAATTTGTCCTCTCTCGTCTTCCAAACCCTCGACTCACCAACTACCCTCAAGTTTCTTTAACCGAGTTTTAAATTGTGGTACACTTTCCGCTTCTCGAATTGAGTCTGTAAAAGTATTCCAGACCACCGTACCTGAATGCCTTGCCACATGGCTAGAACGAACCGTACTTCTTGGCTCACTTACCAGGTCTCCAGCATGCCTCGTAGCATGTCCGTGATAAAATGAGTTAAAACAAAAATGCTACAAGTTGTGAATGAATGAATGAAAGAACAAATTTATTTCCCAACAAAATTGGCCCGAGAGGACCTGGACGAAGTAAACAAAATAGAAAAGAAGAGAAAAAACAACAACACGTAATACAACATTACAACACGACAACAATATAAGAGAATACGAACATTAGCACGTAAATGAGTCGTATAAACCGTAGGATCTGTTTACTAAGCTTTCAAACTTCTTTATTCTTGCCTCAATCGCACTCACAGGGTCGGCAAGATTATACTTTGTACTGATGTTCTTTTCACTTGACTACACTGTAAAAAAAAAATCTTGCAGTATTTGCTACTGGGATTAATCTTGTCTTTATTGAGATTAGATTACCCCTAATTCGGATTCATCTTATCCCGGTAGAGATAAGATTAATCCCAGTAGCAAATACTGCATCCTTATTCGGACAAACTTTTTACAGTGTATGTTTGACGAAGCATGTCCGAAATCCACGTTTAAGGACACATCGGCACCTGACAGGACGCAGATATAATCACTTGTTCTAGAAATTAAAATAACATAACGAAGAGAAATTTCAAAAATGTTGCTACTCTTGCTGCGTAGATTAAATCGTGACTGGGACCTGACAAATAGTGACAATAAGTCGCGCTCGATTCTACGCATTTTTCTAATTTCTCTTCGTTAAGTTATTTTAATTTCTAGACTGAAGTGATTAAAAATGCACATGTCAGGAAAATAACCAATATGTACTTTAACGGACAGCTACCTCACAACGTGACTCCCGGGGCCGACGTGTGTGCTGTCCAGTTCATCCGGGCTTTAGTCTAATTACCCCCACTTCACGCAAGCCATTTACCTCGCGAGAGCTTGCATGATGTGGAGACCAAGATCAAGACTTATGCGTGGACAGGAGAGATCGAGTTTGGACAAAACATATTTGTGGTCAACAAATTTAAAGACAAAGGAGAAAAATAGCAGAAAAATGACTTAGTTTCCAGGTTTTCTGTTGAGAATATATCCGGCAAGTGGATCTTCTCTGAGCTTCAGTCGCAAGGACTCTTGGTAGGATTATCTGAGCCTCGTTTTTGTTGCAGTAGTGCTGCCGCATCGCTGCTGCAGCACGTTTTTGGACTCACTGCCTGCACGATTTCTTCTTGAGTGAAGCAGCACCTTGCAGGGAAGTACGGACTTGGTCGTCAGCAAGTCCCCGATTGTCGAGAAGCGCTGCCGTCTTCATCGGAAGCACTGCGGTGCAAAAAACAATGTAGAAAGAGTCAGCCCGGAAGCGGCCGAGAAGTGGACCTGATGTATGCAACAAAAAGGAGGCTCTGGTTTCGCACGCGCTCTTTATCTGAATGGTTTACCTATATTTCTGCTCTTCGTCTACAAACAAAATAAGAGCGTTATCGTGCCTGTTCCATCTATAGTAACAATCTGACCTTGAGTGAAATTTGTAGCTGCGGTCAGAGTTCCATTATATCGAGTTAACCGGGGATTTCAATTTTCTGCGAGAGCCTTCCGGAAATTGGATTAACTCCTTTTGCCATTTAGGTAAAGATTGATGTTCTCCAAGAAGTTGTTCAGTCAATGAATCAGGATTTCTTGACGTTGGATTGCTACTTCGTGCTTAGGCTGATTGAGACAAATTTCGGTTCACCAGTTGTTACAGTAATGGTTGGCCGATTGTATGACGTTTATAAGAAGCGGATGCGGGAACTTTTACATCAGCGCCAACTAAGGTAAAGATTTGTATTTTCTTCATTTTCCGATGTAAGCTTAGTTTCTGAACAGCCTCGCTCGTACTTGGATAGAATTTTGCTTTCCGGTGAATTAGCTGTGTCTGCCAGAAACTGCGTGAAACGGTCACACTTTCTCTCTCAGTAAAGTGAATTCCGGAAGATGAAGTGACAGTTTCTTACCTTTGCGCTTCCCTCGAAGAAATATTTCGAATAGAAACTTTAAAATTTGACTGCTTGATATTCGGGGTTGACTAGTCGTGTTTTTGGTTTTATTGGGGCTTAAGCAAGTAATTTTATGAATGTTTGAATGGTAATGAAGACAATTTTTTGAGTATTTTTGAAGATATTAATTTTATTGGAATATGATCAAGAATCCGATGAAAGAGATTTAATGTCATCGAGGGACGAGGGGACGCAGCATCAACCTGGTGTCAAATCCAGTGCTCAGGAAGGTATAATCCTGTCAGATGGATGCGTCTGAAATTTCGAAGAATACAAGATGTGTACCATACAAGGCCGTATCCGGGGGGAGGGGGGGTTAAGGGTTGACCCCCCCCCCCCCGAAACATACAAAAATAGTCATTTTTATGGGCTTTTCCCTCTGATCTATGTCTTTTTTGTACTTTTTTGTCCGATTCCTGGATACGGGCCTGGTACCATACCTCTGTTCCGTAAGTTTCTGAAGCATAGATTGGGTTCTGAAGTTACGTAGATGTTTTCAAAAGGAATTTTCTAGGCTTCGGGAAGGAGGTCACGACAGCCAAGAAACGCCCCCTCAAGAGCACAATATAGCAAACGCAAAGCTGGCAATGGAAGCCGAAGCAATGGAAGAAGGGCAAGTTGCCCAACGACCTGCGAGCATAGGTTCCTCAAACCTATCGGAGAAGGAAAAGGCAGATATCTTTTATATATGGACATCCGAACAAGAACCGCAGAGTAACAAGGGAAAATTTTTGCGGAAAGCAAGTTCGCGGCGTTCTCTGCAGTTTTCTGTTGCGAGTTAATCTGCCCTTTGTTGGATTAGTAGCGTTTATTGGATGAAGGATTTTATACTGATGTCTAATTAAAAGCGTTCGATCTCGATTAAATAATTTTTTTCTTTCAGGTTTGTTTTATGTAAGATTTATATCAGTTGTGTTTCGTTGTTCGGGGGTCACGTAAGGTAATGTTTTTCGTTAATGTTTTTGTTTTTTTTTTGGTATCGGTACATGGTCTCATTCTCCGTACTCTCTCTTCTGTTCTTTTTTTGTATCTCTTACAAGTTAGCACAGCCTCGCAAGCCCCGCTTTTGTTGTGCTATTGAACACAAAATGTTAATTTTCAATAAAACCGTTCTACTACTACTATGTTCTGTGAACGAGAATGGGGCGTTCCACTCTCCTTGCGACTCGTCGTTGTCGTTTGACCATCCACCCTTTGTGACTACAGAGTTGTGTGTACCATTGGAACAACTGGGTATACCAGACGAGTCTTTCGTCGGGCTAGGGGTAAGATGTGACCCCCTTCACTGCACAATTGATCAGTTTACCCGGAATCCAGCAAGACCGGAAATTTGTTAAAATTAAAACTTTACTCTTAATTCAATTAGAGCTTTGTATTGCGGGTAAGAACGAACACTCAATGAACCCATTTCTTAACTTTATTTTTGGGTCAGTCAAGTAATTATGTCAAGACTCGAAAATGGAATTTTTGACAAATCGCTACCAGAACTCTTTCGTGCCCTTTTTTACGTCCTTGGATAATAGTGTATAATAACATGTTTTTTATTACAACATAAAATTAGCCACTGAGCTACGATTGTTGTGTAAATAAACCTTTCTCGATCTCTTTCTCTCTTCAGTCGACTATATTGTTACTGTATATTGTCGGTATGTAAGTTTCAACGTAACAGAGAGAGGGTTAGCTAAACCGTTAGAGCGTTAAACTGCAGATCGAGAGGTTGTTGGCTTGACTCTTGATGTCACCAGCTCTTATATTCCGCGCGCAGTTTGCCCGGAATGCAGCGGAATTTGGTCAAATTAAAAGACTTTAGAAAAGTAATCGACCCGATAGCCTGGTTCAAGAATTCCAATGAACACTCAATTTTTGGGATCTCATCCAAACCTTGGTCTTGTTTCTCTTCTACACTTACATTCACCCATGTCGTACGCTTTAATGATTACGCTTTTCGTTTTGTGAATCTAATTGACACACTTATTTATTTATTTTCTCTCAAAATAGCTTACTTGCCTGATTACTTGCCATGTTGACGATTCAGTATTTTATTAATTACTTCAGTTCTGTTACCTCCGAAGAAATTTAAAGCTGGTGGCTGGCTTCTAGTCAAACTTTTGCCCGCGCGAGACTGGCTGACGTCTTCCTCCAAATATTTGTTATCGCTCTTTAGTTTTGCCAAGTTTACATACACGGCATATGTCTCTTATATACTGTGTGGTATAAGTCCTCTTACTTGCCGCTCTATCTTCCAAAAGGATTTAGTACCCTTTTTAACCCCCGACGCGAGATCACTGACTAATTAATGAGCAATGGCCACCTGGCTTTGACGAGTGAAATTTGTTTGAGTATACTTTCTGACCAATGTTGCCTGCCATGAGGATTTAGCAAAAACATAGGTACCAATGTGTTCGTAATAATCTGACCCAGTGAATGGTAGTAGAGTTTTATTATATTGAGAGGGGGGGGGGGGGGCCTCTCCACCCACATGAATCACTTTCTTTAACCATTGAAGCAGCTTCCGCTTATCGTTCAAAATTCCCGACGCACTGTCTTTCCTTCCGCCCCGATTACTCGGCTTCCTTGACAATGCCGTTGGATAGGGTCAACATCTTCTGTGGTCAAAGCGTTAAAGTAACCACCGTCTACGGTTGGTATTGACTTAATTTTTAAATTTAGCCAATTTGACTGTTAACCCCAATTAAATTTGCGTTGAAACCTTTCTGTAGCTCAGTTACTGTGAACCAGGCCCGTATCCAGGAATTTATTTCGGGGAGAGGTTTACCTTTCGGGGGGGGGGGGGGGGGGGTCGGACAAAAAAGACATGGATCAAAGGGAAAAGCCTATATAAATGTTTTTTTTTTATGTTTCGAGGGGGGGGGGAGAACCCCCCACCCCCCTGGATACGTCCCTGCTGTGGACACTATTCTTTTGGTACCCACTCTTAAGCAAACTGTCAAGGGTAAGCTTCTAACGGGTTCGGACGCCTCCGGACATCAACCGAATGTGCCCCGTCATAGACTGACCGATTGGCGCCCCAGCCGCCATTCTGTCGACCTAATTTGTGTGCTCTGAAACAAAGAGAGACATGCCCTTGGAAATAGCCGACCACTATCCTGTAGTCCTAGCAATTTTTGTGTATACGTTCCATGTGTCACTGAAGGTTAGACAATATTAGACAAACTTACTCTCCACAAAAATTTATCGGGAAATCACTACTCTAGCAAAAGTGGCTGAAGCGAAGTAAAGGATCTTTAGCACTAGCATTCACCATGGATAAACAACCTTGCCCGTCCCATCTAATGTTAAAACAAGTAAGAGCCAAAAAAGTTATTGCGAGTGACGGGAGGCGCCCCGTGACGGAAGTTTTCACTACAGCGAAAGAATTTATTTATCAACATAATGGTCACCAAGAAGTTACTTCCAACTCCAATAGCCAAAATGATTGATACTTGGCAAAGACGAAACGAAGACCCTGGTCTTGGTGGGGTAGTATAGTAAAAACAGATTCTTCACACCAGAAATAAACCCAGAATAATTAGGATATGCCAAAAAAAAAGTACTTTCGCTAAATCAGTGATCCAAAGTTGAGAAATGACATATAAAGTTGGTTTGATTGAGTGATATAAAGTTTATTGTTTGCGTTATGTACATGTATTTTGGACGGCCGCGCGATTGGCAGTTTTTTTGTCTCGGGCTTCCTGAATCTCTGCATTGCATCCAAGGCCTATCCGGGGGGGGGGGGATAGGGGGTTGAAACCCTCCCGCCGAAACATGCAAACATCATCATTTGTATAGGCTTTTCCCTCTGACCTATGTCTTTTTTGTACTTTTTTGTCCGACCCACAGGCAACCCCCCCCCCCCCCCCCGAAAGGCACCCCCCCCCCCCCCCGAAATAAATTCCTGGATACGGGCCTGATTGCATCTTTAAGCTGCTTTCACATTGACGCGTTGAGCCTTTCAGACTGAGCCACCCACGTAAACTGTGTGTCGCGTTTGCAGCGGCGCAACGCAAAGTATTTATTCGTGAGTAAACCAAACAAGCTAGTTCACTCTATATACTAAACGAAAACTGCATGACATAAAAAAGAAAACACTACTCTGATCTTAATGTCTCAAATAAAGAAAAATGATTACACGTGTATCAATGATCACGAACTACGAAATTTCTAATCTCCTAGTTCTTAAAAAAAAAAAAAAAAAAAAAAAGGTTTCTAACATGCTTATTACTCACTACTAAATTCAAACTAAAAGGAAAGCTAAGACCTAGTTTATATAAACACAAAGACAAAAACATTATCTGGGTATAATATAATGGACATTCAAATAAAAGATGGCTGCAAGTTTCAGGAATTTGGTAACAATAGCACAAGCTAGAAGGAACTTTATCAATTCTATGCAAGAAACTATTAAGACGACAATGGCCGGTAATAAATTGTGTCAACTGGTATTTTGGCTCAAAAGAAGAAGCAGCAATTAAATCATTTGTACTTGAAAAGAAACGGCTTGGCCAATAGCTAACTGAATTTTGAAAATCACTATACCACATTTCATATTACTTAGATTTAACGCAGACAAATAAAACGCAAGAACAAGACCAAGATCTATTATTGCGTTGTGTCGACGTGTACGCATCAGATGTTTCAGTGAAAAATGGAAGTTCTGGAGAAACAAGACCAAAGGTTTCGATGGAATTACAAAAATTCAATATTTGATCCAGACAATTGGGTCTTGTCTTCGCCAGATCCAGTCTTCGCCAGTCTCCCTTGAACATTTTTACTATTAAAATTCAGAAACAGATTAGGGCCAAATAGCTAATCATCTGAGAAAACCAAGTTCAGATATGGAGTCAGCATGTGTGTTTACCCCTATAAGTCATATCTGTCTGGAACCACTTGTCCGACGAAAAAATTAGCACATCTGGAAGTATCCTAACTCGCGATCACCAGAATTCCCCCCCCCCCCCCCAAGATTCCCGACAAGATCTTCTTCTGTCAAGAACGTATTTAGGGCTTATGCTTGTTCTTCACACCAAATTCCGTCCCAATCCCTCGACACAGCTCCCACCACAAATATCGGATCCGGTCTTGGAAGATCTGAGAAGATAGCTCTTTGCACTTACCAAGTTTCATTCAAAGCCGATCACCGGTTCAAAAGTTATACATGCCACTAGATTCCGGATTACCCAAGCGAATTTCAGGAAGAAATTTATAAAAGCCGTCTTTAGTTCCATACGTTCATTTTCCAGCTTGAACTGCTTGAGCCTGAAGAGAGGACCCTTGCCAAGAAGGGCCGAAATATAGCTCCAATAAAATGTACCTGGCGTATCCGTTTTGTATTGTCAAAAATAATTCGCAGTCAGCTTGGGCTGAAGGCACAATTATTTCCCAAGATTTCCAGTTCCCCCTCCAACTCCCACCAAAGTCACCGGATCTGGCCCGGAATTGAAGTGGGTCGTCTGAGACAAGAGGTTTTCCAAACATCAAGTTTCATTGAGATCCGTTCACCAGGGGCGTCACTAGCCTTTTACCTTTGGGGGGGGGCGTCCGGTTCGCGCCGACGGACTAAAAAATGTGGCAACAAAATGCGCCGTTGCAGCGGCAACGGCGTACATATCCCACTAGCATAGAATAGAACCGGTGTAAAACTAACTGTAATACAGCAGTTGAGATATTCCTTTAATGTAATTTTGTATAAAAGTTCATATATTCGGCTTTTCATTTCAGCTTACGCTAAAAAGCGAAGCTTTCAATGACTGTACCCAGAACAAGTTAAAGTATGCGCCGCAGCCGACATTTTTTACACCTACCTTTTTTTTGAAATTTATTTTCTATACCTACCCTACAAGTTCTAGCTTTTAACGTGTTTCAAACCCGGAATGTCAATCCGAAAACGCCAACTAGATGAAACACCGATACTACAGAGAATACCACAAAACCACTAAAACTATATACTACAGAGAATACTACAAAATGCGCCGCAGGCTAAATTTTGTGTAAAACTAAGTGTAATGCAATACTTGAGGTTATTCCTTTAATGTAATTGCGTCTAATAAAGTTCACATATTCGGGTTTTCATTTCAGCTTTCGCTAAAAAGTGAAGCTTCCAGCGACTGTACCCAAAACAAGTTAAAGGAAGCGTCGCAGGCGAATTTTTTTTATTCTGCCTTTCGTCCGGAAACATTTTGCTATACCTATCATACAAGTTCTAGCTTTTAACGCGTTTCAAAACCTATAAGAATGTCAATCCTAAAACGCCAATTAAATGAAACACCGATCTTCCAAATAGAGAATACTACAAAATGCGCCTGTAAAACTAATTTTAATGCATTAGTTGAGATTGTTACTTTTATTTACATTCGTATATTTTTATTTTTATTTATTTATTTATTTATCACCCGCTTTTTATCAGCGGAGTATGAATAAAATACAAAAGTATAATATATATATTTAAATTCACACATTCGCCTTTTCGTTTCAACTTTCGCTAAAAAGCGAAGCTTCCAATGATTATACCCAGAATAATTTGAACTAAGCGCCCCATGCGAAATGATTTAAATCTGTATTTTTTCCGTAAGAATTTGCGCCCGAAAATGTTTGCAGTATTTGATTTCTTACGTATAAGAAGACCCAGATGTGCCGAAAGAACATCGACTCCCGACAAAAGCATTCAAATTCAGTTTCTTCTGTGTTTTGCCCGACAAGGCTGTAAAGATCTTTATTTCTTACATGTAAATAGAAGCCGATGTGCCGACGAAACTTAAGACTTTCGGGGATGCGCCCGATAAACGTTTACAGAATTTGATTTGTTACGTAAAAAAAGAACCCAATGTGCCGACGAGAATGTCGGCGCCCGGAAACCATACAGCATTTGATTTGTTCTGTATTCTGCCCGACTGTATTGTACAGAAGTTAATTTCTGACGTGTAAAATAATCCGTTCTGTCGACAAGATTTAAACTTCCTGGGTATGCCCGACAAAGTTTGCTGAATTTGACTTCTTACGTATAAATAGAACATGATGTGCCGATGAGTTGACCGACGCCCAACAAATTCATACGAAATTTTATTTCTTCTGTTCCTTATGCATAAAAAGAAGCCCATGTGCCGACGACAATACCGAGGTCCGACAAAAGCATGCCGAATTCGATTTCTTCGGTGTTTTGCCCGACAAATATTTGCATGAATTTATTTCATATAAAAGAACTCGATGTGCCGACGATCAACGCTCGACAAAAGCATACAAAATTCTATTTCTTCTGTGTTTGCCGGCGCTTCTCGCCGACAAATAATTGAACTTTCGCCGGCTTCGCCCGACAAAAGTACTTTCTCAAGACCTTTGGGGGGGGCCTCCTTCCCCCCCCCCCCCCCCCCATAGTGACTCCCATGCCTTTTGAAGTTGCAAGTTATCGAACCGTTTCTACAACCATTTTTTGATCGTTTCAGGATGGTATTTAATCAGAGATGAGACCCTTCAAGGTTTTAAGACTTCTAGAGCAATGTTAGTCTCAAATATTCTTGGTCAATTTTTGCATTCTCGAGGCAAAGCTTGGCCTCCTCAATGGTCAGTAAAGTTGACCCGTATCCAGCGCCCTCTGTTATCCACCAAATCCCAGTGTTCGTCAGATAGAAACGATCTTGTCTCCTGCCCTCCAGGGCCAGGTCAGATGGGAAGAAGACTGACCAAGAAAATAGCAAGTGAAAAATGTCATTTCATAAGAGTTTCACTCTGGTTAGCCGTGCTGCAAGTTCTACACTGAGGACATGTTCATTAGGCAAAAGACAAGGATCCACTTACCCAGTTGATGATGTGATTTCTGGTATAACTGAAGAACAGCAACAGGTAGGTTTTAGGAAGTTGGGCTAGAGAGACTATGGAATCTGGATGTTTTCTACTCCCAGAATCTACTCCCAGTCGTATGTTTTGAGCTTTTCTGTATGACAGTCGTGTGTTTTGAGCTTATCAGAATGACATACAGGCAGTTAACAAACGACTTTGGCCCACAAATCACATTTTTTAGTTGTATGGCTACGAAGAAATTTCTATTTGGATACAGTTGTGTTCTGAGTTTTCCAGAACGAAAGCTGTATGTTTGAGCTTGCCAGAATGACATCAACCGTGAATTTCGCCTGAAAAGACCCGTTTCTTGTCGTACTTTACAAAGGGATTTTTTTGCTGTCAATTTTTACTAGTCGGAAATTTTGACAGTCGCAAGTTTTGATCCTGGCAGATAAAAGCAGACAAATCAGTTAGATAATCGTGAACTTCACCTTCAAATCTCCTGTTTCTGGTCATTGTTCCATACGGTTTTAGTAGTATGTTTTAAGCTTGTCAGATTCACAGTTTTGTGTTCTCAGTTTGTCAGAATCAGTCGTATGGAACTTGCCAGAATGACATCAACCGCAAATTTTCCCTGAAAATGACCCGTTTCTTGTCGTATTTTACGAAGAGATTTTCTAGTCCTATATTAGAGACAGTCATAAGCTTTGAGATGGCCATTTGAGGCAGTTAAGTGAATTTCCGACAGGAAATGAACTATTTCTGGTTGTATGGTTGTATGGAGATTTTCTTTAAGTTATAATGCTACAAAGTATTGTGTGTTTTCACCTTGTTAGAATGACAGTCTTATGTTTCGAACTTGTCAGAGTGACATAAATGCCATTACCAAGTCGTGATTTTCACTCTCTGGTGCTGAAAACAGGCTGATTTTCGAAAAATTTTCCTGCAGTGCGACCTTTCAACATTGTCCTTGCTGGTTTTGTGGCTGGGAAAAAATGCCAGGAAAAGGTCTGATTACAAAAAAAAATGTCTGAAAAAACTGTCTTAGGTAGCCTACACAGGGTAAATAGCTGCTGCTTGAGGTCTGAGCCACGTTAAAAGCAAGAGTTTGTGTGGGAAGTAGAATTTTGCCAAATAAAGGCCGATTTAACAAATTCTGCCTGCAGGTTTTTTGTAGTCCTACCCTATTTCTATTTAGTTGAAGTGTGCATCGTTTATGTGCGGTTTTAAAATTGAGATTTGAGGTCTAAGCTACATTAAAAGGTAGAAGTTGTAAAGGAGTAGTTGAATTTTTCTAGAATTGAAAAAATTTCGCCAGCGGCGCTCACTTTAGTTTATCTTGAGTGGATATTTCAGAAGCTGGTACCGAGGCTTGGCTTCTTCCCAGCGAAATTTGATATGAACGGCATCGTCTGATTCCTGTTACTTCTTTGTTTATTATTTTACTACAGTGGCATTTTCTGTAACTTTTAGAACTTATAACGTTAATATTTCTTGAGCCTAATGGTGCTGTGGTTTTCGCCAGTCCTATATTTTGAGGTCCTCACCCCCCCCCCCCCCCATTCCCAAGCCCTTCGAACCGCCCCTGGACTTCTACACCTGATCGATTGTCTCATTTTTCGCTTGCGGACAGGATCACCCGTTCAGCTCTACAGTCATCAATGCGAAAACGTCCCCTATATCTCAGTCATTTGAGTCATACACAAATCCGTGCGATTTGACCCTGTTTCTGAATCGCATAATTCAAGATTCATTCGACTAGTCCACTATCAGCCACCATTCTATTACGATTACGATTCAGTTGTCCAGCAGAACGGTTCGATTCAGTGCGATTAATCCTAAAAGTGATTAGATTCACAATTTGAAACCATTCAAAGCGAAATTGCTGACAATTAAAAAGGTTTCGTGAATAATCATGATTCAACAACAAACAAGAGCTGAAAGCTCATATGGCACTTGCAATTGGGTTGGTGAAAGGATGAAAGTAGGAATTTGCCAATTCGTGGGTTTGTTGTGATCATTTGTAAGCAAAATCCTTGAGATAAGAATGACGACGGACCCTTGGAAATCATGAGAATGTATTGTTTGGTAAAAAAGTATTCTATTTTTGCAGTTAGCCTTGATGATGCGCACTTTAAGGGGTGCTAGAAATTCATCTGTAATCAAAACCCTTAGAGGCAAAAATGATCCTGGGCCCTTTAGGATCATGAAGATATATGGTTTGGGTCAAAAGTATTTTTATTACTTTTCAGTTAAGATGCGAACTTTAAGGCTGCTAGAAAGTCATTTCTAAGCGAAACCCTTGAGGCAAACATGACCATGGGCTCATCGGAACCGTGAAAATATAGATTTTGCTTAAAAGTGTTTTTTGTACTTTGCAGTGAAGATGATTACTCCAAGGGATGGTCGGATCTGGGAAATGACAATTTCTAAGCCAATCTTGTCAAATCTCTAATCTTTAAGCCAAGTTTCATCGTCCTAGCACATCTGGAAGTAGCCTACCTTAAATTGCGATCACCGGAATTCCAGACCCCCCCCCCCCCCCAACTCCCCTCAGAGTGCCTGAATCTAGTCAGGTTCTGTCACTGATGTATCTAGGGCTTACGCTTGTTCTTCCTACCAAGTGTCATCCCAATCGCTACACTCTAAGCGTGTCACAAAATGTCAGTCCCCCCCCCCCCTCCCCGACTCCCCCCACATTGGTCGGATCCTGTCCGATGGGATCTTTCCGAATATCAAGTTTCATCAAGATCCGATCACCAATCAAAGGCTGGACATTTCTCAAAATGCCGGATTCCCCCCTCCCTCCACTCCCCCACGATGGTCAAATTGAACAATTTACTGTTTTAAGTTACAATTGTCGAGACCCTTCCCGAGTGAAAATAAAGATAGAGACAGTTTTATAGTTGCTATGACCCTATTGTCACGATACAAACCATGTATACGTGATTGGTCATTGTTTTGTATTGGTTCTATTTGCGTCTAAAGTTGCTGTCGTGTAATATTTTTGTATCATTCTCAGTAGGTACCTGTCAATCATTATTGAAGCGGCTTTTATGGTCTGGTATGGGAGCAAAAAGGTTTAGGGCTCTTAGGGGGATCGAACCCTCAGTCCCAAGTCACTTTTGTTCTGAAGCAAAATGGTGACGGACCGAAACAGGATCGTCTGGAACAATTGGTCCTTGAATTATACATGTTTAGATAGTCAGCCTTATGTCTGACTTTTCCGAGGAAATTTAAAAATAGATGGTCGTTTCTTTTGAACTTACTCCTGTTTGAAGATATCCTCTAGTTGCGGCTGTCGGGAGAAAATGCCCGAGTCTTAAACTCCCTAGTCTTACCGTTATTATTTTTTATCTAGACCAAAATCAAGGTAGTACTACGACTTCCGAGCCTGACAAGCTGGTTAGCACAATCTTCTGATAAGCGGCGTCACTTCCAAAATAGCAGTAGCATTTTGTTCGTCTTTTGCTTTTCCCTTTTCGGCTGTAGCTTAAAGCTTTTTTTGGAGATTTCACCTTTTGCCAAGTCGTCTTTTCTTCTAAGTACTTATCTCTTTTTCTTGGATACAAATTTAATTTTTGACAGATAGTGGTCAACTATAGCGAGTTCCCTTTTTGCAGGCGCGAAGAAAGGCGAAAGTCGCCGTTTGCCTTTGTGACAAAAGCGGGATGTGGTCAAACAGTTCCAAGGACCATCTAGGGAAAACGCAGAAAAATAAAAAGCTGTTAAAACGGCAAGGAAAATGGCCAACAGAGACGCACCAGCAATTGGAATCAACCGTTACCTAATTCTTTCGGATTCCGACCTAACTCTCCTTTCTTAATAATACGTTTGAATACTCATTGACTCTAACCTGACTTGGAATCAGTTGCAGGGGCGTCACGACGGGGGGGGGGGGAGGGGGTGGACGCCCAAAATAGTAAAAATATTTTTTTTTGAAAACAGTCGGTTTTTTTCTGATAATCGGTCGATTTTTCGTCAAAATAGTCTTTTTTTTGGAAATCAGTGGATTTTTCTGAAAATCAGTGGATTTTTTTCAAAATTGTCATTTTTTGTCGTTGAAAACAGTCGCTTTTTCTGCAGAAACAGTCGGTAAAAATTACCAGCCAGTCGGTAAAGGCCACGTCCCCCCCCCCCCCACACATTCTGGCTAGTGACGCCCTGGTGACGCCTCTGATCAGATGTAATAAATGGATAAAAAAGGATTGAATAAAATTGGTCAGTTAGAATTATGTTCATAGCTATATTTTGATCCTTCTTGGCAAGCGTTTAAAGCTTTTCAAACCGAAGAGGATCCTTACTAGATAGGGCTGCAATATCACCGTAGAATATGTACATTTTAAGTTATTTCTTATTCGTTTATATTATATTATATTATAACAAGTAAGTTGGAGAAGATCTTAGATTATTGCGAATATTAATCCCAGTAGTCGTAGTCAATATGAAAGCACTCTTTCAAATTTCTCTTGAGATCGTCTTGTGTTTCGAAATAAATTTTGACGGTAATGGACTTGCCGATCCTTGTTACGCGGGTACTGGCCGAAACGGATAAAGGAATTCCTTTACCAACACCGAAAAATTGTTCTATGCACGTGAATCTGCAGGTAATAGAATGGGAAAGCAACAACGAACCCGGAGAAATGGGTATGGTGAATTTTTGATGAAGTTACATCCCAGCAACGATCAAGAAGAAACCAGCCCCGAAAAGTCTTCTTCACATCGACCCGTACCAGTGCCAAGCAGGTTGTGAGTAGCGACACGGTCAAATGCAACGGCCGTAGTTAAGAACGAGCCCCCTGCAGCTGCATAGGTTGGTTCCAACATATCTTTCAACCAATACACTACCACATGGAGCTAGAAGTCTTCTTTATATACCTAGGCTACCTTATCGAACACAGATAGTGGCTGCAATGAAGAGATCACAACGGGGATCCGTCAAATGAGAAAGAGTGCTTGGAACCGTAGAAATGGCATGCTGGCACCAAAATCCAAATCCGGATTTATCAGGTGAGGATCCGTTCGGTCCTGTTCCAAGGGTTCCTAATATGGCCCACAAAGGAAGTCGATGCTCAATCGTTCAACGTTTTTGACTACGTCCGTCTTCGAACGCTCCTTGGCGTACGTCTCAGCGACAGGACCCGTAAGAAAAAAATGAAGACGGTGATTAGACGGCCATTAGACCCCGCGTCGTTGGTGAAGAAACACCGATTGACCTAGTTCTGGAACTCAAGCCGCAGATTTGATGACTCCGAGACAAAGAAGGAGCGCTTGTACCCATCCCTCCCTGTGGGGGTCAGACATGGCTGAACGCCCTGAAACTAAACTGGACTGCAAACCCATAGGAGGTTTCCGCTGCCACGGTGGTTGTGGGATGTATTCTGGATGCAAATCGTGATATTCTTCACCAAAGAACGTGACTCATTGCTCAGTTTCTTCTGCAAAGGCTCGTAGACAGGAAAAGCTAAACAGCTTGCGTCCTGAACCAAGAAAGTCAAGTTAGTAACTATTGCAAGAACAGTATAGCCTACCCTGCGCACTTGCTGGAGGAGAGTGCATGGGACCAGCTCCAGCCGAACCCCCATACTGATGCTCGAAACCAACTTTTACTTTTACGTCTATCGAATTCCCGTTTTGTCTACTGTCTACTTTTGTATACTGTCTACTGTCTACTTGTCCTTCGAGAAAAAAAAAACACATCAGATATGGATTCTTGACCCTATGTTGAAACTGTAATCGACGTCAAAATAAACTTTTACTTCTATGGAATTTCTAGTTATTGCCAGATTCCGTACGAACTACTTGCCGGGGAAAAACAGCGAAGTTCAGAGATGGACGTAAAATGTCCTCCAACTCGTAAAACGCCATATTAGCCTAAATCAAAATTGTCAGGATAAAATTCACTTCTATTGAATTTCCGGGTTTCACCGGATTCCAGGCAAACTAAATGTCGGGCGAAGAACAACATATACAAGGCCTTAGCAGGTCTCTTTACCCGTAAGCCAACTGTGCTTTTAGACCAAACAATTTTCTTTTAGAATAAGCTGTTTTCTTGTATGGTACCGAATCCTGGTTTTCGCCGGATTCCGGGTTATCTACTTGTCTGACGAATACAAAGTTTTGAAATGGATTCAATAGGTCTTCTTTCCCCTAAACCGACGTTGGTATTATTAGACCAATAAGATTTTGTGTGTGTTTAAATAAACTGTTTGATTCTAGGACCGAATTTACGGTTTTACCAGATTCCGCGCGAACTACTTGTCGGATGAAACAATAAAGTTCAGAAATGGAATCAGCGGTCTCCTTACCCCTAACTCGACTTTCATATTCTCATAAACAAATATTTTTTTTTCTTCCCTTAATTTTTCACCCCCTCTACCCTTTCAAGCAGCCCTAGAATTTTCCCATCTGGGGATTTCGGTGGATTTATGATATGTTGTTCAGCGTTTTTTTTTTCTGAACATTTTAGTGTCAAAAACATTTGTGTTGTAATTTTATCCGGGTGGACCCCTTTTTTTCCGTACTTTTACTGGACTACTTTTACTTCCTGCTAGGAAGATGAGAGTTGGCTGGCGTATTAGGGACCCGACCAAACCAACTTGAAAATAGTCAATTCCACAAGCCGACCATTCGGGGGGAAGTGAAGGAGGGGAATCGGGAATCTTGCGGTATACGTAACTTTTGAACGGGAGACCGGATCTTTATGAAACTCGATGTTTGGAAAGATCTTGTGTGTCTTAAAGTAAAGTCTTAAAGTTTCGTGTCACTTTTGGGGTAGTTGGAGGGGGGAACCTGAAAACACGCTCAGAGTGGAGGGATCGAGATGAAACTTTGGGAAGAACAAGCACAAGCCCTAGATATATAGTTGACAGGCCCGGACAGGATTCGTGCACTGTGGGGGGAGTCGGAAGGGGGTTCCGGAGTTCCGATTATACCGAGATAAAGTACTTCCAGATGTGCTGGGAGGATGAATTAAGAATAGACATTTCCTTGATCCGAACATCGGTGGGGGGGGGGGAGGAGGAGGAATCCGGAATCTTGAGGTATAAATAACTTCCGAACCGATGATCGGATCCTTATGAAACTTTATATCTGTAGATACCTCGTGTCTGAGAAGTTCAGTTTCAAGTCCGGACCTGATCCGATAAATTTGGGGGAGCTGGAGGGGAACCGGAAATCTTGTGACACGCTCAGAGTGGAGGGATCGGTTGGAAACTTAGTCGGAAGAATAAACACGAGCCATAGATACATCATTTACATACGCGGACCGGATCCGGGCACTGTGGGGAGAGTTGGGAAAGGGGGCTCTGGAAATCTGGAGATCACGAGTTAAGATACTTGCAGATGTGCTAGGGCGATGGAACTTGGCTGGCTATTATAGACCGGACAAGGTTGACTTGGGAATGGTCATTTCCCAGATCTGACCATGGAGGGGGGGGGGGGGTTGGGGGAGGAAAAAGCAGGAAACTTGAGACTTGCACAACTGTCGAACCGATGATCTTTAATTAAATTTGACAGTTATGAAGATTACATGCATCTCATATGGAGGGAATGGAGGGAGTCTTACAAATGAGTTCCTAGTCCCGGGCGCATATTAACCACAAAGTGAAAAAATATTTGCATGACAAGGGCCCATGATCATCTTTGCCTCAAGAGATTTGTTTTCAAATTAATTCCTTAAAGTACTCATCATACCCGCTAAGTACAAAAAATGCTTTTGAGCAAACGATACATTTTCGTGATCGCCATGGATCCAAAACCGGGGTTGGGCTTTCAAATGAATTTGTACAGTGTAAAAAATACGATTGACCAAACGATAGATTTTCACGATTCCCAAGGGCACAATATCATTTTTGCCTCAAGGTTACGAACGAGTTCCTTAAAATTCTCGTCTTTACCGCGAAGTGTGAACGATAAGCTTTAGCCCACATAGAGAATTTCATTTAGCAGTTCCCTTTTCTTACCATTCTCTTTTCTTTTTCTTATCATTTTTGCCATGGCCTCAGTCTTTTTGTACAATAAATAATATTATATTAAATGCTTTCGAGCAAACGATAAATTTTCAGGAATCCCAAGGGGCTATGGACATTCATGCCTCAAGGGTTTTTTGCTGACAAAGGATTACAATAACCCCACGAGTTGACAAATTCCCACAGTCGTCCTCTGCTCAAGTTTGCAAGCGCCATATGAGCTGCTAACTCTTGTTATCTCTTATGTTTGTCGTTCTTTGCTTTTGTTTTAATTTGCTTTCTTTCCAGCTTCGAAAGACCATGTTCGATTTTCTCCAGAAGGAACTTGCTCCAAAAGCAGCAGCTATCGATAAACAGGATGATTTCCCCGATAGAAGGGTAAGAGACCATTGAATGTCTGTTACTTACCTGCATCTGCTTTTGTCATTACGAAGATATGAAAAACTGTAATAGCAGATTGAATTAACTAACGATGATTTAATCCGTAATATCTTTAAATATATACAAATAGCTTTGGAAATGTCAATTGAAATAAAGACAATTCAGGCATTACCAGTAAACTGGACAGGTCAATATTACTTATTTGATTAAAATTTCTAAATAAAATAATCAAGTTCATAAATAAACTACATCAGTAAACAAAAGACAGGTCAAAACTACATACCGTATCTCGTATAAAATTTCTAAATAAAACAATCAAGTTTGTAAATAAACTACATCAATAAACAAAACAGGTTAAAATTGCATACCGTAGATACGAAGATCCATAAATTAATTGACTGGAGGATAATGGTGTCCACCATCGCCATGGTATACTCTTGATGACCATCTCTCCTTGCCGATCCAAAATCTCCGGCCTCTCCGGGTATGTAACGGAAGAAAGGCAGAAGTGGTGTCACAGCTGCTGCCAAAAATTGCGGTGATTGATTGACAAAGGATTTGAGTCGTACGGACACGCTTACTCCTTCTTCCTGAGGATGGCTGGCGTGTTTTGGACTTAGTCATATAGAGTATTCTGTTAGCCCTCTAGACCCTGATAGACTAACATGAACAATCATCCTGCCCTAGACCTTTCTCTGGAGAGTAGCTTGCAGCCCTTGATAGCTCTATTTTTTTTTATTGGATTTAACAAAGAAATGCAATAATCCGTCTTAGTTTCTTAAACTGGATTAATTTTCGTCTCAAACTTACCGAAGATCAGGAGTGAAATCTTGCTTGAATGGGAAACAGACTCCGTAATAAAAAGCTCCCGACAGTCTTGAATTTCCTGGAATCTCATCCGAATGTATCGGAGCAAGGTAGGGATTGTAACGATTTTCTTGATTGGCCACATACCAGAATACCGAGCGTGTCCGATTGACAATGCAACTGAAATCCACATCCTGTTATAAAATAATAAAGGCTTTTATCCCGCCAAAATCGTGATGAGTCCATGACACCTCGTAACCCACCTATGAGGTGGCAGGGTATGTGCGGTGTGGATTATAGTACCAGACTCATTATAAAAACCCAGATCACTCACTGCGGTGCACGTTTTCCAAAAGCTACTTTTGTGTATAAGTATTATGCCTAAGACATAACGAGAAAGGTCTCTTGAAGGATAGGAAACTAAAAAAAATACTTAAAGTTTAACTGAAAAGGGCCGAGATAGGCAATCTAGTTACCCATCACTTATTCACTTGAAGAGGCTCGAAGGCCTGATGAAAATGCGTTATGTCGTTGTTCCGCCGTTCACAAATAATCGATGTCCATATAGTGGGATTTCCCTGTCAGATTTGTCGTACTTCTATGCGCTTGTACCTGTGTTTTATGCTTGATGAAAACGATAAACAAAAAATAAGTGTTCATGCAGTTAGCTAACTTCCACGAGCTGATCGTTGGCCACAGAAAAGCCGCGTTTATATTGAGATTCAAATTTTCCGCGTCATTGTAGAGTTTTGCGTTGTGAGGACGGCCGTAGATATTCCGGACGTCATTCTAGAGCTAATAGTGAAAAAAAAAAAAAAAAAAAAAAAAAAATTAACACAGGCCAAATAATGCAGTGCTCAGTTAAAATGATACAAAAATAAGTTTGCTTTTCAATTAAACTTTAAAGAACCTGTTTTACCTACAAAAAACTAATGCAACCTTATTTCTGTAATCGCTCCTCGAATCGCTCCATACATTCAAATATCGAAAACCCGAATTTCGTACGGTAATCTACATACCAAACCCTCTAATGACACCACACTGAATTCTATACTTACAGTCTTTCGCTAACGTCGATGCGTGTCATGCTGCCGGTGGTTGATCGCGAGAAGTTATTTATTAGAAAACCGGTTACGGAAATTCTCTCTCTGTTTTTGCTAGAAGTCAATAGGGGTGGCAAAACGCTCATAACAGTCAAAGCAGTGGACAATCTGGCATTGTTTTAAATTATTCAATCATTTAAAAAAAATTGTAATATAAACATTAAAATGTACGAGGGACCCTTTAAGGATTTTTCCTGAAGTAGACTGTAGGGAATCTGGCCGTATTCCTGATAATGACCAGTCATCAAGATCACTGTATTTGTCCTTACTTAAATCGTGTTTTAGGAATTCTGGAAGAAACTTGGTGACCTCGGTGCTCACGGAATCACTGTCAAGTCCGAATATGGGGGTAGCGACGGTGGCTACCTTGACCACTGTATAATCATGGAAGAACTCTCCCGAGTATCGGGTGCGATTGGTCTCTCCTATGGAGCTCACTCCAACCTCTGCATAAACCAGATTCATCGAAATGGCACAGAGGAGCAAAAGCATAATTATTTGCCCAAGTTGTGCAGTGGGGAGCACATTGGAGCCCTTGCTATGTCAGAGCCAGAGGCCGGATCTGATGTCGTGTCAATGAAGCTGAAGGCAGACAAGAAAGGAGACTACTATGTACTGAATGGAAACAAATTCTGGATCACCAATGGACCTGATGCCGATGTCTTGATTGTGAGTGGAAATTCCCATCATTGGTCTTCTTTAGTGGTTAATAGCTGTTAGGGGGATTGACATCAGTTAGGAAATTCTGTTTATGCCACGTGCTGTGCAAGCAACAGCCGTGATTATTTATTGCGGTATTTTGTCAAAGTGGGGGGTTGCAATAATTTTGGCATGTCCGAGAGACGTTGATGAAATGAGTCTCAAATTGACACACATGACGTATGTATGCCATCATACTCTAGTGCTTCCGCAACAACTCGGCGAATGCCGGGAGTGGTTTGGAAGTAAATGAAATCACTAAAGAAAAAGGCGACAAGTCAAGGTAGCTTTATATTCAGATAATGGATAAAACGGGTATGTCAGCTATGATGCTTTCGCAGCATATTTCGGCCCTTCTTGGCAAGGGTCCTCGCCTTACTGACTTTCCCGGGCGCAGTGCCCCCCCCCCCCCCCCCCCCCCCCCGTTTAGCTTTTGTGGGCGAGCGTCCAGTTTAGCTGAATTTGTGTGGTCGGGCACCCTGCGAGCTCTCAGTTTAGCTCAGTGTTTTCAATGTCATCGTAGCTGACATATTCGTTTTATGCATTATTTGAAAATATTTTTCAAACTCAGCTTGGGCTCAAGGAATATTTAAGGTAGCCTTAAGTAACAAAACATGACTAAAGGTTTCGGTGTGACCCAAAAGATGAAAGTTTACTGGACTTCGTCATCCAGACAATCGGGTCTTGTAGATTTTCTGCCTTCGCCAGATCCCGCAAACATGTTGTTTGTTCCCAGGTCAGATTACCCAGATTTTGGCCAGATTACGACCGGATTACCAATGCTAGTTGAAACCGATATATTCTGATCCAACAAATTCGTTTATTCCGGAATTTCCGGTTTGTATCAGATTCTGGTCTTACCATTTACTCGGCGGCACAAAAAATACAGCAATTAAATGGAGTCTTTTTATATTTTAACCACAGGAACAACCTGGCGGAAAGATTTATTAGAAATGTACGCAGGGTGAAAAGGAGTTTTGTCCCGGATGAAGGCCAAATCACTGATCCACTGTGAAAACTAAGAACGAATATGGATTTAGGATTCATCCGTGCCCTCGAATCAAAGCTCTGTACGACCTATCGAGTCCTATCGAGTCTTATCAGTCCTATCGAATTTTGGGGTTTGGAGGGTTCCGAACGAACTCCTTGTCCGGTGAAAGGATAGAGTTCAGAGACGGATTCAGCATTTATTTTTACTCCTCTACTTACATTTTCACCAAATTTGGCCGGATTCCGGGCGAACTATTTATCCAGCAAGAACAAAAAAAAATCTGCGGTAGGTCTCCTTACCTACATCCCGAATTTTCTATCGACATCAGAAACAGTTTTCAGCTTGTACCAAATTTCCGGGTTGGGCCGGATTCCGGGTGAACTACTCGTCCGGCAAGAAAATAAACAAGAGCCGTAAGCTCATATGGCACTTGCAAGCAAATGTAGTAAGAAATACCCCAGCAAGAAAAAATTAAGGGGGCTGAAAATTCAACCTGTGGGTTCACTTTAAATATAAAAATAGGAGACAGAAAGCAAAAGGAATCAAGAAGGAAAACAAAAACCCGGAAGGCTGGGTCAGATGGGAGTATTCGGTTAAGATGCGCCAAACTTGCAAGGCTGGGTCTGAGATTGGAAGTGACGGTCAAAAGTTTTTTTTCACTTTTCGGTTAAGATGCGCACTTTAAGGGTGCTAAAAATTAATTTTGCTTAAAAGTATTTTTTGTATTTTGCGGTTAAGATGAGTTTTTTAAGGAATGGTCGGATCGGAGAAGTGACGATGTCAAGGTTCTAATGCTCCAGCAAAGTTTTATCGTCCTATCACATTTGGGAGTACATTAACTCACAATCACCGGAATTCCGGACACCCCCCTACAGCCCCCCCCCCTCGGTACCCGAATCCGATCCAATTCTGTCACTGATGCACCTAGGACTTGTGCCTGTACGTCCCATCAAGTTTCATCCTGATAGCTCCACTCTATGCGTATCACAAGATTTTGGCTCCACCCCCCCCCCCCCCCCCCCAGTTCATTGGATTCGGTCCGCACTTAAAATGGGACATCTGAGACATGAGTTCTTTCAAGATATCAAGTTTCATTAAGATCCGATAACCCGTTCGAAAGTTATGCATGCCACTAATTTTCGGACTCCGCCGTCTCCCCCTCCCCCCACGACGGTCGGATCGGGCGAGTGACTGTTTCCGTAATCTGGTCGGGTCTCTGATATGCCTGCCAAGTTCTATCGTCCTAGCCCACCTGGAAGTACATCAACTACGGATCACCGGAATTCCGGAACCCCCCTCCAACTCCCCCCACCAACTCCCCCCACAGTGTCCGAATCTGGTCCAATTCTGTCAGTTATTTATCTAGAGCTTTTGCTAGTTCTTTCCATCAAGTTTCATCCAGATCGCTCCACTCCGAGAGTTTGACACGATTTCCGGCTCCCCCTCCGACTCCCCCTAAGATTCATCGGATCCGGTCCGGACTTGAGATGAGACATCTGAGACACGAGGTCTTACCAGGTATCAAGTTTCATTAAGATCCAATCACCCATTCGAAAGTTACGCATGCCCCTATTTTCTGGATTCCGCAACCTCCCCCTCCCCCCACGATGGTCGGATCGGGCAAGTGACTATTTCCAAGTTAGTTTGGTCGGATCCCTAATACGTCTGCCAAGTTACATCGTCCTAGCGTATCTGGAAGTACCCTAACTCGCAAACACCGGACTAACCGACCGACAGACCGACGGAAAAGTGATTCAGTGTGCCTACTTAGCATATTCTCCAATCAGTCAAATAATAATCAAATCAAAAATTTTTAATCAAAAATAACATATTTATTTAACAATAAAAAATAGCACCGCCACAGATCCCAACCTTCTTGGGCATACTCAGGGCAACCGCAACGTTTTCGTCGCCACCTCGAGATTTGTCTCGAAAATAAATATATATTTAGATAGGAGAAAGCACTGGCAGGAAGATCTCTTGGCAAAATACCTGAAATAGTTCTTTAGAACGTCAGATCTTTAACATTAAGTACGATGTGCCGGCAATAATAACAATACCAGAGGTGTTGATGGGATCCCGAAAATCTAAGATTTGATCTGGACAATTGGGTATTGTCTTCTCCAGATCCAGTCTTCGCCAGGCTAATCATCAAAGAAAACCGAGTTCAGATATTCCATCTATCTTTCAATCTATACCTCTATAGGCCATATCTATTTTGACGATACTGACCGAAACTTCCTGCTTTACTTCTGCCAAATTTGCAGTTTCGCCCGAATTCCGAGGGAACTACTAGTCCAGCAAAAAAAGAAAATTCAGAAACGAATCCAGCGTATTTCCTTATCCCTATAAGAACATCTAATCAACATTAAATAGAACTTTGACTTAAAAAAATGCGGGTGCAACCGTATTCCGGACTAATTATATGTCCGGGTAAATAATGATTGTCATATACAGACTCAGCGTATCTTCTTACCCCTGAATCTAACATCTAATCAAATTCAGGTGAAACTTTTGCTTTTGACATATTTTCTGGTTTTGGCCGGATTCCAGGCGAACTAGTTGTCCGGCGAGAAAATGGTTTCCACCATCGTGCTCAGCATGTCTTCTTATCTCTAAATCAAACATTTAATCAACTCCAAATGAAACTTTTACTTCTAACCAACTTTCAAGTTTTGCCGGATTCCGGACGAACTTGTCCAGCGAGAAAATGGTTTTCACCATCGTGTTCAGCATGTCTTCTTACTCCTAAATCAAACATTTAATCAACTTCAGATGAAACTACAAACTTTTCGGCTTTTACCGGGTTCCGGAAGAACTACTTGTCCGGCGAGAAAATGATTTTCACCGTCGTGCTCAGCATGTCTTCTTACCCCTAAATCAAACATTTAATCAACTTCAAATGAAACTTTTACTTTTAACAAACTTTCCGGTTTTTACCGGATTCCGGACGAACTACTTGTCCGGCGAGAAAATGATTTTCACCGTCGTGCTCAGCTTGTCTTCTTACCCCATAATCGACATTAGCTGTTTAAAAATATTTTGTTTGTCCCTTAATTTGAACCCCACCCCCAAATATAGGGCTACAGATACAGGGCTACGTCTACGAACTCGACCTTACCCTTGACCCAAACAATTCTCACACCAAGTTTCATCAAAATATCTCATTCCCTTCGAGAGTTATCGTGCTAACAGACGGACGGACGGACGGACAACTTTTGCGATGTCCACTTACGTTTTGGGATCCCAATAGACTTACCTCAAGAGTGCTCAATGCCCACCGACTTAGGTCGGACTTCCATGGAAGACGAACAACGCCTTTTCCATGCTCAGTTACCGAAATTAAGGAAAACAGTCCGTCGACGTTGAAACCTCAACCAGTTTTCCACGAGGAACAAATTATGAAATTCGGGCTCATAATTCCAATGAAATTCCTTTGTGCTTTTGGAGCATAGGGGCTCGAGAGAGTGGAACCACCCCCACCCTCCCCGTTCATGAGCAAGTGGTCCCAAACTGACTATGAAAAAAGTTAATTACTAGTTGGAAACTGGACTGTTTTGTCATATGATCGATGATATGCCGTTCTTAATGAATTGTGACAAAGGGGGCATTAGGCTGCTACGATTTGGTTTATTGCACTTGTTATTACCTTGCTAATGGATAAGAGGTTCAAAGGTCGAAGTCAAGCTATTCGTGCAAGATCTTGAAAATTGCTATGGATTTACTGGCGGTTTGTTTACTTGTAAAGCTTTTAAAGTGGGATGATTACAAATTAGGTTATTTCAATACTTGTTTGGTTATTGGGGATGAGAAATGTCTTGGTTCTAAAGCTATTTGTATATAAAATGTGATAAACAATTTACTTTTACACTCCTCGTCTGAGCGCTTGCGCACTTGTTTTAATTCGAATTAATTATTCGAATCCGAGCCAAACAAAAAAGCCTTGTTTTCTTATTTGGTTTGTTATTCTTAAAAATGTCGGGCACCTAGTCGTTTTACTGCTTTGAAATGTTATCTTCATCCGGATTCCAGCAGAACTAACTCTCCCCCGAGTCTGAAACCAATAACATGCTACTGCAGTATAATTCAAGAATAATATAATAATAACATATTAGCAAATTTGATGGAAGGCCGTTAAGTCTCTGGGTTCCCGCACATTTATTCGTCCGATTTAGTCAGCAGCCAGTGCAGTGCCAAGTGCGGGAAAGAAATTCGATAGAGCACCTAATTGAGAATAGTCTTATGAGAGCTTGAGCTTCTTATGGGCACTTTGATTTTTTTTTTTTTTTTGCCACTGCTCTTCTTTTAATGAGATCGAGGAAACCTTTTAGAGGGGAGGAACATTGACACGAAAAACTCGTTGTTAGACCCCCGAGGGAAGCGACGAAGGAAAAATGTAACCGTGGGCGATTGGTTTAAGCAGAAATTTTGAAATGGGGATGACGTAGATGTATTATTTCTAGGTGTACGCTAAGACTGATTTGAATGCTTCGAAGCCACAGCATGGAGTCACTGCCTTTTTGGTCGAGAAAGGGACTGAAGGATTCAGATCTGGACCGAAGCTTGACAAGCTTGGAATCCGAGGATCAAGTACAGGAGAACTGATCTTCGAAGATTGCAAAATTCCGGGTGAGTTCTTGGGTAGTTCAGTAGCCCCTTAATAACCGGTGCATTTAGAAATCTGATTCCGTGGGCGCTGAGGGGTTAAGTGACCTTATTCGGTCGGTTCACAAGACAATATTGGGCTTAGGGCCAGGTACTGTATTTGGTATAGTAGAGTTATGGTTATTTAGACGGTTTAAATTTGAATGTTCATTTTTATTTTAAATTATAGAATGAAAACCCAAAACACCTTTTCAGGTTTTCTCGAGGGCGGCTTTAACTAGCTACTTTAGCTAACTGGTAGTTGACCTTTGTCGCAGCAACTGCATTATTATTATTATTATTATTTATTTGAATCCTTCAAAACTGAAGAGTAATGTATAAAAAGGAACAACAACATGTCAGTCAAACTCACACACACTTACATACTAATAAACAACTGACCGTTAAAGACAAATTAGCCTACTAAATATACAATGAAGTACATGAAAAAAAAAACGAAGCTCAAAATAAACAAACTAAGCAGGGGACTTTTTTGTGAAAAAAGGAAAAAGGTTGTGATGAAGAAGAATGTTGTCAGCCTTTTTATGAAAGTTCTGAATTTTATTATTTAATGTTTCCAAAGGATTCTTCACTTTAAAATTCGAAGTTCGAAGCAGAAATCGGGAAGCCAAGAAGGAATTTAGAGAATTTATAATAAGTAACTTTTAGCGCAGAACGTTCAGAAGGACGGAAAGAAGAAAAGAAAGCAGACAGAAAAAGAATGTGAGGAAGTGCAACAGCCGTATAAATAGAACCAAGAACATCTCTGCGATACATCCCTCGTAAACGAATAACAGCACCGAATGCTCTTCTTATTTTATCTTGCACATGTTGAATAAGGATAAGTTTCCAATCCCTGGTATTAGATGAGTAAGGGATTCCAAGATACATAACTTTCTCAACAGGGCTGAAAACAATCCCCCCACCACAATCCAGAGGGGAATTCTGTTTGGGCAAACTACTAATCACAAAATAATTACACTTTTCAGAACTAATTATTAGACCCTTCTGCCCCAATTTAGACACTAGAATGTTAAAGTTTTCAATTAACTTTTCCTTTGACCGACTTAAAATAATAATATCATCAGCATATGCTAAAAACGTTACATCACGTGCAAAATGTATTAAAGAAGTCTTAAGCGACCGAAGACAATCTGCCAAACATGCATTAAAAATATATGGGGATAAAATTCCACCTTGTCTAACGCCTTTTCAAAATGGCACTGTTCAAAGTCAACGAACGTTCAAATAAACACACCTCTACTGTGTAGTAAATTTGCTCGGTACCTTTAACCGCTATCTCTGAGTCTGATTTGGTGGTGTGATGCACCGACCTAATAGTTTGCAGTTAGCGTGTCCCTTGCGTTAGCCGCTGGGTCCCATACCCGTGTCGCTTTGCTACTAATGATGATACATGCATCCAGTGATATTCGCCGACGCCGTTATTTCACACCTGCCAAAAGTAAATCTCAAGAAACACGCATGACGGACTGCGAATGCTCTCCCCAGAGTGGTTATAGGCACTATTACACAGAAGACGGCAATTATTCCGTTATCTTAAACATAATGATTTTAGCTGCCGCCGTCCCCTCCATAGCGAAAGCTTGTCGAACAATGGTCTATCTAGGGTGGGGAAGGTAGCAGGAAATGAAGGCACGACAAATGAATACAATAATCAAGCCAGTAAATGGTAAGAGAGACGCCGGAACCAGTCAGGTACAGTTTCTATTCATACCAAAATGGAAATGGGGCTCACTTAGTATGGAAAGTATAACCTTGATCAAGAACAAATAATCTGATAGAGCCTCCGTCCCCGTATCTCTGTAATATGACCATGCGGAGTAGAATATAATCTGATAACGTACCCGATGCAAATGAGCGGAGGAGGAGCTACGCAGAACATCATAATTTGTTACCCCTGCAAACAGCTGTATCGCAGCACAACTCCGCAGACGAATCCGAACGCCGTCTGAGTCGTCCTTTACAGCTGATTTGTCTAACAAGGTGCAGACCGGGTTCTCCATCCCTGCAGGCATCCTACGTTTTTTTTTTTGGCTGGCATGTGCAACGTCGAAGGGGGAAGTCAACTCAAGCTCACAGCATGAACGAATGAATATATTTAATAGCCAATTGGCCGTACAAAATACATGAGTTACAATACACTTTACATCACTCAATACTTATCTTTATTTAACTAATACACTCTTTAAGAATTGGCATATTTTAAGTATCTTAGCTTAATTTTTTGTTTCAAGAATATCGGGGAACTTGATAGTGATAGAGTATTGACCTCTAGCTCCACCCAGTTTTATCGGGTATATACTCACTGGTCCTTCAGATTGTTTGTTCTTGCTTAGACGCACTAAACTATGGTCCGACGACGTAACATCTTACATTATAGAAGACATAGGAGACCTAGTATTCTGCTATTTTCTTCGTGTTGGGGAGTGGGGGGGGGGGGGTACAGCAACATAAGGCGTATCCTCGCCTTCCCCCGAGGACTCTTATAGCGGAGCTCCCGCGTTTTTGGTTGTCCCAGGGACTCACTCCCCGAATTCTCGGTAGTCCCCACGGACGGGGAGACCATCACCATCATCAAAAGGGACTCGTTTCGAGATTCGGTTCGATAAGCAGATTTAGGAGATAACAAAGATTTGACGACATTGAGTTTTAGTTTATTAGCATTTTAGTACGACGAGTGCTCTAATTAGGATACAGTAACCATTTGGGGCCACCCACTTATTACATCTCGTTGTTCTCCAGTTTCTATTGCACTTACCTTCCGGCCAAGTGACCGATAACTTTTCCGTCGGTCGGTCGGTCCAGTGACCACGAGTTAGGGTATTATGCTTCCAGATCTGCTAGGACGATGAAACTTGGCAGGCGTATCAAGGGCCCGACCAAACCGACTTGGAAAAGTCACTTCCCCGATTCGACCGTCGTGGGGGGAGGGAGGGGGAATACGAAATATTGAGGCATGCGTAACTTTCGAACGCGCGATCGGGTCTATGAAACTGTATAAGTGGAAAGAACACAAGCCCCGTTTTACGTCCGGAACGGATCTGACAACCGTGGGGGGGGGGGGGAGTTAGAGGAGGGTACCAGAAATATCGTGACACGCTTCGAGTGGATGGATCGGGATGTCACGGGATAAGGTAGCCTACCTCCAGATGTGCTAGGACGATGACCATGCTTTGACTTGAGAATAGTCACCATCTGGGGGGGGGGGGGGGGAGGGAGTAAAAATTCGTTATCTTGAGGCAAGCATAACTTTCGAACGGGGGCATCGGACACAAATGAAACTTGACAGCTGGAAAGAGCTCGGGTCGCGGATGTCCCATTTCGTGTCCGGACCGGATCCGATACTTCTGGGGGGAGGGATTGGAGGGGGAGGGAAATCTCGGGACAGGCTATTTTTAAGAATCTGAAGGCACATAATCGTCTGTGTAAATCTTAGCTGATACCCTTAGCTACTACGGATGCTTGCAAGAGACATATGAGCTTACAGCTCTTGTTTTTGTACCATGACCATATGACCATTATAACTGACGAACTATCTCGTTATGTCTCCGCAGGTCGGGTCGTTATGTACACTGCTCTCCCCAGTCATTCTTAAAAAGCATATAAATTGGACCTGGAGCCAGGCCAGTATCTAGGTTTTTTGGGATCCCAAAACGTAAGTGGAGGGATACCTATGACATCGCAAAAGTTGTCCGTCCGTCGGTCGGTCTGTCCGTCCATCTGTAAGCACGATAACTCTCGAAGGGAATGAGATATTTTTATGAAACTTTGTGTGAGGCTTATTTGGGTCAAGGGTAAGGTCAAGTTCGTAGATGGGCTCTGTAGTCCTACATTTGGGGGTGGGGATCCAAATTAAGGGACAAACAAAATATTTTTAAACAGCTTATTAGACAGTCGATTATGGGGTAAGAAGACATGCTGAACACGATGGTGTAAACCATTTTCTCGCCGGACAAATAGTTCGCCAGGAATCCGGCCAAAACCGGAAAGTTTGTTAAAAGTAAAAGCTTTATTTGAAGTTGATTGGATGTTCGATTTAGGAGTAATAAGACATGTTGAACACGATAGTGAAAACCATTTTTCTGCCGGACAAGTAGTTCGCCTGGAGTCCGGCCAAAACCGGAAAGTTTGTTAAAAGTAAAAGTTTTATTTGAAGTTGATTGGATGTTCGATTCAGAGGTAAGAAGACATGCTGAGCATGATGGTGAAAACCATTTTTTCGCCGGACAAGTAGTTAGCCCGGAATCCGGCAAAATCGGAAAGTCTGTTGAAAGTAAAAGTTTTATTTGAAATTAATTAGATGTTCATTTTAGGGTAGGAAGACATGCTGAACACGATGGTGAAAACCATTTTCTCGCCGGGCAAGTAGTTCGCCCGGAATCCGGCCAAAACCGGAAAATTGTTAAAAGGTAGTTGGTTAGATATCCGATTTAGGGGTAAGAAGAGATACCGAATCCGCGTATGACAATCATTTTTTACCCTGACATTTTGTTCGCCCGGAATCCGGCTGGAACCTGAAAATTTGTTTGAAGTTATATTTTATTTGAATTTGATTAGATGTTCGTTGTAGGGGAAAGAAGATACGCTGAGGTCGTTTTTTAGCTTTCTTTTTTTGCCGGACAGGTAGTTCTGGAATTCGGCCGAAACCGGGAAATTGGCAGAAGTAAGGCAAGAAGTTTTCGTCAAAACAGATATGACTTATAGGGGTAAACACTGACATGCTGAATCCATATCTGAACTTGGGTTTCTCAGATGATTAGTTTTTTGGCCTTAATCTATTTCTGAATTTTAATAGTAAAAATGTTCAAGGAGTCTGTCGAAGACCGGATCTGGCGAAGACGAGACCCAGTTGCCTGGATCAAATATTGAATTCTTGGGATCCCATCGAAACCTTTGGTCTTGTTTCGGAGGGCGAGTGAAGAGCAGAATACTGTTTTCAACTAACCTTTCCCATATATACCTCAGATAACAGATTTAGTGGGGGAATTGCCTACCAACAAGGGAAATAAAGTGTCTAAGAAAAGCACAAAAAATAAGGACTTTGTTCAGTATGTACGTATTTCCTATGCTGGGACGACCTGAAATACTTTCTGCTAGAGTGTCATGAAGTTTCGTAGTTGAGGGTTTCTTTGCTTAGATCGGGGTTTACGACTCCCTGACATCTCGAGGTCCACATCAGAGAAGTTTATATAATTAAACTCAGGAGATAAAACTCGAGCGATCATAGTTCATATTTACATTTTTCGCTTCGTTATGCTGTGGCAGCTAGGATAGTTTTTTTTTCTTGTTTTAGGGATCCCAAAACGTAAGTAGAGGGATTCCTCTGACTTCGTAAATGTTGTCCGTCTGTCCGTCCGTCCGTCCATCTTTGAGCACCATAACTCTCGAAGGAAATAGATATGTTGATGAAACTTGGTGTGAGGATTCTTTGGGTCAAGGGAGAGATCAAGTACGTAGATGGCCCCCAAAGCTGTATAGTTAGGGGTGGGAGAGGAGTTTCAGGGGCGACCAGGTGGCTATACCAACCCCTACCCTACACCTTTATCCATACAGGCAAAAGCTCTGCGCGTCGGACGATCCGCTTTGTTTAATATATGGACGCCGGAGGGAGTCACGTTTCTTGGGTTTAATTAAAGACTATTTACACCCAGCGTACGTATTCTCTGGGCTTATTCATGGTCTCATGGAAGTCTGTCGCGTGGGGGGGGGGGGTCGGAGGGGTTGAGATAAGTTGTTCAAACTTCGTGTGAGGATTCACTGGCGAAGTACAGACCAAGTTGTAGATGGGTCGTTTAGATATTTAGAGGTTTGGTTGAAGCTAAAAATTGTTTCTGACAACAATTTGAGAAACGGGATCAGGGTAAGGAGACATGCTGAATTTAATTTTGAGGTTATCTGACAAATTGCCAAAACCCTCTCAGTGTCATTAGCTCTTTTGCTCTGCATGCAGTTTGCCGGGAATGCTGCTAAAATACGAGGAATTTTGTCAAATAAAGGACATTTCTGAAGTCGATTATAGGATGAGATATTGGAGTAAACGTCCTTGCTGAATCCATATCTGAACTTGGTTTTCTCATCTGATTAGTTGCTTGGCGGTAAGTCGCCAAAAACTCCAAAATGTTAACTTTATTTTTGTACATATTCAAGCGGTGGGTTGTCTATAAAGAGCAAAATGCTAGAGGGGTCTGGCGAAGACTCGGAATCTACAAGATTCGACTGTCGGGATCAAGAAGTCCATTAAATAATACTTTTTTGGGATCCCATCGAAACCATTGGTCTTGTTTGTATATGGTCCTCGGGTTCTGAAACAAATGATGCAATGTATGCATCATTGAAATGATATAAAATGCAAATTTATAAAATGATATATATTTGCACAAAGAGCCCGAGGGCCATGGCCAGGCCCGTATCCAGGAATTTATTTCGGGGGGGGGGGGGGGGAGTTGCCTTTCGGGGGGGGGGGGTGCCTGTGGGTCGGAAAAAGACGACGTAGATCAGAGGGAAAAGCCTATAAAAATGGTTATTTTTGTATGTTTTGGAGGGGATTTCAACCCCCTAACCCCCCCCCCTGGATACGGCCTTGGCCATGGCAATACAGTACAAGAAAAACAAAACAAAAGAAATACATTATCTTTTCAGCAATATTACAATTAAATAAAGCTTTCTCGATGGTTCGTCGAAAGCTTAAGGAATCTTCCCAACTGGCGAACTCCCGTAAAACATTCATCTTTCATTACTTTAACCATCCACTGCTCATCATACACGTTTCTCCAATTAAACACTTTTCCCCGTAAGCCATCCAGTTTATTACATTCACACATCAGGTGCAACACATTCTCATTCATGTCCCCACACATGGGCAGTAGTAAGGACCAATCTGATTAGCCCCTTCCGGCTTCCCACATACCTTTTATTCAAACAATGTTTACACGGATACGTCAGCTCTGATTTTTCATCAGCGATATTTCGGCCCTTCTTGGCAAGGGTCCTCGTCAGGCTGTCAATCTTCTTGTTCAACTTCGGGGAAGGAAACAAACTTGACAGGTTTGTTTCCTTCCCCGAAGTTGAACAAGAAGATTGACAGCCTGACGAGGACCCTTGCCAAGAAGGGCCGAAATATCGCTGATGAAAAATCAGAGCTGACGTATCCGTGTAAACATTGTTTGAATAAATGTTTCAAAGTCAGCTTGGGCTCAAAGAATATTTTTCCCACATACCTCCTCCTATTTCATAGCGGTAAACAATCAGCCCTCATACATATCACTCATACTTATCATCCTTCTTCGACAAACAAGGTGACTCGATCTATGAGTGCCATTTGAGCTTTCAGATTTTGTTAATATTTGAGGAGATCTGAAGAGTCAAGCCGGGTTTCAGTAGGAACTGTATCTGGTGCGGCTGGTGCTTTAAGTGACCTAGAAATTTTCAGTTATAACCTATTACAAGACAGGCGGCACCGTACATTTTGGGGGAATTAGTACACATCTTGAGAAACTTACTCCTTGGACGTT
Organism: Branchinecta lynchi; assembly: GCA_023053575.1. Lineage (NCBI taxonomy): Eukaryota > Metazoa > Arthropoda > Branchiopoda > Anostraca > Branchinectidae > Branchinecta > Branchinecta lynchi. The sequence continues at coordinate 16,594,219 of JAKZAP010000004.1, read as the reverse complement.
TTGCCATAGTGACGTTCTGCCAAGGGGACGTTTTGTCATGGAGACGTTTTGCCACTGGGACGCTTAGCCGGTGGCGTTTCGTCGGTAAGCCCAATAGAGATGCAAACCAAACTTGGAACACTATCATATTTATCTTCATAGTGTGCTCAACGCTAATTTGTGTATAAGCAACATTATTACCGCATCAGCAAAACTGTATCTTTTACCATCAGTTTATGGTTTATGCTTTTAGAATAAAAAGTTGTTTTAGCAGAGCAGACATCTTCAGATCCTTCTTAAACTATTGTTTGTTTTACAACTTGCCTAATTGCGAAACGCTTCAAGCTTTATGAATTTTTCTTTCCTTTCAGCGAAGAATATGCTCGGGTCTTTGAACAAAGGAATTTACGTCTTATTCAGTGGCCTGGATCTTGAAAGATTGGTTTTAGCAGCTGGTCCTGTCGGGTGAGTATAGCCCTTATTCTGGAAACAGGTTTTCTTTGATCTTCAGCTTGCAGGGGATTCCAGGGGGTCCTAAGAGTTCCAGAAATTTTGACGGACTGTCATCGAAAACCATTGTGCCGAATTCTAAGAGTTCTAGGGGCAGAAATTATTTCTGAGAAACTAGCCTTTTTTCGTATGAATCATAGTTTGAATCTTAGCTTTGCTTCACATAAAACGGCCTTTTTGTGCTCTTTACAAGGAGGCAAGACTCGGATATCAGATATTTTTGTTTTGCACCGCAGAACTAATCCAATACGGTAGGGACTAAAATGCCCTGGAAGACTGCAAAACGAGGGACTTCTAAATTCCTCTGTTCGTATTGCCAATACACGGCCAACTTCGCAGGGACTCGGTGTATCCGGTCACGTAGGAGTCGCCTCCGGTTCGAGCACCAGTAGGCCTAATTGCACATTAAGACCTTGACGGTCCTAGATGATTCTATAACTTCAGCCGTCATTACCACAGAAGTAGAAAGTCGAACTTGCTTTCAACAGCAGCAAGTTATTCAATCTCCTCCGCTCTACTAGGTCAAATTGCATTGAAAAAATCAGGGGAGACAGCTTTTCTTCTTGTAAATGTTGTGATTTTCAAGCAGAAATCTGTATAGTCTGATTTTCCGATTTGTATGGCACTTGAGCATACTCAAGTACCATATAGCGATTGTAATTTCTGTCGGTCTGTCCCGGTTTTGCTAGTTTGGGCACTTCCATATATGCTAGGACGATGAAACTTGGCAGGCATATAAGGGACCAACTAGATTAACTTTGAATCACTCACTTCCCTGATCCGGTCATCGTGGGGGAGTGGAGGAATGGGAAATCCGGAAACTAGTAACATGCATAACTTTAGAACGGGTAATCGGACATGCATGAAACTTGACATGTGTCAAGAACAAGTGCTTCAGATGCTCAGTTTCAAATCCGGACCAGATCCGATAACTGGGGAAGGGGGGGGGACTGGATTGGGGCACCGGAAATCTCGTAAAACGCTTCCACATAAGCTAGGACGATGAAACTTGGCAGGCGTATCAGGAAACCAACCAGATTAGCTTGGAAATAATCACTTCCCCGATCCGGCCATCGTGGGGGAGTGGAGGGATGGGAAATCCGGAAAGTAGTAACATGCATAACTTTGGAAGTGCTTCAGATGCCCAGTTTCAAACCCGGACCAGATCTGATAATTTGGGGGGGGGGGTGGAGGGGGCACTGGAAATCTCGTGAAACGCTTCCACATAAGCTAGGACAATGAAATTTGGCAGGCATATGACGAAACCCACCAGAATAACTTGGAAATAATCATTTCCCCGATCTGGCCATCGTGGGGGGAGTGGAGGTATCGGAAATCCGGAAACTAGTAACATGCATAACTTTGGAACGGGTAATCGGACATGCATGAAACTTAAAATATGTCAAGAACAAGTGTTTGTATGTTGAATTTCAAATCCGAGCCAGATCCGATAACTGGAGGGGGGGCTGGAGCGGGGCACCGGAAATCTCGTGAAACGCTTCCACATAAGCTAGCACAATAAAACTTGGCAGGCATATGAGAGAACCAACCAGATTAACTTGGAAATAATCGCTTCCGCGATCCAGCCATCTCGGGGGGAGTGGAGGTGTAATCTTCGATTAAAGACTTATTCTAAATATCAGTCAACTACGTCTATTAATTATTTAAGATCAATGACAGAAATAGTAGCTATACGTTTCTTGTAGTATTTTGTCAACAAAGTAATATTTCCCATACAGTGCATAAACATCCGTCTAGACCAGAGTGGCGAAGGTTCTAGAAACCGTAAACTGTAAACACATAGGCTAAAGGGTTCTTAAAAATATAGCAACAACAACTACAGCTTTCGTATGTTGTCTTGTCTTGGCTTTCAAAGAGTTCAGTTCTCTTGTAAGAATGTAGTTTGTAGGTAAAGTAACCATCTTTTCACATACAAGGTGCTTGTACACAGTAAAAATAAGCAGTAACTTTTAAGTCAGTAAAAATCATTTAAATTATTATTTCTAGTTCATTTTCCTGTCTCTCAGAATAAGGCGATCGTGATGTGATTTTCGATGTAGTCTGGGGAGTGTTAATTATTGTTAAATAAGGGGTTCTTTTAGGAACATCAAAAATTATCAATTAGGGTGGTCCCTTTTATAGGGATAGGCTTCTCAACTCCCTCAATGCGTGCGTGTCTCGGCGTTCTGGGGGTTACCGGTGCCTACGTGCTCTGGTGTCCGAAAGGCATCAGGTCATCTGGGCGTTCCGTGGCTCTGTCAACCGTTCAGTCAGTTTTTCGGGAAGGTCGGCCAGTAGGTGTAAATTCATTGGGACGTAAATTCAGTGGCTTACCGTGATTACTCTTTCGTATCTTTTCATCTTTTTATTTCGTCGCTTCATTTTGTAAATAAAATCAGTTGCCGGTATCTTTTCTTCTTGTATGGTTCTGCTATAATTCCTGGGCGGAGGGGCGGCCTTCCGGGAGGGTTTTGTAATCCGGGGCCTTGCTCGCGCTACCTATTTACTTTCCCCCGTCCACCGTTTATAGAGGGATGGGGAATCCAGAAACTAGAAACATTAATAACTCCGGAACGGATAATTGGACATGCATGAAACTTGACAATTGTGAAGAACAAGTGTCTCAGATTTTCAATTTGAAATCTGGACCGAATCCGAAAACTGGGGGAGGGGGTAGAGGGGGGACCGGAACTCTCGTTAAATGCTTAGGGTCGAGGGATCGGGATGGAACTTGAAGGGAAGAACAAGCATTAACCCTAGATACTTTGTTAACAAAACATGACCGGATCGTGTCACAGTGGAGGGGGTTGGATGGCGTTTTTGCGGATTTCCGGGAAGTACTAGGACGATGACACTTGGCAGACATTAGGTACTCTCCCAGGTCGACTTGAAAATAGTTCGTTTCCCGATCCGATGATCATGGGGGTAATGGAAGGATGAGGAATCCGGAATCTAGTGACATGCATAACTCTGGAACGAGTGATGAGACGTGCATGAAACACGTGCATGAAACACGTGAACACGTGCAAGTGTCAAAAACAAGTGTCTCAGATGATCAATTTTAATTCTGGAACGGATCCGATAACTTCGGGGGGGGAGCTGGAGGGGGGGGGTAGGGCGGGGTTCTGCGACTTATAGGGAAGAACAAGCATAAGCCGTAGATACATATTGACAAAACAGGACCGGATCGTGTCACAGTGGGGGGAGTTGGAGGGGGTTTTCCACAGTTCCGATGGTGACGAGTTAGGGTACTTCCAGATGTGCTATGACCGTTAAACTTTGCAGGCATGTTGGGGACTCTATCAGATTGGCTTAAAAATAGTCCCTCCCCCGATCCGACCATCGTTGGAGGAAGAAACAGTTGTCAGTCAGTGGTATAACCATTTCAGATTTACTAGATCAAACCCATTTTCTGATGAAATGAATATCGGGAGAGAGATCCAGCCTTGAAAACTGCAAACCGTATCTGACAAACATACTAACTGTTCTTACAAGTGCCATATGAGCTTTCAGCTCTTGTTAGTTCGAGCTTTTCTAGGAAGGATGCTTCAATGTTGCACCTTTGGATGGCCCTACTGTCGCATCCAATCCTGCTTTGAACTAGAGATGAACGGGTGATACATACCTTCAGGGGCGTCGCAAGGGGGGGGGGGGTGCGGGGGGTGCAGCACCCCCCCCACCTTTTTGAGATTCGATAACATTTTGCGCCGGAAATTTTGAAAGATTCGGTAAAATTTTGGCTCTGCACCCCCCCCCACCGAAAATGCACTTGCGACGCCCCTGCATACCTTTGCAAATGCTAGTGTGGTACTCGTTTACCCCTTTTAAGCAGAAACACGGTATTTTAAATTCGTCCTCAAGTACACTGTTCTCTGTTAAAGTGGACACTCGCGAACTTGACTGAAGCGCCTAGAACCTATGTTACGTAAAGATCGAATACAAGATACTTTTACCGTGACAAAGAGATCCGAAGTAATTTTCATTAAATTTAGACGCCTAAGACTCCAATTTCGAAGCCTCGCAGACAGTGGTCGGTCCCAGAACGTGGATTAATATTCGCTTGAACGATTCCTGTGTCCCTTCCGGAAATCGTCTCCCGATTTAGCTCCAGTTTGTTTATTTGGTGCTAGCCGGGGGAATGATTTATGCGTCCCATGGTCGGTTACTCTTATAAACCAGTGTCAACGAGCTATTTCAAAGGTCTGCTGGCTCTCCCTCGGCCTTCAAAGAGCCTACAGATTAAACATGTCAGCAGATTAAACATGTAGTTGGGATTCGGCGAAAATTGCTGTTGTTTTTTTGGGACCCCAAAACGTAAGTGGAGGGATACCTATGACATCGCAAAAGTTGTCCGTCTGTCCACACGATGGCTCTCGAAGGGATTGAGATATTTTGATGAAACTTGGCGGGAGGATCCTTTGGGTCAAAGTACAGGTCAAGTTCGAAGATGGGCTCTGTAGCCCTGTATTTGAGGGTGAGGAAGGGGTTTCAAATTAAGGGACACAACAAATATTTTTTTAAAGCTATTGAGATAGTCGATTATGAAGTAAGAAGACATGCTGAGCACAATGGTGAAAACCATTGTGATGTCGGACAAGTGGTTCGTCCGGAATCCGGCAAAAACCGGAAAGTTTTTTAAAAGTAAAAGTTTCATTTGAAGTTGATTAAATGTTTGATTTTGGGGTAAGAAGACATGCTGAACACGAGTGTGAAAACCATTTTCTCGCTGGACATGTAGTTCGTCCGGAATCCGGGAAAAACCGGAAAGTTGGTTAAAAAAAAAGTTTCATTTGAACTTGATTAAATGTTTGATTTAGGGGTAAGAATACATGCCGAGCATGATGGTGAAAAAAATTTGCTCGCCGTACAAGTAGTTCACCTGGAATCCGGCCAAAACCGGAAAATATGTTAAAAGCAAAAGTTTTATCTGAAGTTGATTAGATGATAGATTTAGGAATAAGAAGAGACGCTGAGTCGTATATGACAATCATTTATACCCGGACATATAATTAGTCCGGAATCCGGTTGTACCTGCATTATTTTTAAGTTAAAGTTTTATTTAAAGTTGATTAGATGTTCTTTACAGGGATAAGGAGATACGCTGGATTCGTTTCTGAATTTTCTTTTTTTGCTGGACTATTAGTTCGCTCAGAATTCGGGCGAAACTGCAAATTTGGCAGAAGTAAAGCAGGAAGTTTCGGTCAGTATCGTCAAAATACATATGGCTTATAGAGGTGTGGATAGATAGATAGATAGATAGAATATCTGAACTCGGTTTTCTTTGATGATTAGCCTAGCGAAGAATAGATCTGGCGAAGACAAGATCCAATTGTCTGGATCAAATCTTAGATTTTTGGGATCCCATCGACACCTCTGGTCTTGTTTTTTTTGTTTTTTTTATTGTTTTGCAATGGCCCTTCGGGCTTTTTTTGTAAACATCTATCGCATCATCATATGATATTGTTTGTCAGATGGGTTTGTATGTCCCTTGTCACTAACAATGCATAGGGGGTAGCTGGTTTGAAGGAAAAATCAGAATCACTAAAACCTGGCAATTTCTCGCGTGATTTCTCCATGTTTGTTTTTGGGATCCGAAAACGTAAGTGGAGGGATACCTATGACACCGCAAAAGTTGTCCGTCTGTCCGTCCGTCCGTCTGTAAGCACGATAACTCTCGAAGGGTATGAGATATTTTGATGAAACTTGGTGTGAGGATTCGTTGGGTCGTCGGACCAGTCGAGTTCATAGATGGGCTATGTAGCCCTACTTTTAGGGGTGGGGGAGGGGGTTCAAATTAAGGGGCTAACAAAACATTTTGAAACAGCTAATGTGATAGTCGATTATGGGGTAAGAAGACATGCTGAGCACGATGATGAAAACCATTTTGTCATCGGACGAGTAGTTCGCCCGGAGAATCCGGCCCAAACCGGAAAGTTTGTTAAAAGTAAAAGTTTTATTTGAAGTTGATAAGATGTTCGATTTAGGGGTAGGAAGAGATACTGAAGACGATGCTGAAAACCATTTTCTTTACGGACAAGTAGTTCGCCCGGAATCCGGCCGAAACCGGAAAGTTTGTTAAAATTAAAAGTTTTATTTCGAGTTGATTAGATGTTCGATTTAGGGCAAGAAGACATTTTGAACGCTTATGTGAAAACAATTTTCTACCCGGACATATAGTTCGGCCGGAATCCGGCCTAAACCGGAAAATTGTAAGAAGTTAAAGTTTTATTTCTAGTTGATTAGATAACCGATTTAGGGGTGAGAAGAGATGCTGAACCGTGTGTGACAATCATATTTTACCCGGACATATACTTCGACCGGAATCCGGCTGGAGTCGGCAAATTTGTTATAAGTTAAATTTTTATGAAGTTGATTGGATGTTCAGTACTGGGGAAAGAATACCTAAAGAAACCCTGAGTTCGTTTTTCAGCTTTCTTTTTTCGCCGGAGAAGTAGTTCTGGCGTTCGGCCGAAACCGGGATATTGGCAGAATTGGCAGAAAGTTTTCGTCAAAACAGACGTGACTCATAGGGGTAAACACACATGCTGAATTCATATCTGAACTTGGTTTTCTTAGATTATTAGCTATTTGGCCTTAATCTGTTTCTGAATTTTAGTTGTAAAAATGTTCAAGGAGTCTGGCGATGACTGGACCTGGCTAAGACAAGACCCAGTTGTCTGGATTAGATATTGAATTTTTGGATCCCATCGAAACCTTTGGGCTTGTTACAGAACTGTCAGTTAAATATGATGGATCGAGGAGAAAGACGTATTAAACTACTAGTTCCGTTTATTCAGCAAATGTTATCTGGTGTCTGCTGATGTTACTGACGACAAGGTTGAATCACGCAGACGGTAATTTGTTGGCTTTTCAGAATCATGCAAGCATGTTGTGATACTGCCTTCGAGTATGTACATGTGAGGAAGCAGTTCGGCCAGAGGATAGGCGAATTCCAGCTAGTGCAGGTAAGACAGTGACCCCTCTGCAAGTATTTTTGTAACTAAACCCCTGTGTTCGCTTGTTCGCGAAGTTTCTGCCATCCGTTTAGCCTACGTAAAACCGCTCATCATGTCTGCCGGTTTACACACAGAAAATGGATTGCGACCCCCCCCCCCCCCCCCCACATGAAACTCAAAGTAGATTCTTAATCGCAAAAATGAAAGGTGATAAAATCCCTCATAGGAGTTTGGGATGTGGTAGAAAAATCAGAGCTGGAATTCCCATTTTACAGCAATTTGACTTGTTGAGAGACTAAGTGAACGGAGTCAGAAGCGGAAAGAATTCGGACAATAGGAAAGGAACGCTTATGATTTTTCTTCCATACCTTCACATGATTGGATTTCTAAGAAAGAAGTCTTCATACGTATATTATGCTGAATTCTGTTGCCTACATAAAGTACTGAGTAAAGAAGGGTGCAGCTAGCAATATGCTAGCATATCAGTTTGTCTTCACTCCTTGGTCTTGAATTTCTACAAGATAAATATTTGTGGCTCTTTACTGTCAGAAGTTTCATAACAAACACAAGGATGCGCGGTTTCAACAGACAATACTTGGGATGTTATCTGTTTTCCCGACAAATATTATGCATGAAATGCTGAGCATAACAGGCATTGCTAGGAAGAGCGGACAAACAGGATGTGACTAGTGAATGTATAGGAGACGTACCAAATCTCGAGTTGCATAATTTCGAACGGGTCATCGGGTCTTAATGAAATTTGATATCTGGAAAGACCTCGTGTCTCAGTATGTCCCGTTTCAAGGCCGGACTGGATCCGATGAATGTGGGAGGGGGGGGGGGGGTCAGTGGGGAGAACCGGAAATTTTGTGACACGTTTAGAGCGGAGCGGTCGGGATGAAACTTGGTGGGAAGAACAAGCACAAGTCCTAGGTACATCAGTTGTAGAACCAGATCGGAGTTGGGCACTGTGGGGTGGATTTGGAGTCTTGAATCCTGGTGATCGAGAGTCAAGGCACTTCCAGATGTGCTAGGACGATGAAACGTGGCTGTACTCGACAACATCGACAACGTAGAAATATAAAATATGTAATACTAGATTAATTGGGAACCCGTCACTACGTCCACCCGTCACTACGTCCACCCGTCACTTCGCCTAAAAATTCCGTCAGTTCGCCCACTTTTTCGACAGTTCGCCTAAATGTTAGTTCGCCCAATTTTTCCGACAGTTAGTCCACCCGTCACTAAGCCCACCTTTCACTACGTCCACCCTTCACAACGCCCACTCATCACTACGTCCACCCGTCACTACTTCTGCCCGTCACTACGCCCACCCGTAAATGATCCTCTTGGGTCCCCTTGATCCCGCAAGGGCCCATGATAATTTTTGTCTCAAGAGTTTACCTTACAAATGAAAATTCCTTAAAGTACAAAAATACTTACGAGCAAAATATACATTTTCATGATCCCGATGAGCCCGTCATCATTTTTGCCTTAAGGATTTTGCTTACAGATGAATTTCTAGCGCCCTTAAAGTCGGCATCATCACAGAAAGAATAAATAACGGGAGAATTTAGAACCCGAATAACCTCCATCTCAGCAAGCTAAGTAGTTTTTTTTTGTGATTCTGATTTACCGGGGCTAGAGCTTCGCGTGTGGCCTCTTACATTATCAAGTGTTACCTCTAGAGCAAATGACAGAAAAGGCGGGTGGTTGAAAAAGTACTGATTTCTGCACGGATGATAAAAATAAGCTTAAAAATAATGATAAAAATAATCATAAGCTTTAAAAATAATTGATAAAAGCTTTCATTTCATTGTATCAAATGAACTTATTTTATCACGACCTTTCACAAAGGCGATGAAGCCCAAGGGAATGTGGGATTTGATGACTCAGGGAGCAATTAAGCAACTGGAATGCTGAGGTATAGACCGACACGCATGCATTTAGTTCAGATTCAATAGGATAGTCGTCTCAGACTGTAAAGAATTGCTTCTGGAAAGGTATTTAGTTTGGACAATTTAAGTCATTTAGCTGGCGAAATGTAATCAAAGAGTTATTATATTTTTTTGTTAAGTTGTACTCTCTACACAAAATTTAATGCATGCCATTCTCGTGCAGTTAAGAAAAACGCCGTACAGCATCTCCTCATCTCATTTATCCAGACTGGTGGTAGCTGTGAGTCATGAGCTACTACCAGACTACCACCAGACTGGTGGTAGCTGGTGGTAGCTGTGATTTGTTGGAGGGAGAAGGGCAAAATGTTTACCTCTTTCTGTTTATTTTGAATTCTGCGCACTTTCTTGACGCGACGAACGGCGATCAGAAGAAACAGCACCAATAATTACTCTGTGGTCGGGGCAGGTGCTGGGTAGGTTCCATCCCCGGTAAATGAGAATCGCAAAAAGACCATCAGCTTGATTCAAGTTTTCTAAATTCTCACCTTATTTATTCTTGATCACAAAAGTAGTGCAAAAGTAAAATGCTTTTCACCAGACAGTACATTGTCTTGATTTCCAAGGGCCCATGATCATTCTTATGTCTTTGCTTACGAATTATAAAAAAAGTAAAAAAAATGGCAAATTCCTACTTTCACCCTCTGACCCAGCCATGCAATTGCCATGTGAGCTTCTAGCTCTTGATATCAGACTATACACAGCTTTGTCTATTTAAGCCTTTTCCTAGACCCATTTTCTTCTAGCAAAAACTCGGCAAAATTCAGATAAACCGTTTCTACGCATCAGCAGTAAGAGACCCGTGGAGAGCGTAATGCTCATGGAATTCTCATGGAATGTAGTTACGAAAGTAGGGTGCATCAGCATTATAGGTCAGACATTTTTAGGCCAACTTCGAGGTCATGTAATTCCAAGTTTTCAACCCCTCGTATACTCTTGGCGTTGGATCTAAAGTATTTGCTTGAAACTGATGATAGTGTGAGTATCTACGGAGTGCGAGAGTTTTCTGCTAGACGACGCTGAAATGAAGCTTGAACGCGGCGGGTAAGAAGAAAAGGAACCAAAAAAGATGTACACGCACTAAACATAATACTAAAATCTATACCACGAATCGAGTTACTGTATGGATTGCGCAAGCATTTAAAGCTCTTGCTCGAGCACTCGTTTCCATTTTTACGTATTTTTTCGGTGGGGTTTACTTTTTTGTCTTTTGCTGATAACTCCCTGTTTGAACTATATGTGTACCAAGAACGCGTGCTAGGACCTTCATCGCACCATCCATTTTCAGGCAAAATTGGCTGACATGTATACCAGCTTGAACGCCTGCAGAAGCTACTTGTACAACGTTGCTCGAGCTTGCGACAGAGGTCACATGAGTAACAAGGACTGTGCCGGAGTGATTCTCTATTGTGCTGAGAAAGCCACTCAAGTTTCACTCGATGCTATTCAGTGCCTAGGTGAGTGAAATATTTATATCTTGCAGGGGAGGAAATCGATCTTAGACATTAGGTAGGCTATTCATAAACAGAAAGAAACCGTCAAGCCCGCTAATTCTGGTTCCAGGAATATTGCGTAGGTGATTGTTCAGACCCTCCAGAAAGATTGCTGTGACATGAGTTTCAAAATTGAAACAAATTAGGAGGTATGAAATACGATGCCTCATCTCCTTCTGAGTTGCGAACAAAAAGGAATGAACCTCATTAAGCACTCATTTGTTTGCAGTGGTTCCACTTCTACGGATTTTTCCGTAGATCTACGGAATTTGATGTCTGTCTACGGACAAAAGAACGCAGTTACGGAATCTACGGAATACCTACGGAATCCTATTGAAAATGTTATTTTGTACTAATATTCACCCTTCCCTTACAATATTTACCCAATCTTCTTCTTCTTTAAATCGGCCGAGGTATACGAGTCCGGTATTTCGACGAAAATCGGCCCAGATTTGCATCATATCATCACTGAATCTGTTAGGTTCGTTCCTAAAGTATTTTGTAAAGATGAAAACCCTTACAGAAAAGGAAATTTTGGAGAGCCTTTACTGGCCAGCAAAAGAGAATAAAATTTTCAAATCTGGGCGAAATTTCAATCTTGTACCTGTGAATGATTACGACAGAAAAAGCTGCCGGGTTTTTGCGGTCATGTACTTGGACCATGGGGCTTTTGTGGCCCCTAGTGGCTTACGGAAAATTCTACTGAATCTCAAACGCCATTTACGGATTTTCTACGGAAAACTTCCGACATTTAACGGATTATAAAAAGGAGCTAGTGGAAACACTGTTTGTTTGTAGTATTCGTCTTAAAAAGGAGTTAATCAGACTTATTCGTCATTCTTGATAACATTTCGAGATTAGGCCTCGAATCCACTCTTCCTTATTGGCTCTTTAGATGCTATTTGGAAAATAGCTTTATATTAAACAGAACTTGAAACGCCAGTGGGCATGATCAAGATAGATTTTTAGCAAGAAACTCGGACCAAAAGGGAAATAATTAAGTAATTAATATTTAAAGTGTTACAGCAACCTTTGTTCGGCTTCGCCGACTAAAGTGTTGCGCGCAACACTTTGGTTTTGTTTCTTCGCTAACGGTTAAATGCTGCATTTGTCAACCCATCGAAGTTTCAAAATGGTATGTTCCAAACCATGAAGAATATTTTTCTGAACTAATGACATAATCTGTAATCACATGGTTATCCCGCAGCCTTGAACAAAAAAAAAACAGAATATCGGAAGTAGAGACTAAATTGACTTTGCAGCCAGTTGAACTTTATCCTTTTCAGTCGTGGACATCGTGACTTGTGGAAACTTGGAACATTATCTTATATAACCTATTTGGCATTATAAAGCTACCCATAGCTTTTTAGTTAAAAATACCAAAATACCTCTACTAATTATTGCGTAACATAAATCGTTGTTGTACATTATCATTTGTAATCACATGGTTATCCCGCAGCGTTAACACTTAATTCTAGGTTACAGTGAAAGTCCATCACCATAGGCTATTCTAGCATCTCATGAAAATAGCAATGCTTTAACAATCGATTCTTGAACGACGACATGAACCAAACTTTTCTTATCATCAAAAACACCGGAAACAAAATAGGTACACATTCTAGGAAAATTTGAAAGCCCTTAATCGCCGAATATGATTATGGTGTAAGTGCCGACTGTTAGTTACAAGTCCCTGACTTGTCTCACAGTTGGGTTCCACCTATTCTTTGTTTGAGTGATAATAATTAAACTTGTCAACCCCTGAAAGACTTAATTCTAAGTTAACAGTGATAGATCACGGAGACTCAATATCTTACCCTCAGATTTAAAGAGTTCAAATAAAATGTGCACCAATTTGCACTACTTTCTAGCCCCTTATGAACCCCTTCTAGCAACCAATTCCTACTTACAAGTAAAGTCCATCTCCCCGTGACAGACATAGTACCAAATTAGTTTTCAAAGAATAGGATTAATAGGTACACCAACTAGCAAAAGTTACAAGGCCCTCATCCCCGAAAAAGATTATGGTCCAACAGTCGATTTTTGCTTACAAGTAAACAAAAACAGCCAGTTGAACTTTATCCTTTTCAGTCGTCGACATCGTGACTGGTGGAAACTTGGAACATTATCGTACATAATCTAGTTGGTATTATCAAGCTATCCGTAACTTTTCAGGATCAAAATACCATAGATGCCACTCTGCTAATTATTTTGAAACTATGTCGTTGTTTTACATTATCATTTGTATCCGTTGCGTTAAGACGGTCGGAAACCTCTCACCGCCGAAGATGATTATGGTATAACAGCCAATTCTTACTTGCAAGAGTTACAAGTCCCTGACATGTCTCACAATTGGTTTCTGCCTATTCTTTGTTTGAGTTTGCACCCTACCACTAAACTCCTCCACTAACTCCATGTTACAGTGATAGACCAAGGAGACTAAAATGTGCACCAATTTTCACAAGTTTCTAGCCCCTAATGAACCCCTTCTAGCAACCGATTCATACTTACAAGTCCATCTCCCCTTGATAGACATGGTACCAAATTCTTCTCACGATCAAATACACAGGAAAGAAATAATAGGATTAATAGGTACACCAACTACCAACGTTGCTAACCCCTCATCGCTGAAGATGATTATGGTATAGCAGCCGACTGTTGCTTACAAGTAGGCTACCCTACATGTCTCACAATTAGGATTGGCCTCTTTTTGGTTTCAGTGTGTACCTCACTACTGAAGTTGTCGACCCCTCCAAACTTTCAAACTCTTGTATCTGATGAAGGAATTTTTTACCAGAAAAGCTTATCGAGGTCTACCGAATGCCGTTGAAAAAAAACATTCTATTTGTATTAGTTCAAAAGTTGACTTTTTTGCCGTAGGCCAATTTTCTAATTTCACAACTTAGAAAGGAGCAAAGGATAAGCTTTAATTTCTTCAGCGGTGAGAGAACTTTTAAAGTTAAAGAGGCCCATCTGTGGCCATCTGATTTCATTTATCTTCCTCACTCCCAAGTGTAAGAAACGTAATGATAGCTCAGCTGAAATCACAAACACAAACGGGTAGAAACAATAGACGGCAGCACTTTCGGACTCGTGGGAAAATGACACTTTTTTTATTCTGTAAATTTTTCTATTTATCATTCAAAGAAGATGTATTGGCTGTGAGGCCAGGAAACTGCCGCATTCGCACTTATAGATTTTAATCCATCTTCAGTTTAAAACTGGTGCTTGTCTGCTAAAACGGGGCTTTCCATTCGAATTCAGAAACATGGTTTGGTGAAACGAAAGCTTGGCTGCATAACTTCAGATAGTCCTCTCACTTAACCGACCTATAAAGTCAATTTCCATTGACTTGATAGTCTATCCGCGATTTCTGCTAACTAGCTGGACTGACGACGTGGGGTCACCTCTGCAAGATCGAGAAGACCTGCACAGTCGCAGGTTCTGACAGTCACGGCCATTATGAGCGTATTCCACCCTTCTTACCATAGTTACTACGCATGACTTCTCGGATCCTGGCTTTTTGGCGTCAAGTCTGGAACGAATTTTCCTATTTTCGGTAAAATATCGTGCCGCTGATGGGGCCAATCACTTCACAGAGATCGTAGTTACCACGCTGACTACGCTTCCGAGCGTGGTAAGCAAATAGCTACTATTAGTTACTATTTTGAGAAAGTTGGAACGATCAGCGTAGTAACTTTACATGAGGTTGGAACATAAATAATAATAATAGCTACTATTATTAGAAGGGTGAAACCCGCTCTATATGTTATGAATGAAAGTATTTCGTACTAGTACATACCACACGCTTTCCGAGGCCGCCCATGGGTGAAGGGTTTGTCAACGCCTCACTAATGTTGTGTCAGATCCAGATGGTATGTTGTTTGTATTTGCTAGAACCAACTGCGGTGTCTGTGGTAAGCTTACTTTTGTTGTCGTTATCCTATAAAACGCGGTAATACCTTCTGGGACCGAATCGAAAGGAGTTGTTTCTATGCTCTGTCATTCTCTATGGGATAATTGCACTCGGGTTTCTTTATTGACACGTTCCGAGCTGGGAGGTGTCGGAGACGTTCGTTAATACTTCTTCATATATGGGAGAAAACACGGTCCCTCAGCTTATTATTAGTATGCTAATATTCCCTCAGGACAGGAAAGGAATCTGGATTTGCAGTCCTCTTTATCATTCTTGAGGGGATAAGTACACTCCAGTGTATTTATTCGACACGTTCCAAACTGCAGAGTGGCGAGTCATCTCATTGCCTCTTAGAGCTTAATCACAGTGGGCTCAAAAAGCCGCCTATTCGACAAACAACTGAAACTCCCTGGGGGACTTGAGAATTGATCGGCTTTGTAGCAGCTTGTGGATAATAAGCAGACTGCAATTAGGGTTCCTGTAACATAATTATACACGCCGTTTTGCTCTAATTGATCTCCTGAATTTGAAACGACAGCCTTCAGAATTAGTTGTATCTTTTTCTTTTTTCTACTTTTGTAACCCAAAAAGCCAGGAAATGAGCCAAGTGTGACCAAGCTGTTTGGAACAGAGGAGTAGCTCCTCTTGCCCTTAGGATAGAATAGAATTTATTGCACAAAAAGCCTGAGGCCATGGCAAAAATGGTTACAAAAAAAAAAGAGAACACTTGAACGAAATAGTAGAACTAAACTAAAGGAAATTCTCTCTGTGGGCTAAAGCTATTTTTAGGAACCTTACCAGCCTCTTCAAATCTTGAAAACACTTACTTCCAATAACGCTCATCATCCATACTTCGTCATATATTTTAGTTACATTCCCAAAAATCTCAACCCGCTGGTCACCTAGCTCACGACGGCATTCACACATCAGATGTAACAAATTCTCATTCTCGCTACCACACATAGGGCAAAAGTAGGGACCAGTACGTCCTAATTTATTCCCCAAATATTTCCTCCGTTTTCTCAATGGCAAACAATCAGCCTGGCAACTAATTAAAATTCTTAGATCCACCCACTTAATACCCAGCCTTAAAATAAACCTCTTCCCCCCATGTCTCTTCGGCTGAAGTATAAAACCTTAAAGAAGGTGACAGACTTTTTGCCAGGTGCCATGCTTGAATTTCCTGGTCCAAAAGTCTACCTGCCACCGCACGTGCAACCTCTCCAACAGGTAGTCCTGGTCCATCACCTGCGTTCCACCAAATTGAAAAACCACAATTTTCTAATATGTCCTTAATATTATTTGTCCAAGAGTCTGGCGACTCGTCCCTTATGCATTCCTTATAAGCTGCTTTTACTATTCTAATACGCGGTAATTGCAATAACTTCTCCCATAGCCCTATCATACTTATCCATCGCTTACGCCGTAGGCTTGATAGTCCTAGATCTCCTGTTATGACTACTGTACTCGTAAATTCTCTTAAAATATCTTAGCTGTAGCTGTTCTATCTTCTCACTTCTACCAAAACCCCATACTTCAGAACCGTAATGCATAACAGGGATAATCTTTGTATTAAACACATGCTTCTGTAGCTTCATATCTTCAATCCTACTTAACTTACTCCTAAGAACCATATTTATACTACGTATTCCCTTTTTCCAACTAAAATCAAACTGACTAGAAAATTTTCCATTGAACTTCAACTTACAACCTAGGAATGTAAATTCATCACTATATTCTAGATCTTGACCTTTAAATTTTAGCCGAGGTTCCTGGTCTACCTTACCCCCTTTCCGAAATACCACCACCAATGTTTTCTTAGCATTCAGCTCTAATTCCTTAATTTGAAGGTATTGTTCTAACATATCAAATAATTTACAAATAAGATTGTCGGGAATCTGCAATCAGGGCAATGTCATCTGCAAACAGTAACATACAAAGTGCTATCACGTCTAGGCTTACCGTGGGGGCTCCATTATTCATCATAACGTTTTCCAAATCATTAATATATAAGGAGAACAGTTTCGGCGACAGTGTGCATCCCTGCTTAACACCCTTCCGGGAACGAATTTTACGAGACAAATCCCTGCCTACCCGAACTACAAAATATATACTAGAGTATATTATGAGCCTGACTAGCTTACCAGGCAATCCTATATCCAGAAGGGTCTTAACTAAGAGTCCTCGCTTTACATTATCAAACGCTCCTTTCAAATCCACGAAACCTACGTATAACCTTCCCTTCCTTACAGATAAATGTTTCCTAACTAGAATACTCAACGTGTAAATCTGGTCAACCGTACTATACCCCTCCCTGAAACCTGCCTGGACTCTACTCAACTTATCATTCTTTCCTAACCAATCCTGTAATCTAACATCTATTACTTTACAAAACAGCTTATTCAACGTAGTCCCTAAGTGAATTCCCCTATAATTTTCATGCTTACTTTTATCTCCTTTTTTTAATATGGGCGTGACTACTGAAATATGCCACTGCTTAGGCCAACAAACTTTGTCTACGATACAAGAGAAAATTTGGGCCAACAATGGAATCACATAAACCTTACCCCACTTCCAAAACATCGCGGGTATTCCATCAATACCTCGAGCTGACTTTCCTTTCATCTTTTTTAAAGCCTTCCAAACCTCCTCTTCACCTATTTCTCCTAACAATTCATAATCTTCCTCATTCGCTGGATAATACGCCTGGTTACTCAGTTCCTGTTCCATATTAGACAGAACCGGATCTTCTTCCATACAATCGTCCTCTTGATTTTCAATGTATTCTGGCCAAGAAGCTGCTGGTGGCGTCTGGCTATTAGACGGATGACCTTCAATCATATTTTTTACCCCCTTCCAAAACGCCGAGCTATCCTTACTCTTAAAATTTTTAACCAGCTGGCTCCTCTCCTCCTGCTCTTTTAACCATTTTTTCTTCTTCAACAAATCTTTATATACCTTCCTAGTATTCTTATAACTAATTACTAAGTCATTACGACAACCAGATAGATCCTTCTTCATCAACAAATAACAACGAACTACCTCTTCTCTAGCCTGGGAACATTCATGATCAAAGAAACCCTTACCTCTGCCCTTAGTTATCCGTTTCCTATTACTTTGGGATTTACTTAGTCCTGATCCTACTTCATAAACCTTATCAACGAAGAGAGCTATACCTTGTTCTATGTCTTCTTTCGTTACATCTACACCTAAGTTATCCCAAACTTGTAGTTCTGATAGCTGAAGTTCCACCTGTTTTTGGCTAACTCCTTCTAATGTTAGAGGTCTTCGCACTAACATATCTAAATCTTGCCCATTCTGGAGTATACCTATTTCATTACTTTTCCTCTCAATTTGCAAACCACAAAAACTGAAATACGCCTCCACCGGAACATGATCTGAACCACAAACATTCAATACTCTAAGGTTAACACATCGCGGCCAAAGAGACACACTTACCAATATATACCAATATCCTGGATATTGGCTTATCTCTTAATCTTGATAAATGTGAATTCTTGTCTTACAACCTGTCTTCGTCTACTCCTCTAGTATGTAATGAATTTTCTGTTGTTTCTGTTCTTCTTTTCGGTGGCTAGGGATTACTGTTTCTGATTCTTTAGCTCTCTTCCGTAGACAGATTGTTGCAGATGCAGTGCAAAAAAATCAATTTAGTTATTCAAAAATTGTAGCAAACCGTGGAAAATATAACAGAAGAGCTCTTGGGCGTTTATTCTCGACGTTTTCTGATCATTCTGTTCTTTATTTTTCGGGTATTCATTCTGTTCTGAAGCTAAAAGATTTGAAGAAAATGAAAGTTACGTATTTCAAATTTTGCAAATTTCTGCTTTCTCCGCCACCGTGGACTAGAAATCGGTATTTGGTTAAAAAATATAATGTTACGGATGTAGTTCAAAAGTTCGGTGACCTACACAGAAAGCTTTCTGCGGATGCATTTTGTAAAATAGGCCCTGATCACGGTCTTATTCAATTTTTTGTTGAAGAGGATAGTGTTTAGTTGAAGTTCTTTTTCTTTTTATCGTTTACTCCACTTGTACTACTTGTTTTTATGGCACTTGAGCTTACTCAAGTGCCATATAGCGATTGTAATTTCTGTCCGTCAGTCGGTCTGTCGGTCTGTCGGTCCCGGTTTTGCTAGTTCGGGCACTTCCAGATAAGCTAGGACGATGAAACTTGGCAAGCATATCAGGAACTGGACAAGATTAAATTAGAAATTGTCGCTTCCTCGATCCGACCATCTGGAGGGGAGTGGAGGGAGGGGGAATCCGGAAAAAATAGGAAAAATTAGATATTTTTAGCTTACGAACGGGTGATCGGATCTTAATGAAACTTAATACATGGAAGGACTTCGTGTCTCAGACCCTCCATTTTAAATCCAGACCGGATCCGGTGACACTGGGGGGAGTTAGAGGGGGAAACCGGAAATCTTGGAAAACACTTAGAGTGGAGGGATCCGGATGAAACTTGGTGGAAAGTACAAGCAAAAGTCCTAGATACGTGACTGATATAACCGGAACGGATCCGCTCACTTTGGGGGAGTTGGGGGGGGGGGGGGAGAAGTCCGAATTTGTAGTGATCCCGCGAGTTCCGTGCTTCCTGATGTGCTGGGACGATGGAAATTGACAGGCATGTCTGGGACCCGACCAGCTTAAATAGGAAATCATCCATCTGGGGGGGGGGGAGTGGAGGGAGGGTGAAGCCAAAATTTGAGGTATTTTTTAGCTTGCGAACGGGTGATCGGATCTTGATGAAAATTGATATTTAGGATGACCTCGTGTCTCAGACACCTCACTTTAAATCCGGGCCGGATCCGATGACACTGGGGGGAGTTGGAGGAGGGAACCGGAAATTTTGAGAAACGCTTAAAGTGGAGGGATCGGGATGAAACTTGGTGGGAAAAACAAGCACAGGTCCTAGAAACGTCATTGACATAACCGGACCGGATCAGGGCACTGTGGGGGAGTTGGGGTGGGGAAACGGAAATTTTGAGAAACGCTTAAAGTGGAGGGATTGGGATGAAACTTGGTGGGAAAAACAAGCACAGGTCCTAGACACGTCATTGACATAACCGGACCGGATCAGGGCACTGTGGGGGAGTTGGGGTGGGGGTCCGGATTTCTAGCGATCCCGCGAGTTCGGCATACTTCCTGGTGTCCTAGGGCGATGAAACTTGGCAGGTATGTCAGGGATCCGAACAGATTGACTTGAGAACAGCCATTTCCCCGACCCGACCATCGTGGGGGGAGTGGGTGGATGGGGAGTCCGGAATCTAGTGGCGTGCATAACTTTTGAACGGGTGATCGGATCTTGATGAAAATTGATATTTAGGATGACCTTGTGTCTCAGACACCTCACTTTAAATCCGGGCCGGATCCGATGACACTGGGGGGAGTTGGAGGAGGGAACCGGAAATTTTGAGAAACGCTTAAAGTGGAGGGATCGGGATGAAATTTGGTAGGAAAAACAAGCACAGGTCCTAGACACGTCATTGACATAACCGGACCGGATCCGATGACACTGGGGGGAGTTGGAGGAGGGAACCGGAAATTTTGAGAAACGCTTAAAGTGGAGGGATCGGGATGAAACTTGGTGGGAAAAACAAGCACAGGTCCTCGACACGTCATTGACATAACCGGACCGGATCAGGGCACTGTGGGGGAGTTGGGGTGGGGGTCCGGATTTCTAGCGATCCCGCGAGTTCGGCATACTTCCTGATGTCCTAGGGCGATGAAACTTGGCAGGTATGTCAGGGATCCGAACAGATTGACTTGAGAATAGCCGTTTCCCCGACCCGACCATCGTGGGGGGAGTGGGTGGATGGGGAGTCCGGAATCTAGTGGCGTGCATAACTTTTGAACGGGTGATCGGATTTGAATGAAACTTGTCTGGTGAGCTATCGCATCGGACATTCAGTGTCACGTCCGGGTCGGGTACGATACCTGTAGGGATGGGGGGGGTGGGGGTGGAAAACTCAAGAAACTCTAAAAGCAGAGGGATTGGGACGAAACTTAATGGATGGAACAAGCATTAGGCCTAGATGAAATTGACGGAGCCAGATGGTTTCGGGGCTCTATAGGGGGAGTTGGAGGGGGTTTCCTGGAATTCCGGTAGTCGTGAGTTAGAATAGTTCCAGATGTAAAACGACAACGAAACTTTGCAGGCATATTAGCGACCCGAATTATCTTGACTTAAAAACCTGACACAACTTACCCCCGGAAACTTCCGTTCCTAGATCCGAGCATTTTTCGGGGAGCAAGAGAAGAGAAATATGGACTTCTGTAAATTGCGAACGAGTGGTCTGATTCGAGTGAAACTTCATGGGTGATACGAATCGATGGCCTCGACATGTAAAACATGCGTTCGAACCATATGCGACCACGATTAGGGGAGTTGGGGGTGGGGGGACTTTTGACATGCACAAAAACCAAACGGATGGACCGAATGAGATGCAATTCGACAGTGCCGAGTTTATGCGGCCTAGATTTGTTATTTGGTGTCTGGGCCGGATTCGGCCAAGGTAGGGGGGGGGGGGGTACTGGAAACTTGCAGATAGGCTATGCTCCAATTTCAGTCAAACTTGATGAGGGAATTAAGAGATTGGGCCCGAACCGGCTCCGACAACGTTGGTGGGAAGGGGGGGGGTACCGGAACTTTCCAAAAATGCTCAGATTCGAGTGAAACTTGGTAGATGGTATAAACGAAGATGCTTTAGGTGGTCGATTTTTTTTTATTCCGAACCAGATTCGGCCACGGTAGGTGGAAATAGAGTGAGTACCGGAAATCGTGTAGCACGTCTAGGGATCAAACAAATGGATTTATTGGGATGAAAGTTTGAACAGTCATGTGCATTTGCAATCGAGACGATGCCGGAACTGCTCAGAAATGAGTGAAACTAAATATCCTATTTCTATTTCCGAACCGCCTTTTTGGATGGCGGGTGTATTTTGTGTCGTTTTCATCTACTTTCTTGTACAGCCTACTCGTACAAGTGCCATATGAGCTCGTAGCTCTTGTTTGTAGTTGTGGGTGATAAATAAATAATAATAATAATAATAATAATAGTCAATTACACTGGGTTTATTCCCCGAAAAACAAGTGAACTCCCCACCCTCCAGTTTATCAGTACCTACCCTTCCATTCAAAATCAAAAGACTTTCATTGCCCGCAAAATTCAGTAAATTATTGCCCCATGTGTTTTTTCTTCGTGCCTGGTCCCTACTTATCCTAAGACCATATTCTTCAACGTAATCAACACGCTCGGTCTCATTCACACTACGAGACTGGCAAGGATCCTCAATACCACTTTCTGAGATTTCTAAGTTACGATTTGACGAGGGGCTACCAACTCCCTAAATTGAGGTACAGGTGTGCCCGACAGTGAACGATTGAGTACCAAAGTCGTCGTTTACAATCAAAATTTTGTCAAAACGACGAATCTGCAAATCTTGACTAAAGGCTCATGGACACAAAGTATATTAACTGTAGGCATATTTGCAGAGTAGAGTAACGTAAAAACATATTACAAACAGCAGGGTTCGTGCGGCTCTGGAAATCAGGGAAAAGTCAGGGAATTTTTTTTTGGTCAGGGAAATCAGGGAAAATCGTGAAAAGTTTCAGAAGGTCAGGGAAATTAATGGAAAAGTTCAGCTATACTTATGCATCAAGTTTTTTTTTACTGGAATTTTCTTTTTCGTCGGTTCTCTGTTCAAAGTTTATCAGTTGATAACTCTGTTCTTTGAGCCGTCCCAGTTTGTGGAATGAGCAATCGCATTGTTAATTTCTCGTACAGTTTGAACGGCTTTACGAAGCTGATGGATGTTTTGTTCAGTTTTTATGGCACTTGCCTTCCGGCCAAGTGCCATAATCCGACCATTTTTCCGTCGGTCTTTCGTTTGGTCGGTCAGTCCGGTGTTTGTGAGTTACGGTACTTCCAGATGTGCTAGGACGATGAAACTTGGCAGGTTTCTTGGCCCGTCCAAACTAACTTGGAACAATCACTTGCTCGATCCGACCATCGTGGGGGGAGGGAGGGGAGCCGGAATCCGCAATTTAGAGACATGCATAACTTTCGAGCGGGTGATCGCTCGAGAGGTCTCGTATCTCATATGTACTATTTCAAGTGCGGACCGAATACAATGAATGTGGGGGGGGGAGTAGAAGGGGGTCTGTCTGGAAATCATGTGACACGCTTAGAGTGGAGCGATCGGGATGAAACTTGGTGGGAGGAACAAGCACGAGCCCTTGGTACATCATTGACAGAGCCGGACAGGATTCGTGCACTGTGGGGAGTTGGAGGGGGTTTCCGGAATTCCGATGATTCGGAGTTAAGTTACTTCCAGGTGGGCTAGGACTATGAAACTTGACAGGCAAGTCAGGGACCCGACCAGATTAACCTGGGAATAGTCAACTTCCCCATCAGACCACCGTGGGGGGAGTGGAAGGAGGGGGAATCCGGAATCTTGAGGAATGTATAACATTGGAACGGATGCTCGGATCTTAACTTAACTTGATATTTGGAAAGAGCTCGTGCCTCGAATGACCCATTCAAAGCCGGATCCGATGAATGTGGGGGGGGGGGGCCGGAAATCTTGTGACACGCTTAGAGTCGAGCGATTGGGAGGAAACTTGGTGGGAAGGACAAGCACAAGAACTAAGATACTCTGTGATAGAACCGGATCGAATTTGGGCACTGGGGGGGGGGGGGGTCTGGAAATCGGGCTACCGCGATCTAAGGTATTTCCAGATGTGCTAGGCGATGAAACTTGGCTTGAACATTAGAGACTTGACGGGATTGTTTAGAAATAATCAGTTCTCCGACCCAACGATCGTGGGGGAGTGGGAGGGGAAATCTGGAATCTTGATGTATGTATAACTCTTAAAAGAGTTGTCGGATCTTAACGAAACATGATATTTAGGAAGACCTCATGTCTCGGATGTCCCATTTTAAGTCCGGACCGGATCCGATGAATGTGGGGGGGGGGGGGATCTTGTGACACGCTTAGAGTGGAGCGATTGGGATGAAACTTGGTGGGAAGAACAACGACACGAACTATATACATCAGTGGCAAAATCGGACCGGGTTCGGGCACTGTGAGAAGAGTTGATGGGTGGGGGTCCGGAATTTCGGTGGTCGCGAACTAAGGTATTTCCAGATGATCTAGGGTGTTGAAACTTGGCTTGAACATTACAAACTTGACAAGATTGGATCAGAAATTGTCACTTCTCAGATCCAACCATCCCTTAAAAGTACTAATCCTAACCTTAAAGTACTGATCATAAGCACTAAGTACAGAAAATGCTTTTAAGCAAAGTTTACATTTAACTCAAAGCTGTTAAACTAATTTTTAGCACCCTTAAAGTGCATTTCTTAACCGAAAAGTAAAAAAAATATGTTAACCAAACGAAAGATATTCATGATCCCCAAGGGCCCGTGGTCATTTTTGCCTCACCGGTTTTGCTTACAACTGAGTTTCTTAAAGTACAAACAATAATTTTGAGCAAAATATACCTTTTTTTGATTCCAATGAGCTTATCATCATTTGTGCTTCAGGAGTGTTCATTACAGATGCATTTCTAGCGCCCTTAAAGTGCGCATCATCACGGCCAAATCCATAAATAAAATAGATTTTACGAACAATACATTCTCGTGATTTCCAAGGACCCGTGACCGTTCTTATCTCAAGGATTCCACGAATTACGAGTTCATACTTTAATCCTCTGACCCAGCCTTGCAAGTGCCATATGAGCTTCCAGCTCTTGTTTTTTCAGTAAATGAGTTAATTGTTCACTGAGGTAATCGAAAGGTGTTGGAAAACTGATGGAAAAGGTCAGGGAAAATCACCAAAAAAGGTCAGGGAAGTCAGGGAAAAGTCAGGGAAAAACGTGGAAGAGCAAGCGCACGAACCCTGAAACAGGCTACACAATATATAAAACCCTTGCAAATACTCATAATGAGAGTCCGGAAGTTATTCGATGTTGTGGAAGCTGGGTTGTATCACATCAACCCAAAAGAAGGGAAGCAAATCATTTTACCGGTGTACGACGAATAACCTTGACGTATGTTCAAATATTGCATAAAATGGATAGGTCAGCGACGATGCTTTGGCAGCGCTATTTCTGCCTTCCCTGACAAGGGTTCTCGACAGCCTGACGAGGAACCTTTCCAAGAAGGACCGAATATAGCATACATCGTACCTGATCTGTTTTATACACTATTTGAATATATGTTTCAAAGTCAGCTTGGGCTCAAGGAGTATTTAAACCTGGCACCATTTTTTTTCAAAAATATAGAATTTTTTTGTTAGCTGACTGATTGTAGGCAGATATCCTTGATCTTAGACTCACAACAGTTATCCAGGGCCATCACGAAATGTTAGAAAACACTGAATATGACATTACTTCAATCTGTTTTGCTAGCACGTTCGATTTAGTTAGCCTAAATTTGGCAAGTTAAATAAATTCAGATCAAATTTCAATTTGTCAGGAACTGAAATTCCTAAACAACAAGACGTAAGGTTTCGATGGGATTCCAAAAATCTAATCTTTTATCCAGACAATTGGGTCTTGTCTTCACCAGATCCAGTCTTCGCTAGGCTAATCATCTGAGAAAACCAAGTTCAGATATACCTCTATCAGCCATATCTATTGTGACGATACGACCGAAACTTCCTGCTTTACTTCTGCCAAATTTCCGGTTTCTGCCGAATTCCGAGCGAACTACTTGTCCAGCAAAAAAAGAAAATTCAGGAACGAATTCAGCGTATCTCCTTATCCCTATAAAGAACATCTTATCAACTTCGAATACAACTTTAACTTCGAATACAACTTTAAATTGAACAATCGGATCGGACGAATTAAATGTCCGGGTAAAAAATGATTGTCAATTTCCTGACATCTCAAAGAGCACGACTCCAAGCGTTATATGTAAAATTTGCAGATTTGTTGATAGTGTGGTGAAATTTCGAGAGAGCGATGGCGAAGTTTAGTTTATGTAAAATTATTTTGTTTTGTTGCATTATATGTATTTTCTTGTATACGACCTTTGGCTTTGAATACAATTATTATTATACAGACTCAGCGCCTCTTAGCCCTAAATCTGTTATCTAATCAACTTCAAATAAAACTTTTGCTTTTAACAAATTTTCCGGTTTTGGCTGGATTCCCGGCGAACTAATTATCCGCGTAGACAAAACTTTTCATATAAGTGTTCAGTGTGTCATCTTACTCTTAAATCGAACATCTAATAAACTTCAAATAAAGCTTTTACTTTTAACCAACTTTCCTGCTTTTGCCGGATTCCGGACAAACTACTTGTCCAGTGAAAAACGTGTTCACCATGTCTTTTTACTCCTAAATCGAACATCTAATAAACTTCAAATAAATCTTTTACTTTCAACCAACTTTCCGTTTTTTGCCGGATTCCGGACGAACTACTTGTCCTGCGAGAAAATGGTTTTCGTCAACGTGTTTAGCATGTTCTCTTACCCCATAATCGACTATCACATTAGCTGTTTAAAAATATTTTGTTCGCCCCTTAATTTGACCCCCCCCCCCTAAATATAGGGCTACAGAGCCCTTCTACTAACTCGACCTTAGTCTTGACCCAAGGAACCCTTACACCAAGTTACATCAAAAATATCTCATTCCCTTCGAGAGTTATCGTACTCAAAGACGGACGGACAGACGGACAACTTTTTCGATGTCATATGTATCCCTCCACTTACGTTTTGGGATCCCAACTAAAATCCAAACAGCACGTTCAACCAAGAAGATGGGGGTTTGCCAACATAAGCCTCAAATAAAACAAGACCAAAGGTTTCGATGGGATCCCAAAAACTAATATTTGATTCAGACAACTAGGTCGTGTCTTCGCCAAGCTAATCATCAGAGAAAACCAAGTTCTGATAAACCTATATAAGTCATATCTGTTTTGATGATACTGACCGAAATTTCCTGCTTTACTTCTACCAAATTTCTGGTTTCGGCCGAATTCCGAGTGAACTACTCCTCCAGCAAAAAAAGAAAGTTCAGAAACGAACTCAGCGTATCTCCTTATCCCTATAAAGAACATCTAATCAACTTCAAATAAAACTTTAACTTGTACAAGAAATTATGGTTACAACCGTTTTCCGGACGAATTATATGTCCGGGTAAAAAATGATTGTCATATACAGCGCCTATATCAGCGTCTCTTCTTACTCCTAAATCTGTCATCTAATCAACTTCAGATAAAAGTTTTGCTTTTAACAAATTTTCCGGTTCTGACCGGATTCCGGGTGAACTAGTTGTCCGGGTAGAAAATGCTTTTCACATCAGTGTTAAGAATGTCTCTTGCCCTTGCATCGAACATTTAATCGATTTCAAATGAAATTTTTACTTTTAACCGACTTTCCGTTTTTTGTCGGATTGGAGACGAACTACTTGTCGGGCGAGAAAATGGTTTTCACCATCGAGTTCAGCATGTCTTCTTACCCCATTATCGACTATCACATTAGCTGTTTAAACATATTTTGTTTGTCCCTTAATATGAACCCCCACCCCTACATTTAGGACTACAGAGCCCCAATGAAATGTTGAAATTTTCTTCTTCATCTTCTTCTCTAACATATAATGCGAAGATACTAAATTGACAAAGTCGCAGCAGAATTCGAGCCATCTTTGGAGCAAAATATGCGACTGTGCCCGACAGTTGGTAACCCCTCGCGATATGAAACCTTGGGAATATTAGGGTACTCTCGACTGAAGTTAATAATCCACCGCTCATGCAGAAGAATTATATTTTGTCAAGGTTTCCAGGCTCTTTCAAACTATGCCGGAACACCAGAAATATGTTCACCACATTTCCCCTTCCCCTACGCAGGTAGACGTGTTGGTTTCTGAATAAACAAGACAAAAGGTTTCGATGGGATGTCCAGTCTTGGCCGAATCCCTACACATTTGATATTATTCTAACACAACAGCCACTAAGTCATCCTTTCCAGCTAAAAGCATATCAAACAACCAGGCGAAAAAATCCGGTCATGACCAGGGTTGCGTTCCCCCAACTTAACATTTGTTAACAATCGTTAACTTTACTTCGGTGCGGAGCTAACTGCAGTTTTAACGATCGTTAACTTTTCCCAGTTCTACAATTGTTAACTATTTTGTAACGATGCTCACCGACCATCGTTGCAAAATAGTTAACAATCGTTAAGCTCTGGAACGGAAATTGTTGGTGGGCGGAGCTTAAATTTTGAAATTAGAAACGTGGAACGCAAAAAGTTAACGATTGTTAACAATCATAAGTGGCGGAACGCAACCCAGATTCAGGCAGGATTGTCCATCTGAGGCGAGATTAAACAGTGTTTCCTGATTCACCGTGTCGTCTTTGGGTACACCTGTCTCCTCCAGTCAATTTCGACATCAGAATCTTATTTGACTTCCTCTGAATCTACGGTTTTGGCCGGGCTCCGGCAAAACTACTTGTCCGGTGACAAAATAAAGCTAATATTTGGATTCAACATATGTTGTTAGCCCCTTCTTGATACTCCGATCGACTTGGAACAAATTTTCACATCTGTCAAATTTCCGGTTTCTGCCGGACTCCGGATGAACTATGTATCCAGCGAAAACATTAAGGTCGACTTGAAACAAATTTTCACATCTGTCAAATTTCCGGTTTCTGCCTTAAAACATTAAGGTTCACACATGGATTCAGCTTGCACCTGATGATGTTCCGATCGACTTCAGAATAAACTTAACTCCTAGCAAATTCACGTTTTCGCCAGTTTCCGGTCAGTCTATCCGGCGGGAACATATAGTTCGAATATCCATACTTACCGTTAAATTGACGCTCTAATAGTCCGACGTTTACTCTCTAATAAACTTCAGATAACTAGTTTAAAACCTTAAAAATAAAAATAAAACTTAAAACCTTTTTTGGAAACCTTACCACCCGCTACTTTTACCTTCCCGTACTTTTCCGGCGCAAAAGGGAAATTCAAAAACTGATTTGACATGTCTCTGTATACAACTAACTGTAACTGTATCGAACTGTTATCAACTTCAGATAGACTCTTACTTTTGAGAAGTTTACGGTTTTCCCCGAATTCTGGGCAAATAGTCCGGAGAGAACCGAAGTTCAGTTCTGGATTCCGCGTGAATCCTTGCCCCCAAATTGACTCTCACATTAGCTTGAAAAAAATATTTGATTCATCCTTTCTCCCACCCCTAAATGTATGAGGGTTACAGGGCCCATCTACGAACTTGACAAGTACTTTGGCCCTATAGATCCTCACGCCTAGTTTGGCAAAAATATCTCAACCCGTTTGAGAGCTATCGAAAATTGAAACCAATATGGTCTACGCGCGTGAGACAAGTATAACTAGACCTACGTTGCCGGGGCAACGTGAAGTGTTGCGGCAACCTTTGTCCGGCTTCGCCGACTAAAGTGTTGCGAGAGCAACACTTTGGTTTTGTTTCTTCGCTGTCGGTTAAATGCTGAAATTGTCAACTTATCGAAGCTTTTAAAACGGTATGTTCTAAAAAGAATAATCACATGATCAAAAGCTGTTCTTTAGCGTTGTAAAACCAACAACAAAACAATATCGGAAGAAGGGACTAAATTGACTTGGCGGTCAGTTGAACTTTACCCTTTTCAATCGTAGATATCGTGACGGATGAAAACTTGGAACAATATCTTATATAATCTAGTTGGTATTATAAAGCTATTCGTAACGTCTCAGGACTAAAATACCATAGATGACACTATTAATTATTACAAAACTACCTTATTGTTTTAGATTACCGTATCGTTTGTACCCGTTGTGTAAACAGTTAATCTTCGGTTATAGCGATAGACCATCGATACAAACTTTCTTACCGTCATATTTACAGATATCGAATACAAAGTGCACCAATTTTCAAAAATTTCTAGCCCCTCGTGAACCGATTCTTACTTACAAGTCCCTCTCCCGTGATTGACATCAAATTCATCGGAACAAATAATGGATACACCAGCTATTAAAAGTTGCAAACCCCTCATCGCTGAAGATGATTATAGCATAAAAGCCGTTTTGGCTTTTTAAGAACAAAATTGTTCTTACCATCTAATACACCTGATACAAATAACAGGTATACCAACTAGCAAAAGCTGCAAACTCCTCATTGCCGAAGATGATTATGAGCTAACAGTCGACTGTTGCTTACAGTCGACTGTTGCTTACAAGTCCCTTACATGTCTCACAACTTGTATCGCCTATTTTTGGTTTCAGTGTGTACCTTACTCCTGAAGTTGTCAACCCCTTGAAACTTTCAAACTGGTTTATCTCATGAAGGATTTTTGTTCAAAAAAAATGGATGACATATACTTTGATCAGCTCATCAAGGGCATCGATTGCCCTAACCACAACAAAAGAATATCGGAAAAAGGGACTAAATTGACTTTGCAGTCAGTTGAACTTTATCCTTTTCAATCGTAGAAATCGTGACGGATGAAAACTTGGAACAATATCCTATATAATCTAGTTGGTATTATAAAGCTATCCGTAACTTTTCAGGATTAAAATACCATAGATGACACTATTAATTATTACGAAACTACCTTATTTTACATTATCGTTTGTACCCGTTGCGAAAACAGTAAATCCTAGGATACAGCGAGAGACCATCGATACAAACTTTCTTACCGTCAGTTTTATATAAATCGAATACAATGTGCAACAATTTGCACAAATTTCTAGCCCCTCGTGCACCGATTCTACTGACAAGTCCCTTTCCCGTGATAGACATAAAGTTCACCGGATAAAAATAATGGGTACACCGGCTAGCAAAAGTTTCAAACCCCTCAGCGCTGAAGATTTTTGTAGCATAACAGCCTATTATTACTTACAAGTCCCTTGCATGTCTTACAATTGGGAACCTAATTGTTCTTACCGTCAAATGACAGGTACGCCAACTAGCGAAAGCTGCAAACCCCTTATTGCCGAAGATGATTATGAGCTAACACTCGACTGCCGCGTACAAGTCCCCTACATGTCTCACAACTGGTATCACCTATTTTTGGTTTCAGTGTGTACCTTACTACTGAAGTTGTCAACCCCTTGAAACTTTCAAACTGGTGTATCTCATGAAGGAATTTGTGTACCAAAAAATGGATGACATATTCTTTGATCAGCTCATCAGCGGCTATCGATTGCCGTCGAAAAAAAAATTCTACCTGTCTTAGTTCAAAAGTTGACTTTTTTGCCGTAGGCCAACTTTCTAACGTCACCACTTAGAAAGGAGCAAAGGATAAGCTCTAGTTTCTTTGGCAATGAGAGAACTTCTAAAGTTTAAGAGGTACATCTGATACCATTTCTCTACCGCAAACCCAAGTGCAAAAAAACGAATGATAAACTCAGCTGAAATCGCGTACACAAATGGAACCAAATTGTTCTTACCATCGAATACACCGGAAACAAATAACAGGTACACCAACTAGCAAAAGCTGCAAGGCCCTCATTACCGAAGATGATTATGAGCTGACAGTCGACTATTGCTTAAAAGTCCCCTACATGGCTCATAACTGCTATCGCCTATTTTTGGTTTCAATGTACCTTACTACTGAAGTTGTCAACCCCTTTGAAATTTTCAAACTGGTGTATCTCATGAAGGAATTTTTGTACCAAAAAATGGATGACATATACTTTGATCAGCTCATCAGTGGCTATCGATTGCCGTCGAAAAAAAAATTCTACCTGTCTTAGTTCAAAAGTTGACTTTTGCATGTCTTACAATTGGGAACTTAATTGTTCTTACCGTCAAATGACAGGTACGCCAACTAGCGAAAGCTGCAAACCCCTTATTGCCGAAGATGATTATGAGCTAACACTCGACTGCCGCGTACAAGTCCCCTACATGTCTCACAACTGGTATCACCTATTTTTGGTTTCAGTGTGTACCTTACTACTGAAGTTGTCAACCCCTTGAAACTTTCAAACTGGTATATCTCATGAAGGAATTTGTGTACCAAAAAATGGATGACATATACTTTGATCAGCTCATCAGCGGCTATCGATTGCCGTCGAAAAAAAAATTCTACCTGTCTTAGTTCAAAAGTTGACTTTTTTGCCGTAGGCCAACTTTCTAACGTCACCACTTAGAAAGGAGCAAAGGATAAGCTCTAGTTTCTTTAGCAATGAGAGAACTTCTAAAGTTTAAGAGGTACATCTGATACCATTTCTCTACCGCAAACCCAAGTGCAAAAAAACGAATGATAAACTCAGCTGAAATCGCGTACACAAATGGAACCAAATTGTTCTTACCATCGAATACACCGGAAACAAATAACAGGTACACCAACTAGCAAAAGCTGCAAGGCCCTCATTACCGAAGATGATTATGAGCTAACAGTCGACTATTGCTTAAAAGTCCCCTACATGGCTCATAACTGCTATCGCCTATTTTTGGTTTCAATGTACCTTACTACTGAAGTTGTCAACCCCTTTGAAATTTTCAAACTGGTGTATCTCATGAAGGAATTTTTGTACCAAAAAATGGATGACATATACTTTGATCAGCTCATCAGTGGGTCGAAAAAAAAATTCTACCTGTCTTAGTTCAAAAGTTGACTTTTTTGCCGTAGGCCAACTTTCTAACGTCACGACTTAGAAAGGAGCAAAGGATAAGCTCTAGTTTCTTTAGCAATGAGAGAACTTTTAAAGTTTAAGGGACACATCTGATACCGTTACTCTACCGCAAACCCAAGTGCAAAAAAAAAAAAATTATAAACTCAGCTGGAATCGTCACAGACATGGACAGAAACAATAGATGGCAGCACTTTCGGACCCGTGGGAAAAAGCCACTTTTTTGTCTCTGTAGATTTTTCTATTTATCACTCAAAGAAGATATGTTGGCTGTGGGGCCGGGTAACTGCCGCATATATTTAACACTTATAGATTTTAGTCCATCTTCAATTTGAAACTGGTGCCTGCCTGCTAGCGTGCTAGAACGGCGCTTTCCACTCGAAAGCAGAAACATGGTTTGATGAAACGAAAGGTTCGCTACACAACTTGAGATGGTCCTCTCCGACATAGGCTATACAACTCCACTTCACTTCGCAAACCGTAGGCTCTGGCTCGATGACAAGCAAAAACCATCCTTATTGGCCCCAGGCAAGAGTTCTACGGAGCTTTCCAAAATGTAATGTCATATTCATCAATCCGGCCTAAGGTCCACACTTTCCGTAAAAACCGCACAGGTTAGACCCTTCCCAGTTACCAGGAATAAAATGAAATCGGAGTCATAGGAAAAAAAAAAAAAAAAAAAAAACGAGGACAAAACCAAAGTGTTGCTCTCGCAACACAAATCTTGTGTATTTATTTTTATATGCCGAATTGTCCGATGCCTTTATAAATACATATCGCAAGCTGTCCCACATGAGGACCAGATAGTGATTGTGGCAGTCATCGCCACACCCTCACTCTAGACTTCATTTAAGGAACAGCTGAGCGGAAAAGAGCTGTTTTGCCGCGAAGGAAATTCAGCACGGTATGCCTACTTGTTATTTCCTAGAATTCAAAAGTTTTCACCCTTTTAATCATTCTCTCACTTTTGAAAAACAGACACCGCTTTAATCGTATTTTCTGTATTAGCTTTGGTTCGTTTTGGCGCGAAAACAGGCTAATTTTCAAAAGTGGTTTTCCCAGCTTATAGCGATGAAAATATGAATGTTTGCAATTGAAAACAAGGCCAAAGTGGTAATGGGATCCCAAAGGTAAAATTTCTTCTTCCAGACTATCGGATGTTGTAGATGTCTAATTTTCACCATACATCGAAGACATCTTATGCATCCCCAGTCAACCACTTGAACAGATCCATTAGGTGATCCCTTTGTCTCTGTTCTCCAGTCCAGGCCAGGGTAGCCTACGACCGGAAAAATGCTAGAAGAAACTCGTAGAATTTGTTGGTACATTATGTTCTTTATCTATATTTACAGTACCATATATACCATATATAGAAACTGATCCAGCCTGTTTTCCAAACCTCTGTTGCGGCACCATAATCGATTTCAAGCAAAACTTTTACTTAAACAAATTTAAGGTTTCCGGCGGACAAACTACTTGTCCGACGAGGAAAAAAAACTCGTCTGATATTGATTCAGTAGGCCATGTTTTTTGACCCCTATATCGAAAAGATAATCGATAATCGATGTATTGTTCCTTTCAATCACATTTCCGGTTTTGGTCGAATTTTGGATGAACTAATTTTCCGGCAAGAAAATAAAGCCCAAAAATTAATTCAGCGTATTTCCTTACCCGTATACCACATTTCTAGTTAACCTCAGATACAATTTTTAGTTTTACAAATTCCACGTTACTGATCGAATTTCGGGCGAATACTAGTCCGACGAGAAATTAGAAAAAAAAGAGCATATCTATTTACCCTTATATCGAGTCTAGTCATATTCAGAAAAAAAAATACTTTTACCAGTTTTCCGGTTTTAGCCGGATTCCGGACGTATTATTTGTCTGGTGACAAAATAAGTTTCAGATATGGATCTTATTAGATTTAAAAGATATTTGTTTCTCCCTTAATTTGATAGACTGCCCCCTCCCCCACCTCTAAGTACTATTCAGCTTCTAAGTCCATCTACGAACTTGACGTGTATTTTGGCCTAATGAATCCTCACGCCAAGTGAGTAAGAGTAGCTTATGGTCGGTGTTCAGTTTCCCGCTCTGGACTATACTTTAGGTTGATAGTTTGATGGAACGCGATAAAACGCCATCACGGCAGTATACCTTTAGTTTGGTTATCCTTTGACTGGCGCCTAGAACTAATGTCGCTCATTTGATCTGATAATGCTAGTTTTCGACATTGGGTACAGAAGTCAGAAGTACTTGCCATGAATGAATGAACGGATTTTTTCTCAAAAACCTATGGGACCGTGGCGGAAATACAAAATAAAAAAAATAAAAATGGGCCTTGGTTCTAGGTGACCCTCTACCCCCCCCCCCCCCAATGCAAGTACATAGAAATATGAAAATCTTATTAAAAAGTTCAGTTTTGACAGACATGTTAGTTAAATGTAAACGCTCGCTGGCATCTCGCCTCTATGCGTTGGCTATTTTTAGTATCTGTTTGGTGAGTATCTTCGTAGGAATTCTACCGCATTCAAATGTTACCGCAGAATTATGGACAGTCAGCTTGACCTAAAACAATATTAATTCGTTCTGACACTTTGCAGGTGGTAACGGCTACATTAATGACTATCCTACTGGAAGGTACTTGAGGGATGCCAAGTTGTATGAGATTGGCGCTGGAACCAGCGAAGTTCGACGACTGATTATTGGTCGTGCCTTGAACTCCGAGTACAAATGAAGTCGCTTCTCCACAGGAACTTCCTGCCTCGGTGAATTTAGGTAACGAGTCGAACTGCCAATATTCTATTTCAACGTATTTTTAGTAAACAATATTAAGTAATTACGGATATAAATTCTGGCTCAAAACTTACTCGGTTAGCTTTTCTTCGTTTCTCAGTCTAGAACCCGAATGATTTAAATTAGCAGGACCAGGAGTTCGAATATACGCTGGCTAGTCAGTTGAATTGACCAAGGCGTAGCAGGCTCAGTGGTTAGTATAGAATATAATATACTACCAAAAAGAAACCGAGGGCCATGGCAACAACAGCCGTACAAGACCACTAAATTATAGAAATTACAAACACTCCTCCTCATTCTAAAAATCTCGTTTTACGCTGCATCGCAAGCCTCAAGAAACGTCCAAGTTTTTTCACAGAAAGAAAAGATTCATCCTTCATCATCCTTACCATCCATTCTTCATTATATTTTCTTTCAACACATGCTACCTTCTCCATTCGTTCATTCCACACACTCATACACCGAATGAACTACACTTTCATCCTCATCACCGCACATAGGACAAAAGTAAGGACCAATTCTCTCTTTTGCTTCTCCAATATATTTTCGCCTTTCCCCAAGACTACACCGTGGTTACAAGCCCATATTGACTGTGAATCATGGTTGATGGTGCTAAACAGATGTGCCAGATGTAATTTAGTCCACCGTCCGTGATTGCAGCTTTGTTCTTATAGCTACATCCTGAAGAGTACCCGTACCAAGAAAGGGCGAAATATCCCTTGAATAAATATCAGCTGAATCTCCTTTCACCCTATCTTTACGAAATTTAGTCGAAACAGGACCTATGTAGTCGGGTAACTTGGAGCGTTGCAGCAACCTTTCGTTGGTTATGCGGTCTGCTTTGGCATCACGTCCAGTTGTCTTGCCAAAGAATGTGACGGGAACGGGACACGAACAATTGTATTAAGTCCGCTTACCTGCCTAGTAGAAAGGAAGGAGAAACGGGGAAAACCAGGCACGTCTGGAATCATGCTGAACGTAAAAAAAAATCCGATTTTGCCGGACGCATGTCTAGACCACAGAGTAAATGTCTCTCGTCTGTTTGTGTAACCACTGTGTTTCGGGTCCGGCAAGGGCGTGGAATTCAAAACAAAATGGGAGATATTAACTTCGATCCATACAATTTTTGCTTCCACTCACAAGGTTAGTTAGGGTCACATTTGACTGCGCTAAAAGTCAGTTGAGTTTTATTGTAGTGAAATATCGTCCCGTCTCGGCAAGGGCCTAAAAGGCAAGTTCATTTGCCAAGAATGGCCTTCATTTACGGTATTTGTTAATACCGTAAGGAATGTTTTTCGAATATAAGATTGCTTGATTGATTGATTTACACAATGTCAAAATAATTTGGTTCCATCTTTTCGGTAGGAAATTTTATTTCGTGGTTCCGCTCGATCGAGACTTCTCAGGTGCAGTAAATCCTGGGCAGGTCACTGACTCATGAGTTCCTGCTGTTGCTGGGTTAGCCGTTCCAGTTACGTTGGCTTCGTACTGGAACTTTTCCTTTGAGAAAAACTGTCTGCTTCGAAGAATCATTATTTTTTCTTCGAGCCTCCCTTCTTCGTCTCGCTTTTCTTCGGCTCGCTATCGTCTTTTTTCCTGGAAAAGCGGCAAGGAAACCGATTAACATCGTTTGTAGTGCTTGCGAATACCATTGTCCTGCATCTCTTCCCAGTTGTTGATCAGGGGAGAAAAAAAAGAAAGCAGTTGCTAAGCAATATAGACATGAAACATGATTTTCATAGATAGTGTAGTGAGCTTGAGAGCTTGATCCGTTTCGAAGGGTTTATTTTCTTGTAATAAAAAACTCTTAAACATTTGATGGGATTCCTGGTAGATCGCAAAGTCGGTCGCAAGAAACTTTCTTCCATGTTAAAACATTGGGCTTGTCAGTTTTACATTATTTTTCCATTTTATAAGCGTGCTGTAAAAATAACGAAGGGCAGGTGTCTGAATGTATGACATATGTACGTGTGTATGATAGGCGTTATAGTGTGTGTATGATGTGTCGCCTGACTTGTTTGCCTTGCCGCGACCGACAAAAATGCAAGTAAAAATATCTTGACACAAATTTAGTCAGTCCAAGGAAGCCATGACTGACAAAGTTGGAACGAAAATTGGGTCAGCCGCTTGGCCTCATTAACCTAAACGAATTACAAGAATTTTGATTATTGAACTTCAGGTAAGGTGGTTGGTTGGAATCTTCTGGTAACCTAAATTTAGCATGTTGATTCCTTCAGGCAGTTTCTGCTGCACGAGCGGCCTTTCGGCAGTATTTCAAGGAAACTCTTACTGAACTGAAAACAAAAGCGCAAGAGCGAGAGTTGGGAGGAGTAGGATTTGAACCCGTCCCCTTTGACTTGTCGGGTCAACGCTTTTACCATAATAATATTAAAGCCAACAAAGGCCCATACATCAGCATTCATCGTTAACTTTACTTCGGGGCGGAGCTAACTGCAGCTTTAACGATCGTTAACTTTTCCTAGTTCTACAGTTGTTAACTATTTTGTAACGATGCTCACCGACCATCGTTACAAAATAAGTAACAATCGTTAAGTTCTGGAACGCAAATCGTAGGAAGGCGGAGCTTAAATTTAACAATCAGAGTCTTAGAACGGGAAAAGTTAACGACTTGTTAAAGCACAATGGGCACTTCTAATGCTTTACTTTGTATTAAATGCTTCACACATAAACATTTCCGACTTCCTTTAGAAGGCGCTACGAAAATCGGCCGTTTTCTTGTTATCCCTTGTCTTTACCTCTCTGGCATTTCGGCGATCCAAATCTTAGGAGCTGGGAAACCGTGGCAGGAAATTCAAAAACTCCCAGCAATGCTTGATATAAAAGGATGTATTTGAGATGTCACCAAAGTCAAGCCGCAGATGCAGTTTACCTGATTGTTCTAGTGTTTCATCAGAAGTTCTATGGCTTAAAGTGCCTATTAAAAGTTTTTCTTTGTGGAATAGTGTTGTGAAGCTTGATTAGCTTGCTTTATAAAATGTACCAGAATATTCAATAAGCTTATAAAAATAAAATAGCTACAAAAAATAACCTATTCAAATCTGAATTATGCAAGCTGATTATGCATAAAATAAAGATCTACTAAGTATTATAAGAAACATCACTTTTATCTTTGTCCAAGCTAGTAAATTGAGCATGTACTGGCCCAAAAAATTACGCTTTGAAATATCACAGAGAGGAACTGTTGAAAAAGCTGCTGATCTAGGAGGTAAGCATTGTTCCTAGGTTGTTACAAAGTGGGATTGGGGTAGTTTGATGTGCCAATTGAACTTTAACAATCGTGAAGTGGCGAAACGCAACCTGAGTTTCTTGGTCCTGAAGTACTGAAGTAAATTTTCCGATCAAATTTTCCAAATCTTCGGCATCACCATGTCCATCATTCCAAGCTACCGAGGGGCTTGTGGACAAATGCCAATTAGATCAATCAATCAATCAATCAATATTTTATTTCCGCCAAAGATAGCGAGTAAAAAAGAAATTAATAGACACTGACAAATTTCGGCTAAACACTATAACTCAAAAACTGCCAAAAGATAGCCTAACTACACTGCCGAAAATACTTAAAACTTATCTACAATTTAATTACAGTTTAATAACTGACAAATTGAAAATAAAAAAAAAAACAAAAAAGAATAAAAATATCATTCACGAAAAAACCTGCACAGGTTATGTTGGAGACCTGAAAAATTTGATACAACCCGTTGAAGTTTCTTATTCATTATAATAAGCGGATCTTTAAGATTATAGTATTCCATCATTTGCGTGTTAGAAAAATAACGAGAAAATCGGCATAAAAACTTTCCAAATTTAAAAAATGACGTTTTCATATGCGTTAAATTGCTAAGGGTAAAATACCCTTAGATACAGGCGACAGGAACAGTTATTTCGCTCGAGGCTACCCCTGCCATTGGACCGGTAAATGTTTGGTGGAGATTGGTGGATAATTTGTACAAGGGATTTTTACCGTGACAGACGAACTGTTCTAGATTAAAAATTTATTTCAGCTTGCTATATAAGAAGGTCATTTGCAAGCATCCAAAGCGCGTATTCGCAACAATCTAGTGATTACAACTCCTATCCGTTCGAGAATCCAGAGCACGTAGAAAGTTTTGCAGCTTGGTCAAAATCTGTGATATGGTCTCGTCTGGTTCTGAAAGGCGTACTGTTAGAGAACAGAAAGTGACTGTTTTGTGTACGTTATACGAGGTAATTATCGAAGAAAGTATCCAATTCAGTTTCATTGGTTAATAACTTCAAAGTGGAAGCCCCCGGTTGTAAAAATATATAATCTAACGTTTTTACTTTTACTGTTTGCGGACGACAGTGGTTTGGTCGCAAAATCGGCGGACGAACTTAAAACACCACTTAATTTGGCTGCTGAAAATGTCTAGAACTCGACACTTCACAAACGGAAATTGTAATTTTTCAAAGGGTTAAATCAAATTCTATTTCACTTTTAAGGAATTGAGCTTAAGACATCTACATAGGTTAAAGACCTTAAGTTTCATCTGTCAACAAACAGTAGTTGGCAAAGTCATATCAGAGCAATGGCAACAAGAGTGAAAGCTGCTCTGTGTGCTTTATAGAAACCCTACCATTATGGGAGTAAAGAACCTGCAAATGCATAAACACATATTTAATACGAAAGTTCTACCTGAATTACATCATGGTTCTGAATTATGGGGTCATGAACAGGCAAAATGGCTGGAAACGCTCCAGCTGTAATATTTTAAAAGGGCTTTTGGTCTCTGTATAACCACGCATAGTTTAGTAATGAGGGGTGATTTTGGTATTTTTATTTAAGAAAGATGAGAATCCTGCAAAGGATTTTGGA
The DNA here is from genome assembly GCA_023053575.1 of Branchinecta lynchi. Lineage (NCBI taxonomy): Eukaryota > Metazoa > Arthropoda > Branchiopoda > Anostraca > Branchinectidae > Branchinecta > Branchinecta lynchi. The sequence continues at coordinate 16,554,144 of JAKZAP010000004.1, read as the reverse complement.
TAAGAATAATTGAACTACCTAATGACCGGCTCGTAACGGCAGGTTATGATGAAATGCTTCAAATGGGTAAAAAAATCATCATGGTCTTACATACGTAAACATATACTGAACACAACATGTTTTTCCTTTGTTTGGAATGAAGGCCAAGGTCCGACAAATGACCCTTCCGACTTTTACCGAACTTTTAAGACTCGTTTAGAGCGTGTTCCATCCTTCTACAAATAGTAACTATTAGTTACTATTTCCGTTCCAACCCCTTCTACAAATAGTAACTATTAGTTACTATTTCCGTTCCAACCTCACCAAAAGTTACTACGCTGACCGTTCCAACCTTCTCAAAATAGTAACTAATAGTGACTATTTGCTTACCACGCTCGGGAGCGTAGTAACTACGGATCTCTGTAACGTGATTGGTCGGATTCGCCCGTGGCATGATATTCTGCTGGAAAATAGAAAAATCGTTCCAGCCTTGACGGCAAAAAGCCAGAATTCGTGACGTCATGCGTGGTAACTACGGTAAGTAGGATGGAACACGCTCTTAGATGACCAAGAAATTCAAAAATGGCGGTCTGCATTAGATGAGTCACCGAGTTTAGTTTATTACAGACAAGTTGTTAAAGAGTCTTTCGGTAGTGAATTTGATTTCGAGTCAGGAACACCTTTTAAGTTTTTGAAGTGTTGGATTTAGGTGCGAGCAAACTGTTTCCCGCTATGTGGTGTTAATTCGTGGAATTCTAGGTGTCCGGATGGAGTACGTTTTTGTCTTCGTTGCCATCTTGATGGGGATGGTTTGGATCATTTTCTTTTCAGGTGCCAAGAGCTTTCGCACTTGAGGGGTTCACTATTTTCTAGGAATGGTGGGCAGCTTCTTGGTATCTTACGCTCTACGTCACCAAGAGGGATTGTTTCTTTTGGTAATTTTGTGTAAAAAGCACTCGAGTTGGGAAGTGCTGTTTCTTAGTTTGTTATTTTGTTGAGTTTTTGTTTATCCTGTATATGGCCTTTGGGTTTTTCAATACAGATATATATATATATATATATATACTGACCCTCACTAATTCCCAAGAGATTTTTTTTTAGATTTTTTTTCAAGAGATTTCGAACAGGACCCCCCCCCCCCTCCATCAGCACTACAATGAATCCTTGGGCCATTCTTATAGTGGACAATGAAAACGAATTTTTCATTTACGGAAACTACGGGAGATCCATCAGACTTGTCTGTACAACTCTCAGGACTAGAACTCTTTTGAGCCGTATTGATATTTTGTTCAATGAAGACTGTATTTCCAGACGTTCAGGCTAATCCCAATGATGATTACTTTTTGGATGAATTTTTACAATGACGGTGTCAGCCGCATGTTCCTCCAAGAGAGTAAAAACCTGACAGTTAGATATTGCGAAGCTTGTTCTCCCTATAGAAGAATGAAATAAAATGTCGGCGTAACAATTGAAACTAGTTGCTTTCGAGGTATGGTCACAAGATAAAAGTCAACGAGAAAATAAGGAAAAACACCCTAGTTGTAGGCTCCACGACCCTTGCATTGATTTGCCTGAGTCGAGTTCAGCGCTTCAAAGCGGGCTAGTTTCTGGAAGTCGCCCATTGTCTCGCCATCAACACTTGTGAGCTACTGAGCAGAAAAACTTCACTCTACTTCACAAGCGATGGAAGTTCTTCACTGTCTTTGGAGTAGAAAGTGAGAGCACTGGCGAAACTAGGGGGGTCGTGGGGGGGGGGGGGGGCAGCTGCCCCCCCCCCCCCACGAAAAATCCTGTTGCACCGACAGATGCTTTTATCATTCCGTTTCTGATACCGATAAAAGCTCTGTCGGTAAAACAGGAAACTTCCTGTTGGGAAGTAGTCAGCGTTTGTCGGTTGGCACGCTTTAGCATTCCGTTTCTGATACCGACAAACCTCGGTCGGTAAAACAAGAAACTTCATGTTGGGAAGTAGGCAGCGTTTGTCGGTTGGCACGCTTTAGCATTCCGTTTCTGATACCGACAAAAGCTCTGTCGGTAAGCCAGGAAGCTTCTTGCTGGGAAGTCGGCAGCGTTTCTCGGTGCGGAGACGGCGCTCTGATTCGGTTTCGGTACTAATAAGAGCTCTATCTAACACTTTCCTCATTTCGTTTCCGATACCGACGATAGCTCTGTCGGTAAATTATGAAACTTGTCGTAGGGAAATCGGCAACCTCTGTCGGTGCACGGATTCAATTTTCAGTACCGACAAGAGCTGTTTAGGTAAATCTAAATTCTTGTTTGGAAATCGGCAGTGTTTGTCGGTGCGGAGACGGTGGGCGGATTCCGTTTTCAATACCGGCAAGAGCTCTGATAAAACAGTTTCCTCATACCGTATCTGACACCCATAGAGCTCTGTCGGTAATCAGGCAGCTTATTGTCCGGAAATCAGAATTTTCTGTCGGTGTGGAGATAATACCGACAAAAGCCTTGTCGGGAAATCAAGCAGATAATCGGATCGAAATCCTGATTTGGGTTATTTTTATTTTTCCATATGATGACTGGGAAAAGTCTTGTCGGTAAAATAGGAACTCTCTTTTTCGGTCTGTTTACATCCGCAATGGATAAAAATCTTGTCGTTAAATTCAGTACCCGTGAACTTTTCGTCAGTGATAAGACTTTTTGATGTAATGACTGGAATATTCTCGTCGGCAAGTCCGAAAATACACTAACCAAACACTTCTTCGTTACTTTCTGTTCCTTGACGGTAAACCAACCACACTGGCAAACCTGCTTCCTTGAATTGATCTTGAGTGATATCTCTGCTCCCACCCGTAAACTGTCCTTTTGGGTTATTTGGCTGTACATCAATCGGGGAAATGGTCTACTTTGTCTTGGGAGTTATGAGTTACATATTCCCGTCGGTGATACTCCCACCAACTGGGACCACCGAGGTTGGATAAGGCCAGGATATCTGAATAACACAACTAGGGCACATGGGCGCAGTATCGCCAAGTTTCTCTCTATCACTCAACCTATTTGGTCCCTAAGCGTTTAAGAAAATGTGCAGGACCTAACTCTAATCCCCCCACAGCACTACCATAATAGCAAGAAGTGGTTCGGACACATAAACGGCACGTTTTTGACATCTGCGTCTACCATCTATGAAGCATCACTCGAACGGAGCATTTTCGAAAAGCGTCCAGTAAGCCTCAGAATGGTACCCCTCAGCCCCACCTTCACCCCACGGACGACAGATCCGGTTTGGGCCTCAAATTACGTGACTGAGTCCCATGAATTTTGAACTTTCAAGTTTTATCCCAATCACTCTATCCGTTCGTCCCAACTCGTATTACAGTATTTCCGAGACCTCCTTGCAGCACTGTTCTCTGACGCGGATAAACTGAACATCTTGGGCAATTTTCTGTCGAACCTGAGCACTTTCTAGGGCCCATGAACCCGTTTGGTTTCTGAGAAGTATCCCAAAGCTACTCTGACCCCTATGTTCCACTCAGATGTCGGATTTCGTTTGGACACAGAAGCAGCAAATCTGCTCCCATCAGCCATCTAGTTTCCAGAAAACTAGATTGCCCGTTCACTTCACCTGTACTTTTGGTCCAACGCGTCTATACCAAATTTCAACAAAATATCTAAGCCTAAACCCCTGTGAAAGTTATCATGGTAAAAGACGGACAGTGAAACTTTACCAACCCATATACGCTAACGTTTTGGACCCCCAAAAGTCGCTTAGTTTACAAGCGAAAAAGACAGCCGAGTAAATCTTCAAACAGTGAAGTAATCTGTTGCAGTGTCTTATCTCTTCTTTTCTGGTGTGCAAGAATATTAACTGCATATCATGTTCCTGGATCCATGTGATAACCATTGGTGCCAGGAAGTGAACGGCAAATTCATTAACTTTCATTAGAAAACCATCTCAATTGCTATATTTCAACTCATTATTGCAATGGTTGTAAGATGTGTTTGTGTGGAACTTTTTGTCGGTAAATCTTTAAATCTTGTCGGTAAAATCTGGGCTCCCCCCCCCCCCACGAAAATAGCGCTAGTTTCGCCACTGCGTGAGAGCTATATGTCTTCTCATTACCTTCTGGATCACGTATTTTAGTGTTCAAGATTCACGATTATGATTTAGATTTATGTAGAAAATTACCATAGATACAGGATACAGGGTTAAAGATGAGGGACCTTTAGAAACTAGTCTGCTGAACTGGAATAATGCAAGTATCCGAACATGTTATCCGTGAGTAGCCTATCTGCTAACTGGAGTCCGTTCAGGTACCAAAACACCGTTTAGACGCAATGCAAAAGCGAGGGGACTCCAGGGTGTCTATATCAACTTCTGTCGACAGGGCAGTTCTCGCTTGAACGTTAGCCTACAGATTTCGCTTCCTTTTCCGTCGTTTCATTGTTCATGCAGTCACAGAACATTAAGTGGCATTGGGTAAAAAGAAGGCAGGGAAGGGGTTCTGACAACAAGCACAAAAGTAGCTGCTATATAGATTGTTTGGATACGTTTATTCATGATAGTGACAACAACTGAGCTGTATGTTTAATGGGATGGTATCCTGCCAACTTTCCTACACATACATACATTCCGGTACACGATCAACTGAAGAAACATGCAATCTCCCACTTGTAAAAACTGTTGGTCACATTTTCAGCTATTTTTTTTACTGAACAATGCATCTAAGGCGCGAAGTCTCAAAACATTCATACCACTATAACTACCTCCCACAACCCATAACCTACAGCCAGGGGCGTCGCAACGGGGGGGGGGGGGGGGGTTGCAGCACCCCCCCCCCCACCACCACCTTTTTGAGATTCGGTAAAATTTTGGGCCTCTGTTCGTTATATTTACGGGGATTTGGTAGTTATACAGAATCCTAAATAGGCTATCTGTACAAATCTCTTCGGTATGAATGATCGGGATTCGGTATAATGCCAGTATTCGGTAGTTATCAGGAATTCGGTGAGGAATTTACTGAATTTATTTGGTAATTTTTCGATGCCGGAACTATTCGGTATATTTATGGAGATTCCGTAGTTACACAGGATCCCAAATAAGCTATTGGTTCGAAATTATTCGGTATCACGATTGGGATACGGTAATTTATAATTTCCAGGATTAGGAAGTTGACCACGAATCCTGACTTTGTTCCAGTTTCGACGAAAGTATACATAATATGAATATTGTTCGGTAGTCTTTCGATACCAAAACAATTCGGTATAATAACCGGGATACGGTAGTTATACAGAATCCTGAACATGCTATCGGTCTAAACTTATTCGGTATAATAACTGGGATTCGGTGACTTATTCGTTATAATTGCCAAGATTCGGAAGTTACCACGAAACTCAGAAGAGGTCGACTGAAGCACTGGTCGAAGACAAAAGAGATCATCTGTGATATCATCGATAGTTACTTTTATTTTGGATCTCAAGAAGAATATCTAATCATAAATATATCGAAAATTCCGCCTGCAGCACTTTTCGTAATAATCTCTATTTTGTGGAAGGGCGCGTCATTTGACGTGGCTTTTAAGCCAGTTTTAGGATTGAGTTTTCGAAACATTGAAAGCTGGAATTTGGATGGAAATTAAATTAAATTAAATTCTAGCCTACAGAAAAAAAATAATGGATTTCGAAAATTTTCGCCTGCAGTGCTCAATGTTTTCTATTGACTATAATAGATAGTGGCTGTTACTACAATCATATCCGGCAATATGTTCTCCATTTGCGCTTCGCCAAAACGAAGCTGGCTAAACTTAAACTTATAGTTGGCTTATCGGCGTGCTGCTTTTTATTGTTACTCTTCCTACGTAATCGCTTCTGTCCCGTAATTTAAAGCACCCCCCCCCCCCACTGAAAATGCACTTGCGACGCCCCTGCCTACAGCTCTGCTTTAGTAAGCAAGCACAACAGGCGTATCTAAGGGGGAGGGGGAACTTCCCCCTGGCACGATTTGTTGTCGGCTTACCTTTTCCTTCAGTGAGGCACCGCATGGTCTCGTTTCCTTAAGTTGCATTCCAAATAAGGTATTACGCTGATTTTTAAGCTGACAAGAGCTCTTTAGGTAGTTGCTACCCTCTATGGAGCAAAAACAGTAACAGCGCGAACAGACGTCACCAATCTGACGGGGATTTCTAAGATTTTTCCGACCGTCATAAGTAAATCGGAACGATCATAGCTTGTGGAAAGAAAATAGTAAAGGAGAGTAACTCATTTTCTTATTAACCGGGCGGTCGAAAAAAGAAGCGCAAAGTCGTACCTGATAATACCTCGGTGGAACGTAACCTTAGCGCCAACAGAGAGCTTGTTTGCCAATAATTTACCTGTACGAACACAGATGGTAAATTGTCGGATGACAGCCCCAAAACTTAGGCAGTTTATTAAAGGTCAACAGTTATCCTAAGCTGCTAGAAAAAAGATCAAAGAAGACAAGCTACAGAGGACGGCACAACCAACTGAAAGGAAAAATCCAAAACCATATACAAGAACTGAGCGCGGCGTAAACCAGCTTCGCGATAATATTGGTAAAAAGAGAAAGTTAATACCAAATGTTCCTCTGATTTTTTTTTTTTTTGCTCAGGCTGCAACTTGCAACCCTCCTGGCAGTTATAATATATCACATGACAATGTCAACTATTGCTGATTTTGACTAGAATAGGAAATAAACTCTGGAACAAAAACGCCAACCCTCAATACTACTGATACAATAAATAATCACGGCAGTACTTTCTGCTTTAAAATTCGGATTCTCCCAGAACATCCGCCATGATTTTATTGAAGCTGTAGCTCTGGTAGATCTTCTCCTGGGGCATACCGAGGGAGTTTGCCTGAAAGAGGAAGGGTAAAGTTGTAAGAGTTATAGTAAGGAATTAAATACAGGATATAGATAAAGTTTTATTGACAAAACTCGGTAGTGCTGAATTCGCATCAGATATGTCGACTATTACATTTAACGGGTTAAAATAACTTGAATATGTACAATCATTACAAAAAAACATGTCACTTTGAACCTACCTGTTTCTTGTTAATCTTCTCAGTAAAATATGGTACGAAATAACTAAAATATAGGTTAGTACGACCCTTCACTAGCACCAAGAGGTGCTGGTGCTGCGTCCGTTCTGTCACCGGTGCTGGTTCGGGCAGTATGTCTCTGTTCTTTTCACTGGCAAGGACTGACTTGCCAAAGCGTAAGGCAGCAATATGTATTATAAATATGATTAGCAAGTGTGCAACAATAACTATCTAAAGCATATCAAGGCCTATTCTTCAAAATTGCATTGTCTACTCATACATGGCCTACTTCCTCCCATCTTCCTTCCTGTACACTGATTCAGAGTAGTCAATGAGCGATGAACAACAAAATACCAAGTGTAGTTGCTCCGATGCGAGTCTTTTCTAGTAAGACCACAGGTTTTGATGGGAGAACTATTTATCGGACTTCATCATCCCGACTATCGGGTCTAAAGACTTTCAGATCTACTAGGTTTCTGTATATCTTTAGCATATGTCTGGTCCAGTCCAGATTACGGCAGGAATACCAGTCGCTAGCTGAAAATTGGGAGGATATTTTGATCCTACTTTTTGGGAGCACAAACGTAAGCGGAGGGATACCTATGACTTCACACAAAATGTCCATCTGTCTGTGAGCATGATAACTCTCGAAGTACGCTCCATCTTCAGTTACAACAGTGGGAGGATCCTTTGTGGCTAGGAACAGATCAGGTTCGTAGATGGGCTTTGTAGCCCTACATTTAGGGGTGAGTTTCAGATTAAGGGTCAAACAGAATATTTTTAAAGAGCTAATGAGATAGTAGATGAGGTAAGAAGACTTTCTGAACACGAATATGAAAACCATTTTCTACCCGGACAAGTAGTTCGCCCGGAATCCGGTCAGAACCGGAAAATTGTTAAAAATTAAAGTTTTATTTGTAGCTGATTAGATATCCGATTGAGGGGTAAGAAGAGATGTTGAACCCGTGTATGACAGTCATTTTACCCGGAAATATAGTTCGCCCGGAATCCGGCTGGAACCGGAAAATCTGTTAAATTTTTATTTGAAGTGAGTTCGTCTTTTAGCTTTCTTTTTTCGCCGGACAAGTAGTTCCGGAATTTGTCCGAATTTGTCCGGCTATTTGTCCTTTATCTGTTTCTGAATTTTAATAGTAAAAATGTTCAAGGAGTCTGGCAAATTGTTTGGATAAAATTTTGAATTGTTGGGATCCCATAAAAACCTTTGGTCTTGTTCTCTATCGATATATACACCACCTTTTATAAGTTTATCGGAGTGTTCGTTCTTTGCAAAATTTCCGGTTTACAGTAAAACTTGATCGTACCATTTACTCGGTAATTTGACAAAGCAATCTTCGTATCTCTATACCGACAAATATAACAACATTTATTTCCTGAATAGATCATATAATTACTCTCTACCGTCGGATCGTCACACAATTATTAACACGGTTAAAACTTAATAATCACTTCTCAATAATTACCTTAAAATATGTATATGTATATACAATTGATAACGAATATATCACAAACAGCTGGACAAAGACACTTATTAGAGCTGACGAATTTTCACCGGATTCCGTCGGTAGTAACAATCGAACAGTAAAATGAGGCAGAGAGGATGATTCAACTGTTAGCTTACCGCACTATCGACATTGATATTTCACAGAAAACTTCAGAGAAGACTTTACTTTCCGGTTGGCGAATTCCGCAAGGAAAGGAAGGAACTTGTCCGGCGCGAAGATAATTTTCAAATACGGACTCGGCATGTCTCCTTACTCCCGTATTGACCATCATTAGCTCTCCAGAAACATTCTGTTTTGCCCCTTAATTTGAAACCCCCTTCCCTAAGGGCTAAGATGTATGTCTACGAACTTGACCTGTACTTTGACCCAAAGGATCCTCAAATCAAATTTGAAGATAGTATCTCATCCCCTTTAAGAGTTATCGTGCTAACACATAGACAGGGGACGGATTGCCGAACTTTATGGAGTGTGGCTGTCCCATCACTAAGTTTTTAATCCCAACAAGACCAAAGGTTTCGATGGGATCCCAGAGCTGAATATCGGATGCTGTCTGAATTGTTCGACTTCTTGATCCAGACGATCGGGTATATATACTTACAAGTACAGATCGACTCAGAATGTCACCTACCACATTCTCGACTCTCTAAACGACTTTACCAAGAAATGATCAAGTACTGCCGAAATTTATTTTTTCCGTGATTCCAGCCGCTTGTCGGTCCAACAGGAAACAAAGTGAAGATACCGATCACACCTGCTTTCCTATTCCTATTTTGCTACCCCAACCGACTTCAGACAAAACTCTTGGCTCTTCTCAAGAATATCCGTGTTTTGGCCGGAACGTCTTTTACACCAAAAAAAAAAAGCTTAAAAATAAAAATAAAATAAAGCTAAAAAAAAAAAAAATCAGCTTGTGTTTTTTCATTTGTAGTGAGTTCAAAAGACTTGAAAATAATCCTTTATTTATTTATTTATTATTTCGGAAATCGGTTATTAAAAAGCTTGTCGCATGCTACCCAAGTTTCCAGTTTGGTCCGGATTCCGGACAAACTAAATTTCCAGCAAGAAAATAAAGTTCAGAAAAGGATTCAGCTTGTATTCAACCCTATTACGAGGGTCCATAAGACTTGAGATTTTTAGGTATTGCTACCGAGTTTTAGCCAGACTCCGGACGAATTACTTGTCCGGCGAGAAAATAAGTTTCAGATATGGATTTTGAACGGAATATTGCAACCCATTCGACATTTATCGTGCTAAGAGACAGACAGGCGGACGGACAAACTTTAAGAAGTCATAATTATCCCATCACTGACGTTTTGGTATCCCCAAAACAAGTTGCTGAAAGATCGTAGGCTACACTGTAAAAAAAAATCTTGCAGTATTTGCTACTGAGATTAATCTTGTCTCTAAAAAGATAATCTTATCTCTAGTTCGGACTAATTATCTCAGTAGAGATAAGATTAATCCCAGCAGCAAATACCGCAGTTAACTTTAATCCTTACTCGAAGAAACTTTTTACAGTGTAAACACATTTTGTACAAGTAATGAGAAGATGAGAAGTAAACAAGACCAAAGGTTTCGATGGGATCCAAAAAGTTCAAATTTGATCCAGACAATTCGGTCTTGTCTTGGCCAGGTCCAGTCTTCGCCAGACTCCTTGAACACTTTTACTATTAAAATTTAGAAAGAGATTAAGACCAATAGCTAATCAAATGAGAAAACCATGTTCAGATATGGATTCAGCATGTGTGTTTACCCCTATAAGTCATATCTATTTTCATGAAGCAGATCGAAACTTACTGCCTTACTTCTGCCAACTTTCCGGTATCGGCGAAATTCAGGAACTACTTCTCCGGTGAAAAAATAAAGCTAAAAAACGAATTCACATGTCTCCTTACTCCTACATCCAACCTCTAATCAACTTCAGATTAAACTTTTACATGTTCACAATTTGTCCGGTTTTCGCGGGATTCCGGGTGAACTATTTGTCCGGCGTCATATTCAGATTCAGCATGTCTCCTTACCCCTAATTCGACTATTTCATTAGCTTTTAAAAAAAAATTGTTGTTCCCCTTAATTTCAAACCCCTCTCCCACCCCTAAATATAGAGCTACATAGCCCATCTTCGAACTTGACCTGTACTTTAACCCAAAGAGTTTTCATGCCAAGTTTGATCAAAATATCTCAACCCCTTCGACAGTTATCGTGCGAACAGACGGACAGACGAACTTGCGATGTCATAGGTATCCCTCCACTTGCGTTTTGGGATCCCAAAAATAATAGGTTATAAATTGGAATGTTACACGGCTAAGGGCTTCGTGCTCGTGAGGATTCGTGTTAGTTTCTTTCTTTCCACCAGAGAAAAACAGGGAAATGATGGATTTTTTTTCAGACCCTTCTAATGATATCCTATTATGCACCGCTGTCGCTGCATGACCTCATTTAGGGCTAATACTGAAAACACCAGAATATACAACGAAACCAAGGCGGGATGGATTACTTACGTCGTCAGCAGGATTTTTCTTAGGTCGACCGTCCGGTGCCGGAATCTACAATGATTAAAGAAAAGAAAATAAACAAGAAAGACAGTCAACAGAAGAAGTGCAACTAAAAGCGGAAATGAAACCTAGGAACTGACGATAACGCGATACAAGACGAGGTGAAACTCTGTCGTTGTTGAGTTCACGTTTCAGACGATATTAAACAATATATAAAACGAGTGCAACTATTTCCGACGTTAGAAAATGAGGACATAGCTGCCGAATTTTTGCCGACATGAAGAAGCTACACAAATTGATCTACCGTGCTCTAGGGTGCTAGCTTTATACCTTTGGTGCCTTCGGGACTGTATAAACCTTCGCTACGGGGGGTCGCATTTCTTTCGTCACTTGCTTTTCGTTCTCTTCGATCAGGGCCTGGTAGGTTGGTGACTGATGGGGGTCAAAAGCCTTGACAGAGGGACCCAGGGCAGAGGTTGGTTCCGGCTGCGGCTGTTGCAGTGGGCGGGGCTGGGCGGGTTCAGGGTTCACGGCGGCTGTTGGTTTGCCAAGACTGAAAAACAATAACCAAACCATATACTCCATCATACAAAGTCTCTTGCCCCTTCACGTCAGGAAGTTAGAAATCGGTTGGCCCCAGTTGGCATGATTTCTGACTGTGACAATGAAATGCCCAGATATCCGATTAGTATATTTCTATTCTTTTTCGTATAAAATATGAACATTTTTGGGAAAGAGTGACTACTTTCGACAAATGGTGGAGCTCTGTTCTCTGGTCCACATTCATGCCCGGGGTGAGTATTAAGGAACCCGGAACGAACCGTGTTTCCCTCTCGGTGACTCAACAAGAAATTCTGGCCTACGGCAACAGTGCTAATGAATTCTACACGTAAAGCTATACGCCCATTGTGTTTGAAAACTCTTCATTTTCCCGGTAAATACTGTGATAATAGTTCTCGGCACAATTCAGAGGAGATGTTCAGTGGTTTAAGGTCACTTAAGGTGGAATGCACGAGTACTAAAAAGAGGCATACAAACTAAAAGGGCCCTTTCAGGCTTCAGAGTTAGGGGCAGGAACAATGTTCTAAAAATGCCTTCTTAAGTTTCTGGTCTTAAGAACCGTCACTTACTTCCCTACTTCTATTACTTAATAATCTATTTTATCATTCCTGCCTCGTGTGCCATGCCGTGCCTCTATTTAGTCGATCCCGTCATGCTATCATATGTTCATGGCGTTAAATACAGAAGTCGGATGAAATTTCTTACAGCGATATTTTGACCCTTTTGGCAAGTTTCCTCTTTAGGGTACAGCTAGAAGAAGGAAGAATCTTGCTGGTTTGATTCTGCTGCTACTACCTTGTGGGCTCTTTTTCTAGCAACAGCCCTAAGAGGAGCCTTTACAAGAGGGTCCGAAAGGTCGCTGGAACAAATCTCAGCTGACTAGTCCGTTTGGCGCCATCAAGTTGAGTTCCAATGGTGTTATCCATACTGTAAAAAGTTTTTCCGTATAAAGATTAAAGTTAACTGCAGTATTTCCTTTCGGATTATTCTTATCTCTACGCAGATCAGATCAATACCAAATATAGATCAGATGATTCCGAGAAGCAAATACTCAGTTAACATTAATCTTTAAACGGAGAAACTTTTTACAGTGCAGGTCAAATTTGTGCTGAGGAAATTCAAAATTTCGGGATGGTAGGTTCAGTTCCGTAAACGGAACTGTAAAGGAATTCCGGGCGGGAAAAGTTTTTGAGGGAAAATTTTTTAATGCACTTGGGCTTGTACTTGAGCGAGGACACCGGTTGCGTGCCTTCCCTGGAGTTCGAGAGTTGTTCCACTGTCGGTCTTTCCATTTCTGTGAAGTCTTGTCCTCGTTTGGTTTTGAGATCACTTTTGACGCAGGCGAGCAGGTTTTGCGTTTCTTTCGCCGGTTCTGAATCAACTTGAGCTTTAACTACAATACTCTAAATGACTAAGTCCAAAACATGCCAATGATCCTCAGGAAGAAGGAGCAAGCGTGTCCATACGACTCTAACTCAAAGACTCAAATCGTGTGTCAATCAATCACCGCGATCTTTAGGGGCAGCTGTGACACCACTTCTGCGTTTCTTCCGCTAGCTATCCGGAGATTTTGTATCGGCTAGGAGAGATAGACATCAAGAGTATTCAGGTGAAACCTACCCCTTGAGTACCCCAGTCTGCTGCTGGATCGTCTTAGCAACGTTGTCAGGTGAATAGAGGTTAAGTGGAGAATTGAATTGCTTGTGGACCACCTGGAAGGAAAAGCCATTAATTCCCTTTTGTTTGGAGCCCCTTGTTCCTTACCTCCCTGCCCCCTTTTGTCATGAGGAAAATGTTTGGAAAAGGATGTTAAAATAAGCGGATTCGACTATGCTCTCGATTAAAGGAAGGCGAGCAAAACCGATTCTGGGAAAACAAACCTAAAGAATGAGAAAAAAAGGCTCGCGATAACTTAAAGGACATGTCGTACGTATGATAGTAATCCAGTAATTCTGACAGTACATTGTCAGAAGTTTCACAACAGACAACACAAGGATGCGTGGTCTCAACTCAACAGACAACATCTGGGATGTAATCTGTTGTCGCGACAAAAGTTATGCATGAAAAGTTATGCATAAACATTGCCAGGAAGAGCCAAAAAACCGCCAAAAGAGCATCTGCTCACTTTTTTGTTTGTCGTCATGATGTCGGAAGACTCAGCAGATGCTTTTTTGACACTTTCGGTTCTCCCTGGCAATGCTTGTTATGCATAACATCTCATGCATAATGTTTGTCGCGACAACAAATAACATCCCAAGTGCTGTGTGTTGTCTGTCTGACCCGCGCATCATTGTCTTGTCTGTTATGCAACTTCTGACAGTGTAGTTTTTCCATCTGTTCGCGTTCCAGACATTCTACACTGCGTATATGTATCCTATCTCCTCTGTTAGCATTACACTTATAGTCACGCTTGCCAAGTTTGTTCTCTTTGCGTGACGTATCAGGCTCTCGATCATGTTTCGAAAATGCTTATTGTTCAGGAGACCGATTATGCAAGTTTTGCCAAGCTTGTCATCCTAGGGAAAGGACATGGAAAGAGACTAAAAACAGCCGAAGCCTTGTATAATTTTCTGTGAGCAATGTCTCGGAGCATCTTAGAGCATCGAGTCTCACAGCACCGAGGTGTCCTTTAAAGTTATTAATTCATAACACTCTTTTTCATTCTTTGGAAACTCAAGCGTCTCTTAATGACAGGAGGATCATGGAATCGTAAAAACATTCGTGCGTTCATCTGTGAAAAATAAAAAAGTAATGACCACTTTTTCCCACGGGGAAAAAATGAAACTTGTCCATCTTCAGCCAGGGAAGGTTTATGAATTGGACGTTCGGGGCAATCAAATGACGTTCATTTCGCAGCCGATTTACGGAGATAAATCTGGACTTGCTCGAACTTACATAATTTCCCTTCAGCTCGGATTTCATTCCAACTTTGTTAAATAGGCTAATCTCATTTACTACTAACTTGTATACGGAACAAAAAAAAGGGTTCTTTACTGAACTCTTGTATTAACTAACTGCTTAGTTACACGTTTTCCCAGTTAGCTAGATCGCCCCAGATATTGCCGAGCATAACCCTACAACTTGCTCAATGCTTACTATAAAGATTCTACCCACTACCATCTGTGTTTTATTTTTCTAAATGTCAAAACTAGTTGTGTTAGTTCCGTGTACGTTACAGGGACGCTTGAAAGTTAAGGAAAATAAAGTAAGGCGATATCCATTTTCTCTTCTAGATTGTGTCGATGTCAGCTTTGAGTTTGAGACGAGGGTAAGCAAAAAGTGTGTCTGGCAATTGAATCCGTCTACTTTAAAATTCAATTTCCTGCTAGAACACACATTTTTCCTTTCAAACTGATCCAGAACTAGCCCCATGAGCCTCTGCAAACTAAATGGGTTTTAAAACTAAAGGCGACCTTTTGGGACTACCGATTTCTTTCAGAGAAAACAGGGACAAGGTTTCTTCCCGGAGTTTCTCCGTAAAAACAAAGCCTGTGCTGAGGTGTTATGAATAAAACTTTCAGTCTCAAGCAGACGAAGGTAAACTCGGGAGTCAATGCTTTTGACCTCGTTTGCAAGCGGAAGCGATTCCTGAGTCTACCCATAGGGTAAAAAGCAGATAACTGAAGGCAAAAATCCAGGGGAGGGGTTGAAGCCACCCAACTCCACAATCGAGGGTCACTCAAACTCGCCATTTCTAACTCACCATGAGTTGGTGACCTAATATCTCCCCTATAGCAGAAGGTTGTACCTGAGGTTGCGGGACCGTGTCAGTAACAGGCTCGGGAGCGGCGGTGTCTTCCAATACAGCAGAAGCTTGCTCAAGCTGCAAAGCAGAAGAAGAGAGATGGGTTAAGCACAAGCGGAAAGTAAGAGGAAAATTAATGGTTAGCAACGAGAAGAGAAATGAAAAGAAGCAAGCCTGTAGCGCAAACTCTCTATATTCTTGCAAAGATATACTAAGTCTAATATATATAAATATAAGGCGATTGATACCGGAATCCCGCTCGCAACCCTGTCAAGGCTCGAAGCCAGGGATTTCTTCCCACGCGTGCATGTGAAAATGCCTGAAATACCATGCCTGGATCGCATATGAAATAGTTTTTTGTGTGTGTGTTTTTTATTTTCTAACCAGCCCCTCTCAGTCTTCACACACCATATGTGGGTGGTTCCTTTCTTTTAATATATGAGATGCTCTCACGTCATACTTCGAAAACAGAGATGTCCCTGACTACGCCGTGAACACATAATGACATGAAAGCATATCGAAATCCGGTTTTCTTGAAAAATTGTACCACATAACAAAGCACTGACGATCTCCATGACTACAGTCCGAAGTCGCCTCACAACGACGTCTTTGCCGTCACGCTAGGAAGACAAGATCAACATTTACCGCTAGGATACTGGAATCGTCACGATTCAAAGGATAATTGCTCATTCTTCACAGTCTAACAGTTCTTTGAGAACATTTAGTGGTATTTATTTCACTTTAATGAAGTTTATTAGCGGGTTCAAACACATCGTGTGGAACCTCGTCCTTCAAAGGAGCAACGGCCAAAAGCTCTAGCTACGCAAAATTTCCTGTCCCCTTGTCGGAGATCCCGCGTTCAAGTGAATAAACTGTGTGGCAGCATAAGCCTCCAAAACCACAAGGTAAAGCATTGCTCCACTAGCGGCAGTTCCGTGCTCCAAGTCAGTCAATCAATCATTCATTCTAAAAACCATTCCCAGACGCATGTGATGATTGTTTTTGTGTCATTACAAATCATAATCATTTCCGATTAGGGGCTACAAGCTAAGAATTACCGGTTGTCGCGAAAACAGTTTTTTTTTCGTAACCAAAAATCGGTTCTCCCAAAACATTGGAAATGACGCGAAAACACGTTTCAAATTTGAAGACGATGACGTGATGAAGAAAGATATTTGATAATAAAGATGGAGGAAGAATTTGTTGCTGCAACTGGATCTATATCAGCAGCTGACTGGGTTTTGTGTTCTACCAAGACATGAAAACAATTCTGTCATTAAAGCAGATGCGGGAGGATTATTAAATAGCAGGAAAACAACATAGAACTCGTGGAAGCTTCTACACAAACAGCCTCTAAGCACGAAATGCGATAGGAGGGCTACAAACTCCAGGCCTATGGTGTACATCTGGTCGAGCCTCACACCGGCTTTGATGGTTGCCAAGTTTCTAAGGTTCTGACACGAAATACTAGAGTTTCGAACCGCGGAAATAAAACATGAAGATTCCAAGGCATTTTTCATCTGCGGCGAATTTCTCCTTGTGAGACTCTATACTGCGTGTCGTATTCGGCCTCTCGAAATGTAAACCAGCCAACCTGGGGACTAAGTAAGAGTTCGTGTCTGTCTCTTCTAAGTATTTGTCAACTACAAAGCAGAAGCCTAATTTTGATGCCAAGGAAGCTCTTTCTATGCCACTTTACCTCTTCGTCTGTTCTCCAGCCAGTGTGGGGGTCGAATACTTTCGAATCCTGAAACAGAAGTTAGGGACAAAATTGAAAGAGGGTAAAATCGTGCAGCCACACTAGTGGTAGGTAAGGTCAGAGCGGGAAGGAGAACAACTTACAGAAAAGTCCGGGGACCCACTTTCACCAAACGGGGGAACAAGAGAAGCCTGTCATTGTAGGCTCTTTACTATCTCTTGGAGAAACACACAGTACATGCACCACGAAGCTTTGCTAGTGATAAGGGTAACCCTTGGCAACGGAGAACCTTTCTCATTTCAGACATACTTCATCATTATCCGGAATAAGAAAATAGTTATCAAACAGCAATAAATTATCCTCAATTTTATTATTATTGCTTATTTGGATCCTTCAAAACTGAAGAGTAATGTATAAAAAGGAACAACAACATGTCAGTCAAACTCACATACATTTACAAACTAATAAACAGCTGACCGTTAAAGACAAATTAGCCTACTAAATATACAACTAAGTATATGGAGTATACAGGAGACTAAGTATCCTCGTCTGGTTACACAGTCAGAAGTTTGATAACAGATAACAGAACTTGCATCTTTGTGTTAAATGTCATGTTGGATGCCAACGATATTTCTGTTATGACCCATAGAAGCAGGGGCGCCGCAAGGTGGGGGGGGGGGGGGGGGGTGCAGCACCCCCCTCCAAAAATTGTACTAAAACTATTCGGTTATTTTTTTTTATGTCAGACCATGGTATATTTACGGGGATTCGGTAGTTATAAAGAATCCCGAATAGGCTGTCCGTACAAATATACTCGATATAATGATCGGGATTTGGTATAATTGCCAAGATTTGGTAGTTATCACGAATAGCAACGAATTTACTGAAATTGTTCGGTATTTTCGATGTCAGAAGACTTCGGTATATTTATGGAGATTCCTTAGTTACACAGAATCCCAAATAGGCTATCGACCCAAAATTATTCGGTATCAAAATTGAGATTCGGTAATTTATTCGGTATAATTCTCAGGATTCGGTAGTTCCTACGAATCCCGAAGCTAGGTCCAGCGTCGACGAAATTTACCGACTCTGAATATTAATTACCGTGAATATTAATTACGGTAGTTCTACAACCCGAAAGGCTTTCGGTCCAAAATTATTCGGTATTATAACCGGGAAATTATAACTTGGATTCGGTAATTTATCCTGTATAATTGCCAGCATTCGGTAATTTATCCTGTATAATTGGCAGGATTCGGTAGTTATTACGAAGCCCTAACTTCGGTCCGATTTCGACGACATTTTACCGAATCCCGAATACTGTCCATAATTATTCGCTATATACTTCTCCGGAATTCTGAACTTTGGTCCAATATCGACGTCAATCCTAAGATCCAATAAGCCCCCCCCCCCTTCCCCCCAAACACACACACACACATGCTACAGACAATCGTACTCTCAAGCTGTAGGTTTTGATCTTGTCAGAATATTAGTTATAAAGGTCAAAGTTTATAACCAAAACTTTGAATTTCACAGTCGGGCTGATTTCCGAAATGTTTGCCGAGATGTTTGGCTGCGGCGCATAGTTTCAACATTTTGGGTTCTGTGAAAAATCTTGTATTTTAGCATAGAGGCAGATTTAAAAAAAAAAAAATATGCAGGACAAGGTTTGGACATATCGGTTTTGCCAGGGTTGGTCACCAAGAACCAGGGTGTACGAGTTACTTCAGGATACTTTGGGTTACTTTCCAGGGTTTGCGAAGTTACTTTTGGTGACCAACCCTGGCGGTTTTGTAAGCATTGAGAAGAGGTCAAGTGAAGCACTGTCCACAAAGAAAAGGACTGATCTGTGATTGCATCGGTAGTCTTTACTTTTATTTGGATCCCAAAAAGACGCTCTAATCATAAATATTTCCAAAATCCCGCCTGCGGCGCCTTTCGTGGTATTCTTTATTTTGTGGAAGGGCGAGTCATTTAGCTGGGGTTTTAAACCCGCTTTAGGTTGGGATCTGAGAGACATTAAAAGATAGAATCTGCACGGAAATAGTAAAATTTGGCAGGAAAACGTGAACTTAAAAAAATGTAGTACTGGGTAGCCTATAGTAGCTACAAGCTGCTGCCAGGACGTCGCTCAAACCGGTTTCGATGTATCTGGAAATTCTTTGGGTCTTGCGGTGTTTATTCCACAGTAAAAGATAGAATTTATATGGGAAGTGGTTCAATTTTCCAGAAAAAAAAAATTAAATATACAACATTTGCATGCGGCGCTAGATTTGATAATGTCTTGGGCATAGTAAATAAAAGCTGCTACTGGGATCGTGCCAGACAATATACTGTCCAAGTGGGCTTCGCAAAAACGACGCCTAGTGGCTGTCCAATTATCTTCCATGCTGCTCGTTAGCGTTACTCTGTACCTAATCTTTTCTATTTAATAATTTAAAGCTCAAATTTTGTATTTCTTTTTTTAAGATTCGGTAAGACTTTGTCCCCCCCCCCCCCAACGAAAACGCACCTGCGACGCCCCTGCTTTAGAAGTGTTATGTTGGGAGACACATTTTCTGCTATAACCCTGTTAAGTGTTATTTTATTTATTTCTATCCGCCAAAATCGGCGAAAAGCACAGGAATATACACAACAGGTAGCCTACGCATATTCATGTCTACCAACAATAAACCTATAAACGATGAGTGTTTCACTATAACGGAGCAAAATTAATGTTTAAAAAAGTCAACCGGCTTTTAAGTTATTTCTATCCGCCGAAATCGGCGAATACATTTCAAAGAAAACAAGACCAAAGGTTTCGATGGGATCCCAAAAATTCAATATCTGATCCAGACAACTGGGTCTTGTCTTAGCCAGATCCAGTCTTCGCCAGACTCATTTTTACAATTAAAATTCAGAAACATATTAAGGCCAAATAGCTAATCACCTGAGAAAACCAAGTTCAGATTTGGATTCAGCATGTGTGTTTACCCCTATAAGTCATATCTGTTTTGACGAAAACTTCCTGCCACTTCTGCCAATTTCCTGGTTCCGGCCGAACTCCAGAACTACTTGTCCGGCGAAAAAAGAAAGCTGAAAGACGAAATCAGGGTATCTTCTTTCCCCAGTAATGAACATCTAATCAACTTCAAATAGAAATTTAGCTTATAACAAATTTTCCGATTCCAGCCGGATTCCGGTCGAACTTTATGTCCTGGTAAAATACGATTGTCATAGAGGGACTCAGCATCTCTTCTTACCCCTAAATCGCTTATCTAATCAACTAGAAATAAAACTTTGACTTCCAACAGTTTTCCGGTTTTGGCCGGATTCCGGACGAACTACATGTCCGGGTAGAAACTTGTTTTCACATAAGTGTTCAGCATGTCTTCTTGCCCTAAATCGAACATCTAATCAACTCCAAATAAAACTTTTAATTTTGACAAACTTTCCGGTTTGTAAATACGAAATACTTATCCGTCGAGAAAATAGTTTTCACCATCGTCTTCAGCATGTCTTCCTGCCTCTAAATCGAACATTTAATCAACTAAAAATAAAATTTTTACTTTCAACAAACTTTCCGGTTTGGGCCGGATTCCGGGCGAAATACTTGTCCGTCGAGAAAATAGTTTTCACCACCGTCTTCAGCATGTCTTCCTACCCCTAAATCGAACATCTAATCAATTTCAAATAAAACTTTTACTTTCAACAAACTTTCCGGTTTGGGCCGGATTCCGGGCGAAATACCTGTCCGTCGAGAAAATAATTTTCACCATCGTCTTCAGCATGTCTTCCTACCCCTAAATCGAACATCTAATCCACTTCAAATAAAACTTTTACTTTCAACAAACTTTCCGGTTTTGGCCGGATTCCGGACGAACTACTTTTCCGATGACAAAATGGTTTTCACCATCGTGTTCAGAATGTCTTCTTACCCCATAATCGACTATCACATTAGCTGTTTCAAAATATTTTGTTTGTCCCTTAATTTGAATCCCCTCCCCCACCCCTAAATGTAGAGCTACAAAGCCCATCTACGAACTTGACTGGTCCGACGACCCAACGAACCCTCACACCAAGTTTCATCAAAATATCTCATTCCCTTCGAGAGTTATCGTGCTTACAGACGGACGGACGGACGGACAGACGGACAACTTTTGCGATGTCATAGGTATCCCTCCACTTACGTTTTGGGATCCCAAAAAGCGAATATACAACAACAGGTAGCCTACGCATATTCATGTATTCCGACAATAAACCGATAAACGATAACTATTTCACTATAACGGAGCCAAATTAATGTTTAAAGAAGTCAACCGGCTTAAAAGTGTATTTTCTTTCTTATTTATAACAGTTTTCACATCTTTCATATTTGACGGTACAAAACCGATAAGTCAGCTACATTTTATTATATTTCGGCCCTTCTTGGCAAGGGTCGTCTTCAGGCTCAAGCCACTCAAGCTGGAAAAGCTCATGTTTCAGTTTCCAAAGTCCATTTTCGAGCTTGAGCTGCTTGAGCCCGAAGAGGACCCTTGCCAAGAAGGGCCGAAATATATATAATAAAATCTAGCCGACTTATCCATTTTGCCCGTCAAACATGATTCACAATCAGCCTGGGCTGAAGGAATATCTTTTATATTGTAGTCATTAATCAGTACTGTTTAACGGTTGTTCGTAACTGTTGAACTGACAGAGAAACTTTCCAAAAATAAAATAAAACGTACGAATGCTTGTTCTTTGACGAATCCGTCAGAGTTCAAATCACGAGGATGCAATTAAAAACTAGGTCAAATCACGGAATTAAAAACCCGAACTAAATTTGTCCTACTACAAATATCAGATATATGAACAAATTTTCGGAAATTTCGGCAAATTCTACTCTCGGTCGACTTCACAATGAGCGACCGGGTTGAGGACCAGTGTAAAACGTACGGCAGGGTCGCTTTCACTACCCCACCCCTTTAATTCGCCCACCATTAATGTCACCACTCAAAAAATCCGTCGGTTAGTCTACTTGTCAATTCGCCCACCCGTTGATTCTCCTAACCGCTGCTTCGCCCACCCGTAGATTACCCCACCCGTCAATTCACCAAACGTCCGCCTTCTAAGCGTCGGTTCGCCCACTTCTATAACCCGTCGATTCGCCCAATGTTAAAATCCGTAGATTCACCCACTTTTAAAATCCGTCGATTTGCCCACTGTTAAAATCAGTCGATTCTCCCACTTCTCAAAACCTACCTCTGACCCAGAGCGGCTCTTATCACTGAAGTCGGTAGAAGAAATCGACTTCAGTCCCAGGGGAGTAATTAAACAAACAAGGATCAGAACTGTCCCATGTAAATAAGTGTGAAAACTAGTCAGTACAGCTTGAACAAGAATGATCAGAAGCATGTCAGACCTTATGCTGATAACGAAAGAGGAAATAGAGAGGATGGACAATTCGGAAAATCGACGAGTGGACGAACTGACGAATTTTAGGAGTGGGCGAATCGGCGGGTTTTTTAGATGGACGAACCTACGGAATTTAGGAGTGGGCGAATCGATGGATTTTAAAGTTGGTGAATCGACGGATTTTAAAAGTGGGCAAATCGACGGATTTGAGGAGGGGGCGAATCGATGCTTAAGTAAACAGATGTTGGGCGACTTGAGAGTAGGCGAATCGACAGGTATAGGAATCAACGGGTGGGCGAATCAGCGTGTAGACGAATAAGTGGTGGGAAAACCAGCGGGTGGGCGAATCGACGAATATTTTGGGTCATCTGACGGGTGGGCCAACTGTCGGAAGAAGTGGGGGATGTGACGGATTTTTTTGAAGAAATGACGTGTGGACGAATAGACGGGTCTCCCCCGAAAATTTTCGATATATCCGATAAAAGAGCAACATTCGGATTGTAAATGACCGGCATAAAGTAAAATGTCATCAGTAAAAAGCAATCCACGAAACAAGAATCTCCCATTGGTGAATAAAAGTGCTATGAATAAAAGATAACATTGAAAAATAATAACTAAACTTCATAACGTCTAATACAAGAACGCGCAAGCACATGTTTAATGTTACCAAACTTCTGACAATGTAGGCGAATAAAACGATTATTTCCAAGGCGAATTTACTAATTCGTCGCTTCTTTATTCTCTAGGGATCTAAACAAACACCTCGCTGGGAATAAACTTGACCATGGGCCAGCAAATCAGTTCCTTACTGCCAATAAAGCTTCCCACGCGGAAAAGTAACCTGAACTCACCAACACACATTCTGAGGGTCCAAACACCACAAGCGGATGAAAGTTGGTTATAAGAACGAAAGCGGGGTACGCCACGAGCGTTAACAACGGGTATATATCGAGGATCCAGCTTATTAAACCATGGTAAATATGCTTGCTAGTTCGGATTCAAAATGGCTGACATGTGCCAAAAATAATGTGTGGTTAATTTCAGACTCTATTTGTTCAGAATGTAATATGTTCCTGTAGACCACTTCTCTTCAAAGAACTGCTTCTCTGTAATTAGTTTCTTTTTCTGTGTTTTTATTTATTTTCTTTCATTTACTCCGCTTTTTCGAAATGGCGGGTTACAAATAAATTACTTATTACTTACTTACTTACAGCAACTGTTTCTTTAAATGAAAAAAAAAAATGGTTTCTCTCCGATCTGTCGCCGTTATTTTTTCAGTTCATGTTTTCTCATTCCGACGATTCCAGAATTTCGAAATAGCTGAAGTTCCTATCCAGGAGCTCGGTAACTACCATTGATAGTTATTGTTAGTGGGGAGATAATTTATTGGAGCAAAGAAAAATACAGATTTTGTTTTACCTTCTGTTGGAGTAGCGACTCGTTGACAGACCTCATGACCGGGTGTGGCGGAACGGGGCTGGACGTCGGTGTAGTCTGGAACGCGTAGCTTGGCTGCAAGCGTAAATATGACTGCGTGGGAGCGGGTGCGTCTCTTTTCACTTTGGCAGATGGCACCACGAGAGGCAAAGTTCTATAGGGCTGAAACAAATAAGAAACTTCAAATCCATGCCGTAAGATGATTTCCCCTTGGTAACGACCACAGTCAAGCTTCTACGTCATGACATCTCCTGGGCAATGATTCCAGTCGAATGCCGTATGGTCACAATGTTGTTTCGACAAAAGCAAGAAGGAAAGCAAAGGGTAGCGCTTCCCAGCTCTCCCGAAGCCGTACCCGTATGAACGAAGAAGAAGAACCACGATGTAATTTTAAAGGGGTTAAATGAATCATTTTAGCATTCACAATATCGAGATCAGCTCCATCAAAGTCGCGAAATCTAATCAGGGCTCGGTACGACCGTGGGATCATCATCTAGTGAGCCACGTACATTGGCAAGCTCAAAATTGGTCTGTAAGAAAATCTGGCCAAAGGAAAAAAGTGAACTAGTTCGACAGAAACGAATATCTCATTTCTGCCTATCAGCCAAATTTCAAAAGAAGAAGTGTGTCCGCTAATATACCGGTATCCGACTACCTTACTCGATAATTCCTGAGCGGGGACATTTTCGGAATCGATGTCACAAAGAGCTTTTTTTTTCCTCTTAGATGTGAATAATGGGGATTGGTGTTACGTTTCTGCAGCGAAAAGGTAGAGTAGTGTTCACAATACTCGTTCCTACCGACTGGGATGTCCCTCCGCCATCTCAATTAGCTCCTTTAAGTTCACCAGTATTAGAATCTTCTTGGGGCCCAGTCGGGCTTCAGCTTAGCCAATGAGGCTGATCCGGACGCCTGACTCATAGATGCAAACATTTTATCTTAAAGTCCGTATCAAAACCTGGACCTCTGTATCCTAATCTGTACCTTCTGATTAGTATCAACCCAATCTGTGTTATGGTCTACAGTAGGTCTACGGTCACGACCAGACAAGATTGCAGTCACCAAACAATCCCAGTCATCAACATACAATCACTTGAAACTCATAAATACAGCTTTACTCATTTTTCACTGACGTTCCAACCCGACAAAAAATATCTCAAAATTCTTAGTATGAAGTTGTACGAAAAAGTAGCATGCAGTACGAACTGATGCTACTACACGCTTCTATGTTAAAGCTACCGTGTTACTGCATTCTACCAAGAACAAATGATTCTACTGCATTCTATTAGCAAGACTAGATGAAACTATAGCAAGACAGGAGGCTACTGGATACTACTGCTTAAGATTGGCCCAGTCTGAGGTACATTAAATCATAGTATTATTGACTATTACATATCAATACATGCAACTTGTTCGTACAACTATTATACAACTACGCAGACTACACATTTTTCATCGGTATAATGCCAATGGAAGGAGTTAGAGAATCCCGGTCTGGAGGCGGAGCTAGAGAATCGCAAGAAGAAAGGGAATGTTATGTAGTTGTGTCAGTATCTCTGACAATTTGGTGAAAGGAAGAACTGACACGGATCCCAAAACACAGCAGATTTTGTTTCCAGTAGACACAGCGTATCTTGGGAGCCGTCTTTATACGATTCATCTACTGTAACTGAACAAGCATACTTGGGTGGAACTGGTGGAAGAATGTAGTTCCATGCGTGCCCGTCATAGCCAAATATTGCTTAATGAGGAAAGCGCAACCGGAGAGCTCTTGTCTCACTCGTATAAAAGCTGACATCCTGCGAAGAAAAGTCTACAATCTATTAAACGATACTGAAATGCTGCAATTCTTTGTATATCTCTTAAGACATTTCAAAAACCCTCGCGTTGCTTTAAATTTTTGGCCCTGTGCACAGATGTCCTCCACTGCTCAGGGCATTGACGTTTAACATTTTCCACATTCCATTAAGTCGAAAGACGGTTCTTAAGGCCAGATACTCCAGTTTCTTGAGTTTTGCTTTTTGTATTCACACCACACTTATCACACCATCGAAAATTCCATTTTTGTTTCTTCCTTCTTTAGTGCGTCAATTCCGTGTAAAAAGAAACGAGATTCACTTTTCAGTCATACGAGTGGCCAGGGCCGTCTCCAGGAATTTATTTCGAAGGGTTCCTCCCCTCGGGTTGGACTTAATCCATGCCAAACAGTAAAACAGAACATAGATGGGCCTCTAATTGTAACGAATGGCCTTCTACCTTAGGCGGGGTAGTGCGGGAGGGGGTCGAACCCCCTACCTCTCCCAACTCGATACGGGAAAATGGGAGTCAGTGGCCTTTAAGAATCCGTTGCCAGTCTTGATATCAGTGTCCAGGGCATGAATGGCACTTTGCCACTGACATTCAAACTGCATGGTGCAGTTTGAAGATTGCAGATGCAACAGAAGTAGTTCCAACAAGTGCATAGCGCAAGCAACCCTGGTACGTGGCGGAAGAACAGGCCCCGTCAGCTAGCCGAATCTCCGACCTTTTATCGCGGGAAAGGTACATATTGGCTTCCGAAGTCGAATAAATGTCCATAAGCGGAAATGAACGAAGGCTGCCAACTTGTACTACGGGGTGGCCCTTGTTTGCACTAACTGATGTCTCATTCATTACTGTTTGCACTTTTCTCTTAATTAGTATGTACTGATATTGGAAAATGCCGTTCTCTGTAGGCGAAGTCTTTCTTATTACACAAAACGAAAATATGTCTTAACCCTTAAGGGTGATTAAGTCCTTACCGCCGTTCTGTCCCTATTTTACTCGGAGTTTACTGTTTGCAATTCATCTCAAAGAGACAAGACCAAAAGCTGTGGTGGTAATCCCGAACGTGATCGTGTTGATGAGGTTTCAGTCAACAGAGTTGTAATCTATGTTCCCGTCACGTATGTCCCCGACACAGGTCCGACATCCGGCCCTGAGTAAAAAGAAAAATATATCCCTCAACATGCCATCTCAGCTTCAATGCTTCCTGTCTCACTATCTGAGCCACTTTCAGCGTGTTCATTCCGCCATTATATTCCACTGTTTTTTTCCTCTTAGGCCTTAGCGCTTAAAAAAAAATGGTAATTTTAGAAGACAAAAAATTGTTCCAGAAAGTGTTCTTGGGTGGCTAACCTAATTGACGTCTACGAATGGTTGTTTGTGTTCAAGGAGCCTTTGTCGGGGCTGCTGGTAACAAAACAGAAGGATTCCAGAAATGCTCGATAGCACAGAGACATACATTGTTCTTGTTCCGGAACCGAAAACATAAAAAAAACCTTTGAGGCCTGACAGCAAATCTGTCTTTTAACTGTTGGCTAGCAGCAACCGTACGACGTTTCAAACCGGAACCGTTTTGAACATGGTAGGCTGCCATTTAAAGATTTATGTCAGATTCTTTAGCCGATGTTTCGTGCGGGAGGCATTTTTCTTGAACGACAGATTGCAGTGTATGATTTGCTTTTTATTAATAAACAAACTGAAACTGAGTAATATAGATATTTGATTAAATATCCAGTTCCACGTGGTAGTACTGGTAGTAGCAAGAATGTCCCAGCGGATGCTCGGCTTAAGCTGAAAGAACTCACTACGTCCATCCCGATGAAAAATATTTCAAAATAACAGTATGAAGTTGTAAGAAAAGTGGCATGCAGTACGAACTGATGCTAGTAGGCATCAAGGCGCGCCGTGTTGCTGCATTCAACTGAATGCTACTATTAGCAAGAGCTGCTGTAGCAAGGATGCTACTGGATACTACTGCTTAAGATTGGCCCAGTCTGAGGCACATTAAACGATAGTATTCTTTACTATTACATTTCAATACATGCAACGTTTTCGTACATCTATCATACAACTACACAGGCTAAAAATTTTGTATCGTGATTCCCTAATTCAACATGCGTATATTCCACGTAATCGACAGGCGGTGTTACTCCAACGACAGATTGGCATTCCGGACGACAACGTTTTCGGTGTCAACAGGCTCTCATCTTAATTTAGACCGGCTTGATTTTTCTACCCTCTATAACAGGGATTTCATCCATTCTGAGAACATAAACTTCTCGTGTCATCTGCCGTTACTGTCAATAGGTCAGATTTATCCTTCATTATCTTTTTTGGCAGTCCTAGGCTATTTCTCTGTGAGCCTATTATTTTGAAAGTCTTCCCCAAAAGACAGGACCAAAAGCTTAGATGGGATCCCGAAAGTGAACCAAGCTTCACTCTAACTCAGCAAGTTTTGGCCAGTTTAACCTTCCTGTCAGAAAAGTTAATCTGAACCATCTTGTCAGTTTTCATCAAATTCATGGCGAATCTTTAACATAGAATGTTGGTCACGCTTTGAAGAAACAACGCGTTTTCCACTATATATTTGACCCCGGCGGTGCTTCTAGCTGCTGCACTAAGGTGTTAATTTATTTTGGAAAAAAAATACCGACACAATCTTATCTCGTCATAGAAAGCAACGGGATCTGCAACTGCTTCTTCGGTTTTTCTCCGGTTTCACCCTGGGTAGGCCCGAAACACACTAGTGTGCTAATTGCTACAGACTGACACATACGGCGAACAGTCTTCTCTGTCTTAAATTTCAGAGCAGTATAGTTAAACCCCCCACTCAGAACGGCTCCGGTCTGTTCAGACTGAAAAAATAAGCTGTTCACTCTTTAATCGGAATAACTCGCCCCTTTCAGTGTTATTAATTGGTCAATTTTGTCGACTAAGTTTTCTCTGGTTCGTTTTCCATTTCTTTTGCTTCTATTATTCTCCTTTTTTGCTTTGGTCAGTGACGAGTTTACGCGATTACAAATAATCCGATAGAATCGCTGTCTCCCCATCTCTGTAATATGACGATTCAAACGAGCGGAGGTTAGGAGCTTCGCGGCACATCACGTTTCCATACCACTACAAATAGCTATATCGCTGTGAAGTCGCGTAGACGAAACTTCCGAGTCAAAGCCGATTGGTTCTCTGTCGCCCTCCAGAGCGGGTCAGCGCGCCTCCTGCACTTTTCGCTCTGCGATGGGAAGACAGAGTAGAGTAGACGGGTATCAACATCAACTCAGAGCCAGAGCAAATGCGGCTAGCTCCGCTCAGTTTTGTCGGGATATCCATAGTCGCTACAGTGAACCAAAGACGGCGGTTCTATCTGATTATTTTTGGTTTACTTCATCAAATTTTGTCAACTGAGCGTACCCTGCTCTGTTTCGTTTTTGGTATTTCTTTTGCTTGCTTTTATTCTCCGTCTTTTTGGCTTAGGCCAGTACAAATATATGAAACAGTATTAGAGTATTTCATATACAAATATATGAAACATTATTTATGTTGATGAGACGAGGCTTACCTGGTTTACAAGAGTCTGTCGTTCCCTCTCCTTATCCTGGTCTTCTTCAAAGTAAGAGTTAGATGTGACAGCCGATTCAAAAACACTCATGGGCAAGTTATCAATGGGGCTCATGACCACCTGCGAAAACTTCGTTGGCATTGACTGCCCAGCCATGGTGGTCACTTTTCTTGAATTAGCGGCCTGCGAACTGCTTGTGTGAGTTGTGGTAGTGATGACCGTTGTTCCGTTGGAGCTGCTAGTTGTAACGGTTTTCTTTTGGACCGTTGCACGAGGGGCAGCTTGAGGCACAGCGCCAGCAACTCTAAAAGAGAAGCAACAAATTATTCGGAACTACCTATAAACAAGAATTGTTAAGCAGGTGCTGTCGGGGTGGAGCAGAAACGCACTTTTAAGCCAACTATTCGATATGACTCTACGAATCCCGGGTAAAGTGCGGGCATCAATGGATAGGGATATGTCCATTTCCCAGAATATGTATGTACAATTTCATGAGTGAACTTCCTAAGTATTAACTACGACACTAAGCGATGAAAGGTCCGGTCCTTTTTTATATTTGACTGTGCAAACGGATACGTCAGCTGAATTTTATTAGAGCTATGTTTTGGCCCTTCTTGGCAAGGGTCCTCTTCAGGCGCTCAAGCTGGAGAATAAACTTTTGGAAAGAAAATCAAGTTCACGAAATATAGCTCAAATAAGATTCAGCTGACGTATCCGTTTTGCTCTTTAAAATATGAATCCGCAGTCTTATCTCACTGCGACAAGATTAATCCGAATTAGAAATAATCTTGTCTCAGTAGAGACAATATTAATCCTAGTAGCAAATACAGTAAGATTTTTTTACAGTATAGAACGGACCTGTTGATTGCCAGAGTGACAGTAGTTCCAGCATTTTTCAAGATATCGTGCGCCTCTTGGTGGGTCAGCTTGGTGGCATCATGCTTGTCAACGGCAATGATTTGGTCTCCACGCTGGATCTCGCCGTCAGACGGGGAGCCGGTGAAGACCTGCAACACAATCAAGAAATCATTCCCGACCTAACGACAGAGCAACTACCGCTAAAGTACCCTTCAAACTTGTGTAGAAAACACATAGTAAAAGAAATCGTAGTAATAACAATAACAAAAACATGTGTTGTAAACATAAAGCGTGCAGTATACTTCAGGATACCCGAGGGACACATTTTTGAAAACAAGGAGTGCAAGAGTAAGAATTAGCCCAATAAATCAATTAGTTTTGTCAAAATAGCTTACAGCTAAAATCGGAATTCGCATGAACATTTGAAATTTATAAGTTCTGAGGAATCTCCCATTTTCACCGCATTCCGGGGAATCCGACCGACCTAGCAACTTAGCAGCAGCAAGAACAAACTTTCTGTATTTTCTTATCGTTAGATCAAGCCGATGCCTATAGCATTGGGGGTTTTCGCCGGAATGTGTCAGTAGCGTCAACCAAGCAGGGAATCAAAGCAGATAGATGGAGCAACATGTCATCTAACCCCACTGTCTTGATCTTGATCAAGCGAATATAAGACCACAGTTGACAAGAATGCAGAAAACAAGTATGTTTTCATCCAGACAGACCAACGAAGACATCGCAAGACAAACGCTTGCGGCTAAAGAGACTTGGCGTGAGGGAATTATATTTAAAGCAGGGTTAAGTAAGAAAGATATTAAGTATATTATTGAGATGAGGGCTGATAGTTTACCACTTGGGGAAAGGAGAAAATATATTGGTAAAGTAAAGGAGAGAATTGGTCCTTACTTCTGTCCTATGTGTGGTCATGAGGACGAAAGCGTAGTACATTTGATGTGTGATTGTGTGGAATTGAACGAATGGAGAAAGGAGGTATTTGGTGAGAGAGTTTAATGAAGGATGAATGCTTTGTTTCTGTAAAAATACTTGGACATTACTTGAGGCTTGCGATGGAGCATAGAACGAGATTTTTAGAATAGGAGCTGTGTGTTAGTTATGCAAGTTAGTACATTTTTTACAATTTTTGTTGCATGGCCCACGGGCTTTTTTCGGTAATTACATTATATTCTATTATATCCCCAGATTTAACAAGACTAAAGGTTTCGATGGGATCCATCAGGGGGATTTGTATCGGACTTCTTCCTCCAGGCTATCGAGTCATAGAATTTCCGATGCATTAGGTAATTCCTTTATGTCTGTCCGCTCTAGCCCAGATTGCGGCGGGAATATCAGTGCTAGCTTAAAATTCTGAATCTTTATATATTATATATCTTTATATATAATAATAATAATAATAATAATAATTTATTGGAAAAAGCCTAATACGGCCATACAACAGATTCCTGAAGCGCCAACAACAATTTATAACACTAATAATGAAACACAAACTATTTTCTTCTTTTCATTGCATTCAAAACGAAAGAAACTACCTCACGGATTACACTTTCATTTGTCGACTTTAAGATACCAGGGAAGAGAACACCACCAGCCAGAGGCGTTACTAGCCAAAATGTTTGGGGGGGGGGACGCGGAATTTACCGACTGGCTGGACATTTTTACAGACTTTTTCTGCAGGAAAAACGACTGTTTTGAACAGCAAAAATGACATTTTTGAAAAAAATTGACTGATTTTCAGAAAAACCGACTATTTAGACGAAAAATCGACCAATTTTCAGAAATAACGACTATTTTTATGAAAAAAATCAACTGTTATGACGAAAAATCGCGACGCTTCGCGCCGACTCCGTTATTTTTTACCGACTGGCCGATATCTTTGGGGGGGGGGGCGTCCCCCCCCCCCCCCAGTCGTGACGCCCCTGCCACCAGCCATCCCAACTAAACCCAATGAAGGAAGCTCTTGGCACTGTCCTAGAAGGTGGTCAATGGTATCTTGCCCAGTGCAACAAAGTGGGCAATTGTAGTTCTCCTCGCCGACCTGTTTTCGCCTATCAAAAACTTTCTTTCTGTACCGTAATGGAAGAGAGTTAGTCCGGAGTTGGAACCATACCCTAAGTGCCTGCGCCGACAATCCTAATTTAAAATAATATTCAAATCCAAAAGTAGTTTTTATTTGTCTATAATAAAATAGTGTCTCTGATTTATCCAGTGCTGCCTGCCAATTTTGAATTTCCTGATCCCGTAATACCTGCTCAAACTGTCGCAGCAACTGTGGCTGATCATCTGGTCCCAAACCATCGTTCCAAGCCAAAGATAAACCTGCTTTATCGAGCATGGCTTTCACTTGGAGTGGCCAAGACCAAGAACCCTTCGACTCCATTAATTCTTTATATGCAATTTTTATTAACCTGTCTTCGGGCCTCATAGATTGAATCCCAAGTTCACCTGCTACTGCCTGGGTATGAGATATACACAACCTTTATAAGTTTTATCGGAGGATTCTGTGCTTTCCGAAATTCCGGTTTACGTCAGGCCGTGACCGTTCCATTTACCCGGTAATATTACAAAGCAGTCTTCCGATCTACGTGGCAAAACGACGCAAACAGCTGGACAGAGACCTTTATTAGCAATGACGAATTTCGCTTATTCGCCGTAATCCGGGGAATCCGACGCACAACTTTATGGGAGATCGAAGCAGGAATGTCGTTATTTGTAACAACCAGTCAGAAAAAACAAAGCAGATAGACCGATTCAAAATGTGCCGTGTTTTGCCGGATTCCGGCCCAATGTCTGTCCTGCTGGACAAGACCAAAGGTTTCGATGGGATCCAAAAGTTCAAATTTGTCCAGACAATTGGGTCTTGTCTTCGCCAGACTCCTTGAACACTTTAACTATTAAAATTTAGAAACAGATTAAGGCCAAATAGCCAATCATATGAGAACACCAAGTTCAGATATGGATTCAGCATGTGTGTTTACCCTTTTAAGTCATATCTATTTTGACGAAGCAGATCGAAACTTCCTGCCTTACTTCTGCCAATTTTCCGGTTTGGGCGGAATTCCGGAATTACTTGTCCGAAAATAAAGCTCAAAAACGAATTCAGCATGTTTCCTTACCGCTACATCCAACCTCTAATCAACTTGAGATTAAACCTTTAGGCTACTTTTACCAAATTTTCCAGTTCAGCCGGACTCCGAGCGATCTATACGTCCGATGATAAAATGATTGTCATTTGCGAATTCAGCATGTCTACTATCCCGCAAATATCTTATCAAATTTAAATAAAACTTTTACTTTAAACAAATTCTCCAGCTTTGGACGAATCCCGGCCGAACTAATTGTCCGGCGAGAAAATAATTTTCATATTCGGAGTCAGCACGTTTCGTTGCCCCTAAATCGATCCTTCAATCAACTTCATATTAAACTTACTTTTCACAAATTTTCCGGCTTTGCAGGATTCCGGCTGTACTATTTGTTCGGCGAGAAAATAAATTTCATATTCGGATTCAGCGTGTCTCCTTACCCTAATTCGACTATTTCATTAGGTTTTAAAAAATATTTTTTGTTCCCCTTAATTTCAAACCCCCTCCCCCACCCCTAAATATAGAGCTACATAGCCCATCTTCGAACTTGACTTGTAATTTGACCTAAAGAGTCCTCATGCCAAGTTTGATCAAAATATCTCAACCCCTTCGAGGGTTATCGTGCTAACAGACGGACGGACGGAAGGACGGACGGACAGACGGACAACTTTTGCGATGTCATAGGTATCCCTCCACTTACGTTTTGGGATCCCAAAAAACAAGTAAATTATCTTGATCCAGCGTGTTTCCTTACCCCGATTCCACCAGACTAACCGAGTTTGGACTGAAAAAAAAATCAATTCTTTGTCAGATTCCAGACGGACACTTGTCCGGCGCACAGACAAACCTCACAGTTGGATTCAGCATGTATTTTTACCGCTATACAGAAGCTTTAATCCACTGTTATAGACTTTTTACTTGTGTAACATTTCTAGCTTCGGCCGGATTCGGGTCAAACTAATTGTCTTGCAAGATAATTAGTTTTAGATACGGATTCAGGACGTCTCTTTATCCTACATCTGATTAGTTTTCAAACAATCTTTGTTTCGTTCCTTATTTAGAACCCCCCCCCCCCACCCTTAAATACCCGATGAAAAATTCTTGGACTGTGTAGGTGTATGGTAGTTGTATGAAAAAGTTGCATGTATTGATTTGTAGTAGTATAAGTACTTTGACTTAACATGCCTCCGACTGGGTTAATCTTAAGTGGTATTATCCGATAGCATCCAATCTTGCTGTAATATCATCTAGTTTGCTAGTGGCAGCATACAGTGGCAACAGTTACTACTGCACGCTACTTTTTCGTACAACTCCATGCGACTAATTCTTGAAAATTTTCATCACGTATAGGGCTACGAGGGCAAATTTGACCTGTACTTTGACAAAAAGGATCCTCACCCCAAGTTTGACCAAACATCTCAACGCCTTCGAGAGTTATCGTGCTAACAGACAGATGGACAAATGTTACGAAGCCGTAGGTCGGCTATCTCGTCACTAAATTGAAATCTCTAACGGGAAGTGGCAAGTCCAGGTCCCTTCTTCTACGACTCTTAGAGGAACTCCGAGAAGCCTGTCTTTGTGGCTTACAAGATAGAAAAGCCCGACTAAACAAGATTCAGAAAAATGGTTGTACTGACAGGCTGATGAATTCAAGGATGGGCAATCAGTTTCCCTGCTATAGGTCTATTCTTAAGATTCCTTCTCGACCTACAATTCCTCCTTATATTATAATAAATACTACAGTCGCCTACACTGTCAGAAGTCCCATAACAGATTGCGTATTATACTTTCAAGAATAACACCTTTTCACTTAGAAATAAAGTGTTACGACCAATTAAGTTTATACTATTTCGTGCCTAGATCTCCAACAACATCTTCAATAGGTAAAAATACTACGCTGTCAGAAGTTCCATAACGACAACAGAAGGATGTGCGGTTTCAACAGATAACACTTTGGGATGTTATCTGTTATGTTTCTTTCATTCTTGTTAGTATTTTTACCAATTGAAGGTGTTGTTGGAGATCTAGGCACGAAATAGTGTAAACTTAATTGTTCATAACAATTTATTTCTAAGTGAAAAGGTGTTATTCTTGAAAGTGTTATACACTATCTGTTATGACACTTCTGACAGTGTAGTAGTCTATGGCTCACATCGTCATGCCAATCATGGATTCAAGGCTTGATGGCCGTACCGTACACCAAGCTTATTTACATCACTCACCCTCTGAATAATAAGAGGCTCGCCAATGTCAACACCTCCACGGAGTCTGAAACCCCACAAGGTGTCACCACCATCACGCTGCAGCTTAATTCTCAAACTCATGGCTCAAATATATCGAAGACACTATTTAAATAGTTAAATCGCAACAGAAAATTTCGAACTGAACCTCAGTCAAGGTCCTGGAGAGAACTTGGAACTGAAAACTTGGCGGCGTCACAAACATGCCATTCCGTTTTGTTCTTTATCCTCGAAACTTTCTTACTTGGATTAGTGTGATATGCTACCAGCCAATAAAAAAGAACCTAGTCGTCAGGACATTCTTCACACCTTTCCCGCAGGCTACATGCAATCTTGGGAAAATCTTCGATGGACTCAATGTGGTTGTTTCAGCCAATACGTGTCTCTAAAGTTTGTCTTACGCAAATATTTAGAGAGAATGAAACAGATGAAACTGAAAAATCAAGCATATGCGTCCCTTCCCCATACAAGTTTGAGTTATTGTTCTGAACTCATTTCCGAAGTCAGTCAAGTATTGAAAGAGGCGGAGCTTGGCTGGAGGCACTGCAGCAACCAGGTCGATTGACACGATCTGCTTGAGAAAAATTAATATTCCTGGCGGGAGAACAAGGTGTACATTTCCGTCCGGAAATGAATTCTCCGCGGGTTCGTTGTCCGACTGCAGATGATGATTTTGGCTCAAACAATGCCGGAGTTGTAATTTATTGAGTGACATTTTTCAACAAGCGAAACTAGAAAGAGCATCCGCTTCTTACCGGTTCGCTTACCAGCAATGTCTCAGGAGTGAAGGCACTGCGGATGACGATAGGTCACCGGAAGATCCGCTAACTTACGAACAAGATTTTCCGCCAACTCGACAAATCCGGAAGAAAATAAAGATAAATGCGAGGCACCACCTTCGAGATTACCAGATGCTCAGAGCTTCCGCAATCAAGCGGACCCTTCTAGAATTTTATTTTATTTTGTATTACGCTTGGCTTGGCGTTAAGCTTTTAGCTTGTCGCCATTAACGATAATGATGGCAGCTTATTCTGCTATTCCTCAAGGTTTTTTAGATGCCCCAGGCATTTCAAATATCCCTCACATCCCAATCACAACTACCAATCACACTCCGTTTTCTTCCTACATTTGTATGTCGCTGTGTCTCTCGGACGGGTTGCCTTTATCGTTGTGAACCTTCTCACCTTAAATACTGCAGTTCCAGGTTAGTAACTACAAGCCTCGAGTGTGTGCCTCTGCCAGTTAGTCATCGCACATCCGAGCATCAAAATCAAATCAAATTCTTTTATTTCCAAAAGCAGCCGAAAGGCGTCATCATGCCGGAATTTATTTTCTCGTCAAGATAAATATGTTAAAACAAATAAAACATAAGGGGGGCCAGACAAATGTTCTTTCTTTCTACATTGAAATCTAGAGAGTGGTCACAATGCTCTCAATGGAGTCTGAAGGGTAATAACAAGTCAGCTGAAGAAGCAATCATAAGATTCAATATCAGTTCAATCACGACCCCTCTAAATCCTTAGAAACAACTGGCCACTCGCTGTATTTGTGTAGATGGTCAAGTACGACGTAAACAGTTTAGTTCCTGAACTTTCGATTGCATAATGGCAAGATTCGCGGTCACAAACCACCTGTTAAAATTAGAACATTCCTGGAAAAGTTCCAGAGTTGCCATCGAAGAGAATCTTCCGACAGTTTCGTTGATAAACATGGCAATTAGGGATCCGAAGGCCCGTCGGATGCAAAATGACGAATACAAACTCAGACTTATATTACACACGGTCAGGTTGCTTGCAGATAAGGAAAAAATTACCCCCACAATTATGCCAAGAATGTGGCGAGAAGGCTAAGATGATCGGAAGACGGATTGACAGATGGGCTTCCTAATACACATGGTAAGAAACCTATACCCCTCCCCCGACAACAAACAAGCACAGGGAGAGCCAATATTTACAGAGATGATTGACACAAACGTACTTCGTTTACGTTGGATATGACTGGTTAAGATTTGGACGTAGTAAGATTTGGTTACAAACAACTGCAGATTGTCCAAACGAAACCTCTTCTAAAAAGACCTTGTGTGTAGAAAAACTGTATAACCAATCCTACGTGGAAGATCTTGAGCAGAAGTCTCTGGCGCACCGGTCACTCTCCTGGCAGCTGAGACTCCTGCTGTATGGATGCCGCCAAAGATGGCAAAAGTAACAGACAGCCGTAGCACTCTGACGAAGACCATACTGGACAGGTTAGGCGGCAAAGCTTGATCCAGTCACAAGTACAGATAAGTGATAAATTTTATGTGCGAGTGCAGCTGGAACTGAATTAATTAAGGTCAGAGGTATTTCGTCAGAGAGTGTCTAAGAAAGAGTGGATGTTTAGGATACGGAAAAGTAGGCAATTTGGTGATGTGCGAATTTTGAAATTCCTCCAGATGGTTGGCGCCACCGCGAACTGTTTACTTAGTAGAGTCATTCTTAGTTTTTATTTTATATTTTGTTTTTATGTTGTTCTTGAGTTTATCCAGATCAGTGTTGAAATTATTATTTTTTACCATAGCCTTCGGGATTGTGTGTATATGTTATATTATATATTATATTCCCACGTTTCGGTTTATAGTTGAAATCACGAACGGGTCTCGTGTGTACTTACTCGTAGAGTAGTTTTATGTCACGCACCTGCATGTAGGGGAAAAAAAAAATCAGAAAAAACATGTCAAAAGAATGACTCACCGCTTCACTGAACTCGTCTCTACTCCTTGGGACCCTCCAGAATGGTGGCCTATGGTACGACATTCTGCAACTTCACGAGTCAAAAATGATCTGGAGAAAATGACGGGTGTTTCAGTTCGAGCCGATCGGGCTAAATGGATCCACGAGATAAGGCTCGTCTCTATTGGAACGTTCTCTGGGGAAGCGAACAGTTTTTCTTCAAAAATAAACATTTCACTTGGAGTGTTCCGGAAGTCTTCAGGGTGAAGGGCGAGGAAAAGACCAATCGCCGACAAGAGACCTGAAAGAAGGAGTGATAATGAAGCCAAAGGGTCAAGCCGATGAAAGAAACCCTAGTGATTAACAACTTCAACGCGCAGGAAACCAGACGAAGGGCGGAATTTAAAAAAAAACTACTAGTGAAGCAATTAACACCAGGCTTTTTGCTGAGTAGCCTACTGTGTGTTCAAATGATATATACAACAAATACGTCAGCTACGGTGCTTCATCGGCGATGTTTCGACCCTTCTTGGCAAGGGTCCTCGTCAGGCTGTCAATCTTCAGGGTTAACGTTGGGGAAAGAAACAAACCCGTAATAAATAGCTGAACCGACTATAAATATATTTTTCGGGCAAATTACTTTCAATACCACTGTAGGGAAAAACTAATCCTGAGATTTAATTTTTGACTCGGCCCTGTTTCTGCTGCACGATTGGGGCGATGACAGGAAAGGTTTTTTTCTGTATTTTTATCAACTTCGGTTTGTTATTAATAAGGGACTCAAAGCTTGAATTTTATTCAATTAATAACCTTGAATAAGATATTCATAGTCGGTAGAAGCTTCAGTTATTCATTACAGGTTTGTATCCTTCCTCGACGTTGATCCTGAAGATTGATAGCCTGACGAGGATCCTTGCCAAGAAGTGCCGAAATATCGCTGATGAAGCATCGTAGCTGACATGTCCGTTGTATATATTATATGAATATATGTTTCAAAGTCAGCCTGGGCTCAAGTAATATTTATCCTACTGTGCCGAGTATGCCAATTTCGAGGAAGGATAAGGTTAAATTGACATAGTGGATTGACGAATGCTGTCTCAGGGCTGAAGGATCTGTAGGTAAACAGACATCTTCTATCTGTCTCAAAGGGATGGGAAACCACGCTGGGAACAAGCCTATGCTCGACACAGGTGATAGACCATGCTGTACCGGCAAGTACTCCACTTGTACATTCGCGAAACAAAACCATATGCCGAATGTGTACTATAGAGATATTTTACCTTTCCCGACGAAAACGGACGTTTCTCTCCGCCATCGGAAGAAGGTAGAACGAAGAACTGAACATTGCGATGTATAGGGTTTTCAAAAACAAAACTGAATTACGGGCGTTTGTGATAATTAAAAGACATTAATTATTATGCTTATTAAACACAGATTTGGAACAAAGTATAAACGGAAATGTGTTTTAGTAGATTTCGTACTAGAAATGATGAAAAACAAAAAATCAGAAAACAAACAACAAAATGCGAGGCTTTATCGTGCTCTAAAAGTTAGCCTTCTAGAACATCTTCCCCGTTAAACTTCATTCGAAAACGGTGTTTAATCAATCAAGAAAGGGTCGGTAAAACGTTTTTACATATTTACAAGCTTGAAATACACATCAAACGCACAAATCAGTCTCAATTGAGAATCCTATGCCTCGCAAGCTCTTCCCGTGTTCGGCAAGTACGCTGCAATCTCTCTATTTGTGCAGTAACTGGCTCGGGCCATCCAAACGCGTTCATGATTTATTGCGAAGCAAGTTATGCTCGTCCGCCGGGTGGATGCAGTCGAAAAGAGGTCGTGCAGAAGATTCCAAAATCAGTTTCAAGCGAGGAAAGCTTTCACCAACACCGTACGAAAAAGTAATGTAAAGTAATAGTATATTATGTACTTGTATGTTAGTGAATTTTTATTGACATTTTCCTATGCTATTTTTCGCAATGCAGAATATTTGGATGAATAAAATGAATTTGAAACTGAAAAACTTTTCCGGGTGTCACTTTTCATTTTCATTTATTGCGAAAAACCCAATTTCTAGTTTGCGAAGCAGAAAATTGATGAGAGGGCACCGCCGCATGCCAAGAGTGCGGCTTAATATACGTCAAGAAGGGAAACATCACCAGGCCCCGACACAAGAATATATCGAGCTCTTTCCTGATTCGGTCAGTTGCCCTGAAAGGTCAGCTTCTAAGAATCAAAAGTTTCTGCTTAATCGCACTAGTTAGATGTATTGAAGAATGTCTCAAAACTTAAAAGTCGGCTGCGATATATTGGCCCTTCTTGGCGAGGGTCGTCGTCAGGCTGTTGATGGGAGAAGCGAAGTTGCAATTAAAGGTTCGCTTCTCCGATCAACAGCCTGACGAGGATCCCTGACAAGAAGGGCCGAAATATCGTAAAAAACCATACCAGATTCCCGAAAGGTCAATCTGGTGCAATGCCGGGTATTTGTTTTTGGGATCCCCAAACGTAAGTGGAGGGATACCTATGACATCGCAAAAGTTGTCCTCCTTCCGTCTGTAAGCACGATAACTCTCGAAGGGAATGAGATATTTTAATGAAGCTTGGTGTGAGGATTGTTTGGGTCAATAGTAAGGTTGAGTTCGTAGATGGGCTTTGTAGCCCTATATTTAGGGGTGGGGGAGGGGGTTTAAATTAAAGGGCAAGCAAAATATTTTTAAACAGCTAATGGGACAGTCCATTATGGGGTAAGAGGACATGCTGAACACGATGGTGGAAACCATTTTCTCGCCGGGCAATTAGTTCAACCGGAATCCGGCCCAAACCGGAAAATTGTTAAAAGTATTTGTAGTTGATTAGATATCCGATTTAGGGGTAAGGAGAGATGCTGAATCCGTGTATGACAGTCATTTTGTACCCGGACATATAGTTCGCTCGGAATCCGGCTGGAACCGGAAAATTGAAGTTGATTAGATGTTCGATATAGGGGAAAGAAGAAACGCTGAGCTAGACTCTGAGTTCGATTTTAGCTTTTTTTTTTTTTTTACAGACATCTAGTTTTTTACGGACATCAAATTCGCAGAAGTAAGGCAGGAAGTTTTCGTCAAAACAGATATGACTTATAGGGGTAAACACAAACATGCTGAATCCATATCTGAACTTGGTTTTCTCACATGATTAGCTTTTTGGCTTTAATCTGTTTCTGAATGTTGATAGTACAAACGTTCAACGAGTCTGGCGAAGAGTGGATTTGGCGTAGACAAGACCCAGTTGTCTGAATCAAATATTGAATTTTTGGGATCCCATCGTAACCTTGGTCTTGTTTCTTTTTCGGCTCAGATTATCCATTTTCCGAGGCACTAGCGTTTCCTTCTGGAAGCACTTGCCCGGAAGCTTCTTCGTTTTCCAGAGCGCCTAATTCACTGCGAAAAGCTTGGCAACTATCCTCAGGTACGCAATAATCAACGGAAACTGATTCCGGCTTTGCGCTTTTCGGCTCTACTTTTACCGATACACGACATCATAATTTTGGGGACACTTTCTTCATTGAAGGACTGTCGAAAATATACCGGAGAAAGCCTGTTCTCCAGCCATGAAAAAAAAGAGAAGAAGAACGACCATCATGTTTACCAAATCTCTGGCCAAAAGCACTTGGCAGTCACCACCATCTTCTCGAGTAACCTAGACGGAGCACATCACGTTCTACAGATAAACTAGTATAAATTTACAAAGACCTCTGTTTCGTAAAGTGGGTCCTCCACCGGCAATCATATGATCTCGGACTTTCTTCCAGTGAGAAAGCATCGGATCTGGAAGAGCAAGGTTACGACGGCGTTACGATTGCCGTGGAGGACCCAGTCAACTTTTCATCGGAATCACCTGTTTATCAGAAGGGCCGAGAAGGGCCCGGGAATGGATTTTGCCAAGTATGGGACGTTTTCCTGATATACGAAACCGTTTATTTATTTCCTTACATTCAAATTAAACTGAAATTTACAGTAAGGCTTCGTTCCAGTGCCCTACCAACAGTTTACAAAAGGCATACTTACTACCGAGACTCTTCAAAGGTTTAAAAACAGTTGTTACCCGTGACCTACCATTATCCGGAACATGGTAAGTAATACCAGCCCCAAAAATATGGGGGGGGGGGGGGGAGTTCAAACAACTTTTAATTACAAATTATCTCCCATTAGTTTCTATTTGATTTAACTAGGAACTATTTCAGAAAATGGTGAACTTGATTATAGGGAATGCAGCACCACATGCTATTTACCACCAATATTCTAAAATATTTTCTTGCTTTCTAACGATTAGGCCTATCTATCTTTAGAAAGTAAGACAACCGTTTAGAAGTGGGACGTTTTGCCACGGGGACGTTTCCATGACAGGACGTCCCTATGACAACGTTCCAATTTCGTTAGCCTCAGTGGGAGAGCTAAAAATAATCCGGTTTTTGTACCGTGCGATCATGAAAATAAGCGTGTCGAAGGACCCAAAAGGTCTCGAACGGAGTCGATAACTGCACAAGAAAAAGTTAGTGAGATGACGTTAGGACGGATCGTTCGCAGAGATGGGCGAATTCGAATCCAATTTCGTTCTTTTGGCCGGGTTCGAATCTTCTGCTTGTCAGGATGGATTCGGACTCGGATTCCAGGCCCTGAACCTTACGAATCCGCTCCAATTTCTAATCTTTTTCCAATTTGTACACACTGTGCTTAAGGTAGTGTGCTTAACTAGCCCTAAATTCGTTCCTGATTGCCGAGAGGGAACCCACACTATAACAAGCATACGTGAGAACCTAGATATATGGTTAACCGTCTCATTTACCTTAGGCATCAGTGCATTTCTGTAGCCTCTGATTCTTAAACTGTAACCTCTGTATACGATTTAATTTTGTTAAGGTCAGATTCGAATCCAGTTTCGATTCCGGATTCAAATATTCAGCACGAAATGGCGGATTCGGAATCTGATTCGTACCTAACCCTGGATTCGAATCCTTTCACAATCGGATTAGCCCATCTCTGATCGTTCAAGCTCAAATCAAAGCTTCGGGGAAAGGCTGGATCCAGTAATCATATGCATTACAGATGCTGCAATACCTACAAATACGAATATGGTTGGTTATGGTATGTACTGTACACGAAAAATTTATCTGCTTGACTGTCAACTTTTAAAAGAAGTCACAATAATCAAAATGACCGTCTTTCTTCAAAAACTACCATACTTTCCAAATCTTGTCCATTTCCTGAATGAACAACCAATAATCCTTTTGCCATAACTGCTAGAAGGGCTGGAATACCCCTAAACTGTTTTGATACACAGAACAACAAAATCACGTTTCAATACAACTGGCAATTTCCAAGGAACCTTAATACACCGAATTTCGGAAATAGATCACCAAAACAAGTCCAAAGAAAGTTGTATCTTCAAATACAGATTTACAAACCCGGCTATCTGGAAACTGCTAGTGCAATTTTCTGTTAGTACAGTAGAACAACTATGCTTATTTGAACACTTCTCTAAATATTTCACTGTATTGTTTTTTTTCTCGCTTATAAAACAGTCAAATGGAAAGGAACACCAGCGAACTTGGTATGCTTATTATCAAACTGTTTCAGCTTTCTTCTGGCACAAACAGTAAGTTGGATTTCTGTTTACTCTTAGATATGCTTCGTCCTCCATTGGGGTTTGCTACTTAGTTAGAAAGCAATCGCACGCCGCTTAGTAACATACAAAACATAAAGAAGAAACAGAAGGAAAATAAGAAAAAATATTTCAAAACCCAGCTGTATTTTGCCTGGTATGTGTCTTAGTGTTTCCTTCGGCGATCGCTCAGTTTAAGCGACGTTAAAATAAGCATAACTTCACTGTACCCTTCAATACTTTCAACCAGAATCCGCAAAAAGAAGTAGGTGGCAACAACTAATGTAAACGAAAACACCAAAAAGTATCTTCACGCTTGAGAAAAAGACTAAACACGCACTCCGACATTTAATAGTAACTCCGCGATAGAACTTCCTGAAAGTGAAGCCTGTTGCTTAGTACTATCTTTACACTAAAGATTTCGAAGATTAATTTTATTATCCAATAAAATTAACGCTGGCCAAGGGAATTGTGTAAAATAACTACGCAACAGAAAAAACTTGCAACTTACTTTTAGTTGGCTTAATTCAGGCCTAATTTTTTTTGTAGATCACTGAACCTTAGCATTCAGCGGATTTACACGTCCAGTTTGTAATACTCAATTTCTAAAAAAAACAAAATAACATACCAGATTGTAGCCTAGCTGTTTTAAAAAACGATGCCAAAAGCGCCATTCACAAACGAAACAATGCTTTAAAGCACGGATTTTCCATAAATAAATGCCACCTTTCGCTGCGATAGCGATAAAAGGCAAGGCAGGCCCACAGTAAGCTTCACCTAGCGTCCCATCCAAACAGTCGATTCCCCAGAGCAAAATAAAACTAGGGAGTATGGAGTAGCGCCAAGACCTGACACAATTGACACACACTCGAATAGCAGCGATACTAGCACC
Organism: Branchinecta lynchi; assembly: GCA_023053575.1. Lineage (NCBI taxonomy): Eukaryota > Metazoa > Arthropoda > Branchiopoda > Anostraca > Branchinectidae > Branchinecta > Branchinecta lynchi. The sequence continues at coordinate 16,509,520 of JAKZAP010000004.1, read as the reverse complement.
ACTAGCGATAGAAAATCGCTACCGAAACTCATTCAGTCGTTCACCGACGCTGGCTCCGATAATTTTCATATTCTGAACTTCGCAATAAAAATTATACAGCTTCCATTGTTTCCTCGGTGTTTGCAGACTACACCTTTGCTTTGCTATAAATGTATAAGCCCGCAAGTTTGTCTCGCTTTAAATGCCGCAAGCGTAGTTGGTGGCGCTATGAGTATGCCTCGTTTGCAAAGCATAGGTCTTGGCGTTACTCCCTAGTGTTATTTTACCTGCGTTTCCCCATCCCCACACACAACCCAAATCAATCGACTTTTGATCATGCTGGGCGTATGACGTATCAAACCTGGCTAGAACCCGTACTGATGTTGTTGGGATACGCATTCTGGTATATTCACTGACTACAACTGAGATCTCCTTGCCCTTCTGCCACTTACATTAGACAGGCAAATCACAGGTCGGCTAAGAAAGAGAGGTCACATCCTTCCCATCAACGTGGTTTCAAACTAATCAAATGAATATCTGATGTATCTTCGCGGTAGTCAGCTTTTTCCTGCACTGCGGACACATCATTGTCGCCTTCATTGCCTCACTCAAACATGGGAAGCAAAAAAGATGTCCGCAGAACGTGGACATAATTCGCTTATTCGCTGCCTTCATCTGTCCTAGAGAGTCAAAGCAGATGCCACACTCAACAGTCACTTCAGTGCTTGTACGCTGCTCCGTTTCATTTCGCGCTGCACTACGCCCAGGTGGCGTTGGTGGTGTATCTGGAGAAACGTAATAATCACTGCGGTCAAGGTCAATTGTAACATTCACTGTGGACCGATTCTCTGTCTGGGGCAGGTCAACATCTAAGTGGATGTCAAGAGTAGGGGGCCTGCGTCTTCTTTTAGGAGCACGGGGGTGTGGAGGGCCAACATAACTGCCACCGATAACGATAGGCAAATCATTCCGTCGTTCATCCAAAATCAGAATCTCATCATCCTGATCACATGTCAGGTCAACAAACTGATTGTTTGCAGCTGGATTTTGTAGCGAGGCTGGCTCTGGCTGAGAACGGGAAGGGTCACCTTCCTCGATACTAAGAAAAAACAAAAAGTTAATTTCAACAGAGATTTTTAAGAAGTTATCGATGGTCGATCATGTTATCGATGGCAAAAAAGGGTTAACAGTGCTTTCATGGGACGACATTCACTTTGTGACAACTGAAAATCTCTATTCCTCACAAGAATTGCTTCCAAGATCAAATTTTGTCAGTTGTCACCCAGATGGCTAGTATTCCGGCCGAAAGACAGCCAACTATCCAGACCGCTGGCATGTTTCAGCCTTTGTCATTTGGCTTCCTTGAGACTGCTGACTCTCAGACGCGTGAAGAAGCTTTATGTGAAAGTATTGTAAATGGACCAGAATTGCAAATGAGACAACGTAGCCCTATAGCTATGACAACGTTTAACATATTTATCTCGACCCTGGTTTTGGGGTAGGCTACCCAGTGCCAAACGCTAGGAATATTTACCGTTTGGTATACCCTATGGCTAACGCTGGACCACCTATGCCAAATGATGGGTAACCTAACCCAATAAAATATTGATGATTTGAACGAAGTTCAGGAATCAACCAATCAGAATTCCTTTATAAAGGAGTTGGTTAGGGTTAGGGTACCCAGCATTTGGCACAGGTTGTTCCAAAATCAAGGGTTTGCGGTAGACTGATCAATCCAGGAATCAGTAGTTGCTGGAAAATTTCTAAATAAAGAGCTAGAGATTTCTTAGTTGTAATGGAACCAACTTCCTCCAGACAGCTGATTTCTAAAATAATAAAAAAAAATCATATGCGTAAAATAATGTGTAAAGACCCAATAAGCAGCAGAGCTCTCTATCATGCCATGAATGGTGCCTCTTTTAGTATTCGTGAAATAGAGATTTCCTTTTTAAACACTACCTTATCTTAGTTTAGTACTGGGAGAAGCCAATTCGTTTGTAAGAGATTATTTGCAGCACCACTGGGCTCTCAATAAGAATGAAAGTAACCTGACTTCAGTACTAATCATCTAACCTTGTAAGAATACACATGTTGTGTCTTTGAACTGAGTTTGCATAATTAATAAATTTTCCAACAGTCAATGGGCACGGTTAACCAGCACGGACCCCTTTAACCCAGTGTCAACAGAGCGGGTAAAGAGGGCAAACCACTAGAATAGAATAGAATAGAATAGTAATTTATTCACTCACACTTTCACGGTTACAAAACCAAAATTGGTGAGTACTGTCATAACATAAACATTTAAAAGCACGTACAAATGGTCAAAGGCTATCTAAATTTCAACAATCTTTGGTATAAAACTGTTTTGGTAACGGCTGTGTTTGGCCTACTACTTACACACTATCATCAAGCCATCCACCCACTCCTCCACTCTCTGCTGAAGAGGATGTCTCATCTCTAGATGCCTCAGAAAGATCAGGAGCAGAACGACTACCTTGACTACCACGAGCTCTTCTTCCCCTTGTTCCTCTAGACGAGGCTGTTGAAGCAATTGTGCCACGACGGGAACTGCGTCTAAACTGAGTTTCTGGTTCATTCGTTGACGCATTGACAGACTGAGCTCTTCCTCGTCGAGGCCTTGATGCAGGTAGACGATGAGTTGAACTCATCTGAGCTGCAAGAATAGTGTTATTACTTTCGGAAAGTCTCCATGGGAGAAAGAACAAGTTACAAGCACACATATACTGAATGTTAATAGTTGCGTTTTCGCAGACACCATGGTATCTGATACCAGGGTCTAAAGTCGTTTTTTGCAGTTATCGTGGTATCTGGCCAGTCATCGTGGTATCAGGTATTCAGATACTACGGTCCGACCGTGTTATCTGAAAAGTCATCTCACTTTCATCAAATTTTGTCAGATTGGTGAGAAAGAAGTATAGCACTTAGTGATGTAACTGGATATCTGTTTTTGGGACCCCAAAACGTAAGTGCATCGCAAAAGTTGTCCGTCTGTCCGTCCGTCGTCTGTAAGCACGATAACTCTCGGAGGGAATGAGATATTTTGATGAAACTTGGTGAGAAGATCCGTTGGGTTGCCGGACCAGTCGAGTTCGTACATGGGCTTTGTAGACCTACATCTGGGGGTAGGGGAGGGGGTTCCAATTAAGGGGCAAACAAAATATTCTGAAATAGCTAATGTGATAATCGACTATGGGGTAAGAAGACATGTTGAACACGATGGTGAAATCCATTTTGTCATCGGACAAGTAGTTCGCCCGGAATCCGGCCAAAATCGGAAAGTTTGTTAAAAGTAAAAGTTTTATTTGAAGTTGATTAGATGTTCGCTGTAGGGGTAAGAAGAAATGCTGAGGACGATGGTGAAAACCATTTTCTCGAAGGACAAGTAGTTCGGCCGAAATCCAGCCGAAACCGGAAAGTTTGTTAAAATTAAAGGCTTTATTTGGAGTTGATCAGATATCCGATCTAGGGCAAGAAGACATGCTGAACACTTATGTGAAAACAATTTTCTACCCGGACATGTAGTTTGCTCGGAATCCGGTCAAACCCGGAAAATTGTTAAAAGTTAAAGTTTTATTTGTAGTCTATTAGATAACCGATTTAGGGGTAAGAACAGATGCTGAATCCGTGTGTGACAATCATATTTTACCCGGACATATAGTTCGACCGGAATCCGGCTAGAGTCGGAAAATTTGTTATAAGTTAAATTTTTATTTGAAGTTGATTAGATGTTCATTATTGGGGAAAGAAGATACCTGAGTTCGTTTTTGAGCTTTCTTTTTTCGCCGGATAAGTAGTTCTGGAGTTCGGCCGAAGCCGGGAAATTGGCACAAGTGGCAGGAAGTTTTCGTCAAAACAGATATGACTTATAGGGGTAAACACACATGCTGAATCCGTATCTGAACTTGGTTTTCTCAGATGATTAGCTATTTGGCCTTAATCAGTTTCTGAATTTCAATAGTAAAAACAAGACCCAGTTGTCTGGATCAGATATTGAATTTTTGAGATCCCATCGAACACTTTGGTCTTGTTCTTTTGGGATGATTTCGCAAAGTGCAATTTCGTCAATAGTCGTTTTTGCAGAGCACCGTGTATCAGATACCACGATAACTGCAAAAAACGACTAATTACAGATCCAAAACAAGACCAAAGGTGTCGATGGGATCCCAAAAATCTAAGATTTGATCCAGACAATTGGGTCTTGTCTTCGCCAGGCTAACCATCAGAGAAAACCGAGTTCAGATATTTCATCTACCTATCTATCTACACCTCTATAAGCCATATCTATTTTTAGGATACTAACCAAAACTTCCTTCTTTATGCTACTGCCAAATTTGCGGTTTCGCCCGAATTCTAAGCGAACTACTAGTCCAGCAAAAAAAGAAAATTCAGAAACGAAACCGGCGTATCTCCTTATCCCTATAAAGAACATCTACTCAACTTTAAATACAATTTTGACTTAACTCTTCTTACCCCTAAACTTCAAATAAAGCTTTTGCTTTAATATATTTTCCGGATTTGGCCGGATTCCGGACAAACTGCTTGTCCGGCGACAAAAGTATTTTCACCATCATGCTCAGCATGTCTTCTTACCTCTAAATCAAACATTTAATCAACTTTAAATCAAACTTTTACTTTCAACCAACTTTCCGGTTTTTGCCGGATTCCGGGCGAACTACTTGTGCGGCGAGAAAATGATTTTCACCATCGTGCTCAGCATGTCTTTTTACCCCATAATCGATTATCACATTAGCTGTTTAAACAATATTTTGTTTGTCCCTTAATTTCAACCCTTCCCCTCCCCTACTACGTAGATGAGCTACAGAGCTCATCTACGAACTAGACCTTACCCTTGACCCAAACAAGCCTCATACCAAGTTTCATCAAAATATCTCATTCCGTTCGAGAGTTATCGTGCTTACAGACGGACGGACGGACAGACGGACGGACGGACAACTATTGCGATGTCATAGGTATCCCTCCACTAACGTTTTGGGATCCCAAAAACGCAACTTAATGTTGTACAGTATTTGTTCATGGCCCAAAGGCTTCAATAAACATCTGTCTCTCTATCTACCATCATTAGAACTCTTATCTTGTATCCCATTGACATAAAGCTACCTTCGAAACAGAAAATCCTTCAAACTCTACAATGGCCGAAACTTCGACTGCTGCTCGCTACTATCTCAGAAAGAGATTCATTTATTTATTATTTCCAAAACGGTGAGCTAAAAGCTTGTCATAAAGAAATGTTACAGCTTTACAAACACGTAGTCCTCTCCACTAGCTTCAATTCTAAGAAAAAGTGTTTCATCACATGCTCACTCAAGAGTCGTCTAGATGCATCCAAAAACGTCTCAACTTCCTCAACTACGAAACACAGATTTTGCAAATTTTATTGACAACGCTCTGGTATTGTAGGTGAAAACTACCTGGCACTTCACTCTTAATTAAGTACAGCAACTCTCGCTAGGTCCATCTAGAGCACATCTTAACTAAGCTCTTAATCACTGTATGATATTTCTAAATTACCGTTATGGTTGAGTGAAGATGGGGCTCAGTAAATCTTCTCAGAAAATAAGACTAAAAGTTTCGATGGGATCCCAAAAATGGAACATTTATCGGATCTGTTCATCCAGACAATCGGGTCCTGCAGATTTCCGGTCTTCGCAAGGACCGGTAACAGCTAATACCTCTTTACCCCTAATAACCACTAGAAAATGTAAAAAAAAAAATGATATAAAATAGTGATTTTTGAACAAATACAGCCAAACTGTTACCCCTCTATATATCTCTAATAGCAAGAAAATAAACTTCAGGAATGGGTTCGCCGTGTGTTCTTACCCCTGATACGAGCCTCTAATTAACTTATGAATGAACTATTACTTTTCCCAAATTTCGGGTCTTGGCCGTATTCCAGGCGAACTACTTGTTACACTACTACAAAACAAGTTCCAGATATAGATCCAGAAATTCCGCCTACCCTGGATTGAGAGTCAAAACAAGGTCAAAATAAAGTTTTATTGCTTATTAGTTGCCGGATTCCGGACGAACTGTAGTTGTCCGGCGAGAAAATAAGTTTCTTCTTTTGTCAATTTTTTCGGTTTTTCGACGGATTTCGGATGAAGCAGTTGTCCGGCGAGAAATCCGTTTCAGATATGGACTCCTTGGCTTTTTAAAACTATTTTTTTGGTCCCATAATTTGAAACCCCTCCCCCACCCCTAAATATACAGCTATGGAGCCAATCTAGGAACTTTACCCGTACTTTGACCCAAAGGACGCTCACACCAATTTTTGAACACAAATATCTCAATCCCTTCGACAGTGATCGTGTTAACAGACAGACAGACGGACGGACAATTTTTACCAAGTCATAGGTCTTACGTTTTGAGATCCCAAATAATTACATACACATAATACAATCCATAAAAGGCCATTGCCAGAGAATAGCTAGTAAAAAACAAAGGTACTGGAAAACTTTTAAATTCACAAGGGGTACACAATTGGGGTACAGAGGGTAAGGGTACAAGTTCACTCACACTAGGCTGTTTGGTATGAAAGGGAATTTCACGGATTTTACTGGAAGTACCATTTTCCATGACTCAGCTGAAAAACATGGCATTGTAGGCTAGGTCAAGTTACTAAGGTCTAGAAGTGCATCAGGAGAGTTTCTGTGTATCAGCCACAAAATATACTGCAGATGTAATCCAGGTCAAAAAGAAGAAAACAGGGGATGTCTGGGGTAGTCTTTTATAACACATCGATAGTGTTTTTTCAAAAGCTTACTGGTACCTTTCTCAAAATTGAGTCATTAGCAGTGCTTTATCCGATACTGTGTAGGTCATAGGTGGTGGAGATTTCGGAGCAACCGTTGCAAAGATACTAAGTTTTATTTCTGGGACTTTTAGGCTCTTCCTAGCTCAACCTGAAAGGTTTTTGGGGGTTCCTGTAAAATTTGAAGAATATTGCTTGTAATCTTATGCAAAAAACATCGACATTATAGGTCCAAAGAAAACCTGTACTATCCAAAAAAAAATGTGCAGGCTAGTCAGGGGTTCTGTTTTATTAAATAGCTCACAATTTTCGTTATTTATTGATTTTGGTTATATGGTTCTGTTCTCAAAATGCCCCTCTGATTCTGACACAAGTGTCTACTGTTTGCAATACCCAGACCTTGATTCAAACTTGAAATAACGAACTTAATATCAAATATAAGCATAGTCGTACCTCTACTTTATTTTTACAATGCATCAGACAGATACGTCAGCTAAGATGCTTTGGCAGCATTATTTCGGACCTTCTTGGCAAGGATCCTCGTCAGGCTGTCAAATGTCAGGAAAAACGTTGGGGAAGGAAGGAACCTGCAATCATTGCAGGTATTTAAGGTACTTCTAGATGTGCTAGGACGAACAAAACTTGGATGGTGTATCAAGGGGTCAGGGACCCGATCAAATTTACTGATCCCTGAAGTTCGACAGCCAGACGAGGACCCTTGCCAAGAAGGACCGAAACATCGCTGCCAAAGCGCCCGCTTTATCCGTGTTATGCATTGTTGTAATATCTGTTTCCCAATCAGCTTGGGCTCAAGAAGAACTATTTTTTGTTTCCCCTGAAAAATAATAATTTAGGTTATTTTAGGTAACACTAAAAATTAAAAATGTAGGCCTATTCCTTATTTTGAATGATTACTGTCTGTTTTTATGGCACTTGAGCATACTCAAGTGCCATATAGCGATCGTAATTTCTGTCGGTCTGTCGGTCTGTCTGTCTGTCGTTCTGTCGTTCTGTCGTTCTGTCGTTCTGTCGTTCTGTCGCTCTGTCGTTCTGTCGGTCTGTCCAGGTTTTGCTAGTTTGGGCACTTCCACACAAGCTAGGACGATGAAACTTCACAGGCATATCAGGGACCCGACCAGATCAACTTACAAATAATCAATTCCCCAATCCAACTTTCCCCGGATCCGGGAGTCCGGAAACTATAAAGTAAAACGGGAGCAAAAAGTAAAACGGGAGCAAAACAAAGCGCTGGCCGAACGCGGGATCGAACCAGGAACCTTTGGGTTAACAGTCCAGTATTCTACCACTGAGCTATGCGACTATGTATCACGATGCGAATGCGGGTATTTGACCGGTTTAAAGGTGGTCAGTCCAAGTCAAACAAATCTAGTGAAACGTTTGGCAGGAATATCAGCGAACCGACCAGATTAACTTGGATATAATCATATTCCGGATCCGATCATAGTGGGGGGAGTGGAGGGATGGGAAATCCGGAAACTATTAACATGCATAACTTTGGAAAGGGTAATCAGACATACGTGAAACTTGACCTTTGTGTTGCCAGTCCAGTTTTCTACCACTGAGCCATGCTATGATGTATAAAAAGCGAATGCGAGAATAGATACGGTTTAAAGATGGTCAGTCCAAGTCAAAGAAATCTAGTGAAACGCTTAGCAGGAATATCAGGGAACCGACCAGATTAACTTGGATATAATCATATTCCGGATCCGATCATAGTGGGGGGGGGGGGGGGGGTGGAGGGATGAGAAATCCGGAAACGACGTCTGTCCCGGTTTTGCTAGTTTGGGCACTTCCACATAAGCTAGGAGGATGAAACTTGGCAGGCGTATAAGGGACCGAACCAGATTAACATGGAAACAGTCACTTCCCCGATCCGGCCATCGTGGGGGGGGGGGGGTGAAGCAACAAGAAATCCGGAAACTAGTAACATGCATAACTTTAGAACGGTTACTCGGACTTGCGTGAAACTTGACCTTTGTCAAGAACAATTGCCGATAACTGGGGGGGGGGGGGGGCTGGAGGGGGGCACCCAAAACCTCGTGAAACGCTTCCACATAAGCTAGAACGACGAAACTTGGCAGGCGTGCTGGGAAACCGACCAGATAAACTTGGAAATAATCACTTCCCCGATCCGGCCATCTTGGGGGCAGTGGAGGGATGGGAAATCCGGAAAGTAGTAGCATGCCTAACTTTTGAACGGGTAATCAGATATGCCTGAAACTTGACATATGTCAAGAACAAGTGCTTCAGAAGCTCAATTTCAAATCCGGACCAGATCCAATAACTGGGGGGGGGGGGGGCTGGAGGGGGCACCGGAAATCTCATGAAACGCTTCCACATAAGCTAGGACAAAGAAATTTGACAGGCATATCAGGGAACCGACCAGAAGAACTTGGAAATAATCACTTTCTCCATCCGGTCATTGTGGGAGAAGTGGAGGGATGGGAAATCCGGAAACTAGTAACATGCATAACTTTGGAACGGGTAATCAGACGTGCAAGAAACTTGACATATGTCAAGAACAAGTGCTCAGATGCTCAGTTTCAAATCCAGACCAGATCCGATCACTGGGGGGGGGGAGCTGGAGGGGCAACCGGAAATCTGGTGAAACGCTTCCAAATAAGCTAGCACAATAAAACTTGACAGGCATATGAGGGAACCAACCAGATTAACATGGAAATAATCGCTTCCCCGATCCTGCTATCGCGGGGGGGGGGGGTGGAGGGAAGGGGAATCCGGAAACTAGAAACATGCATAACTCTGGAATGGATAATCGGACATGCATAAAACTTGACAATTGTGAAGAACAAGTGTTTCAGATTTTCAGTTTCAAATCTGGACCAAATCCGAAGAGAGGGGGATTAGAGGGGGGACCAGAAATGTCGTGAAATGCTTAGGGTCGATGGATCGGGATGTCACAGTAGAGGGGTTGGAAGGGGTTTTCCCGGATTTCCGGTGATCACGAGTTAGGGTACTTCGAGGGGTACTTCCACATGTACTAGGACCATGAAACTTGGCAGACATATTAGGTACTTTTCCAGGTCAACTTGAAAATAGTTCTTTTCCCGATCCGATGATCATGGGGGAGATTCTATTGACATGCATAACTTTGGAACAGGTGATCAGGCGTGCATGAAACTTGTCAAGTGTCAAGAACAAGTGACTGATCAATTTCAAGTCTGGAACGGATCTGATAACATCGGGAGGAGCTGAAGGCGGGGGGTGAAATCTCTTGAAGCGCTTAGAGTCGAGAGATCGGGATGGGACTTGGAGGGAAGAACAAGCATAAGCATAGATACATTGTAGAGGCTTAACGGCCTGCCATTCAATTTGCAAATATATTATTATTATTATTATTATTGACAAAACAGGACCGATCGTGTCACAGTGGGGGGAGTTGGAGGGGGTTTTCCCTAATTCCGATGATCACGAGTTAGGGTACTTCCAGATGTGCTATGACCGTGAAACTTTGCAGGCATGTTAGGGACTCTATTAGATTGGCTTGAAAATATAGTCCCTCCCCCGATCCGATCATCGTTGGAGGAAGATACAGTTGTCAATGAGTGGTATAACCATTTCAGATCTACTAGATCAAGCCCATTTTCTGATGAAATGAATATCGGGAGAGAGATCCAGCCTTGAAAACTGCAAACCGTATCTGACAAACATGCTAACTGTTCTTACAAGTGCCATATGAGCTTTCAGCTCTTGTTATTTTTACTTGATGTCATTAATTTAAAAGCCAAAATATTTGTGATGAGTTTTATCTGCATTTTTACTTCAACTGTTGGGTCACACAGTATCTGAACTATTTATTTTTGTAGTTTGTGCCATTTTTCCAGTCTAAAGACTACCATACAAGAGAATGAAGGATACATTTGACTCTGACATACCCACAAAATTGTTTTATTTTAATGTTGAATATTTAAGAATATTGAGAATAAGATTTTTCTTTCCAAACCTCCCCTCAACTAGTCCGCCGATTTTTTTTGGCGGCGCGCCACCGGGAAGTTATAGGTGACGCGGCGCTGATTAATCGGTGTTTGCTCTATTTTAACATTTTTGTGTAGTTATTTTTCAATTTTCCAATAAATGTTAGCAATTTTTCCACGACAAATCGTCAGTGTTATTACAGTACTTGCAGTTTTCGGTTCATCATAATGGTGATCCACCAGTCTCACTTTTGGGCACCCTCACCCCACTTAAGCTAAGACAATGACACTTGACAGGCTTACGCGCGCAACATGTTTTCCCGTATTATTTCAAACCATTCGTGCGGGGGTTGAGGAAGGTGAAATGCCGAAACTTGTGAACCGCGTGGCTCGTTTCGAAGGAGCAGAACGATGCTCTGTTAATATGTCCGAACCGCAGCCGACCGCGGGGGGGGGGGGAGGTCTGGAAAATTTGATTATGCATTGTAATGGCACAGAGGGATTCCATATCTGGAACACGCGAACAATTTTGGAATATGCGTTGCAAAGGAATATTGTGATTGTTATGAAACTTGGACGGTAAAAGATCACGGGTCCCAGATGTATGTAATGAAGTCCGGACCGAATCCGATCTCGGTGCGGGGAGTTGGAAGGGAAGTACCTTAAATTTTCCAAGATTACTTTGATTCGAACGAAACATGGTAGTTGATCAAAGCAAATGCTCTAGATGCAATATTTAATTTTCCGAGTCACATAGATTTGTCTTCAGCGGTATCACTGTTTCTAAGGTCTGCTTCTTCCTGACTAATGTAGTGGTTTGCAAACTATGTTCAAAAGCTCTTCTGTACCTCAGTGGTAGAGCAGTAGTCTTGAAAAACGAATGCTCTGGGTTCAAATCCCATCTGCCTAAGACCCACAACCATTTTTGCAATGACGGGGGTCACAAGATCCGGATTCCCCCTCCCTCCACCCAGACACAAATGGTCGGATCCGGCAGCACAAGGGCACTTCGTTTATGCAGTTTGGAGCCAATATACAATTTTTCTTTTTTATTCCGATTCCTACACTGCGGCTACAACCGAAGACTCTTTCTGCTAGTGGGACTTGCTGATGACAAAAAGAAACAACAACCTGGAGTCTTTTGAAGATAAAGCTCAATAGAAAGTGAATCTGAAACATCAGACCTAAAACCATTCTGCCTCAGAATTTTGCCAGTGACCCTAATCTCCACCGACCCCATCAGTGGCATGTCGGCCCAAAAAAAAGTTTCTGGTGGTGGCACGCTGAGTTATTCTCTGTGTTGCACCACCGACTTTCAGCATGGCTTTGGTGACTAGGCTACCCTCAACCCCTAGAAGCTGTGTTGCTACTTTATTCTGATGGAACCTGTGACAAACAGAGGCGTCACTAGCCAAAATGTTTGTGGAGGGGGCAAGGTGTTTACTGACTGGCTTGTCATTTTTACTGACTATGTTTGCAGAATAAACGACTGTTTTCAAGAAAAAATGACACTTTTGATGAAAAATCAACTGATTTTCCGAAAACCGACTGTTTATAAGAATAAAGCATAAGACCTTTGACAATTGATCTGTGACACTCAGCTCTGGCATCCACAAAACTTGTTTTTCTTTTTTCAGAATTAATTAAAATGTAAAACCTCTAAGATTCTAAGGTTCCAGTTTGTTCTTCTAAAGGAGAAGCTAATATTTGTAAAACAAATAAATTTTTTTTTTACAAAAGAAGCTGTCTTGAAATTGGACAAAATGTTTTGAAATCACAGAATTTGCAACATTTATTTTTGGCAAAAAAATTATCAGCTATGAATCTGGGAAAAATTGCAGAATTCTGCATAGGCCTATAGTAGCTACACTGCCAAAAAGTTTACCAGAACTAGAAGTCTGAAGTCCTGAATAGATCAGCTGCTGTTTACACACCTATTTGGTCCCATGTAACAAGCTATTACGTGTTCAAGATTATGAATATTTACGGAATTTTTTTTTATTTATTTATTTATTTATGACCCGCTTTTTGCGTAACAGCGGAGTATGAATAAAATACAAAAGTAGAATATACATATTAAAACACTTAAACAAAACAATGTAAATAAACACGACAACATTCTTTTTTTTAAAGTTCAACTTCATGTCCCTATCTTTCTTCCAGCACATTAAGAGCCTCGGAGTTCAAAATAAATATTAAAAGAGACAAATATGTTATTTGAAGGTTGACATCACATGCAGTGATGCCAGATGCTTTACACTTATGATTGTGCAGCAAGTGAAGCAAAAATATGCCTTAGGCAAATTTTGCTGTTTTCTTTATTTTTATGAAATCAGACCCCCCCCCCTATGTTTTTGATTAGTCGGTAAAGAAAACTGAGTTGGCAGAAAGTGCTGCACTTCACTGCACTTCTACTTGAAAATAGTAGATTTTTCATTAAACAGTAGGTTTTTTATCGAAATATTAAAACCAAAAGAAATTTCTGAAATTTTATTTAATAAGTTACTTAAGAGTTACGACTTTATGTGTAAAAGCAGTTGATTTTATATCTTCAAACAATCATTGTTTTAAAAATTGTTCATAAAAATGACCAAGCAGTCAATAAATACCCCCCCCCCCATCCCCATACATTTTTGGATACTAATGCATCTGGTTCTGTGATGTGCAAGACAACATAAAAGTGAATCAGCTTTTGTGAGAACAATAGGAAGGATAATTAGAAAAAAAAAAATTCCTCAAGAAGATTTAAAAATTATGTTTTCACAAAACAATTTAAATAGCAATTTTTTTTCAAATAGGTACGTTCCAGATATTCATGAACCTGACAAGCCCAACCGCCTACCAGCGAATCTACTCTCATACCCAAATATTCTGCTGGCTGGATTTGAAGACATGGAGCAGTAGAGAGGTTCAACAGTTGGGCACCAGACTTTTTGGAGAGTTCCTCTCCACAGGGGAATCCCCTGCACAGGTGAAAAAGAATCCCCTGTGGAGGAGATAGTGTTGGGGGAAAAGTGTGAGCAGTTGGGAAAACTGCACTTTTCCCCCAACACCGTCTCCTCCATCGGGGATTCTTTTTACCTGTGCAGGGGATTCCCCTGTCGAGGGGAATTCACCAAAAAGTCTGGTGCCCAACTGCTCAACACGTTTTGAACTAGCAAACATCAGTCATCAGTGTTCCGAAGGATCCAAATGAAAATTTTGACATTTCAGTGGAGATTTTGAGTCATCCACAACCCTCTAGATCTGTGGAGAGCAAAATGCACCCGATTTGCGCCAAAATTTTGAGAAATACACAAATTTGGAGCAATGCTCACACTTGGAAAATTCAAAGCACAGCCATCTCTAAAAAGTGTCGAAAATGCGCACCATCTGGTGACACTGGTCATGTAGGCTTCAGCCCAAACACGCTCGTACCACTAGAGGCCTTTTTCCATGACACAATTGTGGGTCATACACTTTTAGGTGTTTGTCGGGGAAACACGATTGTGTGCCACACAGTCAAGCCACGAGTTGAAACTCGCGGAAATGCGGTTTTGTCTATTTTTTTAGCAGAAATTTCAAATATCTGAAAATAGAAATTAAACTCCCGGCTTATTTCCTTACCATTATATGCAAAAGGGATCCTCAGTTGTAAGTCTGTCTGCTTGGAAAAGTAGTTAACTTTATAGTTTAGACACTATTTTGCTGCTTTATTTGAATTCCCTACCAGAACTGAGCCGCAAAATCGACAATCACCTCGCCAGTTGTTTGCCGAATTTGAGCCAGGAAAATGTTGTTGGTCGCAGAAATACAGTTGTGGGCCGCACAAAACACCGCGGGAACACTCTTTTCGAGCCACAAACTGTTTGAGGGAGCACGGAAAAACGACTTAGGTTTATACATACTTTTCAATATCCTTCAAAAAATTTTGAAGAGTATAGACTTTTGCCTCAGTTTTTAATTTTTCCGCTTTTTCTTCCATGATTGTGGATAATATGAAAAAAAAAATACAATTTCAAACAAAAATACATTAAAAATAAAAATAAATTAACATATTTATTTAATCAGTGTCAGTTTTCTAGAAACTACATTATTAGTTTCGTTTGTTCTGTTTCTTTTCATGTTCTTATGTTCCATCCTCTGTGTAATCTAGGGATTTTAGTTGTTGAACATCGCAGCTACTGGCGCGAAAATCTGGCGGATAATTAGAAACCTTGGAAACGAGACAGCGCAAAATACAAAATAATAACAAATCTGTTTAGTTTAGTGACGCAGAGATTTAACGAACCGCGTCTTTACCCTTTAAAGCCAACTAAGCTGGCTATTTATTCAGTAAAAACATAGTCAAGAGGGTCCAAAGATTTGTTTTGTCATTAGGTGAAGGCAGAAAAAGCTGCACTGCAATTTGATTTTGAAATGGAATATGGTTTTCCTGATGAGTCAGATATCTTGGCAGAAGAAGAATACCTTGCAAGCCTTTCTAATGAAGCTCATTTTGATGAGCCACCATTTGAAGGTAACTAGGCTAAGTATAGGGTAACTATCCTAGTTCCCGAACGTCGTACCTCTCAATGAGTTCTATGTTCGAAAAAAAATAAAAAACTAGCTTCTGACTGCACGCTTGTATAAAATTTTGAAATTTCGCGCTTATTATCATTCAGTAATGGTGCGTTTGTGTCCTTACTTGTTCTGTTCCACCGTCAACTCGAAAAGAACCTGAAAGCAAATCTGATACTTGGAAAGAGGTCTTCTGCAACTTGTTTGCTTCCGTTTTGCTAAGTTTTTAAATTAAAAATTTTGACACCATTCGAACGAGGGCATCTTTGCTCTGCAAAACTTTGTTAACATTTTATTGGTTTCGCATCCTATAACATAGTTATACAATTTTTGCTGAGTGTACTGTCGTTCGTAAACTGGTTGCATGCGGTTTTCAGTTTCCGAAAAAAATCCTCGAATCCCCATTCTGGTGGAATAGGGATTGTTCGGAAAAACAATCCCGGTTATCAAATGTATGGTCTATGAATTTGAACGAGAAGAATATGTGGGGATGAACGTTCTGGGAAGTGCTCTGCCAAGTAATTCTGTGTTTTACTGAAGTACAGGTACCAAGCGTACTCCATATGGGCTCGAAGATTTAATTTACGGGTGAGATAGGGTTGAAAACTACAATAAATCTGTTTTCATCCCTGAATCTACTGGTGATTTTAATCTGCCTAATGTTAAGTGGGTGGATGGCATAGGAATTGCACCAGCTAACAACCCCTCAAATGTGACAACAAGCAGCCTTGCCAATAACCTGCTCTTCCAAATTATCAGTGAACCTACCAGATATCGCGGAAACCAGTCTCCGTCATTGCTTGATCTCGTTCTAACCAGTAACCTGGACTGGGTGCTCTCCACCACACTTCTACCTGCCATTGGTGCTAGTGACCACATCTGCATTGAAAATACAGTACTCCTGAATCAGATACCTAACAATAAAACTAAGAAGACATTTATTGATTACAGAAGTATTCGTAATGACCTTGCTGATTGTGCTTGGGATGAAATTTTAAGTGATGATGTAGAACTTTCTTGGGTGAATTTCAAAAATATTCTTCTAGAGACTGAAGCAAAGTACACCAATGAACGATGGGTTGAACGACCAAAAACCTTGCCATATTTACCTTCTCAAGTAAAAAGTGGTATTAAAAAGAAAAAAAAGGCCTGGTCAAGATACACCAAATGCAAATGCCAGTCTCACTATGATGAATTCAAAAAGTGTCGGAACAAACTAAGAAACCAGACCAGGAAGTTAGTGGCTGATTTTGAGGATTCAATTGCGTGTGATGCTAAACAAAACCCCAAAAAGTTTTGGCACTATGTGTCATCGAGCAATCCTAACAGACGTTCCATTCCTCCCCTAGAAAAATCTGACGGCACTACTGCCCGAGATTCCAAAGAGATAGCGAATTGTTTGAGTGACTGCTTCAGTACTAATTTCAACCACAATTCTGCCCCACTGCCACCCCCCATCATGGAAAACCTCCCAATTGAATTTGAAATGCCACCCATCCTGATCTCAATGGAAGACGTACTGAAGCGTTTGACTACCCTTGACACATCAAAAGCCAAAGGCCCAGATGGTATTCATCCAAGACTCCTTAAGGAAACGGCAGCATGGATAACCTACCCTCTAACCAAGATTTTTCAGACCTCCATGGCAAGCAAGTCTGTTCCATTGGACTGGAAGTCAGCCAACATTATGCCAGTCTTCAAGAAAGGGCAAAAAAATCAGGCCCAGAACTACCGACCTATAAGTCTTACATCTGTGCCTTCAAAAGTCATGGAAGGAATCATCAATGATGCAATCATTAACCACCTTGACAAGAATAAACTATTGTATGGAGGACAGCATGGTTTCAGAAAAGGTCGGTCAGTTGAGACCAATCTTGTTCAGTCTTATGACATAGTAACCAAACTCATTGATGAGGGGCTTCCAGTGGATCTTATTTTGCTTGACCAGGCCAAGGCGTTCGATAAGGTTGTTCATGCTTACCTTCTTTATAAACTGTCCAGATATCATTTACATCCTGATGTTGTAGAATGGATAGAGTCTTTCTTGACTGGACGTACACAGAGGGTGATGATTTACAATAGTCATGGCTCACAATCCTTCTCCGACCCAAGCCCAGTATTGAGTGGCGTTCCGCAAGGCACCAAGCTTGGGCCAACGTTATTCAGCATCTATATAAATGATTGTCCCTCTGTTGTACATAACACCCTTACACTCTTTGCTGATGACTCAAAACTCTTCGGTCCTGTTGCCAACAACAAACAAACATCTGAACTGCAAGCTGACCTTGATGCTCTTTCCAACTGGTCATCTCTGTGGCTTTTGGAGTTCAATGCTGCGAAGTGTAAAGTACTTCACCTTGGACCTAAGAACCCTCAATATACGTACACCATGTTGAATGGATCCAAAAACCACATTGACCTAGAAAGTGTGGAGGAGGAAAGGGACCTGGGTGTCACAATTGACAACCAGTTTAAATTTCATCCCCACACTCGCCACCAAGTTGCTAAAGGAAACAGAGCACTTGGACTTGTCAAAAGGACCATCACCTCTAGGAAGCCTGTGATCATTAAGAAGCTTTATACTGCGCTTGTGAGACCCCACCTTGAGTACGGCATGATTGTTGCATCACCCCACCACAAAATGGATGCCAAAGCCCTAGAGGGAGTGCAAAGAAGAGCCACTAAGATGTCACCACAACTAAAAGCCCTAGAATACCACGAACGGTTGAGGGTACTGAAGCTTCCCAGCCTCTCGTATCGACGTAAACGCGGCGACGTCCTGATGGTAAAAAAGCTGTTAGACTCCGACATTATTCCTGGGGTATTCGAGAGCTCCCAATCAAAGTCGACGAGAGGCCATTCCAAGAAGCTCCAACTGACCAGCTGTAAACGACGCGAGCGGCACAGTTTTTTCTCTGTACGGAGTGTTCCACTCTGGAACAGCCTTTCCGAAAAAAACTATCAACGCTGCTACCCTGGATGGCTTCAAGAGGGGCGTGGACGAGGACTGGCGAAATGCTGAATGTCGGCTGCACTGGGATTCCAGTGAGCCGATGTGACAACAAGATTTATCAACCAATCAATGCCGGCTACACTGGAGTGCCAGTGAGCCGATGTTACAACAACGATCTGACAATCAAGCCGCCAACAGCGAGAGACTCTACAGGAGGCTAACACCACCTTATCTCGCTGGAAGTGCGATTTAAGGTAATTTAAGGTAATATTAGTTCATTTGAAATCTGGGGAAAAAACGACTTATCGGTACTGTTTATAATTCCTTGATCAAGTGGTTTGAGTTTTGAAGATCTTACATTCTAAATTGATCTTTTTGGTTTACTGTGCTTGGTCCATACTATGGAGAAAGTCAAGTAAAGACCAGAAATTCAGTAGGCCTTGTGTATTCATAGGCCACGTGTTATAACTTCGACAAACTCTGGAGACTGATGACTTCATATCATCCTCTCTGGTAGCTGATGACTTCATATCATCCTCTCTAGAGGTTGATACGACTTCATATCGTCTTCCCATTTCTACCACTAATTTTCTGTGTGAAGATTATCGTAATAATACTTACTGTTTGTCATAGGAGGATATGCAGTACATACTATGTTCCGGGGGAACTATATATCCTAGTAGAAATGATTGTCATATATGGATTCAGCATGCCTTCTTACCCGTAAATGGACGTTTAATCAACTTCAGATAAAACTTTTACTCTTGAGAAATTTTCCGTTTTTGACCAGATTCCTTGCGAACTACTTGTCCGACGAGAAAGAAATGTTCAGTATGTCTTCTTACCTCGAAATCGGACATCTAATCAACTTCAATAAAACTTTTACTTTTCACAAAATTTCCGGTTTGGGCCGGATTCCGGACGAACTACTTGTCAGGCGAGAAAACGATTTTCATATTCGTGTTCAGCATGTCTTCCTACCCCTAATTGACTATCTCATTTGCTGTTTAAAATTGTTTTGTTTGCTCCTTAACTTGAACCCCCTCCCCCACCCCGAAAAGTAGGGCTACAGAGCCCATCTACGAACTCTACCTGTCCTTCGATCAAAGAACCCTTACGGCAAGTTTCATCAAAATATCTCATTCCCTTTGAGAATTACGTGCACACAGACGGACGGACAACTTTTACGAAGTCAAAGGTATCCCTCCACGTACCTTTTGGGATCCCAAAAACTGCACACTGGGTACTGTAGGCCTTGGTTCTAAAGAGTCTGAACTTCATCATTCCTACCCAGACATATAGTTCGCCCGGAATCTGGCTAAAACCGGAAACCAAAAAATTTTAAAGTTAAAAAGTTGTATCTGAAGCCGATTAGATGCTCACAATTGGGGAAAAGAGATATGATGAATTCGTTTTTTCCCTTTGGCAAAGTGCCCTATAGCGATCGCAATTTCTGTCCGTCCGTCGATCGGTCGGTCTGTCCAGGTTTTGCTAGTTCGGGTACTTCCACATAAGCTAGGACGATGACACCTGGCAGGCATATCAGGGACCCCAGATGATTAAGTTGAAAATAGTCACTTCCGCGATCCGAGCATGTGAGGGGGGGGGGGGGAGCGGAGAGTGGGGGAATCCGGAAAAATTTGGTATTTTTGGGATCCCAAAATGTAAGTGGAGGGATTCCTATGACATCGCAAAAGTTGCCCGTCTGTCCGTCTGTAAGCACGATAACTCTCGAAGGGACTGAGATATTTTGATTAAACTTGGTGTGAGGATTCGTCGGGTCGTCGGACCAGTCAGGTTCTTAGATGGGCTCTGTAGCCCTACATTTAGGGGTGGGGGAGGGGGTTCAAATTAAGGGGCAAACAAAATATTTTGAAACAGCTAATTTGATATGCTAAACATGATGGTGAAAACCATTTTGTCATCGGACAAGTAATTCGCCCGGAATCCGGCCGAAACCGGAAAGTTTGTCAAAAGTAAAAGTTTTATTTGAAGTTGATTAAATGTTCGATTCAGGGGTAGGAAAACATGCTGAGGACGATAGTGCAAACCATTTTCTCGACCGACAAGTAGTTCGCCCGGAATCCGGCCCAAACCGGAAAGTTTGTTAAAATTAAAAGTTTTATTTGGAGTTGATTAGATGTTCGATTTAAGGCAAGAAGACATGCTGAACACTTATGTGAAAAAAATTTCTACCTAAACATTTAGTTCCCCCCGAATCCGGCCAAAACCGGAAAATTGTTAGAAGCTTAAGTTTTATTTCTAGTTGATTAGATAACCGATTTAAGGGTAAGAAGAGATGCTGAATTCGTGTTTGACAATCATATTTTACCCGGAAATATATTTCGACCAGAATCCGGGTGGAGTCGGAAAATTTGTTATAAGTTAAATTTTTATTTGAAGTTGATTAGATGTTCATTATTATTATACCCTATATCATTATACCCTGAGTTCGTTTTTGAGCTTTCTTTTTTCGCCGGACAAGTAGTTCTGGAGTTCGGCCGAAACCATGAAATTGGCAGAAGTGGCAGGAAGCTTTCGTCAAAACAGATATGACTTATAGGGGTAAACACACATGCTGAATCCATATCTGAACTTGGTTTTCTCAGATGACGAGCTATTTGGCCTTAATCTGTTTCTGAAATTTAATTGTAAAAATTTTCAAGGACTCTGGCGATGACTGGATCTGGCTAAGACAAGACCCAGTTGTCTGGATCAGATATTGAATTTTTGGGATCACATCGAAACCTTTGGTCTTGTTTACTTACGAGTGCGTGATCAGATGTTAATGAAACTTGATATATATATAGAAAGACCTTGTGAATCAGACGTACATTTTAAATCCGGACCGGATCCGGTGAAATCGGGGGAGTTGAAGGGGGGGATCGGAAATCTTGGGAAACGCTTAGAGTGGAGAGATCGGGATGAAAGTTGGTGGAAAGAACAAGCACAAGTGGTACCCGAATATATTGACTTGAGAATAGCCGTTTCCCCGATCCGACCATCTGGGGGGGGGGGATCCGGAAAAGTGAGGTATTTTTAACTTACGAACGGGTGATCGCTTAGAGTGGAGGGTTCGGGATGAAACTTGGTGGGAAGAACAAGCACAAGTCCTAGATACGTAAATGACGGACTGGATTCGGTCACTGTGGGGAGTTGGGGGGGGGGGGGGGGGATTTCAGTGATCCCGCGAGTTTGGTACTTCCTGACGTGCTAAGACGACGAAACTTGGCAGGCTTGTCAGGGATCCGAACAGATTGACTTGATAATGTAGTTTCTCCGATCCGACCATCGTGGGCGGAGTTGAGGGGTGGGAAATCCTGAATTTAGTGGCAAGTTCAGCTACTGAACGGGTGATCTGATTTAAATGAAACTTGATATTTAGAAACACCTCGTGCCTCGGACGTGCCATTTTAACTCCAGACCGGATCCGGTGACATTGGTGGGATCTGGAGGAACCAAAAATCTTTGGAAACGCTTAGAGTGGACGGATGGGGATGAAACTTGATGGGAAGAAAAACATTAGACCTAGACAGGTAATTGACAGAACCAGATCGTAATGGGGCTCTGTGGTGGGAGTTGCAGAGGGGGGTTCCCGGAATTCCTGGGATCGCGAGTTAGGATACTTCCAGATTGGCTAAGGACGAGAAAACTAGGCAGGCATATTAGTAATCCGACCAAATAGACTTAATGACCCGACACAATGCCCTAGGAAGACTTCCGTTCCTGGATCAGACCATTTTTCGGGGAGTTGAGGGAGGGGGAATCCGGAAATTACTGTCTTCCGTAGGTTCCGAACAAAGGGTCCGGTTCAAGTGAAACTTTATGCGTGATAAGAAGTGATGACCTAGATATGCAAAGCATGTATCCGAACCCCATGCGGCCATGGTTGGGGAAGTGGGGGGGGGGGGGTCCGAAAACTTTGTGACATGCACAAAAACCAAATGGATGGGCCGAATGGGATGCAAGTTGGACAATACCAAGTTTATGCGGCCTAGATTTGTCATTTGGTGTCTGAACCGGATCCGACCAAAGTACGAGGAGGATGAACCAGGAACCGGAAATTTGAATATATGCTCTGATCCGAGTTAAACTTGATGGGCGGGAAGAGGAGATGTTACATATGCGAAGTTTATTTGTTCGAGTCGTATTTGGCTGCAGTGGGGGGAGTTCAAGGGGGAGTCCCGGAACTGTTGTGGCTGGCATAGGGGTTAAACGAGTGGAGTGATTTGAATGAAACTTTGAAAGTAGAGAGATCGTATGCCTTAGATGGCATATTTTAGGGTCCGGAGCGAATCCGAGCACGGTGGGGAGTGGTACCGGAATTTCCGGAAAAATCCTGAGATTTGCTTTCTCGTTTCTGACGGACTCGTAACAAGTGCCATATGAGCTCGTAGTTCTTTTTAAGCTTTAGTTTTTGCCGGACAAGTAGTTCGCACGGTATCCAGTCGAAAAACTTAAAGTGAACCAGTAGGTGATCTACCTAAGACTGTGCTACTGGGCATGTCCTTTAATTCCCGAAAAGATTTACTTTATGTCCCTTTTCGATTTTCTCACCAATGAGCTTCCTTTGATTGTTTCAGATGAGCCACCAGATATAAGCCTGCTTACCCAGCAAAACAGTTACAAGCCAATAGACATCGCTCCACCTCAGGTTATTCCACCATCATCGAAAGAGGCAAGAAAAAGGCAGCAAGATGAACTTTTTGGTGACCTTGGAGATTCTGATGAAGACTTTTCTCTATCGGAAAACAATCATGTAGCAAATGGTATGTAAGACTCGTCGTACACTACGCACAAGGCGTTAACTGGTTGAAGCCTTGTGTGTAGTACCATTTTTTTTCTATTGAATGACCAGATGAGCTTGTTTAACCATTTTCATGGTATTTAGACACATGAATAAGAAAAATGAACGAATAATACTAAGTCACACCATAAATATAAGCAGTTGTCCTATGGTGTGGGGGTGATCTGCCCCTCCCCCACAGAAACATTACCTTTCTTTCACGTAACTCTTTCCTTTCGTGCTTTCACAGAATACATCTGAAGTTCAGTACAAATTTTGAGACTTCCTGAAAGATGAAATAGCGCAAAATGGTAAGACCAGGCAATCTCCATTCCGCGAAAATCTGGGACGAGGAGTCTCTTCGCATTCTAAAATGAAAGTCTTATAGTAAGGCCGGAAACGTAAGCAATTAACAGCATGTTAAATGTCACCTAAGTATATTTGCACGAAGGATTATATCCGGAAAGTATAGTATTTTGTAAAGAAGCCGTTGGCCTACATATAATGGGCGACCATTCGGATTTACTCCTCTTCGTCTTGTCTCCCGATGACAAATTTGTAGCCTGCGTAGTAGTATGGTAGTAGTACGAAAACGTTGCATGTAATACTATGTAATAGCAAAGAATACTATCATTTAATGTGCCTCAGACTGGTCCAATCTTATGTAGTAGCATCCAGTAGCATCCTGTCTTGCCATAGTAGCTTCCAGTCTTGCTAATAGTAGCAAGACTGTAGTAGCAATTGTAGCAATAGTAGTATGCAGTAACACGGTAGCCTTGAAGTAGAAGCATGTAGTAGCATCGTTAGTACTGCGTGCAACTTTTTCGTACTACTTCATGGTACTATTTTGAGATAAATTTTTCATCGGGCTGTGGTCTGCGTTTGTGCCATAATCCTTGATGTGCCGTATATTGATGGGGGTCGTTTCCGGCCACTATGGGGGGATTCCCGTAAATCTTGTCGCAAACCTCACAGGTCCGGCCGCTGTTGCTGGAGTTGGATAGGGTGTCCTGGAAATTGTATGGCATGCGTAAGTAATCCCCCTGGCGACCCCCCCTTCTCGGTAAACCCGGCGAACCCCCCCCCCCCCCCCCCCCCCCGAATACATCGTGGATCGGGGTACCATTTCCTCTGTAGGGGAAGCTGCATCGTGGCGCCGGGAAATCTTTGGACCACATTTTTTAGGGGATCGGTCGTAATCCCCGGATGTACCATTTATGAATTCGGATGTCATCTGTCACTGTTGGGAGAGTTGTTGAGGGTCCAAGAAATCTATTTGTATACGAAAGTGCTGGGCTGATGGAGGGACGAGGACGAGCTCTTGTTGGGCAGAACGGTCAGGCCGTGATGTGCCATATGTAAATCCAGACCTCGGTCATTGTGCGGGGAGTTGCAGGTGTTTCCTGAGAACCATGTTGTGAGCAGTGGCGAAACTAGGGGGGCAGCTGCCCCCCCCCCCCTCCACACTATAAATCCTGTCGGTAAATTGGCAGTGTTTGTCGGTGCGAAACACTGACAAACGCTTTTCTCATTCCGTTTCTGATATCGATAAAAGCTCTGTCTGTAAAACGGGAAACTTGCTGTTGGGAAGTAGGCAGCGTTTGTCGGTTGCACGCTTTAGCATTCCGTTGTTTCTCGGTGCGGAGGCGATGCTCAGATTCGGTTTTCGGTACCGATAAGAGCTGTGACTAACGCTTTCCTCACTGATACCGACGATAGCTCTGTCGGTAAATCATGAAACTTGTCATAGGGAAATCGGCCACGTCTGTCGGTGCACGGATTCCGTTTTCAGTGCCGACAAGAGCTGTTTAGATAAATCAGTAACATTCTTGTTTGGAAATCGGCAGTGTTTGTCGGTGCGGAGACGGTGCGCGGATTCCGTTTTCATTACCGGTAAGATCTCTGATAAAAGAGATTCCTCATACCATTTCTGATACCCACAGAGCCCTGTCGGTAATCAGGAAGATTCTTCTCTGGAAATCAGAATTTTCTCTCGGTGCGGAGATGATACCGACAAAAGCCTTGTCGGGAAATCAAGCCGATGATCGGATGTTTCGATACGATGACTGGGAAAAGTCTTGTCGGTAAAACGGGAACTCTCTTTTTCAGTCTTGTTTACATCCGCAATGGATACAAAACTTGTCGGTAAATTTAGTAATTGTGAACTGTTCGTCAGTGATAAGACATTTTGATGTGGTGACAGGAATATTCTCGTCGATAAGTCCGAAAATGCACTAACCAAACACTTCTTCGTTACTTTCTGTTCCTTGACGGTAAATCAATAACACTGGCAAACCTGCTTCCTTGAATTGATTTTGAGTGATATCTCTACTCCCACCCGTAAACTGTCCTTTTGGGTTATTAGGCTGTACATCAGTCCGGGAAATGGTCTACTTTATCCTGGGACTTATGAGTTACACATTCCCGTCAGTGATACCCCCACCATCTCGGCCCACCGAGGTTGGATCAGGCCAGGATATCTGAATAACACGACTAGGACACATGGGTGCAGTATCGCCAAGTTTATCTCAATCGCTCAACCCATTTGGTCCCTAAGCCTTTAAGAAAATGTGCAGGACCCACCTCTAATCCCCCCATAGCACTACCATAATGGCAAAAAGAGGTTCGGGCACACATTTTTATGGCACTTGCCCTTCGGCCAAGTGCCATATAGCGATCGCAATTTCTGTCCGTCCGTCGGTCTGTCGTCTGTCTAGGTTTTGCTAGTTTGTGCACTTCCACATAAACTAGGACGATGAAACTTGGCAGGCGTATCAGGGACCCCAAAAGATTAAGTTGGATTAATCTTCATTAACACTTCACCGATCTGAGCATCGTGGGAGGAGTGGAGGGAGGGGGAATCCGGAAACTGGAGGTATTTATAACTTTTGAACGGGTGATCGAATCTTAATGAAACTTGATATTTGGAGAGACCCCATGTTTCAGACTACCCGATTAAAATACGGACCGGATCCGGTGACTTTGGGGGAGCTGGAGGGGAAAACCGGAAATCTTGGGAAACGCTTAGAGTGGAGGGATTGGGACGAAACTTGGCGGGAAGAACTTGCTCAAGTCTTAGAGACATTGTTGACATAACCGGGCCGGATTGAGGCACTGGGGGTGGGGGGATTCGGTGATTCCGCGGGTTTGGTACTAGGACGATGAAATTTGGTAGGCATATCAGGGACTCGAATAGACTGCCTTGAGAATAGTTGTTTCCCCGATCCTACCATCGTGGGGGGCGTGGAGGGATGGGGAATCCAGAATCTAGTGGCATGCCTAACTTTTCAACGGGTGATCGGATTTGAATGAAACTTGTCAAGTGGAAAGAGCAATCGTCTCAGATGTTCCACGCGAAGTCCGGACTGGATCCGATACTTGTGGGGGGAGTTGGAGGGGGCCACTGGAAATCACGTGAAAAGCTTAGAGTCGAGGGATCGGGGATAGAATTAGGTAGGAAAAGCAAGCATAAGCCCTGTAGACACGTTCTTGACAGAACCAAATCTTACCGGGGCTCTTTGGGGGAAGTTGGAGGAGGTTTCCCGGAATTCCAGTGATCGCGAGTTATGACAATTCCAGATGTCCCAAGGACGATAAGACTTGGCGGGCATATCCCTGACCCAACCAAATAGACTTAAGAACCCGACATGATGCCCTAAGAAAACTTCCGTTCTTGGATCCGATCGTTTTTTAGGGAGCTAAGGGAATGGGAATCCGGAAATTACTGACTTCCCTAGGTTGCGAACAGGTGGTTCGATTCGAGTGAAACTGTATGGGTGATAAGATCTGATGACCTAGATATGCAAGACAGCTAGATATCCTATTTCTTGGTCCAAATCTAGGAGGTTGAAGGTGGTATTTTGTGACATTCTCATCTACTTTCTTGCAGCACCTACTCGTAACAAGTGCCATATGAGCTCGTAGCTCTTGTTGGCATCTGCGTCTACCATCTATCAAGCATCACTCGAACGGAGCATTTCGGAAAAACGTCCAGTAAGCCTACCACAATGGTACCCCTCAGCCCCACCCTCACCCCACGGACGACAGATCCGTGTTCGGGCCTCAAATTACGTGTCTGGGTCCCATGAATTTTGGCGAGTTTCAGTCAAATCCGAGCACTTTGTAGGGCCCATGAACCCGTTTGGTTTCTGAGGAGTATCACGAAGTTACTCTTACCCCTACGTTTCACTCAGCTGTCGGTTTCGTTCGGACACAGAAGCAGCAAATCTGCTCCCATCAGCCGCCAAGTTTTCAGAAAATTAGATTGCCCATTCACTTCACCTGTACTTTTGGTCCAGCGCATCCATACCAAATTTCACAAAATATCTGAACCTCTGTGAGAGTTATCATGGTAAAAGACACACAACTTTACGAACCTATATGTGCTAACGTTTTGGACCCCAAAAGTCGCTTAGTTTACAAGCGAAAAAGACAGCCGCGTAAATCTTCAAGCAGTGAAGTGATCTGTTGCAGTGTCTTATCACTTCTTTTCTGGTTTGCAAGACTACTGACTGCATATTATGTTCATGGCTCCATGTGATAACCATTGGTGCCAGGAAATGAACTGCGAATTCATCAACTTTCATTAGAAAACCATCTAAATTGATTCCTATGTTCCAACTTATTATTGCAACGGTTGTAAGATGCGTTCGCGATTCGCGTTTGTCGGTAAATCATTGCATCTTGTTTCGCCACTGGTTGTGAGCATACATGTCTTATGGATCGAGGGACCGGGACGATCCTTGATCAACAGACACGTCATAAGCTATAGAAGTTCCATTTTCTGGTTCCAACCGGATCCGACTACTGAGTTACCGTAGGCAGAGGGCCTAGATTCGGGAAAACAGACTACCGCGCATGATAGGAAGATGCCCTGGCAATTGCAGGGTACTTGAACCAATTCAGTGTGGGTCTTTAAAAATGTGTAGTAAATAAATATTTAATGAGTAATAATAATAACGTAATAATGTTTGTTTATTCAGCCTAAAGGCCGCACAAGATTGAGTACATGTGAAGCCACACAAATAAACTGTTACACCAGTTATAGGACTGTTATATAAACTAAGCTAACACTTTCTGTCCTAAGTCTGAACGCTTCAGCAGCATTTGAACCGAATGAGTTTATTACGTGCAGCCTAGTAATAAGGCATTTGCACAGTACATACAAAAAAAAAGGTAAATGAACGCTTAACAATAAATACAGAAGGTACACGAAATCTACAAGCGACAGCAAAAGATAAATAAACTATATTTGCATACTTATATGAACAAGTTTGGGTTCGTGATACCAGAAAGTTGTACCTATTTTTGTATGGTATCTATATGCAAGGCCGTATCCAGGGGGGAGGGGGGGGGGGAGGGGGTTGAAACCTCCCCGAAACATACAAAAATACTCATTTTTATAGGCTTTTTCCTCTGATCTATGTCTTTTTTGTACTTTTTTGTGCAACCCGCAGGCGACCCCCCCCCCCCCACCGAAAGGCCCCCCCCCCGAAATAAATTCCTGGATACGGGCCTGTCTATATGCATCTGTATCTATATAATTTTTCTATGGGTCAGCTGGGTAGCACAACGTTCGCCGTTCGCCTCCCCTTTGGCTTTTGCTAGCTAGCCTATATTATTATTAACTTTTTAATTCAGCTTTCGCCATAAACAAACATACAAACAACAAACAAAAAACAACAACACTATGGTAAAACATCAATGTATCTCCAGCAGATGCCTCCAGACTGGTAGGTTGTAGAAAATGGGGTTTGCTGCCAGGATGATCAGACAGTTCTCCGACCGCCATAACCTTACAACCAAAGATGACCGGGCTTTACGAGCAAGTTCAGCAAAACTGCAGCAATGGTTCTGGACAAATGCCTGACTTATGCTCTCTCGAGCCGGCAGACGAATCAGACGCCTAAATATTCTCTTGTAACAAGCCTCCAGATTACAGTACGACCTGTTAGTACAACGATAACATAAAGCTAGCGCAAAAAACTGATAGCAATACGTCTTAAACAGCCTAATCTTAATTGCACTGTTTACAAAACCAAATTTCCATATTAAAACGTTCCCTCTTTTACAAACACTGTGCGCAAGGTCACGGAGGTGAGTATCATCCTTCAAATTCTCATTGACTAAGAAACCTAAATATCTACATTCAGTAACGTAGCAAACATTTCGGCCCGACAACACAATGGGAATCCTAGGTACAGAACAACCAATAGGTAGGAAAGCCATAGCCACAGTTTTCTTAGGATTAAACAGAATGTTATGCTCCTCTGCAAACGTATCACACACCCTCAGAAGCTTATTAAGACCAAACGCCGTAGGGGAAAGAACAACAAGATCGTCAGCGAAAAAAAAATGGTTAAAGCAAACTCCACCAACAAAACAACCTGTATTTGAATCCTTCAGTCTTTGAGAAAGAAAATCAACATAAACAGCATAAAGCAATGGCGATAGCACCCCTCCTTGCCGCAAACCATTAATCAACCCGAATGAACTACTTGTTTCACAACCCCATTTTACACAAAACTGCTGATTCCGGAACTAAAAAGCCAAAAGGCGAAGAAATTGCACCGGAACCTTTCTATCCTGCAAAATTTTTAAAATTTTACCATGGTTGACTCTGTCAAAAGCCTTAGTCGAATCGACGAAGCACGCAAATACAGGTGTTGAGTAAAACCAGAAGTATTCAATCACGAACTTAAACAAAAAAATAGCAAAGTCTACTCCATGTGAAGACTTAAACCCAAACTGAAAATCACTTGTCCGCAAACAACCAGACAATTTCATAAGCACACATTTTTCTAGCAATTTAGAAGTAACTGTAGCCAAAGCGATTGGTCTATAGTTATCAGATTTTGAAGTATCGCAACCACGACCTTTCGGGATTGGCACAATACTAACATCCATGATCGATGAAGGCACAAAACCGTGCGTAATAAAAAGATTGAAAAATGTTGCCAACAGACAGTACTTTTCATTTGCAGCAAATTTCAAATGTCTTGCCGAAATACCGTCCGCACCACCAGCTTTATTTACATTAAGATCCTTTAACAAAACCTCAACTAGATCAGGGGTTATCTTATCAATCGGTTCCATTGAACTGAGACCTTCCACCCACGAACAGTCACTATCTACAGAACTAAATAATGATGAATATTTGCATTTCCACAGTTCTGCTATATTCCAATCACCAGCAACACTATCCAATGTCCCAACCACACCTTGCTTAGGGCAAAAATTACGACGGACCTGTCCCCAAAAATCTCTAGCGGACAAAAACGACTCAGCGAGTCTCTCTGCTCTTAAAAATCTCTCGTTTTTTCTACAATGCTTCAAACGTGTCTTGAAATTCACTCTCGCAGTTTTCATTACCTCATAAATTGGTCCGAATAAAGGACGACAAGCCTGCACCCACGTTAAGAATGCAATTCTAGACGACATGTAAATCCCGCGTAAATGCGCATTCCACCCAGGAATAGAAGTAAAACCCTTCCGAGCACGAGAAGCTTGCTTAGTCGGGATTGCCAAACGAGCCGCTAACATAATTGCATTAATAAACATAAGGTACAATCCAGCGATACTATGTCTGTGCTCTTCATCCTTGCAACATGACGACTCACAGACAAAAGCATGACTAGTACGATCAACTTGTGCAAAAGCCGTTTTTGTAGACAGCAAATAATTAAGCAGGTTTTCTTGGGAAGCCGAGTCCCAATCAAGGCTATCTGTCTGGATAATATTGCATGAAGGGAAATAATTCGCGACTTCCAATTTTAAAATGAACACTAAAGGTAAATGGTCTGGACCAAACTCATAAAGTATACTCATATTTTCAATCAAAGAATGGCAAGCAGATGACGTTAATATGTGGTCTAGCCATGACGTCGACCCACAGTGAGACTCGCTAACATAAGTATACGAATTATTTGGCAGAAGCACAACATCCGAAATAATCAGACTGTATGAAGCCGCAAACTCTGTTAGGTCATTGTAATAACTAGACAAAGATCCAACCTTAGAGTTAGCATTCCAATCACCCAGTATAACTACATCAGTATATTCAAGGCACTCGAGGTAAACTTTCAGCCGGTTAAGGCACTCAATGAACTCCGGTTCGTGCTCTGAACTATAAGAAGGCAGATAAACGTTAATGAAAATATAAGAACTATTACCGGCACTGATATCCCATCCGATCATCCGGTCATCTTTCAGGTCCACGAACTTGGCATTAACACCAAGGCTCTTTTTCCATAGTACCGCAATACCTCCAAACGGACGACCAATTATTAATTCACTATCTTTCACCGGTGAGGCCCCAGCTCCATTAAACTCCGAATGAATAGATTGGAGGAGAACAAGATCGTGTTCAAACAGCCAGATTTCCTGCAGGAATAGCACATCGCAGCGTGTAAGCAGTGACCTTATAACATGTAGATTCGACTTCAGGGATCGGCAATTATATGTTATACACTTAAGAACCATGATTGACCACTTCTGAGCCCTGCTGAGGGCTTCTGTTTTCGAAGAAGCGCCGAACAATAACACCAGTAGGCCAGAAGCTGGCCTTCATTGCAATATCGCGGTATACTGCCGGGATAACGATCTTAAAAGATCCACTGATCACAGACTTCCCCTGAATTTTCTCGCACTTTAATTTCCCGGCGTCACATTTCAGTTTCATCGCTACTGATTTGGCAAGTGCAACGGGCTCAGTTTCCGAATCCAACCTAGCAACAAACAATGCAGATGTTTTGCTATCAAGGGCGGACTTAATCCCGGTCAGAGCCCCATTAGCTGATGAACCCACTACAGCGTTACGTGGCCCGCTACGTCTAAAGCTTGGTCTTACTGCACCAGAGCCACTTGCGCCTCCCCCACCAGGTGGCTGCGGTCTTGGTGGAAGGCGAGCAATTTCCGCAAAGGAGCCTGGTGGAACACGCATGCTCCCACTAGGTTGGGCAGAGGCCTCAGTTAGGCGAGTCTGCCCGTTACTGTCGGCATTTCCAACTTCCGAACCAGATTGTACATGGCCATGAGTAACAGAACACTCTAGGTCAGAACCGTCGGCTATAGCATCAACATCATAGAATAGTGTAGCATTAGAGACCGCTCGGCTCGCAAGTTTATCAGAAATGATGGTAGGCTGCGTAAACACGCGAGCGCTATCGAGATTACCGTCAACAAAAGACTTAATTATGCTGTTGATTTCCTGGCGCGGTACCGTTGTTGAACGCAAGTTATCGATTTGTGACTTGATTTCTTCCATTTGTGACTGTAAAATCTCGTACGATTTCAGTACCGTCACAAGGTCAAAATGCTGGAGATTCATCGGAGGTATCCTTGACAAATCCATTGCTAGGAACTTCAGATCGGTTCTGTCTATCGACTGCAGAATAAAATAAATGTCCTCAAGGGCCAAATTCGCACTCCTACGGGTAGTAGAAAGCCTGTCAGAGCACGCATTTCTCTCCTCAACAGTAATTATCGAGGCAAGGATGTGTTTTGCCGCAAGAATCTCATCCAACGAGTAAAACTCATGGCAAATTTTCAGTATAATGTCTTTCGGCGAATTGTCAATCTTATTGCTAATGAAGCACAACAGTTCAGAGATACTGTCAGGCATTCTACTCGATCAATTACTTATCTGCGCGTCATGACCAATCCACAAACAAGTATAGAAGGAAAATATAACCAGATGGTAAGGGAAGACGTTACCTACCTCGGCATACTTTGAGCGTGTTCCACCCTTCTAGCAATAGTTACTATTAGTTACTATTTCCGTTCCATCCTCACGAAAAGTTACTACGCTCAAAGTTCCATCCTTGTCGGAATAGTAACTAATAGTTACTATTTGCTTACCATGCTCGGAAGCGTAGTAAGCGTAGTTACTACGCATCTCTGTAACGTGATTGGTCGGATTCGCCCCTGGCGTGAGATCCTGCTGCAAAATAGAAAAATCGTTGCAGCCTTGACGGCAAAAAGCCAGAATTCGTGACGTCATGCGTAGTAACTACGATAAGTAGGGTGGACCACGCTCTTTATCTTGCTTGTCTTTCAGGATCTTCACAGGCAAAGAGGCAAAAGACAAGCGATGTCCCAGCTTCTAAGGTGTCAGCCAGTTCAGCTTTAAACAACTTGTTTGTGAAAAAACCGCAGGAACTTTCATCAGGGGTAAACAGTCTGCCAACCGATATTAATCCTGTGAGGATATCTCATGAACCTCATTTTGGAATGTCTGGTTTTGAAGGTGGAACTGCAGAACCAATTGACCGGATTATTGATGACACCTATCTGGATAGGCTTGAAGCAATCATCGCTGCTAAAAACGTTAGCCATACTGCTCAGAAGTAAGCTTGCATTTCTTTCATTTTGTAATCTTAGATGAGTTAGATGGGACGAAGCTATATTGCAGGACTCTGCTAAGGCCCAATGTCACAATGTCAGTTTAAACGAAGGCAGTCTCTAGAGAGGCCATTGTTCGTGTTTAAGGCTATCCTAGGAAAAGGATATATAGGGGAAAAATTGTCCAGCAGGCCACACAAAATGGTCTTTCTACCACACACACAATAATAACCATCCCTGTTGCCACTATGAATGTTCAAAACCACAAAAAAACACCGTCAAACAATGAGCAAATTATAAAAAAAAAAAAAAATTTCCGAGGTTTGAAATAATTCGGTCTGGACTAAATCTCAGAGGATTATAGGACAGCCATTATGGAAAATAGGGAGCCAAGGGTCATAATAATAACTTCCGTTTAATGCACGAACTGTTTATTACAAAAACAAATAAATTGAAATACCAAGACCAGTGTTGTACTCCTGAAGACCTAAAAAAAATAATCCATTGGGTCTTGTAATTCTTTGCTAATCAAACTTGGAAAATTTCGTGGTCTGGAAAAGAAGACCTTCTGCGTGGGTTTTTGCTCGAGCCAAAACAGCAACCAGGCAATCAAGTTCAAATCTAAATAAGCTGGTGACTTCCAACAGTAAGAGAAGGTAAACAGAATGTTTGGATCAGGTCTTTAACCTTTTTCTTTTCTTTTTTTTCAGGACTGAGAGCAGTTTCTCCCGTAGACGTCGCTATGCCTTTAAAACTATACCGGATACGGCTTTCCAGAGTATGACAAACTCAAAAGGAGAACGAATGTACATGCTACTTAAGAAAACGAACTCGGGGTCTGAAAATGTAAGTGTAGTGGTAATACTTTCGCAGAAGAAGGTCACAAAATTAGATATTTAAGGAAGAACGTTTGATTGTATTTCCACAAGTTCATTTTCCAGCTTGAGCCTGAAGTGGACCCTTGCCAAGAACAGCCGAAATATAGCTCTGATAAAATGTAGCTGACTTATCCGTTTTGCACCGTCAAATATGATTCGCAGTCAGCTTGGGCTGAAGGACTATTGACCCAATCGAACAGCCAAAAGCCTCTCTCCAAAAGCCCTCTCCAGAATGAAATCACAGCATCAGCTTTAACTCCAACCAATTTTCGTAGAAGAAGTTCACAAAATCAGATATTTAAGGAAGAGCGTTTGATTGTTTTTCCACACGTTCATTTTCCAGCTTGAGCCTGAAGAGGACCCATGCTAAGAAGGGCCGAAATGTAGCTCTAATAAAATATAGCTGACTTATCCGTTTTGCACCGTCAAATATGATTCACAGTCAGCTTGGGCTGAAGGACTATTTATACTTTGCTTGCAATGGTTGTTTAACTTCAGGCTGTGCGATTTCTCAAAATAGTAAATTCTACCCTTAAATACACATAAATCACACAAATACACGTAAACCTTTCACCCACTAGAACACAGTAAGTGAATTTACAGTTTCGCCTGGTCTTGGGATTTTGCCTTTGGGTCTTCGTTTGCTTTACCGTAAACATGGAACGACGACAGCAGCCAAATAGAAAGTAGACGGACAGAGAGACGCCCGCGTATTTCGTTTAAGGAAGAATTTCTGGTTGTCCACCTGTCCATGACGCTTACGCACTGGTAGTTGCCAGTAAATTTCCGTGTTGCCGGCCACTGCTAACACAGTTATGCGTCTCGGTAACTCTCGAGTTGCACCATGGATCCAGTAGTGACCGTCTCCAGCTGGTCTTTAAAGTGTAAGCATAGCTGTAATCGTCCCTGGCATAACTGTAATGGTCCCTGACTCGGTAGTATGGCAAAATCAAAAGACATATCCCCCATCGTTTGGGAAATATCTGCGATAACATGGAACCTGTTGGCGGGTGCATGTGTGTAAAGATGGTTTACTCGTATCTTTTCTCATCTTGCCATTTACTTGTTCATTATTTGGTGTTGTAATTGAGGTCAAGATTAGTTGCATTCTTTTCCTTTCTTGGTTCTCCGTCATTCGTTTCCGGTCAGGTTCTAGATAAATTAATTAATACCTGTAAATGAATGAATGAAGGATTTATGACGCACGGCCCAAGGGCGTAAGTGCAGTAGAAAAGGAAAAAAAAAAACTATAAATTAATCGAAACACACTCAAAAAATTTTTTCCGTAAAGGTTCACTAATACTCACTGTGCTAAAGGTAAAAGTCCGCAGTTGCTAAATGGCCCAAGCTTAGACGATAAGATTCAAAGAACAGAAACTCTGTTAGAAATAGCAAACTCACTGTAAAAGCTCAGGCTAAATATCCTAAAGTACGGCACCATGGAAACTCTTCCATCGTCATAAAAGAATTGACTACAATCAATCTTACCTGACCTTCGCTCTTCCAGTCGTCGGACCTTCACCCGAGCCCAGGTCAGCGTGGTGGGCTTTTGTCTATTCCTATCTCAGTACTGAAGCTAGAAGCTGAGAAAGAGGTAAGAGTTTTAAGTTTGTTGGGTTCCTAAATCGGACGTTCTTCATTTAGAGAACTTACAACTGGCCTGCCTTTCTCTCACACCTTTCTGGTAGTAAACTATACTCACGAAGAGTATTCCAGATTGGTGCGTTCGGCGCACTGTAGCGCCTAGCATCCTTTTAGAGAGCTGAGTTGATAGGTGGCCACTGTCAGTCCCCTAGGATGATGGGTGTTCCGGCGTCATTGCGTGCTATGCCCTTTAATCCTTCAGTTACAACGGTTTCGCTCACTTACGCTTTTTCACCCGCCTATTTTGACTGCCTCCCTCTTATCCCCTCCCCTCAAACTGGATGGGGAAACGCCTCGCAATAACGATTTCGCACGTGGTTTAAGTTCTCTGGAGAAAGATGTCATTTCGTCTTAAAGTCCGATTTTTGCAGTCGGATGTGAATTTCCTTCTTCGCTGCGGAATTTTGACGCAACGTGTGCGGAATCTTATCGGACGCAAGGAAGGGAAGTTTTGCTTGGCGAAAATTCGACTCAAAATCCGGAACTTCTGTCACAACTAAATTTTTGTGATCGTTTATTTTAGAAAGAGAAAAAAGAGCTCGCCATCGAGGAGGCAGTTAAAACCCGTCTGGAGTCCTTTGGAAAGCTTGAGTATAAGAAGAAGAGGAAGAAAGATCACACTGGAAAGGCAGACTCGTCATGGCTAGAGTCGTACAGACCCCAAAAATATTTTGATCTTTTAAGCAATGAGGTAAGAGCTTATACCCATTACCGACTGGTAGGATGCGTCATTGCACAAGTAGCAATATATACCACAACATTTGTCTTACCCCTCTGATAGGCCGAAGCAATGTCATGTTTATGGTCTCGCAACACGTGTTTTTTGTTGTTGTTTTTTTTTAAGAAAACAAATAGATGTCTAATAGGTTCTGCACACAAATGTCGCTGATATGGCTATCTAAAGTTAGTTCGACAAGCGCTTGTTGTGTATAACACATTATGCATAATGTTTCTGGCGACATCAGATAACATTCAAGTGTTGTCTGTTTAAACCGCGCATCCTTGTGCTGTCTCTTATGAAACTTCAGTGTAGAGCCTCGGATGAAAAGATGCAAAATCCCTTAGATGGTTCAAAATGTTTCAGTATATATTCAAATATCAGCTGTAAAAATAAGCTGCCTTTCAGTTAAACTTTAAGGCCCTTATAAAGAACTATGAACAACAGATCTTGGACCTTTTGATTTATCCATCTACAAGCAGCCTATAAAACGCTTGATCTGGGTAACAGCTTGTGGCGGGTGGCCTCTCAGTCTAGGAGTAGTGAGAGAGTTCAGGGTAGCCCTGTGGCTGAAAGGGTCTTAAAACCTTTACAATATTGAAGGCTATCAACTTTGTAAGACTGTAAAGCCCCAAAAGAGGAAAACCCTCGACACGCACTCCAAATTTAAAAATGTATCATAATTTGAAATATAGGATAGTCACTTTCGCAGCTTGTGGCTAAAATTGCTGTAACTACGGATTTCACTGTCACAGGTTTAATAACCCATAATTCTGTGGAATGTTGGCAAAATTGTTTCATCATGTTTATTAAAACCCTTTGAATCGTGTTGTTTCACGAGAAGATAACACTTATATAGTGCTCATAGTGCGGACATACTGCGAAGCCTTGATAAGATTTGACACAGGGATAGGTAGAGCGTGTTTCACCCTACTTCCTGTAGTTACTACGCATGACATCACGAATCCTGGGTTTTTGGTGTCAAGGCTGGAACGCATTTTTCTATTTTCAGCAAAATACCGTGCCACGTGCTAATCCGGCCAATCATGTTACAGAGATCCGTAGTTACTACGCTCCCGAGCTTGGTAAGCAAATAGTTACTGTTAGTTACTATTTCGAGAAGGTTGGAAAGGTCAGCATAGTAACTTAATAGTTACTACTGTTAGAAGGGTGGAACACGCTCGCAATCTTGTGTTAAATATCATCTGACTTCATAACTGCGTCATAATTTAAAGATGTTCCACTTTGTCCTGTGATTGGAAAACCATGAAGATAGTCCTTGGGAGAGACTGCGAGGCTCAAAGTTATCCAATTTCAGAACTTCTAATAATAATCTGAGTAATTTCAAAATAAGTAAGCAGACATCTATTTTTGGTCCAGTAAAAGTCCGAAAAAAGTGGTCCAACCCTGACACCATAGCTACACACATGCTTTTCACACATGCAATCAACCAAAATCGCTAGATGGATAACATTTCTGGGGCTCCCTGACACGCATGTCTATTGTAGGCAACAAACCGCGCCCTTCTCAGATGGCTAAAGCTGTGGGACAAGGTGGTCTTTAACAGAGAAGTCAAGATCAGGCCTCGGCATCAGGACGGTACCGTTGTGACCGAGAAGTCTGAAATGGTCCAAACTGACCAGAAACAACCACAGAAGTTTGGCAACTTCAAGAATAGATTCCAGAAATATTCAAACGCACCGGATGAGAGTGTTATACAGGAGCTGGATGATAAGAGCCGGCCGATGCAAAAGGTGGCGCTGCTTTGTGGCCCTCCGGGATTAGGCAAGACGACATTGGCTCATGTTGTGGCATCTCACGCAGGTAGGCTGTTTTATGCAACTTAGTTTAAGGCTGCAGTTCCAACTACCCCTACTAAGTGCCTAAGCGACATTCGTGTTTTATCGTAAATCGTTAAAATAAACAACAAGAGCTACGAGCTCACATGGCACTTGTTACGAGTAGGTGGTACAAGATAGGAGATGAGAATGTCACAAAATCTTCCCTTCACCCCTTGAGGATCGGAGCTAGAAATAAGGTATCTACTTCCACGCGAGCCTGAGCATTTCCGGCATCGCCTCGGATAATCTAGGCCTTATCACATCTAGAAGTACCCTAGCTTGCGATTCTCGGAAGCCGGAATTCCCGGAAACCCCCTCCGACTCCCCCTAGAAAGCCCCGATATGATGCGGCTCTGTCAAGAATCCTGTTTACGGCTTATGCTTGTTCTTCCCACCAAATTTCATCCCGATCCCTCGGCGCAAGGCGTTTCACGAATATTCCGGTGTCCCCCTTCACCCCCCCCCCCACAAGTATCGGATCCGGTTCGGGCTTGACTTATAATATCTGAGAAGACACCTCTTTCGACTTGCCAGGTTTCATTCAAATCCGATCGCCCGTTATAATCAGAAATCCGGACCCCCCCCCCCAAAAAAAAACAAAAAAAAAACCTATATTGCCCGAATCCGGTATGGTTATGTCAATGATGTATCTAGGACGTGTGCTTGCTCTTCCCGCCAAGTTCATCTTGATCCCTCCCCTCGAAGTGTTTTCCGTGATTTCCGGGCCCCTCTCAATCCCCCCCCCCCCCCCTCCGAAGTCACCCGATCCGGTCCAGTTTTATGTTGATCGTCTGGTCTTTCCAAATACCAAGTTTCATTAAAATCCGATCACCGGTTCAAGAGTTATAAATATCTCAAGATTCTGGATTCCTCCTCCTTCCACTCCCCCCATGCTGATCGGATCGTGCAAACGACTACTGTCAAGTCAGCTTATTCAAGTCTCTGATATGCTATTCGAGTTGCATCGCCCTAGTACATCAGGAAGTAGCAAACTCACGGATAATCAGAAATCCGGACACCCCCCCCCCAACTCCCCCCGTAGTGTCCCACTTCCCACCAAGTTTCATCCTGATCCCTCCACGCTAAGCGTTCCCCAAGATTTCCGGTTCCCCTCTCCAGCTCCCCCGAAGTCACCGGATCCGGTCCGGATTTTATGTGGATCGTCTGAGAGACGAGATCTTTCCAAATACCAAGTTTCATTAAGATCCGATCACCCGTTAAGTACCTCAAGATTCCGGATTCCCCCTCCCTCCACTCCCCGCATGATGCTCGGATCAGGAAAGTGACTGTTTCCAACTTCATCATTTGGGGTCCGTGTTACGCCTGCCAAGTTTCATCGTCCTAGCTTATGTGGAAGTGCCCGAACTAGCAAAACTCGAACCGACAAACTGAGGGACAGAAATTGCGATCGCTATATGGCACTTGGCCGAAGGGCAAGCGCCATAAAAGTGCCGAGTGTTGTTGGCTGAAATCGAAATCGCGAAATTTTGATTGTTGACGTTTTTTTTTCTATTTTTTATTTGTGTTTACGCTACCGAAATGTGGCCGACTGAAATGACGGCAATTTGACATTAGCCTTGTCCCTGCCAATGTTTCTACATGTGCTTGCAAAACACGCACAACACTCCGTGCAGTGCAAGCGGCTCAGTCCCTTGCTCGCTCCACGTCTTGCTCGAACTAGATAATGTGATAACCATGGTCATAGGTAGAGTTCCAGTGAAGTTATTACAAGTTACGCTGATAAGAGGAGGGACGAGCGCCGTATTGTGGTAGTTATCACGCTCTCTGGAACGAATATAATAACAACGCGAGCATATGTCAACACTGTTACGGGAGTTCCTGCAGGGCCGATAGTTATTATCACTTGACGCTCGCGACCATCATAAGTAAATAGTAATGATCAGAACAGTCGTGGAAAGAAAATAATAAGTGGGAGGAGCCAATTTACTTATTACGGGGGGCTCTGGAACGGAAATAATAACAAGAATAGTAACTATCGTAACTACTAATAAGTTGCTGGAACGCTACCATAGATGGCATGAAGCGATCATGGTTGGCTCACTATCAGAAATCATGGCGGAGTTTTGGGGAAGTGGAGATTGGGTATAAATTAATTTGCGGACTGTTTATTACGTAAATGAAATACGCCTTGAGGAATCCAGTAGTTTAAAAATAAGGCGCTCAGCGATCGTCATAGAAAGAATAAACTAAAAGAAATCCAATGAAAGGGTGGGAAATTAAACTAGACCCACCTTGCCTGCACAACGTAAAGTGAAGCGAACATTTTGGCTTGGTTTCTTCGCTACTGTTTGTTCGATTCAAGAACGCAGCACTCAAAAACAGAATTATGGTTTGAAGAAACGAAAGGCTTTGCCGAATAAGTATATTCTATTATAATAAAATTACAATTTACCTCACACAATTTACACTCTGGCCTCGGCAAAAATTCTATGAAGCTTTAAAAAATGTAATTTCATAATTTTCAGTCTGAAAGTCCGTATCCAAAACTGGAGTTGTTAATCCTGATCCACTATTCAGCTTTTTCTTCTTACAAACCCATCCCTCTGAAGTTAGATGACTCAGTAAGCTCAGGGAAGTAATTGAGGAATTTTGGTGTCGAGGAGTTGAGAGGTAAGAGTGAAAGGCAAAAGCAAAGGGCTTAGAGGCAATAATAAGAAATAATAACAAATTAAGGAAGTGTGTACCTGTGATAAATAATCATTCAGCCCAAGCTGACTGCGAATCATATTTGACGATGCAAAACGGATAAGTCAGCTACATTTTATTAGAGCTATATTTCGGCCCTTCTTGGCAAGGGTCCTCTTCAGGCTCAAGCTAGAAAATGAACAATGTAGCTCTAATACAATGTAGCTGACTTATCCGTTTTGCATCGTCAAATATGAGTACCTGTATAGTTTTGTCATTGTTTTGGAAACTTATGCGGAAGAAGAAATTTAAGCGGATGGGAGAACTGAGAGCATGGCTGGTGTTAAGCAGAATCTGCGGATTTTAAGTCCATCTTTAAGCACAAGTGTTAAGCAAGAATTTGTCATTCGGGCCGGTAGACTTTTGAATTCATTCATTTATTCGTACTATATAGACTACATAACATAAATATACGGCAAGAAACAAGACCCACTGAAAGAATTGAGTATGTTCTTTCGTTTACAGGGTATAATGTCGTCGAAATGAACGCCAGTGACGATCGAAGTGCTGCGGCGTTCAAACT
The DNA here is from genome assembly GCA_023053575.1 of Branchinecta lynchi. NCBI lineage: Eukaryota > Metazoa > Arthropoda > Branchiopoda > Anostraca > Branchinectidae > Branchinecta > Branchinecta lynchi. The sequence goes on along the minus strand of JAKZAP010000004.1, from coordinate 16,467,866 downwards.
ACAGCTTGAAAATGCGACTCAAATGCAGTCTGTCGTCAAATCCGATCCTAGACCGAACTGCTTAATCATCGACGAGATAGATGGTGCGCCAGTCGCGGCTATAAACGTCCTTCTCAGCTATATTCAGGGACAGGATGGGGAAAAACAGAAAGGAAAAAAGAAGAAGGAGGGAGCAAGAGCCCTCCAGAGACCTGTGATATGTATATGCAACGATTTGTACACTCCGTCCCTGAGGCAACTACGGCAGGCGGCGCTGGTTCTCACTTTCCCTCCCACAGAAAGTTCAAGGTAGAAATTCCGCTGGCAGGTAGATTTCGCAGGGCTGTTGCAAGCCTCCCTCCCTTTTCTGAAAGAACAGACAAGATACAAAAAGGACGCATGATTAACCAGAGGTTGCGAGTCCAAACCGGCTAGATGAGCGGTTAAATGTATCATTTCGCACTTTAATCCAGGCGTTTCTTTATCTTAAAACATTGACTGCTGTAGTAAGGAGCCCTCGTGGAAAGTTAAGGCCAAAAAATACGACTAACACTCAACACTTGTATGCGAAAGATGACATTTAACACAAGGACTCGTATTCAAGCGCCCCTGTCTCAAAGAAGAAAATCAGAACAGGGGTCCTGCCGTTGCTCTTTTTTCGTAGCGGCTTTTGGTTGCTTATGCAGTCGTTGACTTCGGCCACGATTAACCATAAACAAACTTTTGACAGTATGGGGCCATGAAATGGTCGTTAGACTAGTGGAAAATAGATTGGGACCAACAGTTTTGTAAATAGAGGTACACAGAGAGGCCAGTACCACAGGAAGAGGCTCAGCCGGTCCTGTCGTTTTTACAAAATGACGCCTCTTTCGCTGTTGCAGGCTGGCCCATCGACTTTTGGAGATTGCAACGGAGCACAGTATTGAAACAGACCTCTCAGCATTACTGGCTCTCTGCGAGAAATCAGAGAATGACATCCGAGCCTGTCTGGCGACCCTGTACTTCTTTCGGCTTCAAGGAAAGTCGTTCAGATTTCACAACGTTTGTAACTCGACCGTTGGACTGAAAGATTCAAACCGCTCGTTATTCCGTGTTTGGCAGGATATCTTTCAGAAGAAAGGCGCGGACAGGTAAATCCACATTAACGATAACTTGAACCTACTTTTTTTAAGTCTAGGTGGAGTGGGAACAAGGCATTCTAATCATGTAAGAGAACTATAGCGTCATGCCCTGGTCATACCTCTCGTTTTTTTTTTCGATGGCTGTTCGCACCCAGCGCATACCCATATAAATAAAATTTGGAAAATAAGTAAATGTAAGAATATGTAGGAGCAGGATTTGCTCATTGAAAATCAGAGAATTGCAAAATGTCCCATTTTTGTCACTAAATATGAAAAGATGTCATTTCCCTGGATTTTCAAGGATTTGTTGTACAGTCTCGTAAACTTACTATTAGACAAGCACTGTTTGTGCTTGTCCAGTGTATGTGAGAATCTTGTCATGAAATTAAAATAAAAATAAAAACCTTTGGGGAGTTTGGTAGTCTGTTGACATGAATTTTGAAAAGGGAACTGCAGTAGGTAATGTCTAAGAAAAAGTAGTAGAGGGATATCCATGTCTGTGTCCAGTATTCGGACGAATAAAACATTCGATGACGTCACGGTGCACGTTTGGGCTCTACGCGATCAGAAAAAGGCCATAGTCAACGGTCGCGAGTCGGTTTGTTTCCGCCATCAGAGCAAAATAACACTAGGGAGTAGCGCCAGAACTTTAAAGAAGTGACACACACTCGAATTGCAGCGACGCTAGCACCACTAGCGATAGAGAACGTCCCTACTTAAACTCATTCAGCCGTTCACCAGCGCTGGCTTGGATAACTTCGTATTCTGAACATAGAAAAGAAATGATACTGCCTCCGTTGTTTCCTTGGTGTGTGCAGACCGCACCTTTGCTTTACTAAACATTTCTAAGCCCGCAAGTTTGTCTCGTTTTGAATGCCACAAGAGTAGTGGGCGGCGCAACGAATATTGGTGGTTATGATAAAGGAACGGAGACAGTGAAGCGACCTATTAAGTTAAATGGGACCAAGGAAAAGATTTTTGTAGATAGGCTGATGCTACAGAAGTAGAAAGTAAATTAAATGTATGCATTGATATGGTAATAAAGAGGAAGAGGTCCCCTTAAACTCATTCAGCCGTTCACCAGTGCTGGCTTCGATAAGTTCGTATTCTGAACATAGCAAAAAAATGATACTGCCACCGTTGTTTCCTTGGTGTGTGCAGACCGCATCTTTGCTTTACTAAAAATTTGTAAGCCCGCAAGTTTGTCTCGTTTTCAATGCCACAAGAGTAGTGGGCGGCGCAACGAATATTGGTGGTTATGATAGAAGAACGGAGATAGTGAAGCGACCTATTAAGTTAGATGGGGCTGAGGAAAATATTTTTGTAGATAGACTGATGCTACAGAAGTAGAAAGTAAATTAAATGTATGCATTGATATGGTGATCTCTTCTTTTCTTAGAAAAACTCTCCCGTCTTTCGAACCTCCTATCGACCCCGGGCTCATCAGTGATAAAACAACGCTACTAGGTGTAGTGATCTCTTCTGACCTTTCATGGCATGAAAATACAAAGACAATTGTAAAGAAAGCTAACAGCGCAATTCAAATGCTCAAAACACTGAAAAAGTTTCGGGTTCCTAAGGACAAGCTAAAGCTAATGTTTTGCTCTTTCATGAAATCCAGGTTTGGTTAGCTAGGATAAGAGATAGTGGATCCTCGAGTTTGTATGCAGAGGCTAAAGAGATTTAGATTGAAGAAATTTATTCTTAAGCGGGTCTAAACAAAGAGGAAATGAAAGTAATTTTAAATATGAGGGCAGATAGCTTGCCACTTGGTGAAAGACGAAAGTATTTGAAGAAAGTAATCTGGTCCTTACTTTTGTCCAATATGGGGTGAGGGAGATGAGGATCTAATTCATTGTATGTGTGATTGTGATGAAATTAAGGATCTGAGGGAGGAAATTTTTAAGGGAGGGATTCATGGGAGGAAATGGTTGTTAAATATTAGGCGGAGTAGGGATTTTCTTAGTATAAGAAACCTGGCGAGGTTCCTCAGAGTGGCCAGTCTTCACAGGGAAAAGTGTTTGAGTGGGGTTTAGTGTGAAATAATAGTGTGACCGTTTATGTTTGTATTTACATGTACTTATTTATGTTTGTTTGTTATGGCCCTTGGGCTTCAAGTCTTTCATCATATGGCCAGTTTGCAAAGCACGGAAAGCATACCCTACGTCTTGGCACTACTCCATCGTCCGCCATCCAGCTGAGAACATCGTGTAAATGACATTCCGACAAGGCAGGATTACATCGGTATTCGGTTGTAGTTATATTGTTTGGTATAGAAACAAATAATGTAGTTGAGTGATTAGAGTACCTGGTTTTGCTTATGTATACCCTGTTTTAGGATCGACTTTACCAAGTCGGAACCCAATGCCAAAAAGGAAAGCGTAGGTGAAAACGAGAAGCAATCGGTGGACTCTAAAAGGTATGCCAGATTCTGCCCTTGTACTGATATTGTGGTGAGCATCGTACGATGACTTTTATTACTGCCCAGTTGGCCTATTGCTAGTTAAAGTTGGTCAAGATAAAAAATAAAGTGGTTGTATTTAGTACTGTAGGGTAACGAAAACTATCTCGCAGTCAAGTTCCGGAATAAAAAGCTGGACAACGTCGCAAGCGGATTGGAGTGGATATGCTTCTACGACTTGGTTCAGGGCCAAATACGGCATACCCAGAACAACTTCCGTTCTTCTTGTAAAATATATTCTGGTCTAGACGTGTATTAAGCCACGTCAATATAGAGATGTTGCTGCTTACCAATCAAAGCACCTGAGACTGAGTGCGTTTCGACCTGGTGAAGAGAACTTGCGAAAAGATTAATAAGAAATGATCTTCTATATCTGCTTTCATCGCCTTGGTCTATACTTACTTCGGCCTCGACGTGAGACCCAGGACGCTGAAAACTCGTGAGCTCAGTTAGTCAAGCGTACCTAGACCACCGTCTAAATCAGCCTCCCTTTTTAGTCTTTACAGTTTATTTGAGGTGCCCGAGTAGCAGTCGTCGAAAAATTCTGATCCGTGGGCCGTGGTTGTTGGTGCTACACACAAGCCAAGGAAGCCCCTCTTCAGACTGTGGCTGCACTGCACCCTGTCAACACCCAGCCCAAAAGATCACTAAGGACACGATCGTAGCCTGGGTTCTTGGGGTTGGCAAACCGAAGCTTTTCTGTATTACTGTTGTTTACTTACTCTTAAGAAAATTTCTTGCTTCCAGGTACTCGTCAGTACTGCATAGCGTTCAGTCCTGTGGCGATTATGATCGGCTTGTCCAAGGTGTGTACGAAAACTATCTCGCAGTCAAGTTCCGGGATAACAAGCTGGACAACGTCGCCAGCGGACTGGAGTGGATGTGCTTCTACGACTTGGTTCAGGACCAAATACAACATACCCAGAACTACTCAACGATGGGTTTCATTCCTCATATGCTGGTGAAACTTCACTTTCTGTTTGCAAGCTCAGAAAGACCCAAAATTAACTTCCCGAAGACGGGCACTGAGGTAGGTGTCTCCTCTTAACTGTTAAGTGTTGGAGTGGAAGCATTTTACAAAAAGATGGGGCAGAAGTACAGTGTCACAGAAATGACCGTTAAAGGACCCCTGTCGCTGTTCATTGTCTTCACACCCCTAACTCTGAAATCTCCCTCTTAACAGAATTTTTGTGCCGAGTCACTCTAGCCGAGATTTTTCGGCGGTTGCCAGACAATAACTTCGTTTTTGTCTTGAGTCGTGAGCGAGCAGGCGCTGTGGAACTCATTTTCTCCGTGACATGGGGATGTGAACTGGTTAGATGAATTTGCCTTCGGCCGGGATCACTGTTCCTATGACCGGCTTCTACCAGAATATTGTAGTGGTTTGCGAACTCTGTTCACAAGCCCCTCGGTAGCTCAAATGGTAAGAGCGCCTACCTTGTAAACAGAGGGTCCTGGGTTCAAATCCCGGCTGAGGAGCAATTTTATCTTTCAGTTCACTACTTATAATTACTTATATTCACTACTTATATTCACGAGGAAAATCAAGTATTCTTGCGCAAAGCCCGGCAAGAGTCGACAAGCGCTAACAAGAGAATCCCTAATACGGCGAGGCAAGAATTAGTGTTTTTGAAAAACACTAACTCCGGACCATTTTATCGTGAAAAAACTATTTTTGGTCAGAGCGGTTGCTTTAAAGTTTTGTGTTTACGAAGAATATGACACCAGGTTTTGTGTTATCTCTTCTTATGGAAACAAAAGACTTCAAACCTCAGAATGAGACATAGTGAGTGTGTTCCACCCTACTTACCATAGTTACTACGCATGACGTCACCAATTCTGGCTTTTTGCCGTCAAGGCTGGAACGATTTTTCTATTTTCCAGCAGAATATCGTGCCATGGGGGACAGTCCGACCAATCACGTTACAGAGATGCGTAGTTACCACGCTTACTATGCTCCCGAGCATGGTAAGCAAATAGTTAGTATTAGTTACTATTTTGAGAAGGTTGGAACGGTCAGCGTAGTAACTTTTCGTGAGGCTGGAACGAAAATAGTAACTAATAGTTACTCTTAATTAAGCATGGGTACTGTTCTGTTCTGTTCTGTTTTTGAGGTACCTGTTTTCTGTTCTGTTTTTGCAAAAAAAAAACAGAAACAGAAACAGAACAGGTCTCCTGTTCTTTTGTTTACCTGTTCTGTTTTTTAGGATGCCTGTTACACCTCTTTTTCCTCAAGTATACCAGCTTAGAGTTTGATTCCAGCCACGATCAAAAACTTGTTCATGGGCAATTTGGGCCCGCTTGCCCATGAACGGAGAAAGTGGGGGGGGGGGGGGGGGGGTAACTTCACATATATATGCTCAACCCCTATTACCCAAAAGCACAGAGGAATTCGGACCTTTGTTTAGTCCGCATCTATTTCACCGCATTCGGTATTTCCATGTGAAAATTCAGCGATTTGATGTATTTGTTCACTTGTCCCATTCGTTACCGGCTTCGTATCTGTTACCACTTACTTACCAAACTTGCCACATTCGGTTGTTTTAGGTTTTTCGAACAATAGTTCCATCTCATTACAAAGTTCGGTTGTTATACCGGTCCCGATCTGTTCCTTATTTATTGGGTATGGTTTTCGGTAGTACGAATCGATTATTTGGTTCGTTCCAGCTCGGCCCGAAAGTTAAGTCGGGTCTTCACCTCCCGAAACTTCCAGAATCTGGGCTTCCAGATTATTCTTTTACGTTTTCTGTAAATTGCATCTGGAATATGAACCGGTCCAAACGTATATCAAAATAATCCGGAAAAAAGGGGCTTTTGAACTTCCAGTTTTCCGGAATATTTATGTATCGCAGAAGAAATTTAAAAAAAATCTCGAAAACTCTGGGAACCCAGATTCCGGAAGGTGAAGACTCGCCTTTACTGCAGTGACTTTTCAGTCATACGTTCCAGCTTGTCAAAAAGTTACGGGGAGCACAAGGAAGAGCGTTACTTGGAAGTAACTTTTTGTAAAGATAGTACCCGACCGTCTTTAGCACTTTCACTTTCCAAGAGCCGTCTCGAAAGGTGAACTCGAGCAGCAAAGTGAGACAAGGTGTAATTGCTAAAGTAAACAGGACATGATTGTGTGATTTTCAGCTGTACTTGGCCTTTAGCTTCTCGTCAAATAGGATTCGCTGATTACCCCCCCCCCCCCTCCAAAAAAAAAAATTGTAGCTAACCTCGGTGACGGTTTACCGGTCGGTCTGGTGACTCGATTGGGACTGTGGCAGGAATGAAATTCAGATGTCTGTAATTGAGATTGCAATTTTCCACTATAATCTATTAAATTTCAAGTGAAACTTTAATAATAATATATATTGAACTCATCAGAGTTATTTACAGGCGAAAACTTTTCTGTTGCTTTGTATTATTACTATTGTCATTACTGTATATACTGTAGGAGAAGAAGCTAAAAATTTATTTAATGAACCTGTTAACCACCTATGACATTATTGGGTTCCAGATTCTAGAATCTGGGCGTTCCATTCCTGATAAGGACTGCTACAAAATTTGCACGGGAATAAGAAAGACTTGCTATTGCAGCTATGAAACAATTATATGTGAAAATAAGGATTTAGCAACCCAAAAGACACAACCGGAATACAGATAAAGAATTAACGGGCATAGTCAATGTCACGGGTCCATTTACAAGCCTGAAGCATTAACTCCTCTTCTCCTTCACTTGAAGAAACTGTTCCAAACTAATTATCAAGCCGTTATTATGCAGCAAAAAACAAACAATTTTTATCTGTTCATCCTTCCCCATGCTTATGAAGATTTAGAAGGATGTTATGTAAATAGGGGTCTTCGTAGATTAAGAACGTTACGTAACCACAGTAGGTTTCTTTGCCTTTTGGGTATCCGTCTTCCTCTTCTTGCATTCAAGAAACACGCGTTATCTCGTCCCGTAGCAACTTCGACCGTTCCAGGTGGTAGTTAATTTGTGACGTCCCACGTAGTTACTCCGAAGTAACTACGGAGAGGAGCTGGAACGAACCCTTAGAAGTCGGTTTGTAATTTCGGGATCCAAAAAAGGCAATTCGATCATCAGCGTTTAGTTCAATTTTGCCAGAAAAAAAGGCGAATTCAATAAATTTCGCGTATCTCGCTTAATTTTTCCTGGGTGCAGCTGTTAGCTACATTGCCGTTAGCGACTCGACGTTGTTCATCAGCGTTTGTTCTATTTTACCTCAGAAAAGGAAAAATTGTAGTTTATTCCTATCGATGAATATATATTATAATATACATATAGAGCCGAGCGGCCAGCGTGGTGCCGGTCGCGTTTACATTTATAAAACGACCTAGTCAGTAGTGACAATCAAATTCTATGTTGGGTCCTCAGTCATATGACGTCACGTCTGTTTGGAATTCCGATACAACTTAGTCGACAACATAGTACAGAAGTGGAAGGGCGTGAAAACTAGTCGAATCTCTCTTTATACGACTTTGTAGATACTATGCAAATTTTACTTTGTAGCTTCTTAGAAACAAATTTAATAGATTCGGTAAAAATCGGGTACCGATTCGGTAAATTTTATCAGGCCCCCTCCCCCCCCTAATGAAGAAAGGCTCTGGCCGCCCCTGGTGACACATCCTCTAGTTTCACGTTCATTTGACACCTAATTTTTCAAAAAGTGATCTGCCCGATAAGGGTCCTTACAAAGAAAATCTTTCTAGGGTCTCTTTGTGTATAATTTCTTTATCTTCGGGATACCTTGTATTTTTCAGTGATGTCGGGAGCTCATTTGTATTTGCAGTAACGTCGGAAGCGAGCCTCAGTTGATAAACCAGTGAAGCGAGTAGCCTATAATTGTCCAGTTGCCCGAATTTGAGGTATTGTTGTTAAGAAGCTTTGGGTTAACATTAGGACATACTTTCAGATGCATGGGATTCAGAGCAAGAACGAGAATATCATCAAAACGCTGATGTTGGAAATGGCTCCTTCCTCGAGAGTCTTTACGACTCCACACACCCTTGTCTTAGACATGTTACCGATCGTTGTTGACTGCCTAACACCTAATTTCCGACCGGTAGGTACATTTTGAGACTGACGTCATTTTTGTTCCCGAGTGCCGATGATTCCTGGTTGATTTTGTATTTGGGATCTTCCACGTAGCCTTTTAGCTTTTTGCCTGGCGCTTTTATTGGCTTAAAAGCCATTGGAGTGATACGAGTTTTGTTAGTAATTTGTATCTTACCATACCTGTGCAGAAGCCCCCTTTCAGAAGCGTTTATCTTAAATATAAGTGGGAGAGAGGTAGTATGGAGTTGAACCCAAATATTTTAAAATAATATCCAAATCACCTAAAGTATGTTTAACTCTTCTATAATATCTTACTGTCTCTTGAATATTCATTGCAGAGCAAAATAACGCTAGGGAGTAGGGTGACACACTCCCAGCGCTGGTTCCGATAACTCCGTATTCCAAACAGAGCAAAAAAAAGATACAACCTTCTCTCTTTTCTCGATGTGTGCAGACCACACCTTAGTTGTACTAGAAATTTTCTAACCCCGCAAGTTTTTCTATCTTTGAATATCGCGAGCATAGTGGGCGGTCGTACGAGTAAGGCCCGTTTCTAATAAATGGAAAGCATAGGTATTGGCGCTACTCCCTAGTGTTACATTGCTCTCATTCCTTGCCACCATCCAATATTGGATTTCCTGGTCCACCAGACCTTGGTCTGACTGGCTATGAAGCCAAAACTGAATATTTGCTGATCAGTATGAAGCAACTGATGTAATTCGTTGAGTATAAACTTTTTCTATTTTAGTACCACAACTTTGCTTGTATTTTCCGGGGGGGGGGGGGGGGGGTCGCGATAACAGGATTCCTTGTTACATTTTGGCTGAAATTTGTTCGTTCTTCGCAGATCAGCACCCAACTATATTCTCCGGAAGAAAGACTGGAAGTTCTTCGCGTTGTAACTGCTATGATTTCCTTGAGTATGACATATCGCCAGGAGCGAACTCCAGATGGCCAATACGTCTACGTTCTCGACCCGTAAGTAGGTTCCTGTATTTGTCATAAATTGATATGAATGATTATTTGTTTACCCGTTGTAAAGTTTAGAGGTGTGTTAGTGAATTTGCTGTAGCCTACTGTTGTAAAATAAGACAGACCAGGCTCTTCTGCGTGTACACTTCGTTTGCAGAAAAAGCAGTACTGAACTGAAATGCCTGTCATAGTTTTCCGGCATAACATTTTAAAATAACAGAATTCATATGGCTAATTAATTGTAGAGGCAAATGACCTATTTGATAACCTATCAAGTTCAGTGGGTTTAATAACAAATAAGAAAATAAATCGCACATAATCCAAACACTCAGTCCCTTCCTGGGCGTCGAGAACTAGTACAGAGCAATAGTAATAATTATTACATTATTACTAAGCTATTGTTATTAATAATTCTACATCGAGAAGTAATGAAGATTGAAACGCTGGATCAATATGGGATACAAAAAATCAGTGAGTGGGATATTTCTGTCAATCATGTTATTTATTCATGTTACACCTGTCACAATTGTCCAAGCCCAAGCCCAAAAATCAACGGATTATGACGGGAATTCGGTGAAGTTGCTTACTCTCCTCAGAAAGATCAGTCATCTTGATCTGTTCAAGCCACCGATGACCGATGGCTTAACAGTTAAAGCATAGTCCCGAAGCCCAAATCCTGGGCACTTGGTTTTTTTCGTCAAATCAGTGACACGGTTCTCTAGAGCTAGGTGCTTAAAGCACTCAAAAATTAGTTCGCTAAGTGGTGCGGGAAAAATTCTGCATACACTTGAGAGGGTGCGCAGCAATTTTTTTCGGCGAGCGGTGCGGGATTCGTCCACGCGAACTTGGGTTTGCAGACCAGGATCGAAAGGCCCACCCGTAAAAGAACTTATACCTAAAAAAAAACTCCATTAGAAAAAGCGAGAATGCTCAGATAGCTAGCCCCCAACCTGGACACGGTCCTTGAAACATCTCCGATATTCGCCATGGTTGTCACAGGCATGAATTAACCTCTTTTAAATTTTGTTTGTCCTATTCTGTAGTAGAAACGGCTGAATCGGCGAAATTTGTAAATGCTAAATGATGAGCGTGTTCCACCCTTCTAACGATAGTACCTATTAGTTACTAATTCCGTTCCAACCTCACGAAAGGTACTACGCTGACCGTTCCAACCTTCCGAAATAGTAGCTAGCGTAGTAAGCGTGGTAACTACGAATCTATGTGATGTGATTGGTCGGATTAGCCCGTGGCACGATATTCTGCTGAAAAATAGAAAAATCGTTCCAGCCTTGAGGGCAAAAAGCCAGAATTCGTGACGTCATGCGTAGTAACTACGGTAAGTAGGGTGGAACACGCTCGATGATAAAGCTAATTATTGAATGTTTGACTATGTAAAAGCGCAATTGTATGTTTGACGAGAGAACAAATATTCGATTTTTTGTTAATACTGTAAGGAATGGTCTTCGAATAATAAAGATTGATTGATTGAAAGATTGATCATAGCATATGTCTTAGCCGCCTTATTTTAAACTTCACGAGTTCTTTCTTCTCAGAAATATTGAGGACTTGATTTACCTGGACAAAACGAAGCAACGTCGACAACTCACCTATGCGTCCAAGCAGCTGATTGCGAGAGAGATTGGCCTCGAAAAGATGAGGAGGAGCGCAGGGTCTACCATTGAAGAAACGTTGACGAAACCCCCCGCGCCAGCTGTCTCCGAAAAGGCAGAGAAAGTGATCCCCAATCACTTGCAGACACTCAAACCGAAGACAGTAAACGTCGTCGAGTTAAAGGTAAGATGTAGTTTGGTGTAAGCTACGACTTCACTAGGTTCTAGTTTTGCCCTACTCCATTCCAGTGGTTTCGAATTTCTTAGAACAGTGCCTATCGGATGGGTCTTGCGCCGAAAAAAGGAGTATCTTCAAAGACTCATCAGATTTTGTATTGTAGTACTCTTTGGGTCACTGTTAGTGAAACGAAATGCGGAGATTTGGATGCAATCTTGTCTGTATCCGCTGTTGGTCAAGTTGCCGTGGACCAGTGGATTGCCGAAACTGCACTCCTCGTTGACAGCTCGTTGGTTTCTTTGTTTTTCGTTGTTTTCGTGAAGCCTTCGCTGTGCAGGCCTTAAGCGCGCACTTAAACCTCCGCTTCCGTTTGATTCCGTGTGTATCCCTAGCCTGGTGTCCTTCTGTGTTTAATGACCTCATAATGCACCGGATCCATCCGACTCGGCATCAAGACATTTCTTCATCATTTCGTGGCATGTTAGTCACACCCTTCCGTTCTTTTCTCGCCTCTGTTGTTTTCTAAGCTGTCTATATTTCCATAATCAGAGTTAGACAATGCTGAGCCTGCCCGTAATTTCCGTGCCTCTTCATTCTTCCCATCCGGAGGAATAAGGGGGTACTAAGTCCTTCAGCGCGCGTGGAAGCGACTTGTGAGGAGTTAGTATCGTAGCATCGGCTGCGGATTGGTCAGCCTTGGAGGATCGGTTGCGGCCTCCGATCGTGAATTAAAGCGTGTTGCACCTTACTTACCGTAGTTACTACGCATGACATCACGAATTCTGGCTTTTTGCCGCCAAGGCTGGAACGATGTTTCTATTTTCCAGCAGAATATCATACCACGGGCGAATTCGACCGATCACGTTACAGAGATGCGTAGTTACCACACTTACTATGCTCCCGAGCATGGTAAGCAAATAGTTACTATTAGTTACTATTTGGAGAAGGTTGGAACGGCCTGCGTGGTAACGGAAAGAGTAACTAATAGTTATTGTTTTTAGAAGGGTGGAACACGCTCTTAAGCAGGCTTCTGGAGAGTAGGTGCAGTATATAGCAAGTGCAGCATTTGATGAAGGGTAGCAAGGGAAGCGGGTTGACGGACTCCTGAACCGGAGCTCGAATGAGAAAAATGTCCCAAGCCAATCTAGTTAGTTTCCGACTACTATAATGCTTCTCTCAAATTGCTAATGAGAACCACTAATACAACTAACGCACGACGAGACAAATTTTCAAAACTCAGAGTTTCATTCTCGGGAGAAGTTTCGGCGAATCAGCTGATTGCTGCAGCCTTACCTACCTTGCTTCCGGTGAAATAACATATACAGGTTCCACCGCTTTGTTGTGTTTTTCGGCTGACGAATGTCGGTTCGTGCATACACTCGTTATAAATATTTGCAACTAAAGCATGTGAAAATGACCATCCCAATATGCATTGTAACCTGAACCTAACCTAACCGCGTTATTGAAAATTGCAGACATGGGCATGGCTTTAGGGCTCTTCGTGTGCAGTGCGTACATACATGCTTTGTAGCACGAGGCGCATCGTATCTGAACATCTTATGTGTGGACTGAAAGTTGGCCGTCACTCAATCTGATCTGTTCTGGAAACTTTAATATAACAGCATTCCCCAAATCTGTATTGCCGTAAGCTCCTGATTTAATCACGTAAATTCGTTGAAAAAAAAACATTAACGCATGTTTATGCTCCTTCCCTTGTGTTTTTGTTTGTTTGTTTGTAATATGATAATATTTATTGGACTTCATCTAAACTATCTGTAGATTCACTAGATCCCGTTTCACTAGATGTCGTGATCATGTTATTTATCCCACAGATCCTCTAGGCAATTCCTTCCTGTCTTTAATTTAGCCCAGATTACGATGGGAATATCAGTGCTATAGTAGAAAACTCATAGAATATTCTGATCAATGGTGTTTTTGTCTATACGGACACCAACTTAAATGGAGATTTTTCCTTTCTGAAATTTTCGGTTTGCATCATAATGCGATCGTACCCTTTAACCGGTAATGTTACAAAAAAGACGCGGACAGATGGATTCAGTCTTCTTATCCCTTTGCCAATACGAGCGGCTGGACAAAGACATGTGTCATACATAATAACACGATGATACGATGCCTACCGAATTTCCGGTTTTCATCGTATTTCGACTGTAATATCAACCAGGCAGAAAAGAAAGATGTCGATTCAGCATTTCAGTTTGCCCTAGTATCGACACTCTAAACCACTTGATCAAGCAATCATAAGCGAGATCAAGCAATCATAAGCGCTAAACGAATTCTGGGTTTTGGGCGGATTTCGATCAAATACTGGTCCGACAGGAAAAGCAAATAATGGTGGGTTTACACACTGCGCAAAATCCGAGCGTATTTTGAAATCCGAGCGTATTTTACGCACGTTTTGTTTTACGCACGTTTTGAGCGTCCGTTTTGTATTTAAATACGTCCGTATTGCTAGAAATCTTTTCAAGCTCAAAACGTGCGTAAAATACGCTCTGATTTTACGCAGTGTGTAAATGGACCATAAAAGTAGCTTGCCGAGTGCGATTTTTTACCCCTATTTCGATACTTTAACCGACTTCAGACGAAACTTTTACTTAAAAAAAAAACTTTCTGTCTTTCCCCTTTTTGGGACAAACTACTTGTCTGGCGTGAAAACCAACTTTAAGTATGGATTCATCATGTCTCCTTAACTCTATGTCAAACCTATAATTGACTTCAAGTTTTACTTTTACCAATTTTCCGGTTTGGGCGGGATTCCGGGCGAACTACATGTCCGGCGAGGAAATAAAGCTCAAAATAGGATTCAGCTCGTCTCCTTACCCCTACATCGAAAATCACCAGCAAAAACTTTTGCTTATACCAGTTATATGTTTTTGGCCGGATTCTGGGCGAAAAGCTCGTCCGGCGAGAAAACAAGTTTCAGATATGGATTCAGCATGTCTCCTTACCATTCAATCGACTATCTCATTAGCCTTAACAAAATTTGATTCGCCCCTTAATTTGAAGCTCACACCCCTACATATAGGGCTACGGAGCCCATCTACGAGCTTGACATGTACTTTGGCTCAGAGAACCCTCACACCAAGTTTGAGTAAAATATTTCAATCCCTTCGAGAGTTATCATGCTAACAGAACGACGGATGGACAGACAGACTTAAAAAAGTCGTAATCCGTCACTAACGTCTTGGGATCCCAAAAAACCTGGTAGGCGTTGCGAAAATGTATGCGCTGAGAGATCTGTGAGGATCTCAGTCTACCTAAGGAGGAACAAATTGGAACGCCATTCGTTTAAGCTATGCGATCTAAGCAAACTAAATATCCTATTGTTATGACCTATTGTCAACTCAGAGTGGTGGATGTTTTCCGAACCTATCTCTTAATTTAGTGCAAATAAAAAGTTGACTAGTGGTGGCCGGGCTCGGTCGCTGCTTCCCATGAGATCGGCTAAGAAGAGGCACGACACGGCACGGTATGGCACAGGAGGCACGAGTAATAAAAGAGTTTATCAAGTAATAGAAGCAGACAAGTAAGTGAGAGTTAGCAACTCCAGAGCCTAAAAGAAGCCAAGTTACGACATTGTTCCTGCCCCCCACTCCAACGCCTGAAAGGGCCCTTTTAGTTTTCGTGCCTCTTTTTAGCACTCGTGCCTCCTACAGTATGCCGTGCCGTGTCTCTTTTTAGTCGATCCCGTTTCCCATTGACAAAATGGCTGTATATTTAATTTTCTTGACGTTGTCTATCTTCAAATGGTTAGATTGGTATCCCAACTTGGGATTCACTCCATTCACCTTCGTCCCTGGAGGGGTCGCCCCCTGTGCCAACACGATCCTTGCTTTCGCGCATCACAACACTTCCTCCGCCCAAACTGGCTATAAATGGATTTCGCTCCATTACTGTCCGGCGTCATTTATACCCGCCCGCCTAAAAGATTCTCAACTTCCTGTCGGCACACTCCTCGTTCTGATGTGGGAGCCTTTCTAATGGAGAGGCGAAATGAGCCTTACAAAGTTCCACCACTCTATTACCATGTGAATACGTCGGCTAGGAGCGTTTACCGGTATGGCCAATAGCATCTCGAGGCCGTTTGTCAAATAAATGCGGACAGACGGTAATAGCGAGCAGTCGAGCTTGACTCGTAAATCGCCGGGAGTTTGTAGAGGAAAAAATTTAATGGGGAAGGAATGAAAAGCTCTGAGCGGGTTACGGTGATGGGAATCTAATGATGTAGATAAAGAGCGGTCATAAATCCGACCTTCTTTCTGGTCTAGGAGTGGTGGGGGTTGTTTGTGAGTGGCCTAGGAAAAGTTAGCTTTGTTTCTTTCCTCGTTGCATTTTGGTGTAGAGTTTATATCACTGGTGTTCAGGGTTCGGTGACGGCCACTCGCCTTTTTTCATTTGGTGTTTTTGGTTTCAGACTGGTAACAAGTAACAAAGCTTCAATGTGCTGAGGCTGTGTCCAACTTTCTTTTGGCACTGCTGCCTTCGGCTAAAATTACATATGGGATTTTTCGTCGGTCTGTCGGGTGGCCCAAAGATTCTCCGATCCGACCATCCTGGTGGGACTGGAGTGGAAGTCATGGCATGAATTACCTCGGAACGGGTGATGGGATGTGAATAAAACTTAATGATTGGCAAGAGCACTTGTCTCAGATGTCTGATTTCAAATCTGGACGTTATCCGATAACTGTAGGTGTAGGGGTAGCAACCGTAAATCTCGGGGCAAGCTCAGAGTGGAGGGATGGGGATTGGACGTAAAGGCATAGGCCTAGATACATCATTTGTAGAGTTAGACCGGAATCCGAGCACTGTGGTGACCTAGAGGGGGGAAGAGTTCCTTAAATTCCGATGATCACGAGTAAGGGTACATCCATATGTGCTAAGACGATGAAACTTGGCAGGAGTATTAGGGTACCAACCAGATTGACTTAGCAATTGTCACTTCCCGGATTCAACCAATCTACGGGTAGTGGAGAGCGGGAGTCCTGGAACTTGAAGAAAGATAAACATTCGCACGGGTGATCAGGTTTGAATAAAACTTGACAGTTTGCAAGAGCAAATGCCTCAGATGTTCCTTTTGAACTCCGGATAGGACCCGACAACTGTTGGGGGTGGGGGTGGCACACACAAATCTTGTGGCACGCTTAAAACGGAGAGATCGGGATGGAATGGGTGGAAAGAAAATGCCTAAGCCCCATATGCATATTCTATAGAACAGGACAGGATCCGAATACTATGGGGGGAGTTGGGGGGGGGGGGGGCCCAGAAATCTTGTGAAATGCATAACTCGTGAACGAGTGATCTGATTTTGATGGAACTGGACAGATTGCAAGAGCACATGCCCTAGATGCTTCGTTTACAGGTCCGGATCAAATCTGGTCACTTTGGAGGGGGCCGGAAATCATGTGGCACGCATGCTAGGGTACTTGTAGATGGGCTAGAACGGTGAAACTTGTTTGGCATATATTAACGATTGGCTTAAATTGTCATTGTCACCAACTATATAGGTAGAAAGTAGAAGGAGGGGGAATCCGGAATCTTGTGACACACATAACTTTCGAGCGAGCTATCCAGTCTGAATGAAATTTGATAACTGATAAAAGCAAAAATCCCAGATGCTCAGATTCAGGTCCGTACTGCGTCACGATACATTTCTTGTTCCCCAAGTCCACATGATCTTTATGGCTCAAGAGTTTTGCTTAAGAATGAATTCCTATCACTTTTAATGTGCGTCTTCGCCGGACGGTGCAAAAGTACTTTTGGACAAACGGTACGTTTGCTTGTTCCCCAAAGGCCCGTGACCATTTGTACCTCAAGTGTGTTGCTTATTACGAATTCCTAGCCCCCTTAAAGTGCCCATCTTAAAGTTTAACTGAAAAGCCAACTCATTTTTGTGTCATTTAACTGAATACACCGAATTATTTGGGTTTTGACGTTTGACGTTTAGAGTAATCGCGGCCGTCCCCACAATGTAAGCTGTACTATGACGCGGGAAATTTTAATCTTAACACGAACGCGGCAGTGGGCAGTGCTGATCTTGGTGAAGACTGTTTAGTGCCTGAACAAAAAAAATCATAATCTTTCTCGTAAGGCATACAGCACAGATTGAGCGCATAGAGGCACCACAGATCACAGGGAAATTCCACTAATTGAAAATCGAATATTCGGGAATAGCAGAACATCGAAGTAACTAATTTTCAGCGGGTCTTCAAGCCAATTTAAGTGAATAAATGATGGGTAACTAGATTGTCATATCCCAGCCCTTTTCGATTATACTTTAACTGCAGTGCAAAAGACGATACATTTCGATGACCCCAAGAGCCCATCTTCAAGGTTTTGCTTACAATCAGTTCCTACTCCTCTTAAATTCCGCATAATAACCGTACAGTGCAAAAATACCTTGGGTCCTGGGCATATTAGAAACCTGATCAGATTGACTCGTAAATTGTCTCTTGGGTACGACTGTCCAGGGGGGGGTGGAGGGAGGGGGAATCCGGAATCTTGTGACACACATAACGTTCGAACGAGTTATCCAGATTTTGCTTACAAATGAATGCTAGCTGTCTTAACCGCACGGTGCAAGAATATGTGCATTATCATTATCAGCCCGTTATCATTTCTCAAGGTTGTGGCTTACAGATGAGTTTCGGCGAAATGATCCATTTTCGTTTCCCAAGGGCCCGTGATCATTTATGCCTCAAGGTTTTGCTTACAGACGAATTCCTAACACCCTAGTTATTACGTAAGCTGAACAAATACTTTTGGCTCAAACAATACCGTGTCGTTTTCGCGTCACCCAATGGCCCGTAAATCCCTGATCAGTTGTGACTCAAGGGTTTTGCACATCTTGTCACACGTTGAGGTTGGAGATATCTGGACTAGACAGAACTTCGCGGACAGACGTGTCGTCGCCGTACAACATCAGCGTCGTGAGCAAAGGGTTAACGACTCACAAGTGTCAACCTGAAGGAAGTTAGTTGATGTGCGTTTTTCCGTGGAGAGTTCATTTATGAACAATCCACTCTTGCGAGTGCTATAGCAGCTTTCGGTTTTCATCGTTTTTGGGATCTCAAAACGTAAGTGGAGGGATACCTATGACATCGCAAAAGTTGTCCGTCTGTACGTCCGTCTGTCAGCACGATAACTCTGGAAGGGAATGAGATGTTTTGATGAAACTTGGTGTGAGGATTCTTTGGGTCAAGAGTAAGGTCAAGTTCGTAGATGGGCTCTGTAGCCCTACATTTAGGGGTGGGGAGGGGATTCAAATTAAGGGGCAAACAAAATATTTTTAAACAGCTAATTTGATAGTCGGTTGGGATTTAAGATGACATGCTGAAGACGATGGTGAAAATCATTTTCTTGCCGGATAAGTAGTTCGTCCGGAATCCGGGAAAACCGGAAAGTTGGTTAGAATTAAAAGTTTTATTTGAAGTTGATTAGATGTTCGATTATGGGGTAAGAAGACATAACGAACACGATGATGAAAACCATTTTCTCATCGGACTACTAGTTCACCCGGAATCCGGCCGAACCGGAAAATTTGTTAAAAGCGGATTAGATGACCGATTTAGGGCCAAGAAAAGACGCTGATTCTGTATCTGACAATAATTTTTTACCCAGACATATAATTCGTCCAGAATCCGGTTAAAACCGGAAATTTTATAAGTTAAAGTTTTATTTGAAGTTATTAGATGTTCTTTATAGGGATAAGCAGATACGCTGAATTCGTTTCTGAATTTTCTTGTTTTGCTGGACAAGTAGTTCGCTCGGAATTCGGCCGAAACCGTAATTTGGCAGAAGTAAAGCAGGAAGTTTCGGTCAGTGTCGTCAAAATAGATATGGCTTATAGAGGTATGTCTGAACTTGTTTCTCAGATGATTAGCGTGGCGAAGACAAGACCCAATTGTCTGGGTCAGGTATTCGATTTTTGGGATCCCATCGAAACCTTAGGTTTTGTTTGTGGAACTCATAATACATGAAGCAGTGCAGATTCAAATTTGGTACACTTTGGGATATCGGGGTCTAGTTGTGCCTCTCGAAGCCCCCCCCCCCACACCCACCCGGTTCAGGGGCAATTGGGCCCAGATTGCCCAGTGAAAAGTTCAACCCTCCCCCCCCCCCCAATATATTTTACTTGACAATAACTGGAGATAGGACGATGAAATCCCTTGTGCTTTTAGATCTTATGGTTGGGAATATGAACCAACCTCCACGTTCATGGGCACCACGTTCATGGGCAAGTGGGCCCAAATTAACCATGAGTTAAGTTTCTGACCCGTTACTTTAATCATTTTTTAAGTAAGTATACTTGAGGATAAACAGGTCTCATCATATGATCGATGTTATGAGCTAAGTTTCTGACCCGTTACTTAATCATTTTTAAGTAAGTATACTTGAGGATAAACAGGTGTTATCGATGTTATGCAGTTCTTAATGAAGTTATGATGAAGGGGTCTTCCTCCGCCTTCAACGGATGCTCAGAAAGAAGCCGGAAATGCCACACTGGACATGCATACACCAGTATTGTCCGGATAAATGAACAATAGAACTGGAGGAGATCCTTAGGGTGGAAGACATTTTTTTTTGTAAGTTGTAAGAGGGAAACCGAAGGTGAAGCTTGTTTGAGGATGTTTTGAACATGAGCATCCCACTTCATACCAGCTGTGACAGTGTTACCTAATGGATCTCGATAAGGGATCTGCAAGTTTACATTGCAATTTTACGGATTCTGGAAATCTGTCGGACCAGTTTATGGTCTCTATTTTAGGTTAGGTTATTCTTTATTTACACAAAATAATATTAAACAACTTGTAACAAAAAAACATAGGAACTAAACAATATATCTTCAGATAAACCAGTCACCCGAGAACCTGGGCGTCCAGGTTGTCCTGGGGGTGACCACTAAATGCACAGTACCGATCACATAACGTTGTCAGCAGTGGAATCAACCTCCAACGACAAACAAACCAAAACAACTCAACAAAAATAACTTTCTCTCCTCCACCTGGGCAAAAAAAAAAAAAAAAAAAAAAAATTTATCTTTTAATTTAATCTAAAATAAACTACTAATTTAATATATTTGCTAGAAATCATACTTACCATACATTTTATTTTTAATCGCATTCTTAAACTCATTCATATTTTCCTTTTCCAGTAATTCCTTTTCTAACCCATTCCACAATTTAATC
This sequence comes from Branchinecta lynchi, assembly GCA_023053575.1. NCBI lineage: Eukaryota > Metazoa > Arthropoda > Branchiopoda > Anostraca > Branchinectidae > Branchinecta > Branchinecta lynchi. The sequence goes on along the minus strand of JAKZAP010000004.1, from coordinate 16,447,280 downwards.
CCTCTATAAATGATTGAAAACTTAGACCTGGTCGTCACAGCCAATGGAGCACAAAAGTCATTTTTCGAACGCGTATCGTGGCTATGAACCTCAGAATTAACAACAAAAACGCTTTCAAAACATGACGGTAAAGTTTTCTTCTGATATTGGTACATAAAACATAGGGAATATAAATCACGTAGACCAGCAGCCGGTAATATTTTAACTTCACGGTAAATTTCTCTTACCGATTCACGCGCCTCTTTTCCGCAAACTATCCGGATTGCTTTATTCTGCAGCACTCTAATCGGTGTCAAAATGGAAGGAAACGTCCCAAGCCAAACTGATGAACAATATAAGATGTAAGGATGGATTATCGAAAAATACAAGAGCCGCAGTATTTGCCTGGGAACGTAGAACTTGAGTTTTCGTAGCATACCCAGGTTCCGAGATAAAATTTTGGAAACAGCATCAGTATGGTTCTTGAAGCAAAGAGTTTCATCAATCTTCACTCCGAGATACTTAACCGTTGGTGTTCGCTGTATTTCACCTTCAGTAAATTTGATACACCGAATCCAGGGATAATAATTCGCCGTGCGCGAGAATATCACGAAAGAGCTCTTAATCGGATTTGGTTGGAGTTTATTCACTCTCATCCATTGCGATACTTCTTCCAGTGATTGCTCACATAAACCCATTAAAAGTCTCTCGGTTCTGGCTATACATATCAGTGCAGTGTCATCAGCAAACATTGGAACTGTGATGTCTTTTTCACCACAAAACAGTTCGCTCACCTTACTTTTCACTTCTCTGATAGCTCGTGACAGGTCATTGACAAATATCAGGAACAACAGAGGTCCAAGGACGGATCCTTGTGGCACCCCACACACCACAGGCAATGAAGGCGACTTGGCATTTCTGATTTCTACAAACTGCGATCTACCGGAGAGAAAATCACGAAGGAACTGCAGAGCTGGCCCTCGAATTCCATAAAATTCACATTTTGCCATAAGAGTTGCGTGATCTACCGTGTCAAATGCCTTTATTATATCCAAAAATATTGCTGCAACTCTGTAACCTCGGTCTAATGCTGCATTTATTACGCTAGTCAAAAATATTAAAGCTTGTTCAGTTGTGTGTCCATATCTGAATCCAAATTGGGTGGAGCTCAGCGCACATTGATTTTGAAGGTACTTATGCAAACGGTTAGCGAAACATTTTTCCAAAATTCTGGACATGACAGGTAGCACTGAAATTGGTCTATAATTACCAAGACAACTAGTATCGCCTCCTTTAGGAACAGGCGTCACTCTAGCTTCCTTAAAGAAAGAAGGGAATACTCCCTCTTTCAAACATAGGTTGATCATCTCAACTAAGACAGGTAGAATAACTGGTAAAAGGAACTTTATAGTCTTGAGAGACACAATGTCACTTCCAGAAGCACTAGTTTTCATATCATATACTAGGCGCTTTAGTTCATCAGTAGTGGCAGGGCTCACATAAAATGAGACATCGGTCTCATCCGGGCCTAGATACTCATGGAATGATGGGTCACCTTCTTTAAGCGAAATCTTGCTGGCTACATTAGCTCCAGATGTAGAAAAATATTTTACGAATTCATGAGCTACTGAACCATCTTCCGTCACTTTACTTCCATCGGGGCACTCAATTTCTTCAGGTAAAGCTTTAGGTGTCACATTTAACACTTCTTTAATCACTCGCCACGTTTTAGCCGGGTTTCCCGAAACTTCCATGAATTTATTTTTATAATATTGTTCTTTTGACTTCCGCAGAAGACGGTTAAGTGCGTTTCGGTAATTATTATATATTCTTGTATTTACATCAGACTTAAGTTGCACTTTAATCTCATAAAGCTGATCTCTTTTATTAATTGATTTTAAAAGACCATTCGTGATCCAAGGTTTTTTTGGCGTATTTTTTCGAGAACCGCTTTTCATCTTAGAATATTTTTTTAGTGTCTCTTGAATAGTCTCATAAAATTTTTGAAACTTACTTTCGGCTCCAATCGAAGAAGATAATTTACTTTCCCAGTCAATTTCTGTCAGCTCATTTTTACATTTGATTAATACATGACTATCAATTACTGGCCGAAAACGTTCAGGTTGGGCATACTTTTTTTTACCAATAGGGAGACTATAATGTGCAAATATTCCAAAGTGATCGGAAGTGTCACTCACCAGCACACTTGGAGATCTGGGAGGAAACGCAGAAAAAATGTTATCCAGGCACTTTGCAGTCGTAGTTGTCACTCTTGTCGCAATATTTACTGACGGAACTAACCCATACGAAATCATTATATTTAAAAAACGATCACTATTTGAACTATCTTGAAGAAGGTCAACATTAAAATCACCAGCAAAGAAACATGAGGTATGAGCGGGTAGCTTCTCACACTGCTCATCAAGAAAATCCAAAAATTCAGTAAACGATGCCGACGGCGGGCGATAAACTACAATCAGGAAACATTTGCACTCACCTACTTTCAACTGGAGAACAAGCGACTCAAATACCATCTCTTTATTCACCGATAAATCATCTCTGGGAGTCACCGCAATATCAGATTTAATGTACGCTGCAAGTCCGCCATGCTGGTGTACTTGTCGGTTCTTCTGGTACAGGCGGTACCCATCAATATTCAATAACTCGGAGTTGTGTCTATTTAACCAGGTTTCTGTAAGAGCAATTACCTGAAATAAACCTAGGTTAGCCAAATGGTCCATAAAATTGAAGCTGGAGTTCAACCCTTGACAATTCAGGTGAAAAATACTGAACAATTCTTCATAGCCACGACACGCACGCGAAACACCATTTACAAAAACATACTTCGAATCCTCACACTCCACCCGGCTAGTGAGACCAGGATCTAAATTTCTATTTAAAATTTCATCATACCTATTACTTAAATTAACCTTTCTGTTTTCTAACTCACCAAGATTAAACTCAGGCCCTGGAGGAGAGAGAGTCCTATCATCCACCATCAATACATTTTCCGTTTAGGTGATTCCACCACTGATGCGAACATGAATACTTACAACCAAAATAAAACGGCACTTCTTTCTTTAATAAATAACCTTGACCTAATGGTTCTACAAACGGGTAAACAGACACTAGTGACAAATACCGAAACACGTTTTGCTGTGTTTTACCGATCGCCATCGCTTTTTCTTTTCATAACCTCATTTAATGGGTGCCATACTGCTACTTCATCACAACTTTAATTAACACTTCCTTCTTTTAAAAATGTATACAAAACAAACGATAATAATACTCGAGACATTATCAACTTTTATTTATTTATTCCATTATATCACTTAGCGCGTCAAATCTGCCGCCGCTACCACCCTCAAAGCCTCTATCATCCACACGCAGTGTCGAAGGCAAATTTCGTCTCTGATTATTACGCTGCAACTCCGGAATCGATTCATTGCACGTGAACATGGCGTGGGCACCATTTAATCGATCGAAATGGAGGACAGGCGGGAAACTTTTTGAGATCCACGACTCGACGCCGATATCACGTAGCATTGCTCTTTTTGCTAACAGGTTTTTACGCATTTTTCTTACTTCAGATGGGACATCATCACTAATGTAAATATCACTAAACGACAAGATTGTTTTTCCTTTCAATTTTTTTGCATTCTTCAGGATTCTCACTTTTGTTTCTTTGTCAGCTAGCTTAATCTTGACAAACTTCTGATTTTTACTGAACTGCACTACCTGAAATGCTGGCACATCTGAAATCTCAAGCCCCTCTGATATTACTGAAGAAACAATATCTTTCGCATTAGAAGTATCATCACAAGACACTTTCCAGACAATAATGTTCATATCCAGTTTTTCAAATTCAAGCTTTGTCAGCCTATTAGAAATGCTGTCCACGTTAGATCCACGCTCAGTAACCTCATCTGTTAAGATCTTAATCTGATTTTTCACGGCCTCATTTTCAGTTTCTAACGAGCCGAGCCTCGTATCACTCTGCGATAGAGATTGCCTAACCTCACTCTGGAAGCTTTCTATTTTTGCAACTCGATCATCCAAAGATTTCAGTTTATTTTCAAGCGAGTCCAGTTTCTTGTTGCTCTCACTGACAATCGACAATATAGTGCTGATATTATTCGCAAGACTTGCCAATGTCACTTGATCATTTGCTACCTGACTGCTAGAAGACGCATCCAGGATGCTATTATTGGCAGAACCTTCTTCTTCTCCGCGCCGTCGCCTCTTCCTCACCATGGTTCAAGCTTCGACAAAGAAAATTGGGACTAAGCCTACCTCAAGAAGAATCGTTTGTTTATCCACGCCGAATCACACGTGCATTTCGTTTGGCCGTAATTGGGCACGGCTAAGCCCTTCAGCAGCAGCGGCTCCTTCTCTTCCAACAGCAATTATCTTCTGTCAGCTACATTTGCAGTATCCAGAAACAGCTCTCAAGATTTGCCATCAAAATATCAACTTTGAATTAACTGCAGTACGCCACCCACAAACAAGGTGTTATCCGGTCAACAGCATGATCGGTACTGAATTGGGAAGTTTAAAATATTAAGTGTTGGGATCCTATCGAAACGTTTGATCTTGTTGCACTTGTTATTGTTTTGATAATTGGCAAGACATTCAGCATTGAAACTGAAACCGTTCTTCCAAGATGATCTTTGGATTTCTACATGCGGTTTGTTTACATTAAATGCTTTTAAGCGAGATGATTTCAAATTAGCTTAGTTCAATATTTGTTTGGTTGTTGGGGATGTGAAATATCATGGTTCTGACGCTGTTTATGTATTAGATGTAACAAACATTTTACTTTCCCACTCCACGTTTGAGCGCTTACGCACTTGTTCTGTGTGTATTGCACTTTCGTTGAACAATAAGGTAGAAGGAGGAAGAAACGAGCAGTTGATTTTAAGCAGAAACAGTGTTGAGACTTTCTTTAACCTAGAAACCAGCGATTTAAATAATGCTCCTGAACAATAAAGCTGGGTTGGGGTATACAATTTGCTCCGGACTTGGGATAAAAGAAAAAAACGGAATTAAATTGGACAAAAGTATTTTTCTTCAATAAACCAACCCGTTTCAGAGGTTAGAAAGTGCCGAAACCGTCGCATCTTAGTCAGAGTACAGTCACTGTAAGGACGTCATCGTAACCATAGTTGCGTTTTTGGGTATCTGTTACCACCGTAACTGGATCTGCAATTAGTCGTTTTGATAGTTACCGTGATATCTGATATTACGATTGACGACGGATTCCGGATATGCGCTTTTAGAAATCATCCTGCCATCTAGAGTGACATAACTTCTTTCCCACCAATTTGACAAAAAAACTAGACTCCTGAGGTAGTGATGATGAAAGTGAGATAGATTTTCCAGTTACCTTGCCAGATACCATGGTAACTGCGAAAACGACTTTAGACCGTGGCATCTGCAAAACTCAACTCATGATTTTCTACTTTATATTTGTGTAAATACTTTGAAATAATAAATATATGCTGTTATATTAATAATTAAGGAGTAGAGTCAGAAACAGATAAGCACTTGGCATTATTCGCAGCCGTCGTAGAATGCCATGAAACGAGGTATCGCCAATCTGTATATGAAGCTACCACCAACATTCCTCTCTGTTCTAAGCCAGTGGGAGGACTTGATCCCTTCAAAGACTCTATTAGACACGCTCGACAGCGACACCAGTCGGTCATTGTCGTAATGGTTTGTTATTGAATGGAGTGGGGAGTCACTAAAGATTACTGATGGGGAGCTACTGCCATTGTTGGGGGACCGCGGGGGGGCTTGTTGTATTTTTCTAATTGAAGCGTGTCTATTGATATGATTGGGGTTTAATTAATTAAAGGTCTTCGAGGGAGTAAATTTTATTTAAAGGGCAGTGGAAAATGGTTTCGCGGTGCTCTATTCTGACGACTGGGAAGGTCCCAGAATGGAAATTACATTTGGGGGGGGCTTCCACTGCATCATTCAGTTTTCAAGTCTTTTGGCTTGAAGTTGATAGTATGGCGGTCCGAGTAGGTGAGTGTCCTCTACGTTTTGCATCGTGAAGTTGTATCATGTTATTGCGCGACTAACTATGAAGAGATTCAAGCTGGTTCTTGAGTCCCAAACGATGGCTTGGTTGTTGAAAGCGTAGATAGAAGGGTAAAACTGGTTGCACTGGTTGATTGTTTCCTCCTCCAAGCTTGACGAGCTTGACCTAGGTTAACAAGCTTGACGTAAGTTAATTATGACGCAGCTGAAGGAGACACAGATATGTTCAGATCTAAAGCTGGTTTCTGATGGTAGGCAAATTAGGAAGCGAATTTGTCGTAGCCTGTCGAAATTCGCAGCGGCTCGAATCCGACGTGCGCCAAAAATGGAAAATATCATTCAAACTGGGTGCAGACGATAGTCTTTTGAAGGCCGTTTCAAGGGCTTAACATGCCCTTTGTCAGATTACGACCAGCCCCATACGATTTTCTAGTACGAATGTCTGAAACTCTGGAAAACAACACAGACCAAATTCAGCGGACAATAATTGTAACTTTCGCCATGCGCGTGAGGTGAAAGCTGAAATGTGTATTCACGGTGGTCCACATGGCGTGTCTAAAATCATGGTTACTACCACACGACTCCTGAACTACTCAAAGATTCCCTGTGCTAATACACAAAAACGGTGAGCGAAAACACTAAAGGCGGTGACGTCGGCTGACGGTTTGGTTCATGCCAACACTTCGGGCGACGGTTATATTGTGAAATACAGTCTGCGCCCTAACAGTGGAGCAGTCACAGAAATACCGTTACATCCCAACTACCATTGTAGTTTCTCTTTCTTTTGTCTTAGTCGCTAAAAAAAACAAAATCGCTATTGGTTCGATCCGTTAATGTCGCGCGATAAGTCCACACCTCTTACGTTTCTGCGAAGACTGTGGTTCAGCTATTCTTGCTCCGGCTCAACTCAAGAGTTATCTGAACATCATACATACTTCCGATAGATAATAATATATAATAAGATAACGCAAGAAATGGGCCATGGGCATCTACAAGCGTGGGGTTCATTCATGAGAAAGCTTCCCTAAATGAATTTATTATCGCCGTTTCCCGAAGCCGATTCCCGGTCTCCGGATGTCCGGCCCCTGTGATTCCCGAGAATATGGCAGCCGTTCATCTAGGCAATGTGGGGTAAATTGTGTATTAATAATAGTCCCCCTCTGCGCTTGACATAATCAAAAGAAGCTTTGAGAAGATGATGTTCCGCCACTCCATTTCCGACTTATCGTGAGAGCGTCGGCCCATTCTGATCTTGCAATGCGATCATGCGGTGTCACTTTTTTATGCGGCAACGGTGGCAGGCCGTATCCAGGATTTTTTTCGGGGGGGGGGTGACTGTGGGTCAGACAAAAAAGACATGGATCAGAGGGAAAAGTCTATAAAAATGATTATCTTTGTATGTTTCGAGGGGGGCAACCCCCCCCCCCCCCCCCCCCCCCTGGATACGGCCCTGAACGGTGGGCAACTATAGCCTTTCATTGCAAGGAGTGTAAGCAGAGGTCACTGAAAGTAATCTACAACTAACTCTTTGGGAGGGTTTTCTCACCGCATATTCGGACAGAACTCCGCGAATGTGAGTCGAGTGCCCGTCCCCTTACCTGTCACATCTTATTGTGGTTTAATGGTCTGTCACGAGGAATCCCTGCGACGGCGTTGTTCAGTTGTTGATTGACTGTTGATCTTGAGTGAAAAGGAAAAGAGATTTTATTTTTGACTTGAAAAGATATTTGTCAGGTGTTACACATCCCGTTCGGGTTGCCGTTTCGATGTTTTTATGGCACTTGCAGCTTCGCTCAAGTGGCTTGTACCGGTCACTTTTCGGCCGGTCGGTCTGTCAGGCCAACGTTCTCGAGTTAGGGTACTTCCAGAAGGGCTAGGACGATAAAACATGGCAGGCATATCAGGGACCCGACCAAACTAATTTGGAAATAGTCACTTCCCCGATCTGACCACCGTAGGGAATCTGGAATTTTAACTGTACTTGATTTTATTTTCGTTTCGTACTTATTGTTTGTTAGTTTGTTTTTTTATTTTTTCTTGTATGTGAGTGTTTGTTTTTCCAATTTTCACCAGTGGGATAGCCTAGTACTATTAGGGTTAAAATAAAATTGATTGAATTAATCTTGAGGAATGTATAACTTTGGAACGGGGGATCGGATTTTAACGAAACTTGTATATTTGTAAAAATCTCGTGGCTCGGATGTCCTATTTCAAGTCCGGACCGGATCTGATAAATGTGGGGGGGGCGGAAATCTCGTGACACGCTTAGAGTGGAGCGATTGGGATGAAACTTGGTGGGAAGGACAAGTACAAGAACTAGATACATCAGTGATAGAACCGGATCGCATTTGGGCACTATGGGGGGAGTCCGGAATTCCGGTGGTCGCGAGTAAGGTACTTCCAGATGTGCTAGACGATGAAACTTGGCTTGAACATTAGAGACTTGACATGATTGGCTTAGAAATAGTCAGTTCCCCGACCCAAATATCATGGGGGGCTGAGGAGAGTGGATGGAGGGGGAATCTTGAACGGGTGATTGGATCTTAGCGAAACATGATATTTGGAAAGACCTCGTGTCTCGGAAAGTCCGGATCGGTTCCGATGGGGGTAGTCGGAGGGGAGAACCAGAAACCTTATGACACGCTTAGAGTGGAGCGATTGTGTTGAAACTTGGTGGGAAGAACAAGGACAAGAATTAGATACATCAGTGATAGAACCGGACTCAGTTCGGGCACTGTGAGGGAAGTTGGTGGGGGAGGGGGCGGAATTCTGATGATATCGAATTAAGGTACTTCCAGATGTGCTGGGGCGATGAAACTTGGCTTGGACGTTAGAGACTTGACAAGGTTGGCTTAGCAATTGCTACTTCTCAGACCAAACCATCCGTTAAAGCACTAATCCTAACCGCAAAGTACAAAAAAATACTTCCGGTTATATCAGTCACGTATCTAGGACTTTTGCTTGTACTTTCCACCAAGTTTCATCCGGATCCCTCCACTCTAAGTGTTTTCCAAGATTTCCGGTTTCCCCCTCCAACTCCCCCCCAATGTCACCGGATCCGGTCTGGATTTAAAATGGAGGGTCTGAGACACGAGATCCTTCAATACATCAAGTTTCATTAAGATCCGATCACCCGTTCGTAAGCTAAAAATATCTAATTTTTCCTAATTTTTTCGGATTCCCCCTCCCTCCACTCCCCTCCAGATGGTCGGATCGGGGAAGCGACTATTTCTAATTTAATCTGGTCCAGTTCCTGATATGCCTGCCAAGTTTCATCGTCCTAGCTTATCTGGAAGTGCCCGAACTAGCAAAACCGGGACCGACTGACGGACAGAAATTACAATCGCTATATGGCACTTGGCCGAAGGGCAACCATAAAAAAACGCACCAACAGTCTTGAATGCCGTTTATCGAAAACCGGGATTCATGGCTCACCGTCGTCCGCCAGTTTTCATTGACATAGGGAATGACAGCTTATGGACTGAAGCAAGTATGGTTGTGTTGGTAGGTGAAGTGAAGTAGGCAAAATGTCTTGCGTGCCTTTAACCCCCTCATGTTTCAGCCGGCCAGAGATTTCTTTGGACGAATCATCAGCAAGCCCGTTGGCAGTAGTTCAACCTCAGAAAACAAACAGTCAGGTAAACCATATTTGAATATTTATCTGGAGAAATTTATCTGTGTGAGGAGGAAATCCGTAAAAAATAGAAGAACCGTTGTACCCTGCTGAATACTGTCGGGTTATGGTGGATTTACGCTTTGGATAAACGCCAGCGATTATAATTTTTTTTTTGCGTATTTTGTGCTCGATTTGTAGGAGTAATCTTTCGTGTCCCGGATCGACGATCATGGTCGGGTGCTCGAGTACTTTATCTCTGCAGGGATTTTCGGCACCATCATCGATTTCTTACGGAAAAGTACATTTTTTCATCTTCATGGTGAAAGCGCAGAAAATTCGCCCGCGAAGCCGTCTCTCCGCACCAAAAGCAGAAAATACGGACGAAGAAATATTAAAGTTTAGCCAAAAAGGCAAAGATGGGACACTCCAGTTACTCATCACTTATTCACTTAAAGAGGCTTGAAGAACGATGAAATGCGTTACTTGGTTGCTCCGCTATTCACGAATTTTGATTTTCGTATAGTGAAATTTCCCTATCGGATTTATGTGCCTTTATGCGTTTGTACCTGTGTTGTATGCTTGATGAAAACGATTTACAAAAAATAAGTGCTCAAGAGGTGAGGTACCTGCCGCGAGCTGGTCCCTGGCCCCTCAAAAGCCGCGTTTGTATTGAAATTCAGATTTTCTGCCTCATAGTAGAATTTCGCGTTGTGAGGACGGCCGTAATAATCTGAACTTCGTATTAGAACAAATAGTGAACAAACAAATCCTTAACACAATCCAAACAATGCAATGTATTCAGTTAAATTAAGGTTCAAGGTTTTAATTACACTTCTGTATAAAATGATAATACACAGCGGGTTAAGGCAGGGACACAAGGTCGATTGACAAAAACCCGGTACAATATAGAACGAACCTATTTGACATATAACTAGTTAGATAAATAAACATTAATAATTCCGTGACTCACCACTAGACGGGAAAACGCCCCAGAAATCCACCGACACCCGGCGATACAAAAATAAGTTGGCTCTTCAGTTAAACTTTAAGAGTTTGATGTACGCTCGGGTTTTCATCACATACACTGTTTAATCATTATCAACGACTAATCAACGGCCTTTTAGGTTTTACATTTACACTTTGATGCAGGAAGTTAGGCTGACTGATAGCCGATTGCACGAGTCTTAAGACATTTCTGTCCTTTAGGTGAAAAGGATCTACTCCAGGGTGAAGTTTGGTTCCGTTTCAAAGAAGGGTATAGCAACGCCGTTCGAAGGAAAGTCCGCGTTAAAGATTTTCTATAGGTCCTAATTGTTCTGCTCCGCCAAGTTTACTATTAATTTCTGTAAAATATATTCGGAACTTCCTATCCTTCTTTCTGGCCATCTGTCCCTGCTAATATGGCTTTTAACTTGTCCTAAGACGGTTACAATCAATTTTAACTCGTCACAAAAGTTGATCGCACACATGGTTTGTCAGAGTAAAATATCACTAGGGAGTAGAGCCAAGACTTGGTAAGATTGACACACACTCTAGTAGCAGCGATACTAGCACCACTAGCGATAGAAAACGTCCGTACTGAAACTCATTTAGCCGTTCACCAGCGCTGGCTCCGATAACTTCATATTCTGAATATAGTAAAAAAAAATGATACAGCCCCCATTGTTTTCTTGGTGTGTGCATGCAATTTTCAAACCCACAAGTTTGTCTCGCTTTAAATGCCGCAAGCGTAGTGAGCGGTGCTGCGATTATGGCCCGTTTGTAAAGCATGGAAAGCATAGATCTTGGCGCTACTCTTTCTTGTTATTTTGCGCTGTGTTTTGTGTACGAGCAAAAATTGGCACAATGAACGGTAAATTTCAAAGCTCGACTCATAATACACGTCGTATTACATACATATTAGCGTTATACAAGAATGAAAGGAAATCTCAGATAGGCTTAGAAATTTTCAGTGGTGGTAGGCGAAAAGCGAATTCATGGAACCACACCTGATATTCAACATGGTCAAGAGTTCTAGTTTGCTGGGTGTCACGTTCACCGAGGATTGCAAATTCACTGACCATGTCTGCAACCTTGTAAAGAAAGCGAATGCTGCACTCCAGTCCGTCACAACAATGAAGCGATTTGGATTCAGTGTCGATTCTATGAAACTAGCCTATGTAACTTACGTGCGGCCGCTATTGGAGTACGCCTGTTCAGTTTGGGGAGCATATCGACGGCTCCGCCACCTAACCTCGTATCTCATTTACACAAAATTGTTCAGGAGAGCAAAAAACTTCTTATTTTCGTAACTTTTGTGTTCTAAAATTGTCAAAAAATAACAAACAATATCATCTTTAACGACATCTTTAGCTCTTAACTACGCGACGACATAGAATGGGTGCAAATCAGAGCATTTCGAATCATGTTAGGGTTGAAACATATTAGCTACAAAGCTTCCCTCCTGCTGTTAAGGCTGGAGCCACTTCATGTTCGCCGGGAAGATCTGGTTTTACGCTTTTGCCGGTCGATCCTTGTCAGTGAACACCACAGAGACATTCTGGCCGAACTAGCACCGAAGACAGGACCTCTAGGTGCCAGTGAGGGTCGTACAAACCTGTATCGAATAGTTGCGTTTTTGATCCGAATTCTCCTTGCGATTTTCCTCGCTATTCTCTTATTTCGCGTTTTTGGACTATTCAGAGGAAGCGAATTCTCCTTTTCTTGCGTTTTTGTCAGAATCGAGAACGAGGAAAACCCCGCGATTCTGCAGAATCGAGAAGTTGCTCCGATGGTATATTCTCGATTCTCCTCTCTCCGTTCTCCTCCCTGATTGGTCAACAGAGTGCGGGTGTTCAGTATGCATAAGCACGTATACCGGGTTGCCGACAAGCTGCAAAATTAGTGTTTTTGTCAAAAGCGAGAATGGAGAAGCCAGAGGAGCAAAAACGGTAATCTGTACGAGAACTCTGAAGCGAGGACGGAGAACTGAGAATTCAGCTCAAAAACGCAACTAATGAACGAAGGATTTATAACGCACTGCCCAAGGGCATAAGTGCAGTAGAGGATATGGATTCTTTTGTACCTTATTTTACAGAGAAAGTTAAGAAAAAACTGGTGGATTCCAAGTGGCATTTTTTTTGTGTAATGATTGTATATATTTAAGTTACTTTAACCTGTTAAAAGTAACGGTCGACGTAATTAGTGCCAATTCGGCGCTACGATTTGTATCAACAAAAGTAGCTATCCATCTATCTATCTGTTTCGCGAGGGCCCTAAAAGGAGCGGGGCCCATAGCCAAACTGTCTATTTGGTGACCTCCTACTGGTGTTATTAGTGCATTATGCGGACGGTATGCGACTTTTGCCGTTTACGTGGTGATGAGGAACTCATCTCAATCTTCAAGATAGTTTTTGATGTTCGATTTCATTTAGTATTCCCGGGCGGCAAGTCCGTCTCTTGGGTTGGGAGCATTAGGGAATTTCGCCAGTCGCTCGACAAGGGAACTTCCTTTGTTCAACGCCTGTTCAACTAATTTTGAAATAACCAGTAGTAATCCACTTTCCTGCTGGTACCGGCTCTACTGTCTCGTTACTAGATGGTTAGTTACGATGGATCCCTCATCAGAGATCTTCGCAATCCACTTACTTCCAGCTAATGCTGTTTAGCCGCCTAATTTTCTGCTCCATTTGATTTGCCATGATCGATTCTTCCCTTGGGCGGATCTCTAATTATAATAACATTTTTGGAACCTCCAATGCAGTTAGCGGACTTTCAATTAGGTGTGATGGGATTAGAGAGGCGGTGGATGAGCTTGGAAAATCGGGTACTAGACTTGAAAGTGGGAATAGTAAAGGACTTTCAGAGTATCTGCCATCTCCAGCAGTTAGGTTGGATATTTCGTCGAAGTACGACGCGCTTGCGAAGTCGGGGATGAATATATCCCTACCCTGTCAGAACTTTAAAGACGCTCAAGACACAGATGCGAATCGTTGTGTTAAATTTTAGTTTTGTTGCAAGGTTAGAAGTTTCCAAAAATCCGCTTCTCAAGGCAATTCGTGAGAATGTAGAATGCCGTTCCAGCCATTTCTATCGCCTTTTACGTCGACTGTGCTATTGCTCCTAGCCACCGAATGGACGAAATGATTGTATACATTTAGGAAAGAATAGTCACGAATTAAATAAATTGATGGATTGCTTCAAATGTATGTTGTATTTTAGTAAAACATACTACTGAAATCCGCTCTATAACATTTGAAACCGTTTTCACTGTTATTTCTTACAACAATAACATTAAAATGATCACAAATTAGGACTTGACGGAAGGACCTGCATGTTATCAAATTCTTAAGTGTTATCAAATTACTTCTCGTCTTCAGAAGAAGTGTTATTTTCCGAGAGGATGGACACATCTTTTATTTTTCGAGAGGAAGGACACACGGACGGTAGGGCTACGGACAATATGGCTCAGTGCCAGGACTTCTATGGAAGGTAGGGGACACTCGATAATTCCCCCATATTTTGAAGTCTAGTAGATTATGTCCAAAGTAATTGAAATAGGAGGTATACACTGTAAGAAGTTTCATAGGAAATAACACAAGGATTCGCAGCTTGAAATTCAGTTTATTTTTACCTCAACATTCTTGTCGATGACAAAAATAACAGCTGAAGTCAAAAACAGTGTAAAACACTTATAGAATTAAATTATTCACACATGATTTATTGACGACTTTTGTAGGTCACCATTATAATGTTTTACGAAGACCGAACCAACAGATAAGTTAGACAAGGTAGCTGTTATGATTTTCACAAACTTTACGCATTGTATGTTATTCATACAAGAAGATCCGAAACACCGCCGGAAAGACATCTGCTGACTCTTGAGGCTTTTCTGTTTATCAAAATCATGTCGGAAAAGTCAGCAGATGCTTTTCCGAAAGTTTTTCGGCTATTCTTGACGACTCGTGTAATGCATAACGTTTTTAATAACAGATAACATCCCAATGCTTATCTATTGAAAATGCGCATTCTTGTGTTATCTGCTATGAAACTACTGACAGTGTAGTGCTTTCCATAAGCTCGTTAGGTTAGGGAGTATTATTTCTTTAGGGTCTGTAAATGAGATCTAGTAGCTAGAGGTGAGCTAGGTATATCTGTCAGACATAAAGAAAGTTTTGTCAGTTATCTGCTAGCCCACCTTCACATTCGAAAGTTATGCTATTAGATTCCGGAATCCACTCGCCCGCGATGGTCTGATCGGGGAGGTGACCATTTCCGAGTCAATCTGATCGGCTCCCTGATATTCCTCCATCGTCCTAGAACATCTGGAAGTACCCTAACTCGCGGGCCGCGGCTACCAGACTGGCCGACGGAAAATTGACCGGTATATGGCACTTACGGCAACGGGTGCAAGCAGGGGCGTCCCGAGGGTGGGGAGCAGCCCCCCCCCCCCCACGTTTTGGGCATTCGGTCAAATTTTCTCCGAATGAGAAAATTCAGTCAAAACGGGCATCGCGGCGAAGTTTTACAAGATCTTTTGTACCCAAATTTCCAAATTTTGGCGATTTAACGTGTTTATTGGTTCCCATTCTTTATCGAATTTGGTAATTAATCCAACTTTTTTTCAGCCCGAGTCGATTTCATCGCATTCGGTACGTCCCTACGTAAATTCGGTTATTTAACGTATTTATTTGGTCACACTCGTTAGCGAATTCGGTTGTTCACTTGACTTTTCTCAAGTCCGTATCTGTTCTATCGCATTCGGTCAATCCATTTCATAATTTGGTGATTAATCAGATTCACTTGGTTCTAGTTCGCTACCGAATTCGGTAATTCACCTGATTTTTGTTTGGTCCGCATCTGTTACCAGACTTACCAGATTCGGTTGTTTTAGGTGGTTCTACCCATTCTGAAATTCGGTCGTTATACCGCTCCCGATGTGCTCCTTATTTTTTTAGTTAGTTTTTCGGTAGTACGAATTAATTATTTGGTTCACCCCAGTTACTGAGACGGTAGCTTCAGCTGGTTTCCATTCGTTACTTAACTTATACTTCTAATGATTGCAGAACTTCAGGAATAAGCACGTCTCTTTGTTTGCTGCAAATTCAGAATAAATGTACTTTACATCTACTTTACCCTGGATGAACCCTTTTTTCGCCAGGCAGCTCTGTGGTTTAATAGGTAGCCTTGGGATCGCAAAAAGGCACTTTGATCATGAGTGTTTCCAAAAAAGTTCGCCTGCGGCACATTTAGCAGTCTTCACTGTTTAGAAGAAAGGTACGTCATTTAGTTGGCGTTTGAGGCTTGGAATATTGGAGGGCTTGAACAGCGTTAAAAGCTAGGATTTGCCAGAAAAAAGGCGGATTCAAAAAATTTTGCCTGAGGCGCTTTAATTTTTCCTGGCTGCAGCCGTTCGCGACGTTGTCGCTTGGCAGCAACTGCTTTTTTGTTGGTACATGAACGGCACAAAACTAGACGTCCACCAAAGGTAAAAGGCTAGTGATGGCATATTCCCGAAAAAAAAACAGAAGTGGAAGTGCCTGAAAACACGCCAAATTTTCTTTAGACTTGATTTTGTACACGCAGCTTTTTACGTTATAGCTTCTTGAAGGCAACTCGCTGTGTTTTAGAAACAAATTATAAATTCAGTCAATTTCAGGTACCGTTTCGGTCAATTTTTAGCAGGTCCCCCCCCCCCCCCCCCAATGAAGAAAGGCTCGGGACGCTCCTGGGTGCAAGTGCCATAAAAAGCAATATGATTTGCTGGAGGATTAGCGATGCTTAAATTCTGCTTTGCGAGTTCGTCAGCTTAGGCTTTCCCTTTTTTCTGAAGAAATTTCTAAGTCAATTTGGTCGGGTCCTTAAAGTTTAACCGAAAAGAGCTGGGATAGGAAAATTTAGTTACCCATCACTTATTCATTTAAAGAGGCTCGAAGACCCGATGAAAATGCGTTACTTCGTTGATCCGCTATTCCCGAATAATCACTTAGTGGAATTTCCGTGTAATTTGCGATACCTCTATGGCGATTGTATTTTTGTTGTATGCCTTACGAGACAGATTTATGGTTGAGATTAAAATTTCCTTCGTCATAGTAGAATTTACGCTGTGAGGACGGCCGCAGATATTCTGAATGTCACAACTAAAGCAGGTACACTGTAAAAAATTTCTCCGAAGAAGGATGCAGTATTTGCTACTGGAATTAATCTTATCTCTATTGGGATAAAACTAATTCGAATTAGGGACAATCTTATCTCAATAAAGACAAGAGTAATTGCATTAGAAAATACTGCAAGATTTTTTTTTATAGTGTAGTGGAAAATAAAAAAAATTCCCTTTGCAGAATCCAAATAATTTAATGTGGTCAGTTAACTGACACTGTAAGTTGGCTTTTCAGTTAAACTTTAATACCCCTGCCAAGTTTCATTCGTCCTAGCACACCTGGAAATACCTTAACTCGGGATCACGGTAACTCTGGAACCCCCTCTAACTGCCCCCACAGTGCCCGGATCCGGGTCGTCTCTAATATTGATTTATCTAGAGCTTGTGTTTGTTCTTCTCATCAAGTTTCTTCTCCGTCCCACTACTTCACCACAAGATATCCGGTGCCCCCTCTCCCCCCCCCCACACAGTTATTGGGCCAACTCCGGGCTTAAAACAGAACATCTGCAACACGGCCTCTTGCCACCTATCAAGTTTCATTCACATCCGATCCCCCGTTCGAAAGTTATGGATGCCACTAGACTCCGGATTCCCTCTGTCTCAACTCCCCTCACGATGGTCGGATCAGGGACGCGACTATTTCCAAGTCAATCTAGTTGGGGTCCCTGATATGCATGCCAAGTTTCATCGTCCTGGACGTCTGGAAGTACCCTAACTGGCGATCACCGGACCAACCGACCGACGGAAAAGCGATCAGTATATGGCATTTGAGCAGAAGACTGCAAGTGCCATAAAAAGCAGTGTGATTTGCTGGAGGATTAGTCATGCTTACACTCTGCTTCACCACTTTGAAAGTCAGCCTAGTCTTTCCCTTTTTCTTTCAGAGGAAATTTTACTGAGATCAAATGTAACAACTGACAAATTAAAACACCGAAATCACAAATCTTGAAAATACCGTAAATAGCATTATTCTTTTGGCTCAATCTGCTGTGGCGTATCCTCGCCCTTGGCCTCCGCATGCGCATTAGCCAGCGCCTGGTGGAAAGAAGCAACGCGACTCAAGCTGGCAGCCGCCGAGAGATAGTTTCCCGTCGAAAAGCTGGCAGCTTGGCTGTGGAGGTTCTGCAGCAACTGGGCTGAATGCTCCTGGGCCTTGCGTCGTAGCTCGGCTACGCTTTGGAAGGTCGAAGACATGGAGTCCGGTGCTGCAGGGGGTAGCTTGTCTCCAAGACCAAGTGAGTGGTGCAAGGGAGAAAAGGGGCTGCACAATCCCGGGAAACCCCCGTGAAAGGAGTGGACCTTCCCCGGACAGCAGGGGCAGAGCGCAGGAAATCCTAAAGATAGAGATATCAGACACTATACCCAGCTCGATTTTTAAGGACGGATTCTATTATCAGACTATGGACGTAATCTGGCGGCGTGTGACCAAGGCCTAAAAAAACAAGCCCGTACTCCAGAAATTAATATACTGAACGGCCTTCTGGCTCAGGCTTTTATCATTGGCTTCGCACAGAAAACTTTGTGAAAAGGCGCTCCAGTCTGTTTTTTAGGGAAAGGCGTAGCAGGGGCACAGCTCGAACGAATAGCTGTTTATATTACATTTGTTGGATAGGAAACTAACGGAAATATAAAATTAGGTTGATATATCCATCATATAAAATGCAGCACTGTACCGGATTCAGTTTGTTCCATACAGTTCAGAAACGTGTGCCTCCTTTCAAACCATCATCTAACTTGACAAATGACAAATTTTATAACTTGATAAGTTGACTTCGCTAATCTTCTACTTCAATGCAAGAACCGAGACAAACCAGTTTCCCTCCCGATTCACAGTCAAAGCTTTATTCCCTCATCGACCAAAGAGCGTGGAAAAGTGCCGATCGCGGTACAAGCAAAAACCAGTCATTTACTTTTAGATAACGAGAAAAATTGTTCGAACCTATGGAAACAAGAATAGAGGTAGTAAGTAGCTAGTAAAATTAGGTGTTGGATACTGCTGTCCTTCACTAACAACAAACCCATCCCGGTTGTTTACAGACTCAATCGCCCTCCTTGGCTTGGTGAGAAACACGGATGAACTTGCATGACCGGTGTTTCTGACCAATGAGCTTCTTGCTAGCTAAGTGCTTGTTAGCAGGGCAAATGTAAAAATCATCGCAGTGTAGGTAGGGTGGATACAACTGACAAAGGGAGGTTTGACATCATGGAAATGAGAATTAATAGCACGATTAGCGAAGTGAAATTAATCGGTTATATAGGCAAGACGCGTCCTTTAAAGGAGCCGTCGTACCTAAAATGCCAATGCAACCTATTTGCGTAATGTCATTCATTAGTTCCGGAGACCCTAATTTCATGTAATTTCATCCATTCTGAAACTGCTAACGACACCTCACTAATCGTTGCACTTGCCTTTCATTAATCTTTCATTAATCCTTTCATTAATTTTTAATCTTATTCATTTAAAATTATTCATCATTTTCCAGGTGCATTATGCTCCCGACAAGTGCTCGCGTCCCATGCTATTGATGCCTAAAGGCCTATTCTCGCCGTTCCCCGAGGACTCCACTTAAGGAGTCCCCGCGTTTCTGTTTTTCCCGGGGACTCACTCCCCGTATTCTCGCGAGTCCCCACGGACGGGGAATGCTCCGGTTATCATCACAATCATCAAAAAGGACTCCCTTTCAGATTCGAAGGGGAATCAATTTTTGCTGGTGTTGGTGCAATGTAAAATTAATTAAAAAGAATCAGAACAAACAAAACCAAAACTAAAGTGGATCCAGACTAATTTCGTCAACTGCATATTGTTTTGTTTTTTTTAACAATATCCATTTTAGAAGCATTCCCCGTGTTCTCGCTGTTTCTGTACGCGGAGTCCGCGTGGAGTGACTCCCTCTGTTCTCGCTGTTCCCTTCGATTCCCCGAGGAGTCCTCGGGGAACGGCGAGATTACGCCTTAAAACCGGCTATCCGAATCTTGCTGATTTCTTGCTAGAAATAAATAGACCTGGGAAAAGGCTTGAAAAAGCCAAAGCCGTGCACATTTGTTAAAAACAGGAGTTTTACAGTAGGCTCTTCAGATAGTTTTGAATATGGAACATAAAAAGTAAATAGTGCGATGTGTGCTTTAAGTAAATCTGGATCGGTAAATGTAATATCAAAGACCATGCTTACCTCGTAGGGCAGAAAGTAGTGGGGACCCGATGTGATGAAATCCGGGTGGCATGAAGAAGCCGGGGATATCGGGGCGCTGTCCGTTTTCAGCCGGCAGCCTAAATGGCGCATTGCTGGAATGAAAAAGGACATATGATGAAAATCGAAAAGATGTTAAAAATAGTCATGACGGTTAACTCTTTACAAGATGATACATAGAACCAGGCCCGTATCCAGAAATTTACTTCGGGGGGGGGGGTGTCTGCCGGTCGGACAAAAAAGACATAGATCAGAGGGAAAAGCCTATAAAAACAATTATTTTTGTACGTTTCGGGGGGGGGGTCAACCCCCTAACCCTCCCCCCCCCCCTCCCTGGATAGAACTCTCGAACATGCGATGTTACTTATTTATCAATGATTCATTCGTGTTATTAAGTCACGGTATAGTAGCGAATGCTGACAAAAGGGACACAGAGATTTTGCAAATACCAACCTAAAGGAAGTGAATACATTTGCATGTGTGGACTATCAGTCCCTTCTTTTTCTTTCACACAACAACTTAACTACGACACTGCCTGGGAACGTCCGAGTAATCCGTCTACATATTGTCACATTACCCCTTGTCGCTAAGATAACTTAACTAATTAAGGCACAAGATCTGTCGATATTTTGGTGAGGCGTGTCTCAGTAGAAGATGAATCCCTCTGTACCAGCGGGGATCCCACTTCCGCAGATCCCCGGCAGCACTCTTCACAAACGTCACGCATCTGCTTGGATTACCAAGTTTTATTGTGTTCGGAACATTGAGCAACACTCGAAAAGTTTTTCAGGAAGTTATCTGGAGGGATTGCTGCGGTGGAAATGGAATTAAATTATTGAATGTCTTAATGGCCCTTAATAGTTTAGTTGGGAGGGAGACCCTCACGGGATCGTAACAATGACCAGCACGAGATTGGTTCAAGAGAAAGTCGACAAGGGCTATGTTAGCAGTAGTTGCATTTCGGTCAGGGTTTCTCTCTCTCAGATGGCTACAGAGGCATTTGAAATAGTCATCGGTCGACAAACATTTGTTTTCGTTTTTTTTACCTCTTTGTGCTCCGCAGGGTATGTTATGATATGGTATTTACTGCAAAAATCCAACTGCCATAGCAACTACACTGTCTACACAATCTTATCTCTACTGGGATAAGATTAGTCCAAATTAGACATAATCTTACCTCATTAGCGACAAGATTAAGCCCAGCAGCAAATACTGCAAGATTTTTTTTACAGGTTATTTTATGTTTCTTACGAAATATGGATCGAGCGATTCGGAAAGAAGAGGGGATCAGCGTTGCAAGCACCGAATTTCCTCTAATACATACGATTAGTTCGTCGGGTTAAGTTTGCTGTCTCTAAAAAGTTGTCTTCTAATTTATTTTTGCTCGCTCATCTCACTTTCAACTGTATAGTCGAAAAAAAAGTACCTATCCATGATTCCTCCGAGAAAGCCATTCCCAAACAAATGATTGGGGGACTGAGTAGGGACTTTGCTGTGGTGAGCGCCGAAGGAAGGTTCGCCAATACTTCCGGGGAAAATCCGACGCTCCTGAGGTGGAGATTGTTGTCCATCATCTTGATCCATTCTCGCGCTGCTCTCTCCGTCGTCTTTGCTGTAAGTAAAATATAGAATAATACTGCGAACACACGATCGGTATTTTCCGGACGCATTTGAAGACTAAACAAAATTTTAGGGATCAAATACTGCAGTCCTAAATAGTAACTGTTTCGAGTAAGAAAGAAATAAAAATGACAGAAGGCGTTCGAAATACTTGTAAGGATGAAGTGTTTAACCGTTGATACTCGAACTAAACAAGACCTAAGGTTTCGATGGGATCACAACAAATCTTATATTTCATCCAGACAACTGGGTCTTGTCTTCGCCAGATTCAGTATTCGCCAGGCTAATCATCTGAGAAAACCAAGTTCAGATATACCTCTATCAGCCATATCTATTTTAATGACACTGACCGAAACTTCCTGCTTTACTTCTGCCAAATTTCCGATTTCGGCCGAATTCCGAGCGAACTACTTGTCCAGCAAAAAAAAAGAAAACTCAGAAACGCGTTCAGCGCATCTCCTTATCCCTATAAAGGACATCTAATCAACTTCAAATAAAACTTTAACTTACAAAAAAATTCCGGTTTCAACCGGATTCCGGACGAATTATATGTCCGGCTGAAAAATGATTGTCATATAAAGACTCAGTGTCTCCTTAGCCCTAAATCTGTCATCTAATCAACTTCAAATAAAACTTTTGCTTTAACGAATTTTCCGGTTTTGGCCGGATTCCGGGTGAACTATTTGTCCGGGTAGAAAATGCTTTTCATATAAGTGTTCAGCATGCCTTCTTACTCCTAAATCTGGCATCTAATCAAGTTAAGATAATTTTTTTATTTTAGCCAACTTTCCGGTTTCTGCCGGATTCCGGACAAACGACTTGTCTGGCGAGAAAATGGTTTTCACCATCGCGACGAGCATGTCTTTTACCTCGAAATCGAACATTTAAACAACTACAAATGCAACTTTTACTTTAACCAACTTTTTTGTTTTTGCCGGATTCCGGGCGAACTACTTGTCCGGCGAGGAAATGGTTTTCACCATCGTGGTCAGCATGTCTTCTTACCCGGATATCGAACATTTAATCAACTTCAACTGAAAATTTTACTTTTAACCAACATTCCGGTTTTTGCCGGATTCCGGGCAAACTAATCGTTGGACGAGAAAATGTTTTGCCTATTCATGTTCAGCATGTCTTCTTACCCATTATCGACTATCACATTAGCTGTTTAAAAGTATTTTGTTTCTCCCTTAATTCAAATGTTCTATTCGAAAAAGTTATAATAGTTAAGATACCTCCATCTCGGTTCATATCGGTATGACAAACTCTATGGCCATTCGGCTCGGACAGGTTATTGTGAACCCTCTCCTCCACCCCTAAATATAGGGCTACAGAGCCCATCTACGAACTTGACCCAAAGAATCTTCACACCAAGTTTCGTCAAAATATCTCATTCCCTTCCGAGGGTTATCGTGGTGACAGACGGACGGACGGACAGACGGACAACTTTTGTGACGTCATAGGTATCCCTCCACTTACGTTTTGGGATCCCAGAAACATGACAATGACATTGTTTACTGATGGCTCATTACGCTCATGTATGGAATTTTAAATCCCGACGTCGGGTACAGGCGATGAGCAAAGGGGTTGGAGGCTCTGCACTTAAAAACCTGAAGGAATTTGGTGTTTTTTGCAGTTTTGTCTTCGTTTATGGAACTTCGAATCAAGAAAGAGCTTGTCAAGTATAACGAAACAGAAAGCAAATTTGGTTGCAAGCAGAAACAGCCTCCTTCGATGCCGTATTTAAATGTGCGTAACGTTCTCGCTTACCTTTTCGGCGGTGTGGGGCTGAGGAGAACATCAACCACGGAGTCGGGAGACTCGCTTCTGCCTTGCTGGTCATGAGATTCTCCCACTCCAGATGCCCCGGATGCAGATGAATATCGTTGTTGCTCGACTTCATACTTCTTGTCATCTGGCACAGTGCCACCCTCGCTACTGCGCCGCCGCTGTTCCTCTTTCATGCGCTCAGACTTTCGCCATTTTGCTCTACGGTTTTGGAACCAGACCTTGAACCAAACGTAGCTATTTAGGTTTGGGCAATTGGATTAACGCTAGCTCCCGTTCACCAGAGGGTAGGTCTTTCTGAGTTGCAATGTCCACAGAGAACATTTTGTGTAGTGGTTTGATTTTTCCTTTTCTTATTTGTTTATTTGTGTTGCGAGAGCAACACTTTGATTTTATCCTAGTTTTTTTTTGTTTTTTTTTTTTATGCCGCCGATTTCAGCTGATTGCTGGTAAATGGTAAGGGTCTTACCTGTGCGTTTTTTACGGAAAGTGAGGGCCTTAGGCCGGATTGATGAATATGACATACATTTTGGAAAGCTCCGTAGGACTCTTGCCTGGGGCCAAAAAGGATGGTTTTTGCTTGTCCTCGAGCCAAAGCCTACTGTGTGTGAAGTGAAGCGGAGTTGAATAGCCTATGTCAGAGAGGACTATCTGAAGCTGTACAGCCAAGCAATCATTCCATCAAACCATGTTTCTGCTTTCGAGTGGAAAGCACCGTTCTAGCACGCAAGCAGGCAGGCGCCAGTTTCAAATTGAAGACGGAATAAAATCTATATGTAAGGCAGTTGCCTGATCCCACAGCCAAAATATCTGCTTTTAATGATACATAGAAAATTTTGAGAAAAAAGTGTCATTTTCCCACGGGTCCGAAAGTGCTGCTATCTATTGTTTTTACCTATTTCTGTTCGTGATTTCAGCTAAGTTTATCATTCCATCTTTTGCACTTGGATTGCGGTAGAGATGTCAGATATGCCTCTTAAACTTTTAGAGTTCTCTCAACGCTAAAGTAATTAAGAGCTTATACTTTACTCTTTTCTAAGTGGTGATATTAGAAAGTTGGCCTACGGCAAAAAAGTCAACTTTTGAACTAATACAGATAGATTTTTTTTTCAACAGTAATCGATAGCTCTTGTGGCAAGCTGGTCGGGTCAGCTGGTTGGTCAACTCAGTGGCAAGATAACGTCTTCAGTGGTACAAATCTTAGGCCCTATTCGCTTTTAATCTTTTCCGAAACTCCAAGCTGTCATAAAATATGCTGATATTTCCCTTCTTCTTTTTCTCATTATTTCCTCTTATGTTATTGCTTTCAGTTAGGAATCGAACAACATTAAGCCCTTGACGAGCCAATTATCAGCAGAGGTGACGATGTTGGAGCAAACGAGTCTTAACTCGATTCCCCGGTTCGGTTCTCAAAACCTATTAGGGCTTTCGGGACGAAGGTCTCATTTATAGGATTGCCGGATGGAGGCTACCAACAAGATTAGTAGAAAGGGGAATTTTCTTTTCGTCACAATGAAAAATAGGAAATCTTTTTAGGAACCTAAACTGCATTATGAAGAGGGAAGCGAAATGCTTCCGCAACAAAGGTGGTGCCGATGGCAGATCAGATACTTTAAAGTTTAACTGAAAAGGGCTGGGATACGACAATCTAGTTACTCATCACTTATTCACTTAAATTAGCTTGAAGACCCGCTGAAAATCCGTTACTTCGTTATTCGCTATTCACGAAGAATCGATTTTGAAAAAGTGAAATTTCCGCGTGATTTGTCGCACTTCTATGCAGTTGTATCTGTGTTGTATGCCTTACCAGAAAGATTTATGATTTTTGTTTGTTTAGGCACTAAGCAGTCTTCACCACTGCCCACTGAAAAGCCGCGTTTGCGTTGAGATTACGATTTACCGTGTCATAGTAGAATCTACGTAGTGGGGACGGCCGCAGATATTCTAAACGTCAACTAGAGCAGATAGTGGAAAATAAAAAAAATCCCTTAGCAGAATCCAAATTATTCGGTGTATTCAAATAAGTTGGCTTTTCAGTTAAACTTTAAATGTTCGCCATATTTTTGTTAATAGTACCAAACGTTTTGTATGTCTTGATTTTCAAGATCTGGGTTTTGCCGGAAAAAAGGAAAGAAAATTGACCGCATATGCGATAGCGGTGCGTAAACTGCAGGTATCGGTCTCCTAGCAGTTCTCTGTGAATCCGGCTGAATTATCGAACAGCGAGACAAACGATCCAAGAAAAAATTTAGCTTGTCTTCTCTCTCCCGTGCAGCCTATTGTTTCCGGTTTCCCGCAAAATTCCGGTTGAAAGCTGTTTGCTTGGTGATAAAACAAGCGAACATGGCTAAGCATAGTGTTTGGAAAGGGCACCTGTCAGTTCTGGCGTAGCTTTAGAAGTTCTCGTTGCACGTAAAAATGTTGATCATAGTTTTACAAACCAAGGTAATTTTTTCAGTCAGGAGGATGGAGAGGGAGGGGTATGTTCATCTCAAGCCGTTTGTGTGATGTCCTCAGGGAGGGGTCGTCAAAAGTAGCAGGTAGCGAAGCAGGGTCTCGTCGAGTTTTAATTTGAGACATGCGAGTCTTTCGTTCGTAAGGTCCTAGGGGAGAGTTTAATCCTTAATTTAGATGCAAAACTGTTAGTCCTAAACAGGGACAAAAAAGTAGGATAACCATGCATGAAACTGTGCGTGGGATCAGCAAACAGTTAAATTACTTATTACTTTCCACAACAAAACGGATGCGTCGGATACGAAGTACATTTCGGCCTCTCTCCAGGCTCAAACCGCTTGAGCTGGAAAATGAACGTGTGAAAAAACTACTAATACTTTGTGATTACTTTTCTTTAAATTGCTTGGATTTAAAGCTGGTGTTGCAGTTTCATTTTGGATACGGCTGCTGTTGTTTTACTCGCTATTTTGCGATACACTGACCATTAAACTGGGCACTGAACTGTTTGTGTGGCTTTGGAGGATGCATTTTGTAGTGACAAGTTGAGTCGTGGTGCTTAAACTTGAGCAAGAGATGAAAGATCACAATATGGCACTTTCTTCGATAGTTTGCTTGCTAAGATTCGCGCTGTGAAGGTCGGATGGCTCTTTTGAGACCCCTCGCCTCAGGTCCAACAAAGTAGATGGCAGTTCTGTCCGCCAAGTTACGTCCCGACCTCCCCCACCCTAAGTGTGTCACAAGGACTCTCTAACTCCCCACTGGGGCCGATTCTGGTCCGGACCTGTAAGTTAAGATCTAGGTCTTGTGACCATGCGACATATTCTCCTACCCCCCCATCAAGTTTCACTCGCTCGCAGCTTACGCGTGTCGCACGATCCTCGATTCACCCTCCCGCCTCCAACGGAAGGTCAGATTCGGGAAAAGAAAGTTTCTTAGACCACTGTGGCTTTTATACATATTCCACGTCTAATCGTCCTAGCTTGTATGGCACTAGCAAAACCTGGATTGATATTACTATCGCTATACGGCACTCGAACAGAAAATGTCACAGTTTCACTACATGAAACACACTGAGGTCACTACGCTTTCGAAACAGCGATAATGTGATTCGACATCCCTCTGTTAGGGAAGAACCGATAATCCTTTGAAATGGGATGCTTAAAAGCTAGCTCCTTCAAAATTCTACCGAAAAGTTAATTCTAATATTATATTCCTGTGAGGACCAGAAATACGGATGGTACTGCAGAGCTAGCCAAGAAAACTATCAGTATTCTGTCTCTGCTTCGATGTAATACTGTCCTTTCTTTGCCAGTTCACACGTTCAGCCACTCACAAGTTTTTCCCCAAAATTGAATTTCTTAGGGAAGAACCATCTCACTAAAAGTAGACTGAAGGGGTTTTATAACGAAGTTCATAAACCAATTAAGTAAGGAGTTAATTGGCCTAATTATGGGTTTCTATATTTCTGCCTAAGTGCTGTTTCTCACTTTGAATTACGTTAGACGGGAATGGAATGAACAGCGAGGATGATTTTCAGACGAAATTGTAACTTTTGTGAGACCTGTAATATTTAGGAAAAGTAGGCTAGCACAAAGCTAGTTGCAATAATTGTCCTTTGTGCTCTCGGCAGTTTTGACTCTGAAATTAGACAAAATAAACGAACAAGCATACTAACAAATGTAGTGACAAAAATGTAATAATGTCTGTTAAAATATCCTAGAATACAATTCCTGAAAAGTTACTTGACCCGTGAGGCTAGACCGACCACTGAAGTTGTATTAGAGGGTAGTGAGTGTCTGATCCGTAGAGGGAGGGGGGGGGGCAAGCTATCTTTTTGGTATTGTGATCGGCGCTTTAACCAAGAACACCCTGTCCTTTAACACTCTGTTAACATAATTTCGCGACCCTCTGTCCCTCTTTGCTTTGTCAAATCGCCGGTTCTATCTGACATATCAGCATTGTTGAAAACTTCGTTTCCAGAACAAAGGCTGGAGGAAATGCAATTACTTCAACAGCAAAATAAGGTAATTTGATACCAAGTCTTGATCGTGGAGAATTCCGTGTTAATCAAGTCAGCCACTGGAACACCGTATCAAAGAAACTCAACAAAGCATCCAGCGCTAAGTGCATTAGCGAGGCTGGGTCTGCAATTGTTCAGCTCATCAAAGCAGTTCGATTGCGGAATCGCAAATGAAGGATGATGCTCTTTGACGTCCATTAGGGATGAGGCGATGAGATCAAATGGTTGGTGATGATACGAGAAACCAAATACTTAGTTGAAAGAATGCGTTCTGGATGGCTAGGGTCACGGAACACTTTAGTTGAGGTTCTAATAAATTTCTCATTAGTCCAGGCGCAAAACTGTGGCGCTGGAACAATGTGGGGTCTCCACTAGCCACTGTAAGTTGTAGGAAACCATCGTAACGTGTCGTAATCGCCATTTTTCACCCAATGAGAGAACGCCGTGTCCGAACGAGCGTGGTATGACGGCCTTATGATTGCCAGGGGAGTTGCATTTGGCACACGTCCGAAATAGACACTTTGTTTCCACTGTCAAAATTTGAAATACGTGGCCTTGCCGGGAGATTTTCAGGAACACGAAAAACTGAAATCAGGACAAAACTTCAGAGACACTGGAGAATTGCAAATCGTGTCAGACTGGTCGCCACTTGAAATGTAAAACTGGCCAGATGACGGCAGCACTTGTTTGATCACGCTCTGAAGCCAACATTTCATACCTCGCACAACGCGCAGACTCTTATAAGAGGAGGTTCGGCAAGTTTCAGATTTTCAAGCGGACTTCGAGTAGGCTAACCTTAATTTTTGTCATAATGCTTAGCGAATACTCGGGCCGAGTGGAGCTGCCGAGTCAAAATCGCACTGCGCAGTTAGACGGGGAAATTTGCCAAGGGGACTTCGAAATCAAAAGCCTGTGCAAGGGACCCAGCGAGAGTCTTAAAAAGCACGAGGCCGATTTTAACTTCGAGAAATACTCCAAGAAAACAAGAGCTGGAAGCTCATATGGCACTTGTAAGGCTTGGTAAAAGGATGAAAGTAGGAATTCCGGACACTCCCAACAGCTCTCCCCCCCCCCCTCGGTACCCGAAATACGGTCCGATTCTGTCACTGATGCACCTAGGACTTGTGCCTGTACTTCCCACCAAGTTTCATCCTGACACAAGATGTCCGGTTATCCCCTCTGACCCCCCTCCCACCCAGTTCATCGGATCCGGTCCGGACTTGAAATGGGGCATGCTGAGACATGAGGTCTTTCAAGATATCAAGTTTCATTAAGATCCGATTACCCGTTCGAAAGTTATGCATGCTACTAATTTCCGGATTCCGCCGTCTCCCCCTCCCCCCACGACAGTCAGATCGGGCAAGTGACTGTTTCCAAGTTAATCTGGTCGGGTCCCTGATACGCCTGCCAAGTTTTATCGTCCTAGCCCACCTGGAAGTGCATTAACTACGGAACGCCGGAATTCCGGACCCCCCCCCCCTCCAAATCCCCACCAGTGTCCGAATCCGGTACAGTCCTGTCAGTGATGTATCTAGAGCGTGTGCTTATTCTTCGCACAAAGTTTCATCCCGATCACTCCACTCTGAGAGTTTCACAGGATTTCCGGTTCTCCCTCCGACCCCCCCCCCCCCCCCCCAGATTCGTCGGATCCGGTCCGGACTTGAAATCAGACACCTGAGACACGAGATCTTTCCAGATATCAAGTTTCATTAAGATCCAATAACCCGTTCGAAAGTTATGCATGTCCCTATTTTCCGGATTCCGCCACCTCCCCCTCCCCCCACGACGGTCGGATCAGGCAAGTGACTATTTCCAAGCTAGTTTGGTCGGGTCCCTCATGTGCCTGCCAAGTTTTATCGTCCTAGCCCACCTGGAAGTGCATTAACTACGGATCGCCGGAATTCCGGAACCCCCCTTCAACTCCCCCCACAGTGTCCGAATCCGGTCCAGTTCTGTCAGTGATGTATCTAGAGCTTGTGCTTGTTCTTCCCACCAAATTTCATCCCGATCGCTCCACTCTGAGAGTTCCATACGATTTCCGGTCCCCCTCCGCCTCCCCCCCCCCCCCAGATTCATCGGATCCTGTCCGGACTTGAAATTGGGAAATCTGAGACACGAATTATTTCCATATATCAAGTTTCATTAAGATCTGATCACCCGTTAGAAAGTTATGCATGCCCCTATTTTCCGGATTCCGCCACCTCCACCTCCCCCCACGATGGTCGGATCAGGCAAGTGACTAATTCCAAGTTAGTTTGGTCGGGTCCCTAACATAACTCGAGATGAGTGGCCTGACATCCGACAGACCGATAAGTGGTCGGTATATGGCAGCAAGTGCCATATAAACTATGCAACACTCATACGCGGCCTCGTGGGGACGCTAACCGGTCCCTTCCGGTAATAATTCCTAACTACGAAGTAGTTTTCTGAAAGAGCAAAACTGCAGTTTGCTACATACGCCCATCAGCTCAATTTCACTAGTTGTATTGTCGGAAATTGCTACCTGAAAAGGGTTCCGTCTACTTCCTCAAGACTTATGTTATAGGCCTAACGACAATAATGTAATACCGCAATATGTCTGTAATGAAGTTGGAAAATACCTTCAGTCAACAACAAACCCCAGGAACACATCAAAATTGGCAGTGGGTTAGATCCTCCGCTCGGTATTAAAAACAAAAAATCCGGTAGGCATAAAAAAAAGTTCCCAAACCTCTCGCAACCGGAACTAAATAACTCCGTTTCCGTTCTTTTTACCACTTCTTTAGAAGACTTAAATCAATCTTCAGCCCACAAAGTGAATGAAAAAGAGATTTTTACCGCCGAAAAGTAGTTATCCCAGCACTGAGGTATTCTTTGTCGTGTTACCGTTTCGAATTTGCATAATAAAGAAAGAAGGTTCGAATCTCTTTGAGCTTTTTTTCGAATCTAGGTAATGGTCGGACGGAATAAAGTGAATTTTCTTCGTTTTGCATTCGAAAATGAACTAAAGGCCACTGGGGAAGTCGCAGTGGAAGAAATTGCGTCCCAAGCGGGATAAATTACGTGTTCAAAGAGAATTTCTCAGCTGAAGTGATTTTTATGCGTCTCCATGGCTTGAAATGAAATAAGTGCACATTGGACTAAGTAACGAGCACCCCCTGGAGGAGGAGACCAACCAACGAAGTAAAAAATCTTACGCATAACCTTGACTAAGAAAAGGTGCTTTAAATTAAGTAAAGCTTGCATATCAACAATGCTTAATCTTTCTCGGTGTTTTGAAAGATGGGAAAGAAAAGGAATCCCGAGCGCTTCGTTTTTGTAGTTTCTGACCGTAGTGCTTGTCGTTTGCTTTTTATGTGTTGATTGCTACCCTGTTGAAGCTATGTGAGTATTTTCTACAGTGTAAAAAAATCTTGCAGTATTTGCTACTGGGATTAATCTTGTCTCTATATAGACATAA
The DNA here is from genome assembly GCA_023053575.1 of Branchinecta lynchi. Classification (NCBI taxonomy): domain Eukaryota; kingdom Metazoa; phylum Arthropoda; class Branchiopoda; order Anostraca; family Branchinectidae; genus Branchinecta; species Branchinecta lynchi. The sequence goes on along the minus strand of JAKZAP010000004.1, from coordinate 16,415,990 downwards.
GATTAATACGAATTAGAGATAAGATTATCCCAGTATACTGATATACAGAGTATACAGATTAATATACAGTGTACTGAGATAATCTTATCTCAGTAGAGATAAGATTAATCCCAGTAGCAAATACCCTAGTTAACTTTAATCCTTACTCGGAGAAACTTTGTACAGTATATTAATGACACCGACAACGTTTGACTGCGGACGATTGACGGCTTTATAAGTGGCAAAGCTTGCATGTAGACAATAGTTTATTTATTCGCTTTTCTGTAGGTCAAGAAAGAAAAGGAGACCCGGGTGCTTCACGAACCTGTATTTTCCTTTAGTAGCTCAGGTCTCCTTAAAATCGTATACTCGACTGCCGACTGTATGCTATCAATCAAACGAGTACGTTTATCTGCGCGAAGGGCAAACCGCAATTGCGACATGCCGCACTTAGTTGTTGGACCAGTTCGACCTCAGTGTTATCATTGCTGTTCAGAAACAAGGTCACATTCAGGGAACTAGGATCACATTCAGGGTCCTAGTACTGGGGTAAGTGAAAGTGAGATCTTACCTGAACTCGCGCTTCCGTCAGACTGATCTTCATCGCCAAGTCCTCTCTAGTAAATACGTCAGGATAGTGGGTTTGAGCGAAGGCGTTCTCAAGCTCTTCAAGCTAAAAAAAAAAAAAAAAAAAATATATACATACATCTTGAGCCATTCCCACTGTAGTGGTGCCTACCCGCGCAGCAAACCAGTTCGACCTCAGTGTTATTAGTGCTGTACTAAGTCAGAAACAAGGTCATGTTCAGATTAAATCTGCTAATTTGGTACCATGTCCTTTTTTTCTGTTTGTCCTGTCGGTTCTGGCAGATTTCTGATGTTTGGGATCCCAAAACGTAAGTGCAGGGATACCTATGACATCGCAAAAGTTGTCCGTCCGTCTGTTAGCGCGATAACTCCCGAAGGGGGTTGAGATATTTTGATCAAACTTGGCATGAGGACTCTTTAGGTCAAAGTACAGGTCAAGTTTGAAGATGGGCTATGTAGCTCTATATTTAGGGGTGGGGGAGGGGTTTGAAATTAAAGGGAACAAAAATTATTTTTTAAAAGCTAATGAAATAGTCGAATTAGAGGTAAGGAGACATGCTGAATCCGAATATGAAATTTATTTTCTCGCCGCACAAAGAGTTCACCCGAAATCCGGCGAAAACCGGAAAATTTGTGAAAAGTAAAAGTTTAATATGAAACTGATTGGAGGTTCGGTTTAGATGCAAGGAAACGTGCTGGTCCGAATATGAAAATTATTTTCTCGCCGGACAATTAGTACGGCCGGAATCCGGCCAAAACCGGAGAATTTGTTTAAAGTAAAAGTTTCATTTAAATTTGATAAGATCTTCGATTTGCAGGTAAGTAGACATGCTGAATTAGAATATGACAATCATTTTCTCACCGGATCGCTCGGAATCCGGCTGAAACCGGAAAATTTGTTAAAAGTAAAAGTGTAATTTGAAGTTGATTGAAGATTGGATGTACTGGTAAAGAGCTGAATTCGTTTTTGAGCTTTATTTTTTTGCCGGACAATTAGTTCCGGAACTCCGCCGAAACCGGGAAATTGGCAGAAGTAAGGCAAGAAGTTTCGATCTGCTTCGTCAAAACAGATATGACTTAAAGGGGTAATCACAAATGCTGAATCCATATCTGAACTTGGTTTTCTCATATCATTAGCTATTTCGCCTTAATCTGTTTCTAAATTTTAATAGTAAAAGTGTTCAAGGAGTCTGGCGAAGACTGGATCTGGCGAAGACATGACTTAATTGTCTGGATCAAATTTGAACTTTTGGGATCCCATCGAAACCTTTGGTTTTGTTTAAAACTGAAACCTAAAAGGGCTGGCAAGACGGAGAAGTTGGATTTCAAGTTTTTTGAAGTCAGTTGAGTTGGGGGACATGGGATCTTTCGAGTCCCATTCTAAGAAAGAAAGGAAGTTGGAGAAAACAACACCTACGTTTCACACTCCAGCTGTGTATGTGCGGCAGCCGCATGCATCAACACGAGATATAAATCGCTGAAGCAGAGGTTAGCACCGAAGAAAAGCGTTTCTCCTCAGGTCGTCTACCGGTCACAGTCCTCTCAGTTCCACCGCTTTCCTCTTGATGAGGCTTCCGTTCCGACAACTACCTCGATGCCAATATCCTCGACACTATGGAGCATTTACGGTAGCACTGAAGTACCCAGGTGTGGTAGGTTAACGACCTGTCTCTAATACTAATCCGTCCTTCCAAATAATCTCTCCATACATTGGAGCCCCATACATCCACAAGCTTGGAGAACCGAAATTCATGATGCATAGTGAATTCCCCACACACCCCACTGATTTTTACGCCTTCCGTGTTTCACTACTTTCGATGATTATCAAGCTTCTGATGATTCTTTACGAGAAGCTCAATCATCAAATAAAAACGGTTATGTAAATTTGTTTGTGTTTTGTTAGAAGTCAACGTCCCTGCAAAAGGGCTCAAAACAGCCAAAGCCGTGGGAGATTTTAAAAAAGAGGAACCTATTTTAAAGTATTCAAATACTTTAAAAAAGGCCTACTAGAACTTAAACAGCAAGCAGTACGAGTGGTTCTTTAAAGATGCGTTGTTTTTCCTTTTTTTTTTATCAGTGCTATTATAGAGAGAGACGTATCGAGAGATACTTCATCAATTGAAAACCAGGTAACGGTTATCCTTACCTGTTGTAAAGTGAAGGTTGTTCTATTTCTCCTTTGTTTCCTCCTCAGAAAAGCATCGTCGTGAATTTCTGGATTGTACGGCGTGTATGCAGGGTCTGAAAACAAAATCGGATTTCAGATCCCTTGTGGTTAACCGTAAGTCTGGCAAGGACGAAGTCCCGCAGCGGTAAAGTCCCATTACTGTCGAGGCCGATTAGTCTCCCATTTTTTTTTCTATCGAAGGTTGGTTTAGGAACAGAAATCCCCGAGCTTAGAAGCTGATTCAGATTCCCGGAGGAGTCCTAATTCTACTTGTTTGGACGATGGAACATTGGGGGGACATTAATCTTTCAGGAGCAGCTAATAAAAGTCCAAAGCCATTTATATCTTAACGATTCTACTGTTGCCAAATAGACATAATCGCTGATACCGCTGTGGTAGCAAGAATACGCCAGGGTACTACAACCCCATCACATCCTTACTTCCTAAATTCAGTTTCGAGTATTCAAATATTGGTGTCCACTAAAAAGGAAGTGAATTGACAAACAAATTTATTTTCTGACCGTGTACCTATAGTTCTTGATAGGAACCAGACAGAAAAAAAAAAAGAATTGCACACAATAAAAAAGAAAAAAGAAGGAATAAAGAAACATACAAAACAAATATCTGACAGAACGGATGGTAAAACGAGGCGAATAGGTGAGATTCAGAAAGTAAGCTAAATTGTTCCCCAAAGAACTGCTTTGCAGACTACAGACCCGCAAGCACCGGTAGTCAGGTAACTCTTCCTCAAGTACACATTTATCTATGAATATACACTAAATATTACTGGTATCCAAACTTCCCAATAAGAGCTGGTGCGGTAATATAGTAGTACATGTTACTGTAATACTGTTTCATAAAACAACCCTTTGATTTTGTGACTAAGTTCACTACCGCTCGTCAATTCAGACCTCGGTGAATAAATAGCGAACGCTCTTAAATTACGTATGCTAAACACCCCTTTGATTTAGTGAGCTTCTATCGGGCGGGTAATTAATCACCACTAGAAACACTACAAAAGGTACTATATAGAAGCATAACCAAAGGTATCTAATACCGGGAAATCTAGCACGACCAAACGAGATTCCTCCCCGACTTTAGGAAGCAAATATGCAAATATTAGAAAATATCAGGAAGCAAAAAAGGACGGCCTGTGATGAGACCTATACTTCTCTCTAAGAGGCGAAAAGCACAAGTTAGATTCGCAGTTTACTTACATGGAAGCTGACCGGAGAACGGGAATTCCAGGGTGGGAAGACGAGGTGCCGTCGAAGATGGTGTCATCCCAGGAGGGACATGGTAATAAAACATTGTGATCTGTAACGGAAAAGTATTCGATATGTAGGTGTACACGATACATTCTTTCATTCAAGACTGTGGCCTAAGCAAAACATATAGCCTACAGTCTTGTGTAATTCGTTCGCTCTCCAGAACGGTTCTGTCCTTTCATTCCCAGCTGCGGTGGTAAATCTTCCGACGCCGTGACGTGTTACTTCTTGCGTAGCCTCGGGGTAACTAGCTTGCGTGCCCGCCGAATCACAACAAAAAGCGGATAAACTTATACTTATAAAACTTAAATATTAAACTTATAAACTTATACAACCCCGAGGGAACTGAGGCTTCCGGATAATATCGAAACATATAACCAAAAGGTCAGGTTGATATACTATCCTACAGCTGTACGTTCCAGTGCGCCGTAACCATGCCTTATACCATATTATACCCCCACACAGCCATTTTAAGTCTTCTTTGCGATTCGCATTCATCCTGCGAGACCGTCTTTGCTTCCAAAGCACTGGAAGCTTCGGTCATTAACCGTTTTGTACCTTATTAATACTCTTGATGACTAACTCTTCCTGCCAATGAAGGATCGCCGTGTGCCTATAGCGAAGAGCCAGAAATGTCACCACAAGAAACGATGTTGATTGGTTTACACAGGATTTGAATCAAATTAGAGGGTTCGTTTGGGTGACGATTCTCATTCTTCCCGAGGTTCACTGGAGTGTTTCTCACTTAGTCTTATCTAGAGTATAGTCCCTGTTTCCATTTCGGTCCATTCAAGAGACCGGACCGACACACTGGAAAAAAGGCTTTGTCAAACACACTATATAGAACGCTGAAAGTTACTGTATTAGAAACTTACAGATCGGAGAATCCTATCCTCTGATTTCCAGCATGGGCATCCAGCAGTGACTGCTTCTTTCAGAGTTGGTATTCCCGGTAAAAAGCGTATCCCGCTTCTCCGACTTGACTCCAGGGATTCATGCGCCGATTCTCAGCCAATGAGAGACAAGACATGTAATCATTGCCCTTTATTACCTGTCTCTGAATTCCCGACATGGCTGGTATGGGAATAACATTTCATGGTTATTGTTTGATAGTGCCATTTGGCCAATTTCGGAGCTATTATTGCTAAATATGCTCTCGGTAAAGGAGATGGGGCAAAGGATTTGTAAGGATATGCAGAATGGCGAGTAAATAGTTAGTGGGGGATTCCGCGGATTGAGAACTGGAATGGAGGTTTCAAAGGGTCAGACTGCGCAAATTGAGAATTACTGTTCGGCCTGAAGTTAGACGCAGGGAAGGGAATGGGCGAGAAATTATCCTTTGATGAGTGATAAGCTGCTTCGTGAGTGTGGGTTGAAATGATGGCCCGGAGGCTCCATCAGTGGCAGTAGAGTTGGAGGGCTGGTTAGGAAGTTTGCTGAGAGTAGGTACTCGGTTTGTTCTACAGTGCACATCCCGGAAGATTTTTGAAGATGCCCTGGCAATGCAGTCTTTCAGCACCGATTCTAGTACCACCCTTTGCCTGCCCTTTTCTCATTTGCTGAACGGATGAGAATTTGGCAGATTCAATGGAAGGTGAGACAAAATTCTTACCAGATGGAATTTTAGTCTTTGAAAGAAATACATTCACAGTCATTGAGTTAAGAGCTGAGTACCAGATCGAGGTATCAAGGAAAAACGCTAGCATACGCTAAGAATTTTCCTACGGTACGGAAAAATGTATCGAGAATCTCGAGTGGTTAACGATTGGCATGAACTGGCATTGGCACTGTACCAGGGTACAATTTTCTCTTGGGTATGGTTTAGGTGTAAGATCTAGTTGCTTTTGTCTTCTCCTGTGTCAGCAATGGCTCCAGATATAGATTATTTTCAAGCGTCAAGGAGTAACAGTGCACCAGTCAGTTTACAGCAAGTGACAGTTGTACAAGGGTATTTACATTAGGGAGAACATTCGTAAATGGTAAGTTGGATCTCTCGCGAGTTTCCTACTGTTTAGCCTATTACTATCGTGATTTAGATAAAGATTAGCCCATGGCTGCTGATTTATAGAACCTTATATGATTAACGCAATATGGAAAAATATTATGTATTATTATTTCCGACACGTAGGCCTACTGTCTTATCTGTTTTTAAATCTAATTTATGAAATACTGAAACCAAAGATAGACTGGTCTCACTTGGTCTCATGATCACTAATGCCTAGTAGACAACGAATGTCCAGTATTTCCTGGGGCACGATGCATTCGTATTATACAACAAAGAATACCGGCTCTCTGTACCTTCCCCATTGTTTTCGTCAAGGTTTTCCAGAAACTCCTCTCAAAATCCCGGCGGCAATACCATAATTAGAAACCTCTAGCACAAGTGAGAGAGTATGCACAAGTACCGAAAGTATGTTAATCAACAGAAATAATTAAAAGAAAAATCTAGCGTTTCGGATTCGGGGTACTGCGAAAACAGCTATGGTAAGATCAAAAGAATCACGGGAAAGACCTCATTTCACTTCGAAGAACGCCACAATTCAACGCTAAAATCCGTGGCCCTTGACAAGTCACTTGGAGGGTTGCGTATCAAACGATAAGAAACTAGGCTGCCGAAGGGCTGCTTGAGTATGAAAGAGAGATGCAGACTGTGCTCAATGATCATTCGGTCGGGGATGACTACGCGATTTTCAACGTTCCCACTTAAAGGATTTGGCGGCGTCAGATGAATTCCTTTATAAATGACTTCGACCGTCTCCCACCTAAAGGCTGTCCATAAAGTCAGATCGACGAGTTCAACGAAGTTCAATAGGTTTTATCGACCGGTATTTCGGAGGATCGCCGTCCTCAGGTAGGCTACATGCTGAAGTTCAACTTCTCTATAAAAGACTGTTTGTGAGCAGGATACGGAGATTCAGGTGTTAAAGTACTCGTTTTACATATTATGCTTATGTAAACTGCTTCCGTAACTGCACTCATTAACTCTTAAACCCGGAGCCCATAGTTCATATATTTGCACTTTCCCAGATTCACTATTTTCCATGTGCATTGCCTCTCGACGAATGTTCGCTTCTCGCCCTATTGATGCGTAAACTGGTTCTCTGAATTTAGACGAGATTGGCTAAAAATCAATGGGACTGGGAAAAGGCTTAAAACAGCCAAGGCCGCGACAAGGTCAAGTAGAGCCTATCCTTGAAGTATCCAGATAGCTTTGGATATCGGAACACAAATCGTAGATTTGTGTAGATCGTGAGAGGTATGCTTTAATATTACTTTCGTCCGCGTTAGGAGCATTCATTTGCTTAAAGCCAGATTCCTTAGACAGATTTCTTCAGCATCCAAGATTCAAGTAAAAGGAAGGTGTAATGGGCAAGAAGCCCTAGAGATTTCTCTGATGTTGTGGGCAATGTCGATTCCAACAAATGAAATGTAGTACTTGTAGTATACTGATCCACTTCTCCTCACGAATGTTATCCCCGCCCGAATTTCTGTCTGGTTCACGCAAAAGACGTTCCACTTTTCAATGACATTTTTACGACTACAATGAATGAGTGAACGAAGTTAATTGCGCGCAGCCTAGTTAGGTCTTTGCACAGTATGTACACAAAAAGGATAAATAAACGCTTGACAAGAAATACAGAACGGCATTAGCATAATATACACAAGAAAAACAAAAGATAAATACAGGGGAGGACTGATGGAGGGGGGGGGTGCTAGGGGAGATTTCTCTCCCTCTTCGTTTTTGGGATCCCAAAACGTAAATGGAGGGATACCTATGACATCGCAAAAGTTGTCCGTCTGTCCGTCCGTCCGTCTGTAAGCACGATAACTCTCGACGGGAACGAGATATTTTGATGAAACTTGGTGTGAGGGTTCGTTGGGTCGTCGGACCAGTCAAGTTTGTAGATGGGCTTTGTAGCTCTACATTTAGGGGTGGGGATTCAAATTAAGGGACAAACAAAATATTTTGAAACAGCTAACGTGATAGTCGATTATGGGGTAAGAAGATATGCTGAACACGATGGTGAAAACTATTTTGCCATCGGACAAGTAGTTCGCCTGGAATCCGGCCGAAACCAGAAAGTTTGTTGAAAGTAAAAGTTTTATTTGAAGTTGATTAGATGTTCGATTTAGGGGTAGGAAGACATGCTGAAGACGATGGTGAAAATTATTTTCTTGACGGACAAGTATTTCGCCCGGAATCCGGCCCAAACCGGAAAGTTTGTTGAAAGTAAAAGTTTTATTTGAAACTGATTAGATGTTCGATTTTGGGGTAGGAAGACATGCTGAAGACGATGGTGAAAACTATTTTCTCGACGGACAAGTATTTCGCCCGGAATCCGGCCCAAACCGGAAAGTTTGTTGAAAGTAAAAGTTTTATTTGAAGTTGATTAGATGTTCGATTTAGAGGTAGGAAGACATGCTGAAGACGATGGTGAAAACTATTTTCTCGACGGACAAGTATTTCGACCGGAATCCGGCCCAAACCGGAAAGTTTGTCAAAATAAAAAGTTTTATTTGGAGTTGATTAGATGTTCGATTTAGGGCAAGAAGACATGCTGAACACTTATGTGAAAACAATTTCTACCCTGACATGTAGTTCGTCCGGAATCTCTCCAAAACCGGAAATCTGTTGGAAGTCAAAGTTTTATTTCTAGTTGATTAGATAAGCGATTTCGGGGTAAGAAGAGATGCTGAGTCCCTGTATGACAATCATATTTTACCCGGACATATAGTTCGACCGGAATCCGGCTTGAATCGGAAAATTTGTTAGAAGCTAAATTTCTATTTGAAGTTGATTAGATGTTAATTACTGGGGAAAGAAGATGCTCTGATTTCGTCTTTGAGCTTTCTTTTTTCGCCGGACAAGTAGTTCTGGAGTTCGGCCGGAACCGGGAAATTGGCAGAAGTGGCAGGAAGTTTTCGTCAAAACAGATATGACTTATAGGGGTAAACACACATGCTGAATCCAAATCTGAACTTGGTTTTCTCAGGAGATTAGCTATTTGGCCTTAATCTGTTTCTGAATTTTAATTGTAAAAATGTTCAAGGAGTCTGGCGAAGACTGGATCTGGCTAAGACAAGACCCAGTTGTCTGGATCAGATATTGAATTTTTGGGATCCCATCGAAACCTTTGGTCTTGTTTGCTAAGTCGCATCAGTCGTTTATTTTGGCCTAGCCGAGGTCCCGGGCACTCATTTTCGTCAAAGACAATCCGAGTCGTTTCAACAAAAAAACATTGTTTGGCACTACCCAGCTTCAGTCGTAAACCCGTCCCAGTCAAAGGCAAGCCGAGTCGTTTCAACCAGGTTTCATAAGCCCTTTTGGGTCGGAGACATGATTCATGATCAAGCAATTCGCAATTCGCTTTGTTTTAAAACCTGTTTTACTCCCATGTGATGTGTATCTGTCTCACTTAGGTCTTTCAGATTTTAGGCTGTCAAAATTAAAATAGGTTAGTTAAAGGGAAGTCTTACTGGTTAACATGGATAAACGTTATAGACCAAGAGCGAGAGACAAGGTCATGTGCATGGATTGTGGGTCAAATTTTGACTACAAGCGGAAAAAAAGTCATGGAATTCTTAAACATAATGGAAAAGCCATCAGAATTCAAATGACAGGGACCTGCTATTTGCTAAGCAAGTGTACCCTGGACAGTGGAAAAATGTCGGTTATAAAGCGAGGTTAAGGTGGGTACAACACTTGAAAAGGATAAGGAGGATTTTAATATACACCTAAAATTCTTTTCCCAGGACAGAATGGGTACTGCAGACGCTGGGATAGCTCACTCAAGTCGGAAGTCTATGCTAGTGTTAAAGCACATCTGAAAAGCCTTCGTAAAATTCCACAGTATCTCATATGAAAGTATCAGGACACTCACACAACTCGAAAATTATCTCTTTTTGGGATCTCAAAACGTAAGTGGAAGGATTATGAAATCGCAAAAATTGTCCGTCTGTCCGTCCGTCTATGAGCACGATAGCTCTCGAAGGGAATGAGATATTTTAACGAAACTTGGTGTGAGGACTCTTTGGGTCACGGGAAAGATTGACTCTTAGATGGGCTATGTAGCCCTACATTTCGGGATGGGGAGGGGGTTCAAATTAAGGGCAAACAAAACTTGTTTAAACACCTAATGAGATAGTCGAGTAAGGGGTAAGAAGACATGCTGAGCACGACTATATATATATATATATTATATATTTTATATGAAAACCATTTTCCCGTCGGAAAAGTAGTTCGCCCGAAATCCGGCTAAAACCGGAAAGTCTGTTAAAAGTAAACGTTGTTGATTAGATGTTCGACTTAGTGGTAGGAAAGCATGCTGAACACTTATGTGAAAATCATTTTCTATCCTGACAAGTAGTTTGCCCGGAATCCGACCAAAACCGAAAAATTTGTTAAAAGCAAAGGTTTCATTTGTAGTTGATTAGATGTCTGATTTAGGGGTAAGAAGATATGCTGAATTCGTATATGACAATCGTTTTTTACCCGGACATATAGTTCACCCGAAATCCGGCTGAAACGGGAGAATTTGTTAGAAGTTAAATTTTATTTGAACTTGATCAGATGTTCGATGTAGGGGTAAGTAAATACGCTGAATTCGTTTTTGAGCTTTATTTTTTTGCCGGACAAGTAGTTCCGGAATTCGGCCAAAACCGGAAAGTTGGCAGTAGTAAGGCAGGAAGTTCCGTTTTCATCAAAATAGATATGAATTATCGGGATAGACACACGTGCTGAATCCATATCTGAACTTGGTTTTCTCAGATGATTATCTATCTGGCCTTCATAACCCAAATGTCTGGATCAAATATTGAGCCTTTCAGATGTGCTTTAATATGCTGCAATTGGTGAAAGATAAAGTTTTTTTTTTTTCGGGCGAAAGCCGAAAGTTCGTTTCGTTAACGATTCGGGTTTTGTTTTTACACAAAAGGAATTAAATTCTGCAAAGCATTTAGGAGTTGCAGTTTTTCGGATGTGGTTTCACTGTAGTCTGACGTACTTTTGTTTTATATATGAAATTACAGTGTGTCGATGACTATCTCTCCTTGCCGATGCATAATCTCCGGCCTCTCGGGGTATCTAGCGGAAGAAAGGCAGAAGTGGTGTCACATCTGCTGACAAAGATCGCGCTGATTGATTGACACAGGATTTGAGTCGTTGAGTTCGAGTCGTACGGACACGCTTACTACTTCTTCCTGAGGATCGCTGTCGTGTTTTGGACTGGGTCATATAGAGTATTGACAAATGACAAAAGACGCTCTATTTCTGGACGTTTTACAAAATTTCGCCTTTGGCGCGTTTCGTAGAATTCTCTATTTAGAAGAACGGTGTTCCATTGGTTTGGCGATCAGGCTTGGAATTTTTGGGATATGAAATCAAACAAATTTCGCCTGCGGCGCTTGCTTTAATTTGTCCTGGGTAGCTTTAGATTGTCCCTTTAAAGAAAGCCGAAATGAAAAGATGAGGTTGTGAATTTATGTGTATACAAATTTTGATTACAAGAATAACTTCAGCTGATGCATTGCAGTTAGTTTTACCGGTTCTATTATTTGTCGGTGGGGAATGTGCGCCGTTTCCGCAAAACGGTTCATTTCTATCGACAGGCTACGTGTGAGTCGTATATTTTGGATTCAGAAGTTGTTAAAAGGAGGGTCTCTCCCCCCCCCCCCCCCCGATAAATTAAAACAAGACAAGAGAAATACACAACAAAAATGAAAAGAATAATAGAAAGAACAACAGATTTACTGGATTAGCTGGCGCATCGAGTAATGGGCAGGAATCGAGTAACGGCTGGATGATGGCACAAGCTCTTCACCTAATTTCTGTTAGTTTGAGAATTGGGTACAAGACAAGCAAGACCAAAGTTTTCGATGGGATCCCAAAAATTTAATATTTGATCAGGACAATTGGGTCTTGCAGATATCCCGTCCCCGGCCGACTTCTTGAACATTTTACAATTGAAAATTAGAAACAGATTAAGGCCAATGGCTATGGCTAATCATCTGGGAAAACCAAGTTCAGATATGGGTTCAGCATGTGGGTTTACCCTTATACCGTCATATCAACTTTTAAGAAATTTAAAAGATCAAAACTTCCTGACTTACTTCTGCCAACTCCGGGAGAGCTGCTTTTCCGGCAAACAAGTAAAGCTCAAAACGAATTCAGCATATCTCTTTACCCCTAGATGGAACCTCTAATCAACTTCAGATAAAACTTTAAATTCTAAGAAATTTTCCGGTTTCAGCCGGATTTTGGGTGAATTATGTGTGCGAGTAGAAATATATTGTCATATACGGGTTCAGCCTGTCGTCTTCCGCCAAAATCCAACATCTAATCAACCTCAGATAACACTTTTACTTGTAAAAAAAAATTCCGATTTTGGCAGGATTCCGGGCAAACTACTTGTCCGGCGAGAAAATAATTTTCATACACGTGTTCAGCCCATCTACGAACTTGGCCCATCTTTTGACCCGAAGAATCCTCACACCAAGTTTCATCAAACATTATTCCCTTCGAGAGTTATCGTTCTGACAGACGGATGGACGGACGGACAACTTTTACGATGTCATAGGTATCCCTCAACTTACATTTTAGGAACACAAAACCTTCTCTATGATCTGGTGATTGCGAATCAGGTGAGAGACTAGTCGTAATTCTTTTGGAGACACTTTTGGATCCTGCGGCACGGGAATCTCCATAGCTATAAGCTGGGAAAATGGTTTTCTGAGAAGTTGCTCGGTTTTCCGAATGCAGTAGTGAAATCTTAATGCTCAAAATCCTTTTAATTTTGAAAAAGGGAGAGTCAGATTTTAAAATACTATGAAAGAAGCAGTATAGTCAGTGCTGTATTTTCCATAAAATGTTGACTGACAAATATTAGCCAACAGGCCGTGAGTAAGGCTTTTCGACCTTTTCTTAAATACGAAATTACAGCGTGCGCGTGTTCCTTTGCTCGACAAATTTGGAATATCAGTTTGCTACGTTTCCCTCGCAAAAATAAATTTCTACTAGTATCAAATAAAGCTTTTGAGTATTTCGTCTACTAGCTTTACTTCTGAATAAACTGTCATGGAAACAATTGGAGAACCGTTGATTCTGAAGAGAGACATTCCTACACAGCAAGCTACTGTTGCACTGTTAGCGTTATGAACTGACAGGACTCTCGATATTTCTCTTTGTAACGTATTTACAACACGTCAGTCTATTTATTCCCAACAGTCCTTTTATTTGACAGCAAATTGACAAACATTCAGGAAACAACCTCTCCTGAACTGAATTACTTCCCTTACTGTCGAGAGACAAGTCACAGGTTAAGCTTCTTCCATTTTAGGGATTGTGTTCGAATTATGTCTAAATTTCAGAGCTATTTCTCCGTTCTGGGAGATCAGGTCGACATTTCCGTGCGCTTTCCACGTTATGAACAGGATTAGGTCGGGGAATCATGTGACAGACACGCTCTACCTTTATCCGGTAGAATTCAAATTGAGGTTTCTACAAAGCGACTTTTGGGGGGCCCCTGGGATCTATGAGCCATCTGGCACTCTTTTCGGAAGGAAATACGATTGCTCATAAATTTTAATCTTGTTTCATAAATGGCGAATCGAGTTTGAAGAGATATTCATTATGCAGAAGAAGCTTTTAAGAATAGCTCCCTAAACTCTTGAGTGTTCCAAGGAATTAGCCTACGAATTAGTCAGACCCCCCCCCCCCCCCCCCCCCCCCCCCCCGTTATGGAATTTTGTAGAAAGTTACAGATTTTTACAGGTAAGCAGTGGCGATTCGTCAAACACACCTGGTTCAGAGAGACTGAACTGGTGACGGATACCAAATTTCCTACAGAAAAAAAGGTTGCTTCCTAAAGGGGCTATACCCGTATGGAAATAATTCAAGTCGTAAACGATCGTTTTTTTCCGACTGTATTATGGGACATTTTTCGAACGGTAAACATTTGGTAGCAATCGTAAACAATTGTTTTCTTACGAATGGAAACAGTTGTTTACGATTGTAAATAGTTGTTTCGGATTATTTCCAATCGTTTGCGAGTGTAAACAGTTGTTAACGATCGTATTTTTACAACTGTTTCCAATCGTAAAATTACGATTTGGAAACTAATCGTATTTTACGATCAAAACCAGTTGTTTCCAATCGTATTCTTACGATCGGAAACCAGGTTTGCCACCGGCAGTAAAATTTTACTAGATATAGTAAAAAACAAGAGCTACGAGCTCATATGTCGCTTGTTACGAGTAGGTGGTGTGAGAAGCGAGAAAGTGAATCTGAGCATTTTTCCGGGAGTTCCGATACCCCTCCCCACCGTGCTCGAATCCGGTCCACGCCCTAAAATATGTTTTCCAAGTTTCATTCTAATCCCTTCACTCGTTTAACAGCTATGCGAGCCACAAAATTTTCGGGACTCCCCCCTATTGTGGCCGAATACGACTAGGACACATACAAACATCCCTTCTTCCCGTCGGGACTTAACTTCGCCAGATCCAGTCTTCTAATCATCTGAGAAAACCAAGTTCATATATACCTCTATAAGCCATATCTATTTTGACGATACTGACGGAAACTTCCTGCTTTACTTCTGCCAAATTTCCGGTTTCGGCCGAATTCCGAGCGAACTAGTGTCCGCAAAAACAAAAAAAAATCAGAAACGAATTCATCGTATCTCTTTATCCCTATAAAGAACATCTAATAACTTCAAATAAAACTTTAACTTATAAAATTTCGGGTTTCAACCGGATTCCGGACGAATTATATGTCCAGATAAAAATGGTTGTCATATAAAGACTCAGCGACTTTTCTTAGCCCTAAATCTGTCATCTAATCAACTTCAAGTACAACTTTCGCTTTTAACAAATTTTCCGGTTTGGCCGGATTCCGGGCGAGCTAGTTGTCGGAAAAAAAAATGGTTTTCATCATCGTGTTCAGCATGTCTTCTTACCCCATAATCGAACATCTCATCAACTTCAAATAAAAGTTTTAATTCTAACCAACTTTCCGTTTTTTGCCGGAATCCGGACGAACTACTTATCCGGCAAGAAAATGGTTTTCACCATCGTGTTCAGCATTTCTTCTTACCCATAATCGACTTTCACATTAGCTGTTTAAAAATATTTTGTTTGCCATTTAGTTTGAACCCCTCCCCCCCCCTAAATATAGGGATACAGAGCCCATCTACGACCTTGACCTTACCCTTGACCCAAAGAATCTCACACCAAGTTTCATCAAAATATCTCATTCCTTTCAAGAGTTATCGTGCTGACAGACGGACGGACAGACGGACAAATTTTGCGATGTCATAGGTATCCCTCCACTTACGTTTTGGGATCCCCAAAACTAGCTCTTGTTTCAGGACTTGAAAACCAAACCAACTGTTTACGGTCGAAAACAACCGAAAACAATCGTAAACAGTTGTTTAATGACACTTGAAAAACAAAAAAAAACGTAAACAGCTGTAAAATTACGATTGTAAACAGTTGTCTCCAATCGTTTACGATTGTGATTTGAGATATACCGTTTCAATTAAACTATTTTGATCGTTTACAACTAAAAAAGATCAACTTCTCTATCCGTTGTTAAAACTCATGTCTGTATCTAACGACTTGAAAACAAAACCAACTGTTTCCGATCGGAAACAACTGAAAACGATTGGAAACAATTGAAAACGATCGTTTTGAATAGTTACGAAAAACCTCGCGAAAAACACGATCGGAAACAACTGTTTCCAGTTATTAAAATTGTTTCCATTTGTTAATAATCGTAAATAACTGAACACAATTGTTAACGATCGTAAATAATTGAAAACAATTGTTTACGACTTAATTTTTTCCATACCGGCAGGTCCACTAACGGGGAGAAAGGGTCCATACAATTACTGTCAGCGCTGCTTAAGTGCTTGAAAACAGATGGAATGTAAGTTTGCCTTTACCAAATAATCTGCTAGGCCATTTCTGATTTTTTCAAAAATCATTTGATGGGCAACTCAAGAGCTCTCGAAAGGAGCCCAAACCGCTATCTAGCGGCCTAGCGCTAACCAAGACATCTATCGGTGGCTGTTGTTTCGAATAGAGCATTTCTTGGAGCACTAGTCAAGATAGAAAGAAAGCCCAAAAGGGAAAAAATCAAAAACAAATTTCTTCAAAGTGAGTCTTTTAAGCTTAAAGAGAAGCGCAACACAAGTGACTTGTCCCGCGGCAGCTGTATGAAGGCTGAAATAGAGAGCCAAGCTAGTATGTTTTATACCAGCTTGAACTTTTGGCCCAGCCACCCCAAAATCCCCAACACCAATTCACTGGGCTAAGGGGTGGCAAACACCCAAGGGAGAAATCGAAACACGTACACCAAATCACTGCCCTCATAAAAATATATCAAACCATTCCCCCAAAAACAAGATGATGTTTACAATAGTTGCCACTAGTAAGGTCTTCGGCTCAACAAATGAAACATCCCCATGACCTGCCCATGACAAAAGCGATGGACTCATAACTGATCAGTTCTAGGTCATTTGAAGCAACATGCACAATCTGACGAGCACCAATATGCTCCTCAGAGAAAGGGGAAGCCTGCTGTGGCTCAAAGAGTCAAATAACAAGAATGCGAAAATTTGCGCAGTGCCGTTCCGGTGGATATAAATGACATGGGAAGCGAGGAAACTAAAGCCGATGGAACGATTAGTCAGGTAGGGACACAAATCTAGGTAAAACCGGTTTGATCCTTTAAAGGACCCCTAGCACCATTTAGTCTTCAACTTACAGTATTTTAAAATATTTCAATACTTTAAAACTAGGCTGTGCTTCCAACAAATAACCCACAGTTTTTGCAGTTTTAAGTTTTTTCCGAGACCTGTTGACCTGTAGCCAAAACAGGGAAACAATTTACATAACTTTCTTTTCTGATGGAAAAACTTCTCACAGACAATCAATGACAGCGTGATACACATCGAAGGTGGCAAAACATGGCAAGTGAGAAAATTAGCGTGGTTTTGTTAGAGGTATAGAACATACCGTACGAAATTGGGGTTTCTGGGTTTAGAAATGTATGGAGTGATTATAGAAGTCTGTTTGCATTAGTATTATAGGTAAGATAGGTTAATAATAAATATCAACAAATTAAATATTGAACAAATGCAAGATCAGTGAGTTATATCGCAGCATAAACTAACACACAAATAAACCAACTGAATAAAGGATAAGACGAAAACTACTAAATATTTGCTCTTTCTTTTAGAAATGGCTATACAGGGAGCAACACTTTGGTTTGGTTCTACACTATCAGTTAGATGACGAAGTGGCCAACCCACAGTGATTTTCAAAATGTTAGGTTCCAACTAATTCCAAGAACATTATTTTCTGAACTGATGATGCAATCAGTAATCTCATAGGCCTCAGCGATGAACAAAAAAAATCTGTCGTTGGGGACCTTTTGCCGTGGGATGTTTTATCATTGCGATATTTACGCCAGGGGATGTTTCAAATGGGGAAGTTTTGCTGACAGCCCAAGGCCTTTCTCATTCAAAATATTATAATTTTTTCTGAAAAAAAAAAAAATTGCTAATTCAGCTTCAAATGGCACATGAGAATCGTCCTTGAGCTTAGTTGACACAATGCTAGTTTCAGTGTGAAAAGTTAGATGAGCTAACTATGTCGGGTCGTTGGGCTGTAGTACCAGAAACGCCCAAGCAAAAAATGACCAACAAATCAAAGCCAGTATTAAAATGTGTCAGCCTATTACAGAAAGTTTAAAATGGTATTTGTAATTGATGAAGACCTACACTGTAAAAAAAAATCTTGCAGTATTTGCTACTGAGATGAATCTTGTCTTTATTGAGATAAGATTACCCCTAATTCGGATTAATCTTATCCCAGTAGAGATAAGATTAATCCCAGTAGCAAGTACTGTATCCGTATTCGGAGAAACTTTTTACAGTGTAGGTTAGAGCCTACAGCGACTTGTTCTGTATTCACTGGTGAGGCCTGGTTCACTGAAACATTATTCTTTTGTTTAAACAAAACAAAAGGCTAAGATTTAACTGCTTCTCTTACAAATTCTATCGTTTATCGTGGATTAAACACAGAGACTCTAAGAAGTTCCAGAAACTGGATGGAGCAACGTTGGCAGCAACTACTGCGGTCTAGTCAATACTACCCATGATCACATATAGTGAGCGCCAAAGGCGAGATTTTTTTCAAGTTAGCTTTTTCCTGCCAAATTTAACTATCAATCCAGATTCTAGATTTTTCTTCCCTATCCTAAAACCGGCTTAGAACCCCAGTCAAATGACCCGCCCTTCCACGAAATGGAAAATATTAAGAAAAGCGCCACAGGCGAAATTTTTTAAACATTTATGATTAGATCTTCTTTTTAGGATAAAAAACAAAAGTAAGGGCTATTGATGAAATCATAGATCAGTCCTTATGTCTGCGACCAGTGCGTCACTCGACCTCTTTCGAGGTTCGTGGTAACTCCCGAATCCTGGCAATCATACCGAATAAATTATCGAATCCCAGTTATTATACCTAATAATTTTATACCGATAGCATGTTCGGGATTCTGTATAACTACCGTATCCCGGCTATTATACCGAATTGTTTTGGTATCGAAGGACTACCGAATAATATTCGTATGATTAGTAGGCTATAATTTAATTTCGTCGAAACTAGAACAAAAGTCGGGATTCGTGGTAACTACCGAATCCTAAAAATTATACCGAATAAATTACCGAATCCCAATCATGATGCCGAATAATTTTGGAATAATTTTCGGTAAATATACCGAATAGTTCTGGCATCGAAAAATTACCAACTAGTTTCAGTAAATTCTCTCACCGAATTCGTGATAATTAACTTACTTGCAATTATACCGAATCCCGATCATTATACCGAATAGACTTGTACCAGTAGCCTATTTGGGATTCGTGGTGACTACCGAATCCTGAAATCCGAGCTGCTGCGAGTCCAGCAAATCCGAGGCCGAGACAAGTCCGAGTCCTTGAAAAAGGCGTCTCGAGACGAGTCCAGAGTCCGAGTCCACAGCTCTGGCGGACGGACAGCTCCGTGAAAGACGAGTCCGAGACGAGTTCGAGTCCTTGAAAATGGCGTCTCGAGACCGTCCAGAGTCCGAGTCCACCAGCTCTGCCGAAAATTATACCGAATAATTACCGAATCCCAGTCATGTTACCGAATAATTTTGGACCGAAGCCGTATTCGGGATTATGAGTACCTACTGAATCTCCATAAATATACCGAGTAGTTCTGGCATCGAAAAATGATCAAATAATTTCAGAAAATTCTCTCACCGAATTCGTGATAACTACCGAATACTGGCAATTATACCGAATACTGATCATTATACCGTACAGATTTGTACCGGTAGCCTTTTTGGGATTCTGTATAACTATCTCCCCGTAAATAAACCGAATAGTTCCGCTACCGAAAAAAATTACCAAACAATTGTTTACCGAATCTCAAAAAGCTGGGGGTACGGCCCTGTCTCTAGGTATGAGTACAGTGAACAAATTACGTAATGATATTTAAGGACATTATTTTACTTTGATGTGAGCTGAAAACCCTGAAAATTTGTTAATTTAAATAATCAGTTCAGAAATTTAAGTAAAATTCTCGTCAGCTCCTCATCACTCTGTTGCAGCTTGGTTAAGCACCCACAGAATTTTCGTTTCAAGGCAATTTTCTATTGCTTTCATACACAAAAAGCCACGGAAGGAAAATTAAATTTCAGTATCTGTTACATTAAATTGCACTTCAGAGCAATCTGAGATATAAATCCTGATGCGATGCTCCTGGCTCTCACGCCAAGTTCTTACTGTATACCCTGTTGATAACACAACTTCTTTTTAGTAGAATCATGGCACACCAGAGCTTGCGGCTCCTGCTCGAGCGCCCAGTTCTCACCACAATGGCCTGTCAGTACAAACCTTTCCACACATCAACAGCATGTGAAAGAAAACAGTCTGGACGATACAAGGTCACAATGAGACAAAATTTTCCCCTTACTTATGAAATGGCCAACGGACCGTGGCAGATTGCCCACAGAAAGACATGGAATTCCTGGAACACCTGTAAGTATGTCTGCAATGCTTGCAGTTGGATACAAACCCAATATCGCCTCTGTTTGATAAACTACAACACTCTAGAATATGCAGAGTGTATGCACAGATACAGGTATGCACTGCAATTTACAGTAGCAATCAGTTTTTTTTGTCTTCTTTGAATAAGCCAAAGAAAGAATTATTCACAAATTCTAGCAGCTAGCAGATGAGTACAACATGAACATATTTATGGGCAATAGCCGTTCTAGATCTCCCAGGTCCCACATGATAAGAGTGGTGAACTAAAGGACTTTTAATTTAGGTAATCTCTGGGATGGCTTAAGATCAGCAGAAACTGCAGTCGAGGATATTTTCATTCGAAAATTCATGACTGGAACCTGGCACAACTTGTTTGCCAGTGAGATCATCATCAAACGGCAACATAATATGATCAGGGTGGGCGGAATAGTTACAAGAGATCTGCCTGCACGGAAGTGCCACTTCTTGATTGGATACACAGAAGAACTCTTGAGCTATTGGTTACAGTGTCCAGTGAAGCTGGAACTACAGACAGTTGAAATTAAGGAGAAAACGGTATATGCATACAAGTGATGGTGTTTTTGGAAGCAGTAAATGAAAAATTTCTATATAGTAGACTGTCTCTTCTGTGCGATATAAGTCCTGATGTGGCTAGCGTCTCAGTTGAAAGTGACATTGTCAGTTGGGCTATCGGCGTTGACGCCCACCCTCCTTTTGGTCTGTAGCATCATACTGCGAGTCCCATTCGTAACAAGTGATAATAATACAAGAGAAAAGGCTTTCGCCTCAAATAGCTCTAAGGAACTTTGAGTAGTCGAATTGATCAATGTTAAAAACCCTATCAATAATGCACTTGAAAACTATTGATCGATTCAGCATTAACCGCACCTTCGGTAAGATTGTTCCAAGGATCAACAATTCTGTTATAGTGATGACAATAGAGAACATAAGTCTAACATGATTCTTCATGGTAGTTTTGTCTGTTGTCGTTCTCAACTTCGCGATCGTTCTGGAACCACATTCAAGTGTTCAGGCTGTTCTGAATTTAGTATCCTTATCATTTTAGCTACATTAATCCCCAGCTCATCAAAAAGAAAAGACTGAGTGGAAAGGAGCAGGAAAAAAAACAAAAAACTTCGAAGCTACAATCGTTCTAGACAAAAACTAGCAGCGTCTTGAGATCCTGATAAAACACTCTGTCAAGGGAGGGTGTACTGCTTATATAGACTGAAGGAACTTATGTGAAAATCATCAGGAGAGGTTTGTCTGCGCTGATAAATAACTGTATTCCCAACCTATTAGATTTTACACAATAGTAACAAATGGCAAACACGCTAAAGAGACTCTTTCGTTTTAAGAAGAATGTAAGCAATGGCTATAGCTAAAAACCCAACAGCAACTGCTATAGGCAATAAAATAGAGCTTAGAATTGGCGGCTGACTTTTTGCCTTTACTGATGAAGGTCGGTCTTCAGGTGTGGCAACTGGTTCTTCAACCTGGGTCATGTTGAAGTCTTCCACAACTGAAAAAATGAGTTTTTCTTTTCACATAGGAAACAAAGGAGAGTGTGTTATGCTTAAAATCGACCCTGCTTAAGTTTAATTGTTTAAACTTTCACACAGTGTCCCAGCTGTATGGCATATCTAAAAGCGCGACGCACGAGGAGTTAGTTCTCGCGCATTCACTCGAATCAGTCAGAGACGACGACGACAGATGGGGCTTCACTGTGAAAACTTCTTCGTCTAAGCGAACTTGGCTTCAGAGCGAAAGCTAAGCACAACTGTGAAAGAAATACTAGACGGGGAATGGCCTCTTTACCCTTAGGCCGGTGCTGGGGGGCCAGGCGGATGAGAGGTCACGCTGCCGGTGTAAATTGTTGAGAAATCATGTACGGGCCGGTGCTGGGGGCCAGGAGAATGAGAGGTCATGCTGCCGGTGTAAATTGTTGAGAAATCATGTACGGTTGCTAGACGCATTACCTGTTCATTACGATCCAGGTGAGACCACTTACGTTGCATCGTCGTCGTTTACGTTACCAAAATTATGCCCAGACTTGACCATAGTGAAGCTCGACCAAGATTCGTATGTGCTTATGTGCTGGCGTTTTTGACACATGAAAAGGGGCCAAAAACCCATGGATAGCCTAAGGTCCACCAAAAGTAAAAGACGGCACTGTAGACGAGCTAATCAGGGCGTTTGTAATATGAAGAATGAAATAGAGTAGGGCTTCCGTTATGTTTTAACTATAACTTCTGTCGGGCATCAACTGTGCTTTTAGCGCTTGAGGAGCTGCGACATCAATGCCCGAAGAATGTTCCTAGGTAAGGTCGATTCTGGCTGTCTGGAAAGCTTCGCTGGCTTACGCGCCGTGTGTTTCGTTTCCCGAAGATGTTCAGGCGTTCTGATAGTTTGAAAAGTGAATCCACACCGTACGTGGAAATCGGATTCGGCAAGCCAGCGAGAAGGTGTAAAAAGGTGTTATAACTCTCCGTTTTGTTCTGGCACTAACCAGCAGATTATCGCTGTCATTTTAGAAAGCGAATCCGTGGGATCGCCATATAAGACGAGTAAAAAAAAAAGAATGACAAGTTGTTCATGTGGCTTGCATGACGTGCTTAATCATGCCAAAAACGCTAACCTTACCTGCGGCCTTCTCATATGTATCCTCCACGTCGTCCTCGGTCAAATGAAGATCGAAAAGCTCGCCTATAGATGGCAGGGTGTCTCCTGGCTTCTCGCCAGGGAAGAGATAGTCGGAGAGGAAAAGAGGACTTTCTGGAATTTGCACCATGACCCTCCTCGGGGGTTCGTGGATGACTGGTCTCGCTGGAAAACGTAAGACTAAAACAGCGGAAGCGTGAAATACTAAAAAGGAATGCTGGGTCCGGCAGATCAGACGATCGAAGAAACGTTTTCGCTAAAATTTCTCTCGCTGATAAAGATGTCATACATCACTTTAGGCAAAGAGGGTGTAAAGGGACATGACACAGCTCACCAAATTCATCACGACTTTGGCCCGCCTTCGTATGAATAGCTGGAAAGCATTTCCAACTTAAAACACTAGACAGGAAACGCGAGATACCGTAATGAAAGGGTTTGGGACCCCAAAACGTAAGTGGAGGGATACATATGACTTCGTAAAAGTTGTCTGTCTGTCCGTCCGTCCGTCAGCATGATAAGTCTCGAAGGGAATGAGATATTTTTGATGAAACTTGGTGAGAGGATTCTTTGGGCCAAGGGACAGGCCGAGTTCGAAGATGGGCTATGTAGCCCTACATTTAGGGGCGGGGGAGGCGGTTCAAACTAAGGGGCGAACAAAATGTTTTTTAACAGCTAATGAGATAGTCGATTTAGGGGTAAGAAGACACACGTATATGACAATCATTTTCTACCCGGACATATAGTTCGCCCGAAATCCGGCTAAAACCGGAAAATTCGTTATAAATAAAAGTGTTATCTGAGAGTTAGATGTTCGATGTAGCGGTAAGGAGGCATGCTGATTACGCATATGAAAATTTTTTCTCGCCGGACAAATAGTTGAATTTAATAGTAAAAACGCTCAAGGAGTCTGGCGAAGACCGGGTATCTACAAGTCCCGACTGTCCGGATTAAATATTTGAGATCCAATCGAAACCTTTGGTCTTGTTACCATAGCTTACTTCCCTCATCGGCTGACAGGAACCTCGTAGAGCCAGCTACCTTAATCCGTCCCCCCAGAGAAACATTCAGATTCATCATATTCATGTGACTGATCTTACCGTCAAGGGGGCCTCGCTGTTCTTCTCCAATTAATGAATCACAGTGCATTTCACATCGCGACCAAAGTGACCTCAGAATGTCCTCGAACACTGCCTGTAAAAGAATAATCATACGAAGATTTGCATTAGAACCCGAATCTGTTATTGTGCCTATTACTCGCTCAGGCAAACTTTACATTTACTGTTAATTATTACTAAATAGGCGTTAGCCTTTCCGAACTGGTAGTGTCACAGTGGCAAGCACAGCGGCGCGCAGACAAAAGCTGATCGCTTCGCAAACCCAAGTACTGCTATACTTTCGATGCATCTAAAAGTTACTCTACTCCTGAGAATAAGTATGAGCCAAGTAGGTGTTTTCCTTGGATCCAGATTGTTACCTAGGTCGGATCGTTGTGACACCGTCTTCCTCGCTTCAGCCTTTTTTCAGCACCGTCTCCGTGGTTTGCACTTAAGAAACACTGAAGAAAGGAGTAGTGTTCGATTCTTGTCCTATTGCGCGTTTCTGGTCTCACCGGCGTCACTAGAAACAGCCTCTCGAGCAGCGTATTCACCGTTGAATGCAAAAACGCGTCATAAAAAGCATCGGTGAGTAGTCACATGACAACGAACGCAGCTAATGGAAAGGCAGCTTTTAGGGCGAACGGCTGAACAACGGTACTGGCTTTTACCTTTTTAGCTTCCGCCACGGTTACTTTGGAATGCACAAGTGATCTTAGCGCCATCTGACCAGTCAATCTGATTTCTCCAACAGTTAGCTCTTCGGAGTATTCCGGTACGTCAGGCTGAAAACAAATATGAACTTTCTTTCAAACAATGAAGGTCGTAGGGAATCAAAGGAAATTCATTGACGCATTTCATTTTATAATACAAAGCAAGAGAAAGGCTTTCGCCTCTAAACAACTCTAAGAAATTTTGCGTAGACGAACTGATCAGAGTTAAAAATCCCATCAACAGTGCACTTGAAATTATTGATCGATTCAGCATTAACCGCATCTTCGGTAAAGTTCTTCCAAGGATCAACAATTCTGTTGCCAAAACCCCACTTAAAAACGTCCTTATGGAATCTTGATTTCGCAAGCTTTTACGCGTGGCCCCCATGATGACGGTTAAGGCTGAATCTTACTAAATCATGCTGGTACAAATGCCAGAGAGAACTAAGTTGACTTCCGCTTAATGCGGAAACTCTTGGTATCGTTAAATCTGGTTACACTGCGGTGCCGCATTAACCCAAAACTCAGCGTTTTTCCCCGGTCGTAGCAACAAGTGTGCTTTGTCACGTGTGCGTTTAAAGGGGACCGAGTACGTGCGCAAACGCGGCTTTAAAATATGAAGCAGGGGATTTAGAAGCCGCTGTCCTAGTGAGCCCTGCAGTAGCGTAGCATACCAAGCAGTTCTCCTGGTATCTACTTGATCCTCTGTTTTAGCGCCTCTAAGATGTCATAAGAAACAGACTACTCCAGACACTGCAACCCCTCCCCAAAAAGCTGGAATCACCCTTCAGATCACACAAAGCAAGTACTACGTTCTTTCGCCTAAAAAGCCAAGTGGTATCACTGAATAAGGAACTATTCAGATGGAAGCAGTCATCATCATCATAATGTAGATTCTGTCATATATGGGAAGAATCTCTCCAGCATGTCCTCTTTGAATGCAGAGAACTATCAACCAAGAGGAAGAAAGTGATTTCAACTTTCAGATTATACGGCCTAGATCTGAAAGTCCAGACTCTAAAATACACGACGAAACTGGAGAAAGCCAAGGAGTCAGCAGTCTTTAAGGAAGTCCTCGACTTCCTTGCAGAATCAGACGTTCAGATTTAACTCAGTGAAGTGGAAGCAAAGTGCTCCTCAACCACAAGAACGAAGTGCATTCGAAACCCAGAGTTTCGGAAGAAGAAGAAGTCGGAAAGGGTTCGTGGATCCCGACGACTATACATTGGAAGGAAGGAAGGAAGGATTGGACAGCAAACAACTTTGTTGTTCCTCTCGAGCTCTTATACTCGTCGTTGCAGTGTCGCAAGGTGGTCGAGGCGCGCAAAGCCTAAAGCTTCACAAGATGGCTGGCACAAAGAAAAAAAAATCAGAAAACAAACTTACGTCTGGCAGAAGGAGTGAAACTTCCACAGATTCTGGAATCTCACTATCGTCATCTCGCTTCCCTTTTGTCTTTTTTTCTCTCGTAATTAGGATATCCTCATCCTTCTTCATTTCCGAATTGAAAAGCATCACAGACTTCTGAGCGGACTGAATATATAATCTGAAAGCGTCCTAAAGAAGAAATGCAAATAAATGCACGACTGTGTTTCGTGATCAATGCGTCCAGCGACAATTTCAGCAGATTCATCAGTTCACTTTAGTTCCCGTAGGAAATTGTCTAGGTCTCGGCAGTATCTTTAGCTGTCGGTCAAAACTCTTTATCTCTCCGATTTTAGACTGTAAGTCTATTCTGCAACTTTAGGCTGTAAGTTTATGTAATTGGAATGGCCCCCTGGCGGTCAACTACCGGATGTAAAACGAAATAGACAGAGTAAATCAAGACAACACTACCGCAGAACAAGGGGTTATATAATATTATAGGCAACAAACACTGAAAAGTGGCCGAGCAAATCTCTGTTCTCCCTCAGAAAATAATGAAGGATCAATACTCACATGAAACATTACACATCACCTAAACTTTGCCTCCTCACGACCACTTGTGACCACGCAACGCTATACTCGTTCGCTAGAACTTGCAAGAAGATGTCTTTTGACAAACCGTATGAAAAGACGTCCTCGCGTCGTTTCATGTTCTCAGCTTATAAGTTTAAGCACTTACCTCCAACTGTTCCCTTAGTGTTACTTTCGACTCATTCGACGTGACTGGTAATGTCCAATCCAGGGTTAGATTGGAGTGCAGCTGGAGCCAGGTTAGCCCGCAAGCGGGCGAAACTTTTACATCCGCAGGTTTAAGGCTTGCAGTACTTCCAAGGTTCAAGTCTACCGACTTTGCTGTCAGCCTGAAAAAGCCCAAATGTGTATCTCTCCTACCGCGGTGACCTAATATAAATGCTTTAAAGGTCTGTTGTAGCTAGAGGAACCATACAAATCAATGACATTCGCAATAAGCTACGGGTTTGGAGACAACCTGACTGAAGTATACGTGCGTCACTTTTTCCTTATTTCAGACCCTGTAGCGGGAGGAAATTTTTAAGGTTCTAATTTTGCGGTGAGTTTTTTAGAGGACTCATTTCAGTTCAGTAATCATGGATAACAAGGAATTGGAAAAGAATTCGTTTTGCAGAGCTTTCTGGTCGCTTAGAACATGTCCAAAGCGAGCAAAGAATCATTCTGGGAGGTTATAACATTCTTCTCTCACTGAAATCCGTCGTTCCTCTATTCTTTCTCTTCAGTCTCGAATTCTGGCGTCGAGCAATCCTATGCTGATGGTCCTGTGTGGACTGCAAATGCATCTGTCTCTGCCTGTGTGGCAAGCTTGGGGGAAGAAATTTACTGTGGGCTCGACCCATCTTGATTGAGGTTTACGTGCCTCGATTGTTGGAGGCTCCATGCCTTAAACATATTTTATCTTTTTTTTCTTAATGTATATAAAATGACTTGTTACGTAGCAGCCCCAGTTGGGTATATTTGGAAAGATATATGAAATAAATTGCATATGAAGAGGCGCTCATCCTAAATTAATTGACCACAGAAATGCCCTTGTCCGTTCGTCAGTCTGAGAGGAACACTGGCTATCGTTTTTTACCA
The DNA here is from genome assembly GCA_023053575.1 of Branchinecta lynchi. NCBI lineage: Eukaryota > Metazoa > Arthropoda > Branchiopoda > Anostraca > Branchinectidae > Branchinecta > Branchinecta lynchi. Next base: position 16,388,393 of record JAKZAP010000004.1, on the reverse strand, counting down.
TATCCTGCCAATCCGTCAATAAAACTTTTAGACAGTTTATTCCAGCATTTGTTTCACATCATTTCTCATAAAGTGTAATAGCTAACTTTTTGTTTGAATGTCTTTTGTAAGTATTTCGCATGTCTCTTGACTGCTTCTCTGACCTATTCTAGCTTGAAGCTATTTGGTAATAAAGTTGATCATTTGATTGACTGATGAAGTGAAATGCCACATGCTGGCGCAAATAAATTACAAGAACATCAGTACAAGAATCATGGACGATGCTTCAAAAATGACATTAAAGATAAGCTTCCTTAAAATTATTTCTCCCAAACCCGAAACTGTTTGAAGTCCTTTCTATACCCCGTTTACTATATATTAGCCTACAGAATCCCCTGACCTCCTGACATATTTTAACTGACCATACTGCAGTTATAGCCTGTTATGTCCATCCCAAAAATGGTGAAAAAAAAACAATTACGCTTACTTTCCAGATGTGGAGCAGACATGTAATATCAGCGGTTCTTCTAAAGATTCAGAAAGACCAAGATGGGCACTGGACAGAGAAAGCTTCAGTGAAGCTACAGCTTGTCGAAGTGACTGAACTGATACAAATGGGTCTTCCTTCGTGACAACATAAATTCCCAAAATAGTGATTCCTCCTGGCAACATCCGAACCACCTAGAATTAGACACACATTTTTCTGATCATATGGTATGTAGAATTCTCTGCCAAAAGCAAAACGACCTGTCCATATTCCCATAACATAAAGTAAGAGCGGGTTTCCGATTGGAGGCCGGGGAGAGAGATAGAATTTGTGTCAAAAGCAGTTAGTAGTAGGTTAATTGACCAAGAAATCCAGGTTTGGTTAGCTAGGATAAGAGATGGTGGATCCTTGAGTTTGTATGCAGAGGCTAAAGAGAATTGGGGTGAAGAAATTTATTTTAAAGCGGGTCTAAACAAAGAGGAAATGAAACTAATTTTAAATATGAGGGCAGATAGCTTGCCACTTGGTGAAAGACGAAAGTATTTGGGAAGTGTTAGGGAGAAATCTGGTCCTTACTTTGTCCGATGTTCGGTGAGGGAGATGAGGATCTAGTACATTTTATTTGTGGTTGCGATGAAATTGAGGATCTGAGGGAGAAAATTTTTAAGGGATGGATTCATGGGAGGAAGTGGTTGTTAAATAGTATGCGGAGTAGGGATTTTCTTAGTATAAGAAACCTGGCGAGGTTCCTCAGAGTGGCCAGTCTTCACAGGGAAAAGTGTTTGAGTGGGGTTTAGTGTGAAATAGTAGTGTGTCCATTTTTTTTGTATGTACTTATCTATGTTTGTTTGTGATGGCCCTTGGGCTTTCAAGGCAAATAAATATCATATCATATTATAGGCTAACTACAGTAGAAACTCAAGGTCTATAACTGAATGCTGGAGTGTTACAGTAGCATTAAAATGCCAACTGTCTCTTTTGCTGATTCGACCAATATCCCGCTTACTCTTTAGGCTTAATTTTTCCTTAAATACTTTGGACCTACAGGCTAATGACAATCATTGCCTACGAAAAAAAAATACTCATCCTTGAGATTCAGTCATTTACGTAGAAATTTATTGGTGGATGAGATCTGCTTTAATTACGTCTTCAACAAGTGATGGAAAAGCCATGATGGATTTATAAATCGTTCGAATGGTAAACGGCAGAAGAAAATGAGCCACTTAAGAAGCAGCCCTATATGTGATGTAGAACAATAATACTTTATGTAGCTGTGTCTCTTTGTATCTTAAGTACTTTGTAACCCTTTGCGCCTGTCAAAATTCAAAACTGAGACCCAAGCTGTTCCACTTCTTTGCATAAATATAAGCGTATGTTACGGGGGGGGGGGGGGGGACTGGTCCATTCGTCCCCCGGAGATTCTTGGTACGACTCTGTTTCAAACGTCCGTCTAAGATTTTGCTTTTCTAAAAATTCGGTTTAAAGTTCATGAGAAAATAGTTAAAAATAATTCCTAACAGATTCTAAATAGTATTTCGTTCGAGTATCACAGAGTGCCTCCGAAGCTGAATGATGAAGTGATGCAGGATGAGGTGCATGTCAAAGCACTTTCTCGTTCTCTTTGCTCCCAAGCAATTTGCTTGTTTGCATGTTTCTGATAGCAATCCTGTAGTTAGAACTTTCGCTACAGGGCTTACTGCACTTAACTTTATGATGTAGTCATGTAGTATTTATGCTGACTTGGTCTCGGAAAAATGAGAATTCTTTAAGGTTCCTAAATAACGATTCTTTCCGGAGGCTTTACGGTTTTCTCCCTAGCCTTAATACTTCTAGGATATTAATGGGTGGTAAACTCTCTTCCCAAGATGTGGATAGGAAATCTTCCCAGCCGATTCAGGTCAGGCAGGATACTTGTTTCATGTAATCCTCTTCTTGTGTTGCTGTCTGCTCTGACATATTCGTTTATCTGTTACGCTGAGACGGACATGGCCAGGCATGGTCAAAGTAGGCATCAGTTTTTGTGCTTGACAGTGATCTTTTTTCTGTTGTGTTACCTATTTGGCTTTTAGTTTAAAGTTTAACCGAAAAGGGCTAGGATACGACAGAGTTACCCATCACTTGTTCGCTTAAATAATCTTGAAAACCCGATGAAAAAGCGTTAGTTTGTTTTTCTGATATTTCCAAATAATCGACTATCCCATTGTGCTTGCCACTCTTCCCGTTTTTGTGATATCTCTATGATGCCTGGAACATTTGGCAACAACACCAGCAGTAAACGAGTAAATAAATTGTGTATCAAATAAACAAAGAAGTGTCTGCAGTCTGCAGTGCCAAAAACTAGTGCTAGCTAGTGAGGTGTCTTGTGTAGTGATAGTTTAGTGATTTTCGCGGGCGAATTGTGGACGGATTCACCATGGGAAAACGTCCACATTCCCAACGTCCCTACTGAAGACTACTGTGGACAGAATGAAAATCCCCAATAGGTGTTGTAATAATTCAGTGTATTTGAATCTAAGATGTAAAAATAAGTTGCCTGTTCAGTTAAACTTTAATAATGAAAGTTTATGTCATACTGACGAATATCTACCTGCTTAGCATGCTCGGCAATCCATGCCTGGTCAAAAAAGTCAACTGGGCTTTTAGAGGTTTTCGCTTTGCGTCTAGGGCTAGCTCGAGCCATTGGCTGGTCAGCCGAAGGTTCATCATCCTGAGGAGGAGTAGCAGCACAGTATATTACGCAGTCCTTACCAGTGGCATTCTGAAATATGTGAAACAGTTGTAAGAAAACAACTCAGACAACATAGAAACACACAATTTTCAATTGTCTACAGTGTCACCGTGGAGCAGTATACAATCAATTTAAAATACTAATTAGTTGCAGGTGCAACTAATCCACTAAACTCACTAAAGGACACCTGAACAATGAAACCATACTTGAACACACCATGGAGAATACATTTACAGACATGGCCACGGAGAGCATTCTTCTCCTGGAAAAAGTTATTGGAGTGTTTCATCAGCGGGAGTTTGACGCTTACCCTTACAACCGAGAACCTCAGAATAAGCTCCTTTCAGCACTCGTGAGGCTTTCGAAAATATTGAATGCATTTGATGGTTTCTATAGAAGCTGTGACCTCTAGTAAAAATTCTTAGAAACATCTCCCATATCAATGCGACACAGGCACATTTTTTTTTAAATATTTATCATCAGAGCATCTTTCTCAGATCCCAAATGAGAGTAAGGGCTACCTATGATATCATAAAACCGCTGAACCGGTCCAAGTCTTATATTAAGGTGTCGGGTCATCACATTAAGGGGACCCCACACTCGATCAATTGTGGCATACAAGTTTTTACCTTCAAAGCTTGTTGTGATTAAAGTCCATATGAGTGAGCCAAAGTAGGTAATTAAGGGCCTCTGAAAACACCTGAATAGGTATTATGGATATTCATTCTACCATTTAGCTCAAACCTGCACTGTTCACATTTAAGTAACTGTTCAAGTGAACATACCTCTACTGTGCAACACTTCCTAGGGCTAGAGCCAGATGAGGTCCTAACACTAAAACTTCACCGACTCCCACACCGGTGTAGCATCTCTGGGATATTTGCAAATAATTGTATGCCTTTGTTTTACGAACTAAAACATAAAGCAGTTTTACCGCTAAAAAGCCGCCTTTTGAGGTCAGATAACAACCTGGTCCAAATTCTTACCGCTCCAATTTTTCAACTTTTACTGCCTTTGTGGAAAAAATTGAGCGCTGAAATTGTTGTTCTTTGATTTTCGTAGACATATTTGGTTATGTGTGATATTTAGGCTAGTGATGTGTCTTTTTCCTCTGTGTATATGGCTATGGCTTAATTAAATAAATAAATAGAACAAAGGCTATTTTTTTTTAGACTTAGGCTAAGCCATAAGGTCAACACATCAAATGAAAGCAGAATGAGATAAATTATTTGATTTTGTATCTTAATAGACTGGTTGGGAGTTGAATCAGCGGACAAATTCTTTATGACTAATTCTAAATGACTCGAGCAGCACAGTTTTTTTTTCTCTTTATGGAGCGTACCACTCTGGAACAGCCTTTCCGAAAAACTATCTTCTAGGGTAACTATCCTAGTTCCGAACGATTTTCACATTTACTGGTAAATTTCTTTTTAAAAAATTGCAAGAAATTTCCCCGAGCAGATAGAAGAAAACCCTTATCAACTGATCATTCGTTGTAAGACTGGCTTACTTACTGGTACCTGCCACCTTTCTAGTTTGAAGCGGATGGTCGTAACAGTACTTTTTCCGAACTATGGTATCATTTCTCAGTTTCCGAACGCCTAGAGATCAGAAAACCGTTCGGAAACCAATGTTCGGAACCTATGTTCCAGTTCCCGAATTTTCCGTCTCAGTTACCGAACGCAGAATCAAAACCGAAACTGATTGTCGGTCCGGTTTCCAAACAGCAAACTGTGTCTTCATACCCGCAGCACCTGGGTAACACTAGTTGAAGGTTAGCTGTGTTCGTATTCGTCATTCCAACCATTGTTTTACTACAAGCATATTTTTTATAACGCTGTTTAAGTACGGCGTTAGACTGCCGAGAGTAAGATATTTTCTTTGTTCGGTTCAACTGCCATTTCATTTATCGTTAATGAAATGAAAAACTAAGGTGGAAAGTAAGTTTCTGTATTTTGGTTCGGTAACTAGGCACGAAATTTCAATATTCTAAAAAAAAAAAAAATTGTTAACCAAGTTTAGTTTTTCTCCAACAGGTATGTACTGTATATCCTTCTATGACACACGGTAAGTATTAATACAATGATCTTCACACAGAAAATCAGTGGTGGAAATGGGAGGATGATATGAAGTCGTATCAGCCTCCAGAGAGGATGACATGAAGTCATCAGCTTCCAGAGAGAATTATATGAAGTCATCAGTCCCCAGAGAGGACCTCTATTCGACGAAGTTATAACACGAGGCCTACTGAATACACAAGGCCTACTGAATTTCTGGTCTTCACCTGACTTTTTCCATAGTGTGGACCAAACACAGTAAACCAAAAATATCAATTCAGAATGTAAGATCTTCAAAACTCGAACCACTTGATCAAGGAATTATAAACAGTACCGATAAGTCGTTTTTTCGCTAGATTTCATATGAATTAATATTCCGGAATTAAAAACAGACTTATCGTGGTTTTCAACCTTATCTCACCCGTAAATTAAATCTTGGCTTACTTCTGGATTAAGCCGGGATTGTTTTTCCGAACGATTCTTCTTCGACCGTTCGGGGACCAGAAATGTGTTGTTCGGATCGACGTCCAGTCTTTCCGTTTTCTTTAAAGCCTGAACAATAAGCAAAATAACTTGATAAACGATTTATTAGAGCAGTCCTAGGCGATGAAACTAAAAAAACGGGCGGAAAATACAAAAATAGGGATTCGAGGATTTCGTTCGGAAACTCGAAAACGCATGCAACCAGTTTCCAAACGAGAGTACCCTCGACAAAAATTGTATAAATATGTTATAGGATGCGACATCAATAAAATGTGATATACGTTTTTGCAGAGAAAGATGCCTTCTTTTGAATGGTGTCAAAATTTTTAATTTAAAAACTTAGCAAAACGGAAGCACACTAATTGCAGAAGACCTCTTTCCAAGTATCAGATTTACTTTTGGGTTCTTTTATTCTTTTTGAGTGCGAGTTGATGAAGGAACGGAACGAGTAAGGACAAAAACGCACCATTACTAAATGATAATAAGTGCGAATTTCAAAATTTTATCCGAGCGTGCGAGCAGCAGCTAGAGGATTTTGATTTTTTTTTCTGAACATCGAACTCATTGAGAGGTAGGACGTTCGGGAACTAGGATAGTTACCCTACCAACCAAGGAATGTTGGCTACATTGGAGTACCAGTGAGCCAATGTAACAACAACAATCTAACAATCAAGCTGCCAACCAGCAAGCAGCCAGCAAGAGACTCTACAGGAGGATCACACCACCTTATCTTAAGGTAATGTATACTCACCAGTCCGATTAGAATCCCTGAACCGATTCCTTCCTTGATTGCATGACCTTTCAAAAGGTTTTCTGACTGGGTGGAAACAATGACAGATTTACCCATGCTTCGTCACAATTTTAAACTATTTTCCGCCACAACTTCGATCTGTCATAGAGGAAACAAAAGCAGACAGTTCCGTCGTAGCTTTCTCGGGTGCGCCATCGGGGCCCTAGCCAGCCTGCCAGTGCCGTTGTGGCGGTGGTGGTGTGCCGCCTTTTTGTTCGGCTGATATGACTTTCGTTTTTTTTACTGTGTTTCTCGAATAAAAGTACGTAGTGTGCACTACCTTCAGAAACAGACTGCGAGTTACCGTTACTTTGTTGCTGGTAATATTCTGAAGTCGAAGGAGTCGATCAAAGACCTTCGTGTTGTTTTCCATACGGAATTAAATTTTGATAAGCACGCTCGTATTGCTTCAAGGAACGCTAATCATCGTCTTTTGATGAGTAAGCGTAGTTTTTCTAAGTAGGATACACGGAATTCCTGACATTGTGTAATACAATGGTGCAACCAATAATTGAGTACAACTCTTCAGTTTGGAATCCTGTAAACAAAATAGACCGATCACGAGTAGAGAGGGTACAGCGCTGGGCCACATTAATTCCTTACTTACGGTACTCAGTGTAACGATTACAGAAAGAGACACCTTAATTTACCAACATTGGAATTCCGTCGGGATCGTAACGATGTTCTAAAGACATACAGAATCCTCCACTCTGTAGATAATTTGAAGAAAAAAAAATGTTTTGAGTTCCGTTCATATCAGTCAAACCGTCAGCATTCTTTGATGCTATACCCACCAAAAATAAACAGGAAAATTGGTCAACGTTCATTTTGTTACACTGCATGCCAGGCATGGAACGGATTACCTGAGGAAACTGTTTCCCAACCAAATTTACTGCAGCATCAGATTAAGTTGCAGCTCCTATGTGAATCCTTTTTAGTGTATATTCGTTTTATCAGTGTGTTGTTAAAAAATATTTAATGTGTTTTGCAGGGAGAGAAGCTTCGGCTTAACCTCTTTTCTATTAATAAACATGTGACAAAGTAATCAGAAGTCAAGTGGCGTGGATGTCTATTTGAGTCTAACGCACGACATCAAACGAATTCTCCAAAGTGAGTTGGTTGAAACTCTTGTCCTGCCGCTTTATTTAAAACATGTGATACCAGCGAGAAGTGCTGCTAAAGAAGTATATTTTCAACTACTGTTTTGGTCGTAGGAGCGAGCTTCACTCGCAACACCGGCCACAAGAGCTAACCAGCTGCATTTTTTTCCAGGACAACAATATTGGTCGATCGAAGCGAATGTCACAGAGGAGTCGGTGTTATGTGCCTGTCTCTGTTCCATGTCCCCTTAATGCTAAAAACTGGCATTTTATATTTTAAAATTTTGGAGATCACTGACAAGTTTTGCTCCTTCATAGTCACCGGCAGGGGGGTGGAGGGAAGGCATTTTTTTTGTTTTTTTCTTTAACGGGCTCGTTCACTTTTGTGTACATCTAGTCGAAGCAAATGCCATATGAGCTCCTAGCTCTTGTCATAGTTGCTAGAGTTTCAGGTAGTAATCGAAGCTGATTATCATCTTTTTTTCTTATTTTTCTAGTGATAAGTAATCGATTCGTAAAAGCCGTCCCTTTTTGACCGTCCGTTGATACTTTATTTCTGTTTAATCCGTTTTTCCCGGGATCTTCAGAAGTGTTATTAGGCTATACTACAACAGCTGAATTTCTATTAAGACCTGGCTGGTGAGTTCAACCGACTTTTCTGTACTACGTACTCCTCATCTACATATACCACCTATTTATCCACAATGCTTTGGATGGCCCCGAAATGCTTACAGTATAGTTATAAAAGTATGGAAAACGGAACCAACGACGGCGCGCCACCACACCAATGGTTTGTCAGCGCGCTTGGTGGTTCTGCAAACAAAACAAATATTTATTATAATAATCCTATACAAATATCTAATTATCTTCTCCTTTTATTGTACTCATGAAATAATCAGACAGACACAGAATTTGATTAGCACGAGCCCTGAAAGTACGAGGAGATTTACAAGCGAGTCCCTGGATGTTTTGGTCAGAACTGTCGATTAAAGTTCGAATATCTACAGCTACACGGTCTTTGCCATTTTTCATAACCCTTTGTTTCTAGCTCTTACCTCATAAACCCCAAATTGTATGCGATCGAGGATCGACAGAGAGGTTGAGATCCGCGTTTGGGGGCACGAAGGGGAACTTTCTATGACAGAGGCGTGGATTTGCTAATAATAATGTACAGCCGCCTTCCTTCTTTCCATGGAGCGTTGTTCTCCAATTGCAGGTCACACTTCGAAAGAAGCTGCTTCGGCGCCAGAGAAAAATAACACTAAGGAATAGAGCCATGACCTATGCTTTAACATGCACCAGAAACGGGACTTACTCGTAGCGCCTCCCAGTGCGGTCAGGACGAACTTGCAGGTTATTAAATGTCTAGTACAGCTAAGATGCGATCTGCACATGTTGAGGAAACAGGGGAGGTTGTATCTTTTTTTGCTGTGTTCAGAATCAGAAACTACCGAAGCCACCGCTGGCGCACGACTGATTTAGTTTCAGTGGGAACGTTCTCTATCGCTAGAGTCGCTGCTATTCGAGTGTGTGTCACCTTTTTCAAGTCTTGGCGCTACTCCCTAGTGTTATTTCCTCTGTGCGGCGCAAGTTCTATGCCACAAGAACAAGATTTCACCGGTTGCCAAAGATCATCTTGGATATTCGATAAAACGATTGACGAGAACAATACACTACGATCTTCTCAGCTAACCTCAGCATTTTCAGCATCAAAAACATTGATTTTCTAACGTGACCAGACAAATTAATCTGTGTGTTATTTATTTAAAGAGAATAGTGGGTTACCGTACAAATAAAGTTCAAATCAAGACGCAGCTCTGGAAAGATCGCTAAGTCACAAAAGAAGAGAACCAGCAACAAGAATTTAAACTCAACACTTGACTTCGTCCATGATTGTATAATCGATTGCCTTCAACTAAAAAGCTTTGGTAAAAACGAGGATTCTGAACCCCCAACATCTTCGGCAGAAAATTTCTCGGAAACTAGGCAAACAAAAACATGCGAGAACCGCAACCAACACAAAACTCTACAGGCGTGGCCAGTACAAGCTTACAGCGGGATTGTCCCTAAAATAAACTTCACTAAACTACGGAACGCGTGATACGTAAAGCCTCATGCACAACAACCGTGAAAATTAACCATTCACAACGCAACATTACAATTAAAGTCTTCAAGGTCAAAGATTAGCAGCCCAGGTTAAGTAAGAGACAGATCTAACGATGCCAATAAAATCTGTTAGTTATCTAAGGACCGGGAATGTCTACCCCTCCTATTACATTTTCGAACCAAACAGCAAGTCCATTTTTATTACTAAGCGGAGCTGCTTCAAGGTTTGTGTCTAGAACATTCGCACCGAACATGTAACGAAAACATCCATAGCGTTCTAACATTCTCGACCGAATTCTCATCGGACGACGAGCAATCTCTGACACAAAGCTTTGCTGCTTTAACACCCAACCACGATTTTCGGTATAGTTGAAAAAAGAACAGGTCTAAAACCAGTTTCCTATTTTTATGGCTAAGAAATGGCTTGTCAATTTCAGTTATCCTTTCGGACAAAAAGCACATATGTGTCCTATTATTGTGTATACTTTAGGTTGGTTACGATAACGAAGTCGAATGGTAAACAGCAAAAATTATCAAGTCGTTTATGGCAAGGGGTCTCCGATGAAATTCCATTTCTCTGACATGTTGCTTACCTGACGCAAGACACACATTGAAACCAAATTTCCATTAATGAATATTAAACATTCATCCCTCTGTATGTGAAGACGCCCATGCTTACACAACTCGAAAACAAGTCACCCACTATGAGATCAGAGTTGGAGGGCTGTGGCCCAAATATAACAGTAAAGAGAACAGGAAGTTCAGCGCAGATTTGGATCGTTGACCTGGAGAGCCCCCTATTCAAAGAGGGCCGCTAATCTTGAACCTTGGGAAAGATAAACATCTTCATTGCACCCACCCCATAATCAAACTTCATAGACAAACAATAACATAAAATTTAGGCAAAGGCTAAAGTGACGGGATAACCTGAACTTGTCTTCCTAGTACAGGAGCGATGTGCTGAGATGACACGATTTTCACACGTTACGATAAAAAGTTCTTATGGTTGAAAATTCAGCGTGTGTCCTTTTTCGCTGTCTCCGGGAATATCGCTGAGTTCATGAACTTCCAGGTTTCGTGGAACAAATATACAGGCCATGGTTAAAATAGAATGGCATAAGCATAATCACGAACCGTGTGAATTTCTCACAACAAATCCTAGTGCTTAGTCTGAGCGCCCTATTTACGTTGCCCGCGCCGCTTTGTGCAAAATCCAGCAGGGGAAGGAATAGTTTATGTGGGCGAGGCAACGTCTAAGGGTATGTTCCAGCCTCATGTAATAGTTACCACAGATCGACCACAACCAGCGAAAACCGAACCATTTTACGGTAACTATAGCTCGAACTTCACTAAAGTTCAAAGGCGCATGCCTCTACTATCCGTTAATATGAAAAATGAAATTAATTTGTTAAAAGTGTTCAATAAAAGCTAATAATTACTTCTTTTATAGTTTATAGTCCACAACATTAATCTAATAATTAATGGCTTTGAAATTCCCCTTAACTTATATCTTCTGAACTATGAATTCCCCGCTCAAATTTTTCCAAGAAATGCCTAACATGATCCATAGCATGGTAAGTAAGACTTTCTTCGTGGGAAACTATACCTAAGAGGTTGGAGCAGTTCATATAGTAATCATGTCGCAGTTTTGAGGAAGATGGAAGCTTTAGTAATTACTGATCCGAGGCTGGAACACATATGAAGTACAGGGATAAAGGATAGCAAATGAATCCACCTCAAGCGCTATTCTTTCTGCGGGTGTGTCCATTACAGTAATGGCCTGTTAATAACCTGATTACAGGTGAAGGTCACGCTGAAGCACGGTCACTTTAGCAAAATTTGCTATCTTCTGTCGTAGAGATAAGCAACAATAAAACAATAATATTAAAGCTATGTGTGGTGATATGGTAAACCTATCAAGACGAGATTACAGTTCAGAGATGAAATAACGATAACTTAACGCTGAAGTTTCGGCACGCCAGCCGCATTCCCCCTTCATATACATTCACTCAATGAACTTATTGATACATAGAAACCAAGTCCGTCGATATGGTAAAAGAGAAACAGTGCGGCACACTTCGCGCCGTGCATTAACAGAAATCATACCAACAGGTGTGAGGTAACGTCTGAACTTCGTCAAATAAGCGCGACCAGATGCGTTAATCATCGTTTACGCTCAGACGAAACATTTGGTAGAAAATTAGCGGAAAAGACGTAATAACAACCTTTTCAGGCATTAAAAAATCCGACTGAGAAATGGACCAATTAAGAGCACTTGGTGGGTTGACTGATGGGTGGGACAGGAAGGAAGCGATAGAAATCGTTGATTACGCGATAATTTGTACGCCCGCCGCACGTCGGCGCAACTGAAATACCTTCAAGGCAAAATATTTGCTGCGCTAGGCTTATCGAAAAACGGGCAAACAGGAAGTTGCTGGGATGGGTCGGTACTTAGGCCCACTTTTAGGTAATCCTGTATAGATTTCAACACGGGGTTGAACGTACCCTATTAGACGATTCGGAACCGATGGGTAAAAGATATGAGAGCTTTACTTTTTTTCTTCTTCATCCACTATTTTTTTTCGTTGTTTCAGTGCGTGATAAGATTCACCACCACCAATCCACCATAGTAGCGTGTACCGCTTCCTCCCCAACATTTCTTTTGGCTCAGTTTGCCGCCGACATGGGAAATATAAAAATAGGTCATACAATATTTCTCTAACTAGGATAACACTGGTAACCACAAATTCAGGCAGTGCGAAACCACTGGGTCGTTAGAGGCACTAAAGCTTGTTCAACTAGAGTCTAAGCAGTCGTCAATTGGATCCATCCACCGATCGGATTGTACATTCACCCAAGTTTTGGACATAATTCACTAAGCCTTCCGTAGAAGTAGGCAAACCTGGTCTAGGCCTGTTCATCAGCATAGTTGGTCTAGGTGGAACCGACAGGTCCCGTGGCTGCTGGGTAGCAGACTGGAACAACTGCCGTAAGGCTTGCTCATGTACGGCTGAGCGAATAAACGCGGCACTGAAGTCTGCATTAATCAACTGTCTTGGGGGCACAGACAGTAGTGAGAGGTAACTGACGTCGCCAAAAGGCGCTGAAGGCACTGAGATCCCGTTGGTAGGAGCCGGCTGAATGTGTAGCTCCTGCTTCTGAGGGGCGACAGGGGATTCGGCGTTGATTCCCGGAACAGTCACCTGTTCTTTGGTCTTCTTACTATACTTCTTGACCCCACCTTCTTCCTTTACTTTCAAGGCGGCCATCGCTTCTCTCTCTGCCTTTGGTATAGGAACACAACCACCTTCTTTGAATGTATGACGATCAACGTGAAGCTTTAGCTTGTCTTGTCTGGAAAATGTTTTACCGCATCTAGGGCATTCAAAAGGGCGTTCTCCAGTGTGAACGCGCCTGTGACGCTTGAGATGCGCGCTGCGCGCAAACGGTGCGCCGCAAATGTCGCACTGAAACGGCTTTTCCCCTGTATGCGCTCGAATGTGCGCTCTCAATTCGGCTGTACGCTTGCAGTCCTTCAGACAAAATGGGCAAATAGCAGAGACGCCATTCCCCATGCCAGACTCGTCTAAGACATTAAAGGGGTAATTCTCGCCCACCTCACGCTTAACATCTTCGTCCAGAGTGGAAAGCGTTGTAGCAGAGCTGCTTCGCTCAATTGCATCAATCGAGCTGGGGGAGACCGACGTCCCCAAATCCGAATCCCCCAGCAAGTCTTTTCGGACTCGTAGGGGGGACTCCAGCTGGGGACCATCGCTCTCGGGGGCGTCTGAAAGACTTACTTCCGGATAAAAGGGGCTCCCCTCGTCTTTGCCTGAATCAATACTTTCTTCCATCATGGACAGATCGTTCGCTGACTCGTTAGCTCTCTGAAAGACAAAACAAACACATTAGGTAACTATAAAACAACTGTTTGTGAAAGGACCACACTATCCACATTATCGGGGGGGGGGGGAGGGGTATGGGAAAGAAAGACAGAGAATACCTGTTAGATAACACTTCCAGGTAGACATGGTGGGGACACCACCGATAATCCAGGATTAAACATGTAGTATGAACAACTGTTAAATCTTTGATTCATGTGGGCCGAGAAGGTCGGATTTTTACGAACACACTGTTACCTTTGTTTTCCCCAAAATCATCAAGGTTATCCACAAATTACTTGAACACAATTCACTCCTGAACGCCAGCCAATCCACCATTGCTAATTAACTATGCATGGATCTCCTGGCGCTAGTCAACAGATTACTAAAACTTTCGAGAAGATCGAGTAGCGTGTATGAGGGATAAAAAAACTAAATAGATCACCATGTGGACGTTCAGATATGTCGGAAGAAGAAATCATCGGCCAGTTTGACATTCTTTTGTCTCGGAATCTGAATATTATTAGCTCAATTTCAGAATCTTCAAGAAATCACTATAACGTATTTCGTATAATTTATGGCGTTTGTTTATTGTGATCTAGTTTACATCCTTAATTCTTTGGCCTTACAGGAATTAACAAGAAAAAACAGAAAACAAAATACTTAAATGAAACCGATAACGCAAATAATTACTTTAACTTTTCTACACATTTTCTATATGCCTGCTACAATAAAAACATTTTGTCAGATCCAAAGTCAAACTATGATTCCCTCCTCCCCATGTCGGGCGCTTCCGACCCGCACCGCTAGATGACCCAGCGGTCGGATCGAGTCGTGGCTTCATCTTGGGTCTTGGGTGGGTGGGGGGGGGGGTCTAGGCTTCGCTGTGCTAGAATACTTATGATGTAACCCTTTTAACTATCTCTCTAATAATACATATACTCTCTTATACCACAGATCGCAAAAGTTGTCCGTCGGTCCGTCCGGCCGTCGTGATGATTCTTTGGACACGGGAAAAGGTCGAGTTCGTAGATGGGTTCTGTAGCCCATTTAGGGGTAGGGGAGGGGGTACAAGGGGCAATTTTTTTTTTTTTAAACAGCTAATGAGATAGTCGGTTATGGGGTAAGAAGACTTGGTGAAGACGATAATGAAAACCATTTATTCGCCGGACAAGTAGTTATCCCGGATTCTGGCAAAAACCGGAAAGTTCGTTAAAAGTAAAAGTTTCATTTGAAGTTGATTAGATGTCTGATTTGGGTAAGAAGACATGCTGTACACTTATGCGAAAATCATTTTTACCCGGACAAGTAGTTCATCCGGGCAAAACTGGAAAATTTGTTAAAAGCAAAAGGTTTATCTGAAGCTGATTAGATGTAAGGGATAAGAAGAAATGGTGAATCCATATAGTTCGCCCGGAATCCGGCTGAAACCGGAAAATTTGTTATAAGTTAAAGTTTTATTTGAAGTTGATTAGATGTTCGATATGGTGATACGGAGATACGTTGAATTCGTTTTTGAGCTTTATTTTTTTGCTGGGCAAGTAGTTCTGCCGGAATTCGGCCAAAACAGGAAACTTGGCAGAAGTGAGGCAGGAAGTTTTGATCATTTTCGTCAAAATAGATGTGACTTATAGCATTAAACACACATGCTGATTCCATATCGGAACTTGTATTTCTCAGATGATTAGCTATTTGACCTTAATATGTTTCTAAATTTCAATAGTAAAAATGTTCGAGGAGTCTGGCGAAGAGTGGGTCTGGCGAAGACAGACCCAATTGTCTGGCTCAAATACTACATTTTTGGGATCCCACCGAAACATTTGGTAGATATATATTCTTTGAGCCCAAGCTGACTTTGAAACATTTATTCCAACAATGTTTTCAACGGATACGTCAGCTACGATTCTTCATCAGCGATATTTCGGCCCTTCTTGGCAAGGGTCCTCGTCAGGCTTTACAAAAAAAAAAAAAAGTCTTTTTTAAAGCCTGACGAGGACCCTTGCCAAGAAGGGCCGAAATATCGCTGATGAAGAATCGTAGCTGACGTATCCGTTGAAAACATTGTTGGAATAAATGAAACATTTGGTCTTGTTAAACAATCTTGCAAACGGCTCCCACCGTCTTTGGTGCTACGTGTCGCTTGGAAAAACTGTCAAACCTCCTTTTTGGTTGCTCTATGGTTCCTAACTCCTTTTTTCGTGTTTCTTCAAAGGTTATTAGAAAACTGACACATTTAGTATGCGCCTCTAGAAACCGATCAAGATTTCATCCAGACTGCTTCTCAAGTGGACATGAGGTTCTTCGACGATTATGGTACTGAGAACTCCGATTAAGATTATCGCTATCGATCCATTGTCACGAAAAGTACATATTACATTTCTAAATACTGCTATTATCACCGATAGGCCACCACCATTGTCACGAAAGAGGCGACAGTTGCTTGAATCAGTGCTCCCATCGAGATCTTCTAATTTTAAAACTCCGCGGTTTACCGTCAGCTGTGGGTACGGTAAGCACCTCTGTCACACGGTTGGAGAGATGTCTCTAGGCGTTAGCGTAATTTAATGTACCACAGTGGGGAGAATGAACCATAACGGGCACAAACCGTTCCCTCCAGCGTCCTTGATTCGCGCACATATGTTTTCCCTTTATAGGGCTTGAATCGCATGAGTGTTCCTAATGAATGCAAAGCAGCCCACCTGACTACGGTTTTATCAAGCAGCGACTAAAATCCACCACCACCGGGCATTAAACACAGAGATACGTTTTAGACTCTTGAAAACTGTCAAAATGTCGAATGCACAGATGGATACTTTAGAGAATGCAGTAAGAAACCCATCCCTAGCGTCGTCACAGGGGACAGTCAACAGATTATTACTGGGTTCAGATATTTTTAAATTGACATTTTTTTTTAGTTTTCAGTCAGGTTAAGAAACATTTCGCTGTCAAGGTGTACTTCAAGAAGCCCATCAAAAACTTTCTCTGTCATGCGATGGCTGATTGCTGAACGGTGGCGAAAGGAGGTTTGCCGCCACTTTCGTAGCAGATGATTATTTCTAACATATATCCAAGTTTAAAGCACAAACTAGTTCTCTTTCTGTTAGGTTAGATAGGCAAATGGCATGTTTTCCGAAACTTTTCGTTAACTTGAATTTTGAGAGTAATCTATAGAGCTATCTCGTCCCGAAAAGAAGGTGAATGGACAAATCCATGAACGAGGGTATTCAAAGAACACCTCGAACTGTTTACTGTTAATGTTCCAAAATTCGAAACTATTTCGATTTATAACTAGGCTCTGCTTTTAACAAATTATCCACGGCTTTTTCGTTTTAAGCCTTTTCACAAGCACATTGACTTCTAGCAAAAACTCGGCAAATTCAGATAACCAGATTTTCACATCAATAGCAGGACACGTGAACACTCGTCGGGAGCATAATGCTCATGGCAATAGTGAATCATCCTGGCAAGTGCAGATATTAGTGAGGTATCGTTAGCGGGCTTAGAATGTAGCATATCAAATTTGGGTCTCCGGGCTTAAGAATAATCAATGCAATTACGGTAATAGGTTGCATTTACAATTTACAATTCGGTTTGTTTACCCAAAAATATCTTCTACAAACAAAAAATAATGCTGGATATGTCATTACAAATAAAAAGATCAAACAAGGGATATACTTAGAATGGTAACCTATGATTTATATATAGAATTCACGGTTTAAAATACAGTTCATGAAAATACGAACGCGAATTATAATGACAAGTACAAAAATAATTCGTCATAAGTGTCACTACTATTATACATTTCACGTTTTAAAATACAATTCATTAAAATACGAACGCGAATTAAAAATGACAAGTTGGCATTCTAGACACGACGGATCTTTTGAGGTCGAAATCTGCTCATTCGAAAGTATTGATATTATCCGTTTCCCGGATTATGTTTCACTGCGCTTCATCCCCCTTTCGATATTTCTAAATACATGTATTCAGATACCTACTGACATACACTGCAGTAACGGGAAAGTAGGCCGGACTGTTTGGCTACAACAAACAATGTCAAAGCGGAAACGCCTGGAAAGTGGAAACGCAAAAACTAAGATTTAAGTTAAGCAACTTCGTATCTGCTTTGTGAGCAGAAGGCAACGCAGCTCAACTTAAGTAGCGCAACACTGAACTAGACCTTTAAGCGTTCAATAGTAATATAAGCTGGAGTTCAAAGTCGGCAGCGTCAGGAACTTCCATTACTATGAAGCAACCGTGCTTCAAGTTTAAAGGACACCTTGCACTTTGTACTATTTCTGTTGAAAAAAACTGCAAAAGCAGATATTATTTTAAAACCCAGCCTTGTTTTCAAGCCATTTGGCTTCAATCAGGAACAAGGGAAATTCACTTAACCGGTCTTCCGGACAGCTTAGTTTTCCAAATAGTAAACGGGAGACGATACGTCGAAACGAGCCAAATATGGCAAGCCTGAACACTCGGAAAGAACAGACCGTATAAAACCCCAAATAAGACGGACGGAACAATTTACGAAGTAGAGAGTATTACAGATACGGTGGGTCATTAAAATACACTGAACTAACGTGTCTACATATTAACAGAAGAACAGAAGATGAAGAAAAACAATAATATTCCTTTCCTTTATTCGTAGCAGTTTCCTCGGCTTTTAAATGATGTGTCGACCGCTACGACGCATTCTTAGTGTAACCTGGCAAAAACTTTCTGCTACTTTTAACCACCCCCACGCCTGATCAGGCACCATGAATGACTACGCAACAAGGCCACACATCCCCAAGTCCTTACGAGGCAATCTGCTACCACATCGACCCACTAAAGAATCAAAATGATTACGTGATCCAGTTACTAACCTTTATCTTCCTTGAAGCGTATAGCCTATTTGAAACTATGACAAACACCCATATCGCATTATCAATGAGGTACCCTCTAATGTGGAAACTTGACGGGAAGTGGGTTTCCCACTTTCCTTGTCCTTACAACGTGTCTATCCATCTTAATGAAAGGTAATAAGCTCTATTTGCTGACACTGAACATGGAGTTTGATTAGTAAGGAAAGAGCGTTTCAACATTTTATAGGAATATTCTTTGACTCAAAAGGTGGGTATTTGCCGGAGGGGCACGTGCAAATTTTCTAGCCAAGGTCGTGCATGACTTTTTTCTGAGAACTGTCAAAATTTAATCGTCCATGAAAAAAACGAACAAAGGCGGATTTCAAACCGACTTTGATGTGAGAACGCCACTACCTAACGAGTCCCCCCCCCCCCCCTCAAAGAAAAAATAAATAAAGATTTAACCATTACAGACAGTGTCAAAAATAGCCATCGGTGGAAAAACGAACGAAGATGGATTTCAAACCGTTTTCGACGTTGGCCGGCTTATACCTTAGAAAGACTTGCCCCCTACCCTCCCCAAACAATAACTGTAAGTTTTAAGCTGATACAGATTAAAACTGTATACAGATTAAAACTCATCAAAATAATGGTGTCTTCCATCGATATCAGTAACAGCGTCTCCCTTCGGAATGCGCAAGCAAATAATGACGTCACTTGGCAAAACTATCCCGGTTCGAGATTTTGTGCGCTTCGTCCTAGAAATTTCTAACGTTTCAATCCCACGAATTTTGCTCAAGTGCCAGAAGCAACACTAGAGAGCTGAGACGTGACTCCACGTCGTGCCCGTCTAATCTTTCAGCGTTCACCCACTCGAGGCAAGACCGAGGGGCACACTACTTCTATCTTTTACGTATATCATCGTCTAATGAGCGCCTTAATGAAATGTCACCGCATAGGTGTTTCCGTTACAGGCCAGTGTGATAAGGAAACGGGAAAGGCCCGTTTGTCCACATTCAAATATTCTTCAATCACCGACACAAAAGAGTACACTTGTGTTTACAATAATATCAGGTTTAACAAAATCTCGATAACCAGCCGAAAATATCCATTCACGCCACACAATTGCCCTGAGAGGTCAAAATATTCAAAGCCAACATCTATGTCGCGCCAAACCTCCGCAAGTGATAATTTTTCACTGCGAAAAGAAAAAAACTGTACGTTAATTCATTTCTTTTTATTTATATAATATATTTAAAGTCTTCCTTCAGCCCAAGCTAAATCATATATGACTGCGCTGAACGGATAGGTCAGCTGGATTTATTCTAGCGATATTTCGGCCTTCTTGGCAAAGGTCAGGCTTACAGTTTAACTGAAAGGCAGATTATTTTTACATCTGATATCTGAATACACCGAATTATGTTGACTCATCTCAGGGACTTGTATTTTTCACCGAGGGGACAGTGCTCTAGTAATAACGGTCAGAACGTGCACAGCCTGTACGACATCCAAAATTCCCCAGACGCGGAGAATTTGAATTTCAACAAAAGCATGCATTTCCATGCCTGGCGACGCTAAGCACGGAAAAGTCACGACTGCAGAAAGTAAGATGATGTTAAGATACGTCTTGCAAGGAATGTGTTATTTTCAATTCTCAGCAACGGCTTCCCTTTTTTTTGCTATATATTCCAGCACATAGATGTACTGTAAATCCGAAAAGAATAAGTTCATTCGATGACACTGATTATCTGTGGATACTGGGCAAACGAAATAAAGCATTCTTATCTGGTTGTCATGCGTATTTTAGTGAGTAAGTTATGTGTAGCTAGACTGTCGGGTCTCATCCATATTCGGCTAAACTTTAAGATTTGAAAAGCGCATGTGAACCAGACTGTATCTTCAGCACAAGCGGACTTCAAATTACAGGTTCGTTTTTCTAGCTTTAGCCTGAAGAAGAGCCTTGCCATGACGGCCGAAATAGCGCTAGAATAAATTTCAGCTAACATAGACGTTAGCGTCAAGTGCGTCACGACTAGGGGGGGGATAACCCCCCCCTCCTCAAATGTTCGTTTTTATCTGCAAAAACAGTCGGTAAAAATGACCAGCCAGTCGGTAAATACGTCCCCCCCCCCCAAACATTTTGGCTAGCAACCCTCTGGTTAGCTTAGGCTAGTCAAATATAATAGGCTGAAGTCAGTACATACGCAACTTGTCAGATTGATATGAGTACAGTAGAGGTATGCTTATTTGAACAGTTACTTATATGTGAACAGTGCAGTTTTGGGCTAAATGGTAGGATGAAGATCCAAAATACCTATTCAGGTATTTTCAGAGGCCCTTAATTACTTACTCTGGCTAACTGGTAGTTAACTTTAGTCACAGCAAGTGCACGAAAATGGCAAAGTTCAAAGTCAACAAACGTTCGAATAAGCATACCTCTACAGGACGTTAGCACTAATTTTCTCATTGAAAATAAGCTGGACAAGAACATATTTAATTAAAGGGGTTTTGGTTAGAGGAGGGTATCCAAGCGAGGAAAAGGGCATGGGCTAAAAGGGTTTACATATCAGATTTTCGTCTTACTCCCTTCGGAAATCCCAGATTAACTACCATTCCTTCTACACTGGAATCTTCCTTTGGTTGAATGTATCGAAGAGGTTTTCGTAAGCTGTTTTTCATTCTCACGATCCCGAAACTGTTTATTTTCTACTTTACACTAAAACTGATTGCGGAAGTCGTCTGTCCCTCGGTCACGACTTCATCACATCATATTGCTAATGGTTCATCCTTGCGAGACGATTGCTCGGGCTACCTGTCCTGTCTTGTGGCTAAATTATTAGCATTCGGTCCCCCGTCTAACGTTTTTGTTTGCCCATCACAGAGATAAGACGTATAAAAGCGTAGGCATTGATGGGGAGAGTGGATTGGGGTAGACTTCTCAACTGTGGTCGTGTTTAAGGCCCTCTAGTAGTAGTAACCACGGGGGAAACAGAAAGACGTTGTTGTAACGAGGGTAACTTTGGGGCGAAAAATTCAAATTAGTAACCGCATTCTGACGAAGATTACAATTTATGAAAATTGTGATTTACCTGATAAATATATCAATCAAGCGAACTATTAGTATTTACGGAAATATTAAATAGTCTAGGATTTTTAATCCCCCCAACTTTATTTTTAGAAATTCGAATTTCCTGCTCCGCTTTTTAACCACTGCCTACCATACTCAGGATATTCCTAGTGTGATTCCATGTTGGAACCGCGACGGAGATTTGTTGGTGGCTACTGCAAGAGTCTCGGCTCGTTCAACCAGTCCTTATTTACCAGCTGGGCTGCTTCTCCAGCTCTCCAAATCATCACCCGATCCTATACCTTCCTTTTCGCACCTGAGCTGTGCAACACTCCAGCTCTTTTATGATTTATTACAGTGTAGGGCTCCATTGTATAGGCTTGAGTAATAAACCAAATCTCTTACCATTCTTTTGATAGGACTAGGGGCCGGTTTTCTGAAGGTCTTCTTCTGGGAGGCCTCCAGGCCAGCGCTAGCGTCTGATGGAGAAATATTTGCATCTCCGCCACCGACTAAGCTCTGGGGTCCCGTCTGAAAAAAAGAAAGGGTTCTAAACGATAAAGAAACTCCTCAGACGGCGATGCAACCCGTTGAAAAAACATTCATTCACAGCGCGACAGAGGCGTCTTTGTGCGATTGGCGCTCCCCTGAGCAAGCCCTTTCGAGACGGGTCAACCGTTACTATCAAAGGGAGGAGGAGATGGGAAAAAAAAATGCAATGGTAGTTTTCGCATCGCCTCACACCTCAAGAGGGGCTTTGAATGGGACTCACACACCTGCTGTACAAACACGGTATCCCTGCCTGTCATGCGCGACGGTGGGACAGGTGCTTTCTCCCTGATCAAGCAAGTGGAGTGCCCTATGCAGGCACCATAATTGGATGAGATTAAAACGGGGCAATTCACGGAAATACTGGTACGCTAACAGGATTAGTTATGGTGGTGATTCACGAAGAGGAACACTCGATGCAAGGAAAACGCATATGGGCGACGGGGGGACTTGGTCCTAGGCTTCTAAGCTGGACGTTGGTGTCGGGAAATCCCCAGATACTTGAGCACGGGAGGAACATAACAGAATTTCATGGCTTGACTAAATAGGATTATTGCCTATTTTAAACACTTATTTAAACACCAACAATAAAGCGCCGGCCGAAATCCATTCTCATGGCCAAAGAGCATAACAATTAAAATTTTAAGCTATGGCAAAAAGTATCAACAGCTGAGCCAACAAACAGAAAAGTACTTGTTTTCCACAATAGACTACTAGAATCCCTACTACTACTTCCTACTAGAAGCAGATGTTCCATCAAAAGTATAAAGGCGAATATATTAATTTGATATAATATCACATTAATAGAGGCGAAAGCCTTTTTACTGCAGTTATATATATTGTCTTAAAAGGTACGCAGCCTGTGCCAAAGTAGGTCTATATCTATAACCGAGGTCTAAGAAGGCTTAGAAAAACCTAGGTAGACTACGCTTTCGACCTTTTCAGCTGCACAACTTGAACTGAACGTAGAAACTAAGTAGTTAATTGTGAATAATTTACAAAAACAGAACACCATGTTGTATTCCTTGTAATGCATGTCTGAAATACATAAATGACAAGATAAACTAGGTTTAAAGTTTAGGGGGCCGATAGTTAAAAGCCTGCGAACTATTTCATGCCATTCCTTGCCCTTTCCCGAGAAGGTAAACTATCGCATTTCTTCGAAGCCTAAGCAGTAGATCTTTCTCTCGATTCTAAGTAGACTCTGGTAAATTTGGGCGTAAGTAAGTAAGTAACGAATTTATTTCAAGAAACCACTATCACGGCAATGTCAAATTTGGGTATTACGTCAAGTATAATGCACATTTTATAACCTATACAATTAATCATCAATTCGTCATCACAGACCTATTATAATATATAAATAAAAACCAAAAACAGAACACGGACGTTGGAGCTGTCCATGTCCGATATCGCACCGATATGTCACATGACTTACGTGAAATCAGCATATATATTATACTAGCTTTTGCAGGCTTGTTTGGAATATGCACTACCAATATGCGATAAGTCAAATTTTAAAGCTATTTCTGATTTAAAACAGATTTTCGTAATGTGTTGTCCGTCTTGCACAGGTGACCTGTTGTCACATATTAATATGGGCTGTTGGTATAGGAAGAGTAAAAACTGAACTGAACTGGTCAAATGCAAGGACACGAATCGCCCACCAACTATTACAAAATTGCAGTAGGCCTATGGATGCTTCAACCGGCATGATTTTTCGCTCCCTTCCTTCTTAAAACGGATTTCCTAATAATCGCCAACGAGGCTCTTTAGCCTCATCACAAAAGGGGGAAGCTGCCAAGATGTGAATTGCCTGGACCCCTAAGTACTATTTCCTGTTTCCTAGGACCAGAACACCACCAGTCAGAGCCAGAGGGAACGGGGGTTCTAAAATTAGGCACTTGGACTCATTTCTGAAACCATTCCCCGAGCCAGATCCGGGGACTCGGGCAAGGGAACAGGGGCAAAGTATGTCGGCTATTTGTGGATTGTTCAAGCAACAGAACACGAGTGAAGGAGCAACAGCTGCTCTGCATAATGGGGGCTCATATCTGCATCCATCTCGAGTATGAACACCTTGGGCCGCTGTCCAGAATAGCACATTATCGATTAAAAGTGCATTACTTCTCAGGAAAAAGCTCCAAATCCCTTCAGGAACGTCAAAAAATTCCCATTATTGGTGAAACGAAGGATAATCGGCTAAGCTTTTAAAACCTGTTATGCCATAAGGAGACAAATGAGGCGTTCTTAGTGACTTTTTATATCTTTTTAGAACCCCAATAGATTTAAACTGTATTGTAAACATCGCTATCACAGAACGTACTAGTTGTCATATTTTAGATGATTGCGGTAGATTGTATAACTTCCATCTACTCATGCCTGATATTATTCAGTTTATACAT
The DNA here is from genome assembly GCA_023053575.1 of Branchinecta lynchi. Classification (NCBI taxonomy): domain Eukaryota; kingdom Metazoa; phylum Arthropoda; class Branchiopoda; order Anostraca; family Branchinectidae; genus Branchinecta; species Branchinecta lynchi. The sequence goes on along the minus strand of JAKZAP010000004.1, from coordinate 16,363,914 downwards.
TTTGGCCGTTCTTCTTATTTACTTCTTTCATTTCTGCACATTTGATCTTTTCCTCTTTTGAGCGGGTAATAACAAAAAAATGTATTCATTCAGGAATATAATTCGAAATGTACCCTCAAACCAATTAGAAGGAAAACTGAGAAACTGACTCATACTTTCTAGTCCTTGGAGGAAGTAATTTCAACGATTGACCAGATTGACGGACTTGCTGTAAATGCTGAATTTGATTTTCTATTATTTGAGAATAGTCTTGACTGAGGTTGGGGTTTTGAAAAAAAAAAGGTACAGTTTTGTTCACAATAAATAATTCTATCGAATGGTAACGGTTTCTTCCGCATTTATCGCAATATCAATAAACTTCTTTAAAGGAGCCGTCGAACCTACATTACTCATTCACTCTACGTCCCTGGTCGTTCTATCCATTCTCACTCCGGGATTTCAAACTTCTTATGCAATCTCCCCCAGCGGCACTACATCTGATATCTGCAAGTGCTATATTTGACTCTTTTCCAACTGATTCAGGCTTCCAATCGCGGATTCCGACGAGCTCATTGATCAGAAATACCGGTTATGCATGTTTATCCGTGTTTCTTAGAGTCAAGAGGATCATGTGCTAAAACTGCAGGGATGTAATCTTTAAACAAAAAAATGGCGGAGTTTCAAAAGAGTATGTTAGAATATCGGGATTTAAACTGTGTTATCTACCTGACTTGCCCCCCCCCCCCCTCCACCCGTGTGAAAAAGAGGAAAGGAATTTGTTCAGATAGTCCCAATCTTTTATGGGGATCCTCAAAGTGGAGGGATACCAGCTACGACCTTGTAAAAGTTGTCCGTCTGTCAGCACGACAACTCTCGAAGGGAATTAGATATTTTGACGAAACTTGGTGTGAGGATCCTTTGGGTCAAGGGAAAAGTCGAGTTCGTACATGGGCACCATAGCTGCATATTTAGGGGAGGGGAAGGGGTTTCGAATAAGGAGCGAACAAAATATTTTTAGAAGCTAATGATTTAGTCGATTTAGGGGTAAGAAAACATGCTGAATTCGAAAACAAAAATTATTTTCTCGCCAGACAAGTAGTTTACCCGGAAACCGACAAAAACTGGAAATTTTTTTCAAAAGTAATAGTTTAATCTGAAGTTGATTAGACTAATCAACAGGTTCGATTTAAGGGTAGGGAGATATGCTGAATCCGAATACGAAAATTATTTTACCGCCGGACAAGTAGATCGCCAGGACTCCGGCCGAAACCGGAAAATGTGTTAAAAGTAGCATACAAGTTTTATTTAAATTTCATTTGATGTTTGATTTACAGGTACGAAGACCTGCTGAAACCGGAAAATTTGTTAAAAGTACAAGTTTCTCTGAAGTTGCATCGGTTTCAAAGTGAGGCAGGAACTTTTGATCGATTTCGTCAAAATAGATATGACGTAGGATATAGGGGGTAAACACACATGCTGAATTCCCTACTTGAACTTTGTCTTCCCAGATGATCACCATTGGCCTTAATCTGTTTCTAAATCGTATTAGTAAAAATATTCAACGAGTCTGGCGAAGACAGGATATCTACAAGCCGCAATTGTCAGGATCAAATATTACATTTTCGGAATCCCATCGAAACCTTTGGTCTTGTTTTAATAAGAACTCTGAAAGTAATGGCGGTCTAGACCAGCTAACCATCGCAAGGGACCAGTCTATAGTCGTATGAGCACCCGTCATGGTCGAAAGGAAAATATTCGACATGGTTATGCGCTCCCACGCCCCACGTTACTGTGCTGGATACTAACAGTGACTAGAAAGGAGGGCCAAAGTTCGTACTGTTTCCTCTTCATGGGAAAAAATAAAGCGTTTATGTCACGGAATAAAATGCATGACGATTCGTAGATTCACTACTAGGTACACGTATGCAAGCGGGATGCAGAAGGTAAAGTTTGACAAGTTGCATTTTTACAGACTAGCTTTCTAATGATCGAGCTCTGGGTTTCTAATGGGGATCAGTGGTCTGCACAGACACCGTTTACGGGTTACAATTCTGCCTTTGTACATTCTATATCAACATGCCGAGTCCCAGGATACACGCGCTTGCATCTCCGCATTATAATTTCACACTAAAAAAAATTCATCATGTGACCAGTTGAAGAAAAAGGCAACGCATTTGACGCAGTCTGTAGGCTATGGCAAATTGGGCTGATGTTCAGGCAATACCGCTGATCCCGAAATGTTGAGTGCCAGATAAAGACTAGCTCAAGTTTTTTCCTGGTGTTAAAAGCCAGGATCCGCCTGTTTCTAGGGTAACCCACGAATCGAAGTTACGACACATAAGCCGATATTCTGACTCAAAAAAGTATACACAACTGGAAATCACATACCTGAACAAGCGTAACGGGGGCAGGTCTTTTCCTTGGCCTTGGGGTTGACGACTTTCTGCTTAAACTGGCAGCAACTGCTAAAGCTGGATCACAACCAATTGGACTGCTGGCCTTTAGCCCAACAAGACTCTCCGCTTCAGGGGATTCAGGCTCCTTTGCGGTATCTGACAAGCCTCTAATTTCCAACAGCTTCGCTGAGTTCAGGACACCTTGGATTTCCTCTTCGCTTAAACTAATTTCTCCACTATAAACAAATTTCAAAATAGACGCCATTTCGGGTTTGGTCACTCCGCACATGACGATGACCGAATGCTTTCTTTCGCACTCCTTGAATATTTTTGCAAAGTACGAACTACAGGAGGAAAGCATGGCTTTGTGGGCTTTCAAAGTCCCATCTTGGAATGAAAGGGTGACATCTGTGAAGGTTTCTTTTAGTAGAAGCTCTTGGAAAACATCCTGAAGGCTTTGGACATGGCTGTTCCACTTCAGCTTGTAAACATGGCTTTCGGGAAACTGAGACATTTTTCGTGACTGGATTTCTTAGCATTGACTATCAACGGTGGGTAAGACGGCAAAACCTAGAAAAAATACGTGATTAATACCAGGAAAGATCAAAGAAGAATAGGGAAAGGAGACTATCAGTAGTTCTTATTTCTTATTCGTCCAATCACGCAGACACGTCAGAAAATGCGCATGCCGTCAACATTAAAAGGTAGAGGATAATTTGTTTTAAATGTAAATTGTTCGTTAGGCTAGGATACCAAGGGCTAATGAAACTAGCATGAAAACGCCATTCCAGTCACTGGTGCTTTAAGGAAGGGTGGCGTGGGGACGGAAAACCACAATGATAGCAACCGAGCCTGCGGATAAATTGTAAGGCCTGGGAGATGTCGCCAGAAATTTCTTTGGTTCCTTGCACACATTAGGTAACTTTCGAAGTACGTAACAGAAAAACGAAACTGATTCGATTTCACTGTCAGAAGAAATGGAATTTTCTAAACATGCTGATTCAGCGAGCACTGAGCGAAGCCGTTCGCGGACGGACATTTCATGACGCACTGCTTGATTGAATAAGTGAAGTACAATCTTGAAAGATCATACCGAGCCAAATCTTGAAAGATCATACCGAGTCCACACAGAGTGGACTTGATTCTCCACGGAATTATGGGGCCCGTCTCAGGTCAGAAAAAATGTGGTATTATCTCTGTCGGATATTTAATATAACCTAGTTCTGGCGACAGTGCGACAGATTATTACAAGCTACTTCTATTAACTTATTGCCTCGCAAGAGCATCTCAGGACCCGTGAGGAGATATAGGTCTCTAGGAACCCCGAGAAACTTAACCTACCGAAAGCGCCAAAAACCAACTGGACGCGCACGCTCCTAATGTTTAGGCATCCCTGAGACGTAAGTGGGTCAGGATTTGCGGTTTCTTGTTGCCCCGACCTTTTCTTCGTGCTTTTGCTACCGGCAACTGTTTTTTGTTCAGACAATCAAATCGTGCGGTATTTCGACCATAACGAGGATCGTTATTCTCCTTCCAGCTGTTTCAATCCACTTGCAGTAAAACTGTGTCCTTCGAGCGAGGGCATTGACTGTGCGGTATCGCGAAACGGTGAGAAGTAAACTTTCATTCTCGAAAACCTCAGGATGTCATACACCCCCCATATCCTCCGTTGAACGCAGCTAAAGATCATGGCTCTGTGTTTATTTCAAGATAATTTGGGAGAGGCTTGCCGGAGGCACAGAGGGGAAGGGAGTAAATATAGAATGAGCGTGTTATTGTTAGTCCCTGACGGTTTCGAGTGCCCTTGCGCAGGGGGGGCTTTCTTGGGACCATTGATTTTCCACAAGGAAAGACCCACATGCGTCTTCCCTTCCTCCTAGGGGGAACTCCAGGGGGATCAATTGCTCATCGAAACTCCCCTAACGAGACCTGATGGGGGACTATAACTTTGCATGCGAGCTCCGCCGGACAGAGTAAAACAATCATGTATTCCATTTTCAAGCCTTCCAAGACCCCCCCCCCCCCCCCCACCCAGACTTGCTATGAACGACTGAATAAGCGTTTTAACTTCAAATGTGTCGCACTGAAGATTATTATTATTAGTATTGTTTATTTCACTCGAATTGCACAAGAGGAGTAGAAAAAGAGACAAATCAGGCGACAGATCAACTTATATTCATAATCAACTTACATGGCAGCAAAACATTTAAAATTCAGGCAAACAATTAACAAACAAAAACATCAGATACAACGGTTAGTGTTGTTTGAAGAAGAGGAAAAAATCCTGGCATGGAAAAACAAATCTTACAAACAAGGGACAGATTGACAAGAATGGGACGGTGGAATAGCAAGGATAGAAGCAAAAATCAAGACTTTTCCACTTAAAATTTATGGAGACGGTGTCGTAGTGTTGCCATCGAAAACGAGCAGATTGGTGTTTTGCTATTCGTGAAAGTGCACAGGAAAACAGCACTCCTGACTTAATATTTCCATTGATATTTAGGTTGGGACTGAGTAAACATTGTTGTCGTCAGACAATGGACCTTACAATCTCGACCCAGGGTTGGTCACCAAGAACCAGGGTGTACGAGTTAATTCAGGATACTTTGGGTTACTCAGGTTTACTTTGGGTTACATTGGGTTACTTTGGGTTACATTGCATTGGGTTACTTTTGGTTACATTAGGTTGCATTGGGTTACTTTGAGATACTTCTGGGTTACTTTCCAGGGTGTACGAAGTTAACTTTTGGTAACCAACCCTGGATCTCGACGAGAAAGCATTCTGGTAGACTTCGGACCTTTTCCTTTTTCATTCAAGATCGAATCGAAAGGGAGAAACTCTAGCTGCAAGGTTAAAAAAACAAAAACCGAACATCTGACCCGTTGGTACTCTTGAACTTTCAGCCTGTTCTACACTAATCAATTGCAATAATATATAAAATTACACATTTTTGTTGTTTTTTTGTTTTGTTTCCGAGATTTGCTTATTTTACGTCAAAAGTTTTCAGTCCGATAATTTTTATATTTAGTGCCTTTTATGTACATGCCGAAAAATGCCAAGTTCGGTAGGTATGTTGCGAAAGCTCGTTTCAAATAAACCATCATCATTATCATCAACTGCTGGAGCAAATAAACAGACCTAAGGAGAACAAAAAACAAAGAAACCATACTTTACTAGGTTTCCCGTAGGTTCTAGCATTAAATTAGGACTGAAATAGTAGGGTTTCTATGCGCGGCAGTCGACGTGAATGAGAAAGTCTGGCAAAATTGCACAAGCAACATATTTTTCACTGATCTCCCGGTGCAGATCCTTGCTTGGGTAATTAATTGATTATTCGGCCATGTCGCTGCATGAGCGTGGGCTATGTGAAAAAAAAAATACAACAAATTTAGTCTAAAGCGCTGTTTGAAACCATCAGCCCTGACCAAAAAACTACAAAACATTAAGCCTGCTCTTAAGGCTAGTACGCACATGATAGGATACAAGGAAACCATTCACGACTAGTTAGTATATTGTCTGTACCGAGCTCCGCATATAGTGCCAAAAAACAAGTTTCACAAAATCTTTGGACAAAGTGTTTAACCTTCATGAAGACTTTGGGCAAAACAAGTAGCCTATCCTCACCTGTTCTACAAAATAGAATCCGACTGGATGTTTGGGCAGACGCCTTTATGAATAAATACATTTGACAGGTTAATCACTTCCTACGAAAGGCTATAACAACACAGCGAAGTGATATTTTTCATTCATTTCCAGTGTCAATTCCCATGTTAACGGATTGAACCAATTATAGTTAAAACGCTGATTTGAACTATCCATCCAGCCCAAAAATCTACTTTAACAGCACTTAACCATGATTCTTTTTTCGGCTATCACACAACTTAAAATATATTTCTGCTAGTCCAAATATATTTCCCAACAAGTTCTCAAAATATAAAAGTAAATTTTCGCTCACCGTTTATTTTCCGTTTTCACAACCCTCGAGTCATACTCTCGTGTTACCCACCTCAATTGACGCAACGCACTGAGAATACCTCGCGGTAGAGACGCCAAAGGGGAATGCCCCCAGTCGCTAGGCCTCTAAACACACACAGGTGTACTGCTAGCCCCACCCCTTCTCTTTACGCTCAATGCAGACGATATGATGGGAGTTTCATAAAATGGGGGCGATGCAATTGGAATCCTATTCATGACAGGAAATTCAAGCACAGTTACAGGTGGACGGATACGCGCTAAAGGACTTTTCAAACACTCACATAAGAGAAAACGATTCCGCCTACTATTATGAAAAGCGCTTTTCATACATTTTAAAAGTGTGACTGTTTCACGGAGCCAGTTGCTTAGCTGACTACGTCAAAAACCCCAAACTTGGCCCGTTCCCATCCCACAATTGCTACGTAATGCGAAGAGGTGCCCCCAGAGCATTCCTATCACTGCAAGGGGATCCGCCGTGGGAGGGAGGAAGAGGGGAGGGGAGCGCACTATGATAACGTTGAGGGATTGTGAAATTATCTATCGAGTTTTCACCTGTTCGATCTCCGTTTTCCAGGAGTGCGATAAAGGACGTACGGCAAAGTGTCAGGCAAAAGACAGAAACTCGATTCTCATTCATGTGGCTCATAATAAACGGGAAGTGATTACAGTAATGCTAAGGAAGTAACAACATGTGCCTTCGAGCGCTAAGAGAGATAGTAACGAGCAACGAAATGTGAAAGATTTTTTCAAACTTTCTGTAAACTGAGAATTCCAAGCATTCACCTGAGGTATCATTTCTCTATCGCACTCATCGTAACAAAGCGACATGTAGGCTAAACTATTTTTTCTCGTTTCTCAACAAAATCCTACATAGACTTCAACCTGGTTTTCGGGCAACAGAGATTGTTGCTGAACATCAAACAAAAGAGGAAATCGGTCCTTTTCCGTGGCAAAGATCCGACTTGTCTCTAACTTCTTTAAAATCAGGTTATCGGTGGCAAGTTTGAGTCTCTAACCTCAAATTAAAGCCTCGATTAAACACTGGCTCAAACTGAATCGTATTCCTTTGGTTTGAATGAATGAATGATCGTTTTAATTTAAAAGAAAAATTATCACAGCAAAATGCCGAATTCGTCTCTTCGCGTCAAACGTCAAAAATACACTGAATGAAATATAAATTATCAAAAATAAAACATTGTCATGAAACAAACTCAATTTGCATTATACCATTCAGTGAAACTAGGCACGAAACTTTTCTTGAACCGGTCAGTAAACTTTTCTTGAACCGGTCAGTGCGGCAATGAATTGGGGCGAGCTTTGGGACCTTCACTGCTACTGCTCTAGGTTGGTGAAGTCTCTCGGGTTACTTTGCAGGACAATAGTGGGGAAAATTACCATTCCAGAAAGGTGAATAACAGAAACAAGAGAGTTAATCACGTAAGAACCGACCGTGCGCTGAAGCCTCAATGAACAAACCGAAAGTACGAACTTAGTTTGGTATCATCCCGACAACCCAGCGCCGGATCCCCACTACAAATAAGCAGGAAGACCTAAGGCTACCTGCAATTACCTGCTTAGCCAAGTCTCGCCACCCGTCTACCCCACCGGAAACCTTACCTGCCAGCAAACCTCAAATTAAGGTAATAACTGCCTCGGCAGAGAAATTAACCAGACAGAAGTTTCTTTGCACATCTCCAAAGGATCACTGTCACTGGTTAGGCCAGACGCTACAGTTCGCTCCCCTACACCGAAAACCGGTAAAAAGAATGCCAAGTCAGACAGCGGGAAAGTAACGCCTTACCCCCTCTCCAAAAATGTATAATAATCTGTCATAATCGTGAATTACGACGGAGAGTCAAAGACCAGCGCCGAGGTTCAGACACCTCCTGGAGCGTTTTGGTGGGTCGCTGGGGGAGCTCCATTGTCTTTGGCGGTTCCTTGGCACAAAACTTGGTGTTGTTATTTTAAAAACAGGATGGGAATGGGACAGAAAATGTCTCAGCTAATCGGGTTGCTTCATGTCGATAAAATGAAGGGGGGGGGGTTAAGGCACTGGAGAATAAACTTCGCGGAAAACGGAACGTCTCTGCGGCAGGTTGCTCCCACGGAGGGTGTAGAGTGTTTCCCACAAACTGAGCAACCCCTCTCGTATTCACAAAATAACTGCATTAAATTACAAAGGATCTTTATACTAGTTGTACAGCCTTTTGGGCTACAGCTGACCATTCGAATGTCATGTTTCTTCTTTACTTCTCATCTTTGCTTCCGGAATTTCTGATAATTTACTTCGAAAACATAGTCAACTGTATTAACGTCAAGTAGGCTAGGCCTATGATATTAAACTTATTTGTAATCTCACTGACCACAACCACACAAAATGTTTACCGCAATCGTGATAAAACATCAGCATAGCCTAAAAGAAGTTTGCAACTCAATAACTTTCGACGGTAGAACTACAAAACTGAGAGCTGAGCCCTAGGCTACGAGTAGACTATTTATACATTCCCTTTAATTATACTTTACCTTACCTTATACCAGCGATTCAGGTGTGGCCAATTCATATTCTTTTAAGTGGCGATCACTTGAAGCTCGCAGCAAATTCTTCTCAGTGGGTTTCAGCGCCTTTAGCGTCTGTTCTCCACTTCTCGTCCCCCTTCCTATCTCGAGAGCCCTATGACCTCCCAACAGGAATGCAATCTTGGCACGACATGCTGTCTGGAAGTACCTTAACCCTTTTGGCTCTCTGATCGTCAGACTTAAGACCAGACACATATTTTCACAACCGCCCTCCCCAAGGCGTGTTCCCTTGCGAGAAACTCGTCTTGAGAGCCAGATCTGAGACCCCTTCGAAAATCGGCAGACAGAAACCATTAGCATGCCTTTTTTAGTTTGCGACGAGGCACATCTGATTATATGCAAGCTCCCAGGGCTTTTACCAGCGAATAAACAAGATAATCTAAAGCCTTCAACTGACGGAGAAAGGGAAGACAGAACTGTTAATTAGAAAACTGCGACTCCATATCGGAACCTACCCTCTCGGACGAGTACATTTTTTCGTTCTTACATATAACTTGTATACGAAGTCATCCAAAGTACGTTTCAAGGCTTGAAAATGGAGCACGTGACTGTTTTACTCTGTCCGGCTGTGCTCGCACGCCAAAGATAGATATGCTTCTTTCTACAGGCTGCAGTTTAATAACGATTTGGGGCATCTGCAATTACAGATATGAAAAAAAAAATGCAGTAGCCATAAAGAGCTTAGGCCTGCTTTCAATTTGCCCGGAAAAATAAGTAAAGCTTCAAAATGTCACCACAAGCTCAAAGTGAAGCAGGAGATCTTTGGTTACTCAAAACACCATCTACACCCTGCTGTGCACCTAGCCTCTTTTACCTTTGCTACATTTTAGCGAGAAAAATAAAAGCCTAATAATACCGTCAGTCTCCTGCCACTACGCCCAGCAAAAACTCGCGATCGTGCAGAGACATGAGAATCCAGAAGGTTCTGGTAGAGTGGTAATATTCATTCGAGTCGGAAATTGCTTAGTCGAAGCAATTCATTGCGCGAAATGACAATGGATGTTCTTCTGTAGTAGTATTATAAGTTCTTGATTACAGCATGCGAACACAGAACTACCTTAAACTTCACTGGCAAGTATCAGCGAACATAATGCCTATTCTATACCATATTTGTTTGCATCTACAGGATTAATATGTCATACACTGCGAGAGAACAACAACAAGTGCGCAAGCGCTCAGACGTGGAGTGTAAAAGTAAAATGTTTATCACATTTATATACAAACAGCTTTAGAACCAATACATTTCTCTTCCCCAATAACCAAACAAGTATTGAAATAACCTTGTAATCACCCCCCTTTAAAAGCTTTAAATGTAAACAAACCGCCAGTATAAATCCAATGAATGTTGAAGATCTTGCACAAATAGCATTTGTTCGAACACTGAATGATCTGCCTGCCAATCCCACTCTTTAAACCTCTTGTTCATTAGCAAGGTAATAACAAGTGCAATAAACCAATTCGTAGCAGACTAATGCTCCCTTTGTCACAATTCATCAAGTACGGCATATCATAGATCATATGACAAAACAGTCCAGTTTGCACCTGTTCATTAAAGATTAGAGTACGTCGCGTCGTCTTATTCGTTGATGTTACACAAATCCTCATCCATAGATATATCTCTCCAAATATACAAGAGTCATAGACGAACTTAACTCATGAGAATCTGGGCCCAGTTGCCCATGAACGGGAGGGGGAGGAGGGGTGGGGACCAATCAAAATGCGTATTTCCACCTTTTTTCCTCAAGAATACGAGATTATAGTTTGATTCCAGTCACGGTTCACAAACTTTTTTCATTGGCAATTTTGGGCCCACTAGCCCATGAACGGGGAGGGTGGGGGTGGTTCAACTCTCCCCGGTCCCTATGATCCTAAAGCACAAAGGAATTTCATCGCCTTATCTCCACTTATTGTCAAATTAAAAACATTAAAAAATGGGCAATATGGGCCCAATTGCCCCTGAACCAAGTGGGGGTGGAGTCTGGGACCCGCAACAAGTAAAAAGAGACCCCAATGCTCACAATCCTACAGAGATTCAACTTGATACCTGTTGATTCCTGGCAAGGGTAACCAACTTTACTCCTGGGCAATCTGAGCCCAGTTGTCCATGAACGGTGTGGGTGGGGGAGGTGCAACTTTAAAAGCAATTTCCAAGCCCTAGGAGGTACACGTCCAAGAAATTTCATCATCCTATGTCCAGTTCTGATCAAGTTATGAACATTACTCACTGGGCAATCTGGATCATTTGCCCCTGAGCCGTTTGGGTGTGGGGGGTGGGAGTGGGACCCCCAAAGGCACAACTAGACCCCAATACCCACAGCGTACCAAGTTTGAACTTGATACTTGCACTCGTTCACGAGTTATGAGCTCCACAAAATATGGTGAAAACCGAAAGTTGAAAGCTGCTACAGCGATCGCAATAGTGGATTGTTCCAAGGAACACTCCACTAAAAATGAAGCATCAGAAACAAATAAAACAAATTACTAAAGCTTGCAGATATGGGGGGGGGGAGAGGTATGTGATTACAACGTATGCCTATTCTCGGACCACCGGCAAGGAAGAGAGTTGATGCTTCAGGCATCCACACCTGAACTTGGTTTTCTCATCTGATTAGTTGTTTGGCCGTAAGTTGTCAAACAAGAGCTACGAGCTCATATGGCACTTGTTACTAGTAGGCACGGCTGGGTTATGTCAATGATATATATAGTGTTTGCTAGGTGTCTTCCCACCAAGTTTCATCTCGATCCCTCCATTCATAGGGTTTTACAATATTTCCGGTTGCCCCCTCCAGCTCCCCCCCCCCCAAAAGTCACCGGATCCGGTCAGGATTTTAAGTGGGTCGTCTGAGGCATGACGTCTTTCCAAATATCAAGTTTCATCGAGATCCGGTCACCCGTTCAAAAGTTATAAATACCTCAAGATTCCGGATTCCCCCTCCCTCCACTCCCCCGACAGTGCCCGAATCGGCTCGGTCATGTCAACGATGTATCTTGTGTTTGCTAGGTGTCTTCCCACCAAGTTTTATCTCGATCCCTCCACTCATAGCGTTTCCCAAGATTTCCGGTTGCCCCCTCCAGCTCCCCCCAAAAGTCACCGGATCCGGTCCGGATTTTAAGTGGGTTGTCTGAGGCATGCGGTCTTTCCAAATATCAAGTTCCATCGAGATCCGATGACCCGTTCAAAAGTTATAAATATCTCAAGATTCCGGATTCCCCCTCCCTCCACTCCCCCCACAGTGTCCGAATCGGCTCGGTTATGTCAATGATGTATCTAGTGTTTGCTAGGTTTCTTCCCACCAAGTTTCATCTCGATCCCTCCACTCATAGCGTTTCCCAAGATTTCCTGTTGCCCCCTCCAGCTCCCCCCAAAAGTCACCGGATCCGGTCCGGATTTTAAGTGGGTCGTCTGAGGCATGAGTTCGTTCCAAATATCAAGTTTCATCGAGATCCGGTCACCCGTTCAAAAGTTATAAATACCTCAATATTCCGGATTCCCCCTCCCTCCACTCCCCCGACAGTGCCCGAATCGGCTCGGTCATGTCAATGAAGTATCTAGTGTTTTCTAGGTGTCTTCCCACCAAGTTTCGTCTCGATCCCTCCACTCATAGCGTTTCCCAAGATTTCCGGTTGCCTCCTCCAGCTCCCCCCAAAAGTCACCGGATCCGGTCCTGATTTTAAGTGGGTCGTCTGAGGCATGAGGTCTTTCCAAATATCAAGTTCCATCGAGGTCCGATCACCCGTTCAAAAGTTATAAATACCTCAAGATTCCAGATTCTCCCTCCCTCCACTCCCCCCACAGTACCCGATTCGGCTCGGTTATGTCAATGATGTACCTAGTGTTTGCTAGGTGTCTTCCCACCAAGTTTCATCTCGATCCCTCCACTCATAGCGTTTCCCAAGATTTCCGGTTGCCCCCTCCAGCCCCCCCCCCCCCAAAAAAAGTAACTGGATCCGGTCCGGATTTTAAATGGGTTGTCTGAGGCATGAGGTCTTTCCAAATATCAAGTTTCGTCGAGATCCGATCACCCGTTCAAAAGTTATAAATACCTCAAGATTCCGGATTCCCCCTCCCTCCACTCCCCCACGGTGCTCGGATGGGGGAAGTGACTATTTCCAACTTAATCATTTGTGGTCCCTGATACGCCTGCCAAGTTTTATCGTCCTAGCTTATGTGGAAGTGCCCGAACTAGCAAAACCTGGACAGACCGACGGACGGATAGAAATTGCGATCGCTATATGGCACTTGGCCGAAGGGCAAGTGCCATAAAAACACAAAAACGGTAGAAAAAAAAATAGCTATTCAAGCGGTTGATTATGGGTAAAGAGCAAAATGTCCGGCGAAGACAAGATTTGACGGTCTGGATCAAGAAGTCCAACAAATATTCAACTTTTGGGATCGCATCGAAACCTTTGGTCTTGTTTTTATTGAGCATGATAAAAGCACAACACCTAAACCTGTCATCTTTGCTTGCACATAGAAATCCTGTCTCTTCTCTGATACAAGACATGATGCTAATTCATTCTCTGTGGAAAAGCATTACGAACCAAGACCAAAGGTTTCGATGGGATCCCAAAAACTTAATATTTGATCCAGACAATTCGGTCTTATCTTCGCCAGATCCAGTCTTGCCAGAATCCTCGAACATTTTTACTATTGAAATTTGGAAACAGATTAATTTAGCAAACCTCTATAAGCCACATCTATTTTGACAATACTGATAGATACTTCCTGCTTTACTTCTTCCAAATTTCCGGTTTCGACCAAATTCCGGGCGAACTACTTGTCCAGCATAAAAATAAAGTTCAGAAACGAATTCAGCGTCTCTCCTATCCAAGGCCGTATCCAGGGGGGGGGGTAGGGGGTTGACCCCCCCCCCCCGCCCCGAAATATACAAAAATACTCATTTTTATAGGCTTTTCCCTCTGATCCATGTGTTTTATGTACTTTTTTGTCCGACCAGCAGGCAACCCCCCCCCCCCCCCCCCGAAATAAGTTCCTGGATACGGGCCTGCTCCTATCCCTATAAAGAACATCCAATCAACTTCAAATAAAACTCTAACTTATCACAAATTTTTCGATTTCAGCCGAATTCCGGACGAACTACATGACTGGGTAAAAATTAGTGTCATATACGGATTCAGCGTCTCTTCTTACCCCTACATCTGTCATCTCATCAACTTAAAGTAAAACTTTTGCTTTAAACAGATCTTCCGTTTTTTTCCGGATTCCAGGCGAACTAGTTGTCCAGGTAGAAAATGATTTTCGCATAAGTGTTGAGCATGTCTTCTTATCCCTAAATCAAACATCTAATCAACTTCAAACAAGCTTCTGCTTTTAACAAACTTTCCGGTTTTCGCCGGATTCCGGACGAACTACTTGTCCGGCGAGAAAATGGTTTTCATCACCGTGTTCAGCATGTCTTCGTACTACCTGTAGGTACACACTACCTATTTATAAATATTTTGTTTGCCCCTTAATCTGAACCGCCACCCCTAAATGTAGGGCTACAGAGCCCATCCACGAATTCGACCTTACCCTTGATCCAAAGAACCCTCACACCAAGTCTTATCAAAATATCTCGGACGGACGGACAACTTTTGCGATGTCACGGGTATCCCTCCACTTACGTTTTGGGATCCCAAAAACCTAACAGTCTTGACAAAGTGTGGCAATTCCCCACAAATAACCAAGCAGGTGAATACTGGTGCATACAGGGGCGTCGCAATACCTGCCTGATAGGAGGGGGGGGGGGGGGCGGCTTCAGAATTTTACCGAAATTTTTCGAGGTTTTACCCAGAAACTCTAGAATACTGTTGTGTTCTGACTTGCGTATGCGCTACAAACGACAGCAAACACAAAATATGCTCGTTAAAGTTTAACTGAAAAAGCAGCTTATTTTACAGCTGATATTTAAATACACTTAAATATTTCTACTAAATCCAAATTCAAACAAAGACCTGCATTTCCAGGGCTAAAGATGCGACATCGGAAAAATTACGTCTGTAGAAAAGTAGGAAAATGATTTTAGGATATGTTTTGCAATGAATCTGATATTTTAATTTTCCGCAATACCTTACATTTCTAGCTGGTAAATATTTGAAGCGTAGAGGGACAAGCACATTGCTTACCATGGATAACTGACAAACGAAGGACGAAACGAAGAACGAAACGATATGTTACTAGACTGTTGGATCTCAACCGTATTCGGTTAAAATTCAAGAACTAAAAAGTATTTGACCTTCAATCCCACCTTACACATTTATTCCTCACCTTTAGAACATTTTCTATTTATCCACAACACATCCAATTTCACATTCGTCAACTAGATCGGTTTCACATGCAGTTAGTAACAGACCTTCAAGACGATGGTCTGCCATTGTTGAACACAAGGTGGTCTTAACCAACTTCATCTTGCTAAAAATTCTTTCCCCTTTTGCTTTTGCTGGGCAAAATTCAGGTAGGTTCATTGAGGAATAATCCATAGATTCCCTAAAAATCATCAAGTTCAGCTGTATTTGATAAATTTTAACTGCTGCAGCCTTCTGGGGGGGGGGGGGTGAGGTGGCAGCACCCTTCCCTCAGGGTGCCACTGGGTGCATACCTACCTGTACAGGATGAACGTATGAAAATGCTGCCCTTTTAAACAAACTTTGATCAAATGAATAAATATGGTAGGCCTATATATTGTACCAGACAAAGCTCAATGACCTTTATTTGTGGTTTGGGTGAAATGAAATGTTACACTAGTCTATTCTGTCTTGCTTTGTGTGTGCGGTGTGGTCTGTGGCAAACTAATAAATAAACATGGAATAACCTCTCCTTGTTTAATTCAAGCTAGTAAATTGCATGGGATAGACCCAGGATAGACCTGGCATAAACTCAGCTTGTTCATATCCAACTTGTTTATATCTGGTTTAACTGTTTAAGTTGGGTTTAAATTATAGCTAACTTCCTGGCTAACTTCAAGATAAGCTACAGAATTAGAAGCACAGATGTGACCGGGGTCCTCACTTGAATCTAGTAAAGTAACTCATCAATTTCACTGTCATGTCAACAATGTCACTGTTGATAAATTATTTTTTATTATCAGTAAGCAAACATTTTAGAATCTTGGACTTCACCTGGCATTCTTACGTACTGGAATGCCACCAGAAGCAGGAAGTTTGATACAGAAACCTACAATTATTCAACAATCTTTCTACAACGAATACTAACCTCGTCAGATCACGAACTATGAATTTTGTACTTCCTGGCGGCATTCTGAACACAGTTTGAATCGTACGCCCTTTTTGCCTCCGTCTCGTCTCGGTTTACAGATAGATAACACAAATTTTGACAAGACGTGAATTCTGTCTAAAAAGCGTAATCTCGCCGTTCCGACCCCGAGGACTCATCTGAGGAGCCCTGCGTTTTTTTCTATCCCAGAGACTCGCTCCGCGTATTCTTGCGAGTCCCCGCGGACTGGGAATGCTCCAACTATCATCACCATCATCAAAAAGAACTCCCTTTCAGTTCAGATTCGAGGGGAAATCAATTTTTGCTGGTGTTGGTGCAATGTATAGTTAACTAAAAACAATCAGTATAAACAAAACAAAACAAAAAAGGGGATTAAGACTAATTTCTTTAACTGCATACTTTTTCTTTTTTTAACAAAATCTAGTTTGGAAGCATTTCCCGCTGTGTTCCGTACTGTTTTCCGTCCGCGTGGAATGTGTTCCTCTATTCTCGCCGTTTCCCTTTTCCCCGTGGAGGGGAGTACTCGAGGAAAGGCGAGAATACGTCTTATGCCAACCAATCAACACCGTTTGTTGGGGTAGAATAGTTCATACCACCTTTATTGTTCATACCAACAATCAATACTACAATCACAATAAATAAAAACTTAACTATCAGCTTATCAATCAAGTGTTTCAGCTTTATTTTAACATAAAAAACACCGGATCATCATGAAACTAAAATCTGGCCGTGAGGGTGCCCGGTTTGCAAAAGCAAGTGATCAAAAGAATAATCAGAGAACAAGAGTTTCAATTCTTTGGTGCCGTTGAAAGTTTAGCGACGTCCGATCCGAGATCCAAAGTAAATTGGGTACTCCACTGGAAATCGTAAGTCCGTCTTAACCGTGCTCGTCCGGACCCGGCGTCTTCCCATTGGCTGGAAACCCCCAAAATGACCTCTTACGACATGTTACAATCGCTTCCGACAGCTTTTGATAAGCATTGCATATAAGCTGTACGCGACGCTTTCGTCCTAATCAATGCAACGTCAGGTGTTGCCACGCTGATACAGTTTTTCGAGTTTGCAAAGATCAAAAAAAGTGTTTTTAGTGCTACTTGAAGTACACGAGTACAATTTGACACCCAATATATTGTAAAAAGCTATTAAATCTATCGATGGACAGCATTGGTCCTCAAACTAGCAATAAGCAGTCGTATCAGAACAAAGCGTGTTCTTTTGAAGAAAAGTTGTTTCTGCATTTATTCAGCTTATTACACCTATTTGGACATGCTTAATAAATCTTATACGCTGGATGGTAATATACCTTATAACACCTATTTGAACTATGCAATAGATCATGGTTGCCGACCGCGCGTTCTGTGAAGGATTTGGACCAGGCTTGGACAATGTCGATATGCCGTCAGACTCACCACCTGGTCACTAGATGACTCTTCGTGTACAGAAGTGCAATTCATTGATGATAGGAATGACCTAGGCTGGGGATGACGAACAACGATAAACCACAAATGAAACGATGACAGACACGAAATGAAGGGTTTTGGTATGTTCAGCAAATATTGTGGCAAATGGAAGGTCCAGGTTCTCCACTTTGTCGGATTTGGAAGAACTATACATCCAACCAAGGTGAGCACCAACAGTTTATGAGCAGAATTTGTATGGCACTTGCCCTTCGGCCAAGTGCCCTATGGCGATCGCAATTTCTGTCCGTCCGTCGGTCTGTCGGTCCGCGGTTTTGCTAGTTCGGGCACTTCCACATAAGCTATGAAACCCAAATTATTAAGTTGGAAATAGTCACTTACCGGATCCGAGCATCGTGGGAGGAGTGGAGGGAGGGGGATTCCGGAATCTTGATAAATTTATAATTCTTGAACGGGTGATCGGATCGTAGTGAAACTTGGTGTTTGGAAAGACCTCGTGTCTCAGACGATCGACATAAAATCCGAACCGGATCCGGTGACTTCGGGAGGAACTGGAGAGGGGAACCGGAAACTTGGGAAACGCTTCGAGTGGAGGGATTCAGGATGAAACTTGGTGTGAAGAGCAAGAACAAGTCCTAGATACATCATTGACATAACCGGACTGGATTCGGGCACTATGTGGGGGAGTTGGGGAGGGGGGGGTCTGGATTTCTTATTCTCCATGAGTTCGGTACTTCCTGAGAACGATGCAACTGGGCTGGCATATCAGGGACTTGAACAAAGTGACTTGACAGTAGTAGTTCGCATGATCCCATCATCGTGAGGGGAGTGGACGGAGGGGAATCCGAATCTTGAGGTATTTATAACTCTTGAGCGGGTGATCGGATGTTAATGAGACTTGGCACTTGGAAAGACCTTGTGTCTTAGGCGACCCACATAAAATTCGGACCGGATCCGGTGATTTTTGGGGGAGTTTGAGAGGGGAACCGGAAATCTTAGGAAACGCTTAGAGTCGAGGGATCAGGATGAAACTTGAGGGAAGAGCAAGCACAACTTCTAGATGCATCATTGACATTACCAGACCGGATTTGAGCACTATGGGGGGAGTTGGGGGACGTGTACGGATTTTTTTTTATCCGTTAGTTCTTTACTTCCTGATGTACTGGGACGATGCAACTGGGCTGGCATATCAGGGACTCGAACGAACTGAGTTGACAATAGTCGTTTCCATGATCCGATCATCGTGGGAGGAGTGGAGGAATGGGGGATTCCGAATCTTGTGGCATTCATAACTTTCGAACGGGCGATCGGAGTTGAACGAAACTTGGCAAGTGGAAAGAGGTGTCGTCTCATGTTCTATGTTAAGCCCGTCGATACTTGTGTGATGGATGGGGGGGGGGGTGCGTTGAAGGGGGACGCCCGAATATCCGTGAAACGCATAGCGCCGAGGTATCGGGATGAAATTTTGTGGGAAGAACAAGCATAAGCCGTAAATAGATTCTCGACAGAACCAAATCATATCGGGGTTCTCTAGGGGGAGTCACAGGGGGTTTCCGGGAATTCTGGTGATCGCGAGTTAGGATAGAGCGATGTACTAAGGACGATGAAACTAGGCAGGCATATTAGCGGCCATTCTGGGGGGAGTTAAGGGAAGGCGAATCCGGAAATTACTGACTTGCGGAGTTTGCGAACGGGTTGTCCGATTCGAGTGAAACTTTATGGGTGATAAGAACTAATGAGCTAGAAATGCAAAACGTGTATCCGGACCACACGCGGCATTGGCTGGGATAGCTGGAGGGGGGGGGGACCGTAAACTTTGTGACATAGTCAAAAACCAAACGAATTAGCCGACTGCGATGCAAGTTCGACAGTACCGAGTTTATGCTGCCAGTTTGTTATTTGGAATCCGGACCGGATCGCGCAACGGTAAAGGAGGAGGAAAGTCAGGCGGAAACCGTAAACTTGCAGATATGTTCCGATTCAAGTCAAGCTTGAAGGACGAGAAGAGAAGATGTCAGAGATGCGAAGTTTATGTATCCTAGTCGTATTCGACCAAAGTGGGAGGATTTGGAGGGGGGTGGGGGGTTGCGGAAACTTTGTAGCTCGCGTAGGGGTCAAACGGATCGGGTGATTTGAATAAAACTTGGAAAGAATAGAGACCTTGTGTCCTAGATGAAATTTCTTAGGGTCCTGGCCGGATCTGAACACGGAGCGGGGGGGAAGGGTACCGGAGCTTCCCCCAAAAAGCTTCGACCTGAGTGAAACTTGATTGCCGGTACGAGAAGATGCCTTACATAATCTGTACATGTGGCTGAACCAGGTTTGGCCCTGGTACGGAAGTTTGAGGGCTCAATCTAACTAGTATGATAAACATTTGCCCTAGATTATCCGAGACGATGCCGGAAATGATCAGGCGGAGCAGGAGGCAACGCTGGTAGAGCAGGAGCCAACGCTGGCGGAGCAGGAGGCAACGCTGGTGGAGCACGAGGCAACGCTGGTGGAGCACGAGGCAACGCTGGCGGAGCAGGAGGCAACGCTGGTGGAGCAGGAGACAACGCTGGCGGGGCAGGAGGCAACGCTGGCGGGGCAGGAGGCAACGCTGGCGGGGCAGGAGGCAACGCTGGTGGGCAGGAGGCAACGCTGGCGGGGCAGGAGGCAACGCTGGTGGAGCAGGAGGCAACGCTGGCGGAGCAGGAGGTAACGCTGGCGGAGCAGGAGGCAACGCTGGCGGGGCAGGAGGCAACGCTGGCGGGACAGGGGGCAACGCTGGCGGGGCAGGAGGCAACGCTGGCGGGGCAGGAGGCAACGCTGGTGGGCAGGAGGCAACGCTGGCGGAGCAGGAGGCAACGCTGGCGGGGCAGGAGGCAACGCTGGCGGGACAGGGGGCAACGCTGGTGGAGCAGGAGGCAACGCTTGCGGAGCAGGAGGCAACGCTTGCGGAGCAGGAGGCAACGCTTGCGGAGCAGGAGGCAACGCTGGCGGGGCAGGAGGCAACGCTGGCGGGGCAGGAGGCAACGCTGGCGGGACAGGAGGCAACGCTGGTGGCAGTGAGCTAGTTGAACTTCAACGGATGCTAACAGCAGCATTTCAGCTAGTAGCACACACGTATTTCATAGATGTGAAGAGTCTGCTGCCACAACTGGCTAACACGGAAACCGTGGTGGCTCAGACGCATGCTCTTGATGTCATTAGCGGAGCTACAGAAAAAGTTATGTCAGGACTTGATAAGGCGAATGACATCGCCTCCCAGGATAAATGCCTAAGGCATGCCGGTGGCCAGGCAGCCACAATTGGACGGACTTTGGAAGAACAGGCCGTTCAGCATAGCATCTCATCGCAAGAATCAGTTCCAAAGTACGACGGATGCAAGGAAATCTTTAGCAGCAGATGGGTTCCACCAAAATCTACCGAAGAGAAAGAAAGCTAAGCAAAAGCCTTAGAACCCGACTGGAAAAGCATCGCTTCGATACAGAGAAATACCCTCCTGTTCGACAGAGGCCGTATCGGATGTAACCTGTTTCTTAGAAGACAAGAAGTTGTCAAGCTGTTGGTAGTTTTCATCGACGGCACCAGCACCAGAAAAGATGGCCCGTCGCATCCTTGGTTGCCAAAACCCCCTGGACATTAGTTGGGATTTTAGGGGGGAGGAATGTGTATGTGTATTATTATTTTAAATATATTTGTGAACTGCGAGTGTGAACCTATTCACGCGGATACGAGCTTGGGTTCTCAGAACCCCAGATCCGGGTGACAGGAGCTTGCTAATTAATCCTATATATGTGTGTACTATATGTGTTTTTGTATCTAAGCATCATTTTGTAAATGAGAAAATATAGTCGTCTGGTAGCTAAAGTCCAAGAAAGGACCAGAAATAGCTTTGTGTGGCAATCACCGTCACACTACCCTTACCAAATAGCGATCGCAATTTCTGTCGGTCGGGGTTTTTCTAGTGCAGGCACTCCCACATAAGCTAGGACGATAAAACTTGGCATGTATATCAGGGTCCCGACAAGATTAACTTGGAAGTCACTTCCTGGTCCGACCGTCTGTGTGTGTGTGGGGGGGGGAGGGAGGGGGAATCCCGAAATTGAGGTACTTTAAAACGGGTGATCAAATCAATGAAACTTGATATTTGGAAGACCTCGTGTCTCAGACAATCCACTTCAAATCCGGACAGGATTGAGTGGCTTTGGGGGAGTTGGAGGAGGGAATCGGAAATCTTGGGAAACGCTTAAAGTGGAGGGAGCGGGTTTAAAATTGATCGGAAGAACAAGCACAAGTCCTTGAAACACCGTTGACGTAACCGGACCGGATTTCAGCACTGTGGGGGGAGTTGACAGGGGGGGGGGGGGGTCTGGAATTGGATGAGCCCGCGAGTTCGGTACCTTCTAATGCTATAGGATGATGCAACTTGGTAGGCGTATCAGGGACCAGAACAGACTGCCTTGTGAATAGTCATTTCCCCGATCCGACAATCGCGGAGGAGTGGAGGGATGGCAAATTGGGAATATAAGGCGTATTCTCGCCGTTCCCCGAGGACTCCACTTGAGGAGTTGCCCTCGTTTTTGTTGGTCCCGGGGACTCAATCGCCGTATTCTCGCAAGTCATCACGGACTCGGAATGCTCCGATTATCATCACCATCATCAAATAGTACTCCCTTTCAGATTCGGAGGGTAATCAATTTTTGCTGGTGTTGCGACAATGTAAAATAATTAAAAACAGTCAGGATAAACAAAACCAAAAATAAAGTGGATCCAAATAAATTTCGTCAGCTGCATATATTTTTTTTCAAACAAAATCCATTTTAGAAGCATTCCCCGTGTTCTCGAAATTTTCCGTACGCGGAGTCCGCGTGGTCGTCCTCGGGGAACGGCGAGAATACGCTTGTATGCATAACTTTTTAACGGGTGATCGGATTTGAATGAAACCTCGCAAGTGAAAACAGCTACCTCGTCAAATGTTCCATGTGAAGTGCGGATCGGATCCGTGGGGAGAGTTGGAAGTGGCCTCGAAATCTCGTGAAACACTTGGAGTCGAGGGATCGGGATGGAATTTGGTGGGAAGGACAAGCATAAGTTCTCGATACGTTCTTGACAAACCTAAATCGTATCAAGGTTCTTTAGAGGAGGTTGAGGGGTTTCTCGGAATTCCGGTGATCGCGAGTTAGGATACTTCAAGTTATGCTAAGGACGATGAAACTTGGTAGGTATATTAGTGACCCGACCAAATAGAGAGAAGGACCCGACACAATGCTTTAGGAAAACTTCCGTTCCTGGATCCGACCATTTTGGGGGGAGTAAGGGAAGGGAATCCAGGTATTACTGACTTCCGTAGGTTGCGAACGGGTAGTCCAATTCGAGTGAAACTTTATGGGTGATAGGAAATGATGACCTAGCAGGGGCATCGCTATGGGGGATGGGAGAGGGGGGGGGCCCCCCCCCACCCCTCGAAGAAAGAAAAAAGCTAAAACGGGGGCTCGCAGATCGCCCGACCAAAAACTTTGAGCTAAACTGGGCGCTCGCAGAGCGCCCGACAACAGAAATTTAGCAACACTGGTGACGTTCGCAGAAGGAAACTGCAGGGTGCCCGACCATAAAAATTCCGCTCGCCAAAGAACAAAAAATGGGGGGCTGGCAGTGCGCCCGGAAAAAGTCAGTAAGGCTAGTTCAGGATTACCAAGACTTTTCTAAACCAACACGATGAGTTGTGTACCAACATCTCTCGATTCAGTTAAAAATCAGGCTGGTTTTGCTTGTGGCGTACATTTTCAAGAATTTGTAGTTTCATGCAAAGATTCTTTGCATTTTAACAGAAAAGAATTTGGTGAAAAGAATTTTCTTCCAGTGCAACACTTAAAAATAAATCGCCTTCGTGAGTGAGTAATGAGAGAATATGTAATGACAGGCCTGATTATTACAACTCGTCATTACTGTTACATAACCGTAAATTCAGAACAAGTCTGCTCTGTTTAAAGTTTTTTTTCTGGATGATCAGTACTTTTTTTCCGGAAAGGGTCGAACTGAAGCACATTACCAACATCCAGCTAAATCTTTCAAATTTTTCTGGATTCGTCGTGAACAAAGACAGACGGGCAGATCCGTGCTAAATGGCCCTTACTTGTGTTGCGAGAGCAACACTTTGTTTTTGTCCTCGTTTTTATTTTTTTTTTTATTTTTTTCCTAGGACTCCGATTTCATTTTATTCCTGGTAACTGGTAAGGGTCTAACCTGTGCGGTTTTTACGGAAAGTGTAGACCTTAGGCCGGATTGATGAATATGACATTACATTTTGGAAAGCTCGGTAGAACTCTTGCCTGGGGCCAATAAGGATGGTTTTTGTTTGTCCTCGAGCCAGAGCCTACGGTGTGCGAAGTGAAGTGGAGTTACATAGCCTATGTCAGAGAGGACTATCTGAAGTTGTTTAGCGAACCTTTCGTTTCATCAAACCATGTTTCTGCTTTCGAGTGGAAAGCTCCGTTCTAGCACGCAAGCAGGCAGGCACCTTTTATTCAAACAATGTTTACAACGGATACGTCAGCTCTGATTTTGAGCAGGCACCAGTTTCAAATTGAAGATGGACTAAAATCGATAAGTGTTAAATATATGCGACAGTTACCCGGCCCCACAACATATCTTCTTTGAGTGATAAATGGAAAAATCTACAGATGTGGCTTTTTCCCATGGGTCTGAAAGTGCTGCCATCTATTGTTTCTATCCATTTCTGTGCGCGATTTTAGCTGAGTTTATCGTTCGTTTTTTGCACTTGGGTTTGCGGTAGAGAAATGGTATCACATGTGCCTCTTAAACTTTAAAAGTTCTCTCACTGCTAAAGAAACTAGAGCTTATCCTTTGCTCCTTTCTAAGCGGTGACGTTAGGAAGTTGGCCTACGGCAAAAAAGTCAACTTTTGAACTACGACAGGTAGAATTTTTTGTCGACGGCAATCGATAGCCGTTGATGAGCTGATCAAAGCATATGTCATCCATTTTTTGGTACAAAAATTCCCTCATGAGATACACCAGTTTGAAAATTTCAAGGGGTTGACAACTTCAGTAGTAAGGTGCAAACTGAAACCAAAACTAGGCGATAAGAATTGTGAGACATGTAGCAGACTTGTAAGCAATAGTCGACTGTTAGCTCATAATCATCTTCGGCGATTGGTGTACCTGTTATTTGTTTCCGGTGTATTCGATGGTAAGAACAATTTGGTTCCCAATGGTAAGATATGCAAGGGACTTATAAGTAATAATCGGCTGTTATGCTACAATCATCTTCAGCGATGAGGGGTTTGCAACTTTTGCTAGCTGGTGTACTTGCTAGTTGCTGTTCTTGGTATTTGTTTCCGGTGTATTCGATGATAAGAACAATTTGGTTCCCAATCATAAGACATGATAGGGACTTGTAAGTAATAATCGGGTTTTATGGTACACTCATCTTCAGCAATGAGGGGTGTGCAACTTTTGCTAGCTGGTGTACCCATTATTTTTATCCGGTGAACTTTGATGTCTATCACGGAAGAGGGACATGTAAGTAAGAATCGATTCACGAAGAACTAGAAATTTGTGCAAACTAGTGCACATTGTATTCCGTTTCTAAAAATCTGACGGTAAGAAAGTTTGTATCGAGGTAGTTCGTAATAACTAATAAAGTTACGGATAGCTTTATAATACCAACTAGATTATATAAGATATTGTTCCAAGTTTTCATCCGTCACGATGTCTACGATTGAAAAGGATAAAGTTCAACTGACTGCAAAGTCAATTTAGTCCCTTCTTCCGATATTCTTTTGTTGTTGTTTTTTCAACGCTCAAGAATAAGTTTTGATCATTTGATTTTTTTTTTTATATTCAATAAGTTGACAACTTCAGCATTTAACCGACAGCGAAGGAACAAAACTGCTCTCGCAACACTTTAGTCGGCGAAGCCGGACAAAGGTTGCCGCAATACTTCACGTTGCCCAGGCAACGTAGGTCTAGTTTCATTTGTGATTTGAAAGGATGTTCTAATCCTACCGGATTCCACAAAATTTGCTTGCAGCGACCTCGTAGTAGGCTCCATTTACTGGAAGGTCGCGTCATTTCATTCGGATTTGCTTGGAAAATCTCGGCTTGGGCTAGATTAAAAGCTAGATTTTGTGGGGGGAAGTTGTGTTTTCCCGAAAAAAGTCATAGCTTACTTCAAAAAATTCGCTTGCGTCACTCATTTTCATTCTGTCTGATGTGCAGTCTTCATTCTGTCTGACATTAGCGGGCTAGGGGTTGGGCTTTTGCGGAAGCGAATTCCTCGTTCACCTTAACCTTACAAATACTAGGTTTAATGCTTCTTTAAATTCATACAGTTTCCTGCATATAGTGTTGTGTTTCTTGGCTATTGTTTCTAATTGGTATGACTCTTGAGCCTTGCCGGACATCTGCCAGTCGTAGTTACCTCCCACGCTCAAGTCGTTCAAACCGACCCTTAGCTCGGAGATACGACTAGGCTTTTCAGTCTTCAACGGTTGCAGATCACGAGTTTTTACCATTCGGCTACATATGCGACGAAAAGCTGAAACCTGGCCCCCCTCCCCCCCCCTCGAGTTTTGGCTAGCGACGTCCCTGTGACGTAGATATGCAAAATATGTGTTCGAAACACATGCGGCCATGGTTGGAGGAGTTGGAGGGAGGAGGGTCTAGAAACTTTGTGACAGGCACACAAACTAAAGAATGGGATGCAAGTTGGACAGTACCGAGTCTATACTGCCTAGATTTGTTATTTGGATTTCGGACCGGTTCCAGCCTCGGTAGGGGGAAGATGAAGCAGGAACCGGAAATTTGCAGATATGCTCCGGTTCGAGTCAACTTGATGTAAGGGAAGAGGAGAGGTCACAGTTGCGAAGTTAGTGTGTCCCAGTCGTATTCGGACACAGTGATGGGAGTCCCTGAAATTCTGTGGTTCGCATAGGGGTCAAACGAGTGGAGCGATTTGAATGAAACTTTGAAAGTACACTTCATAGATGATATGTTTTAGGGCCCGGATCGGTCCGAGCAAGTTGGGAGGGGGGGGGGGGAATACCGGAGTTTCCTGAATAATGCTCAGGTTCGAGTGAAACTTGATGGGCGGAAAGAAAAGATGCTTTACATAGTCCATTTATGGGCGAACGAGATTCGGCCGCGGTAGGCGGAGTTGGAGAGGGTACTGAAAATAGTATGTACGTCTAGGGATCAAACGAGCGGAACTAAACATGGAATGTAGAAAAGCCATTTGCCATAGACGATCAGAGGCGATGCCGGAAATGCTCAGTATATATAATATCATATTTCTAGGTCCGAGCCTAGAGGGGTTGAAAGGGGTATTTTGTGACGTTCTCATCTAAGTTAGTATGTTGCCTGTATGTTGCATCACGAAGGCTACCTACTCGAAACAAGTACCAGATGAGCTCGTAGCTCTTGTTCTAGAAAGTTTTGACATACTCAAGGTGTTCATTGGACTTTGCCAAACCGATCCTCGTGAGTCGTGAGCTGGACCTAGCCCAAGGTGGTCCGACAATGTATCATAATCATCAAGAGGTTCTTGGACAAGACTTTGGACGCCTCACTCTATAAAATTCCAGCGATTATAGCTATTCGGCACAAGTACGCATATTTTTCTCAGCGCATTCATCATTGAGAAAGGTACAAACAAAAAGAAGATGAAGGTTTTGCTTTGTTGATTTGCTTTGAGCAAGTTGGTGATTCGTTTTTTGTGTTCATAGTTGTTTTTTATTTGTAATTTCAGCCTTCTCAAGAATCAAACTAGATGGTTAGTATACAGTATAATACTGAGGTTTATTTCTTTGGGAGTACAGTAGAGGTATGCTTATGTGAACGTCTGCTAATACTGTAAGTGTAACCAACTGTAACATTGAGCGTTCCCCGAAGAAAAAACTAAACCCAAACTAGCCTTTTTTTACTATGAATAATTGTAATAGGCTAACCACTCACGCTTTTCTCACATTTTGAATATTTTGCTAGGGTAACTATCCTAGTTCCTGAACGTCCTACCTCTCAATGAGTTCGATGTTCGAAAAAAAGATCAAAATCCTCTAGCTGCTGCTTGCACGTTGGGATAAAATTTTGAAATTCGCGGTTATTATCATTCAGTAGTGGTGCTTATTTGTCCTTACTCGTTCCGTTCCTCCGTCAACTCGCACTCGAAAAGAATAAAAGAACTTGAAAGTAAACTTGATACTTGGAAAGACGTCTTCTGCAATTAGTTTGCTTCCATTTTGCTAAGTTTTTAAATTACAAATTTTGACACCATTCGAAAGAGGGCATCTTTCACTGCAAAATGTATATCTCATTTTATTGATGTCTCATTTTATTGATCAGTTACTTGCCCTTTGTCCTTCTTGCCCTTTGCTGAAGATCCCGTGGCCTTTTTCGTAGTCAGACGCTGACTGACCTATTTTTCCTTGTGCTTCTAAATGTATCGAAAGAGGTCTAGACGAACGAGCTGTTTCTCATACTTTTGCTCCTTCAGTTTCTAGGATGCCTTCTTCATCACATTTGCAGGAGCCAAGCCTTTGATAGTTTTCCTTGTGGGATTTACCATCATAGGATCAGCAGATATTGATACGATATAATATTGTCCAACCGTTCAATATAGATTCAGATAATTAATAGTAGTAAGTAATGCAGTAAGTAATTAAATCAGTAAGTATGCAGTAAGGAAACTAAACTATTGGCGCTTCACGATCCATAACGGGGTACGGTGAACCACTGGTTCATTCTACCCCATGGCAAGTGGTTCATCGATCCCCAATGGCATAAGAATTGCTAAAAATGGCTAACTAAAAAAGTAGTAAACGGAACGTAAATCGAAATCCACAGTCTTAAAGCCATGATATTATTCCATTAAAAAAATTATCCTGAACTGACAGGTTCTTCACCTTTGTCCCACACGGCTTGTCCCTTCTTCTAGAGTGAATTTTAGTGTATTTTAGTGTTTTGTGTTGTTTTTCCTTGTTTGTACTCCGCTATTCTGTCTTTTCAGCGGGTTATAAAAAAAAAAAAATAAATAAATAAAAGTAAACAAATAGTCTGAAACAAAATTTTTAATTTATCACCCCTTATTGCCATAACAAGTGGAGCCTTGGTCCATAGTGAACAGAAATACATCAGAACCTAGAGGTACCAGTGGTTAGGAAACGGAGGAGCAATCACAGCAACAGGAAGTGGGTGATACATCCCTGGTTTATGGTACCCCGCTCTCCCCTACCTATGACATCGCAAAAGTTGTCTGTCTGTCCATCCGTCCGTCCGCCTTCCCGTCCGTCCGTCTTCCCGTCCCTCCGTCTTCCCGTCCGTCCGTCTTCCCGTCCGTCCGTCTTCCCGTCCGTCCGTCTTCCCGTCCGTCCGTCTTCCCGTCCGTCCGTCTTCCCGTCCGTCCGTCTTCCCGTCCGTCCGTCTTCCCGTCCGTCCGTCTTCCCGTCCGTCCGTCTTCCCGTCCGTCCGTCTTCCCGTCCGTCCGTCTTCCCGTCCGTCCGTCTGCCCGTCCGTCCGTCCGTCTGCCCGTCCGTCTGCCCGTCCGTCTGCCCGTCCGTCCGTCCGTCTGCCCGTCCGTCCGTCCGTCTGCCCGTCCGTCCGTCCGTCTGCCCGCCCGTCCGTCCGTCTGCCCGTCCGTCCGTCCGTCTGCCCGTCCGTCCGTCCGTCCGTCCGTCTGCCCGTCCGTCCGTCCGTCTGCCCGTCCGTCCGTCCGTCTGCCCGTCCGTCCGTCTGTCCGTCCGTCTGTCCGCCCGTCCGTCCGTCTGTCCGCCCGTCCGTCCGTCTGTCCGCCCGTCCGTCCGTCTGTCCGCCCGTCCGTCCGTCTGTCCGCCCGTCCGTCCGTCTGTCCGCCCGTCCGTCCGTCTGTCCGCCCGTCCGTCCGTCTGTCCGCCCGTCCGTCCGTCTGTCCGCCCGTCTGTCCGCCCGTCCGTCTGTCTGTCTGTCTGTCCGTTTGTCCGTCCGTCTGTCCGTCTGTAAGCATGATAACTCTCGAAGGGAATGAGATATTTTGATGAAGCTTGGTGTGAGAATTCTTTGGGTCAAGGGAACGGTCAAGTTCGGAGATGGGCTCTGTAGCCCTACATTTAGGGGTTAGGGAGCGGGTTCAAATTAAGGGGCATACAAAATATTTTTAAACAGCTAATGAGATAATTGATTAAGGGGTAAGAAGACATGCTGAACACGACTATCAAATCCATTTTCTTGACGGACAACTAGTTCGCTAGATGTATGGGTAAGGAGATAACCTGAATTTGTTTTTGAGCTTCATTGTTTTGCCGGACAAGCAGTTCTCCCGGAATTCGGCCGAAATAGGAAATTTTTCAGAAGTGACGCAAGAAGTTTCGATTAGTTTCTTCAAAATAGATATGACTTATCTATTTATTATATTTTCATCCTAAACACAGATGCTGAATCCATATCTCAACTTGGTTTTCTCAGATTATTAGCTGTTTGGCCTCAACCTGTTTCTAAATTTTAATAGTAAAAATGTTCAAGGAGTCTGGCGATGACAAGACCCGATTGTCTGTAGCCTACCAAATATTGCATTTTTGGGATCCCATGGAAAGCTGAATTCTCATTCTTGCTGAAGCAACAGCTGTTACGTCATTTATTTATGTCAGGCAGGAGGAGAAAGGGAATAAGAATGATGAATCTCGTAGTTGCTGAGATTGTGTACGTTCACTCCCGAAATTGTCTCTTACTAGAAGTAGGCTAAGTAGTATAGGCAAACTTTTTTTTCTTGGGAAGTTGGTAGGGAAGTGAGAGAAGCAATGAACTAAAACGTAAAATGATTGTTCCCATTCTTTCAGTTTACTTCTGTAATGTTCCCAAAGCCTTTCAAAATCCTTGGCTTTATCCACAAGGTTCTGGGATTAAAACCCTTGGTTTGTAGTTCAGTTGTAGAAGATTTTTCTTAAAAGAATTGACTGTAGGCCTTTTAAAGCAATTTGAATGGATAGCCAAGTTGTCCTAGGTTTGTTGCAAAATAAGGAGAACCTTTGATTTCCTAACAGCGTAGTCTAGGTGGAAGGATTTGACAAATCAAAACTGCATTGGTGTACTTATTGGGATCCCAAAACGTAAGTGGAGGGATACTTATGACATCGTAAAAGTTGTCCGTCTGTCCATCTGTTAGCACGATAACTCTAGAAGGGAATGAGATATTTTGATGAAACTTGGTGTGAGGACTCTTCGGGTCAAGGGTAAGGTCAAGTTCGTAGGTGGGCTCTGAAGCCCTATATTTAAGGGTGGGGGAGGGGGTTCAAATTAAGGGGCAAACAAAATATTTTTAATAAGCCAATGCGATAGTCGATTATGAGGTAAGAAGCCATGCTCAGCACGAATATCCAAAATATTTTCTCGTCCGAAAAGTAGTTCGCCCGGAATCCGGCGAAAACCGGAAAGCTGGTTAAAAAGTTTCATTTGAGGCTGATTGAATGTTCGATTTAAGGGTAAGAAGACATGTTGAACACAATGGTGAAAACTAATTTCTTGCCGGACGAGTAGTTTGTCCGGAATCCAGCAAAAACCGGAAAGCTGGTTAAAAGTAAAAGTTTGATTTTGAAGCTGATTAAATGTACGATTTAGGGGTAAGTAGACATGCTGAACACTTATGTGAAAAGCATTTTCTACCTGGACAACTAATTCGCCTGGAATCTGGCCAAGACCAGAAAATTTGTAAAATGATTATATGACAGATTTAGGGGTAAGAAGAGACGCTGAGTCTGCATATGACAATCGGAAATATAATTTGTCCGGAATCCGGTTGTAACCGCTTTTTGGGATCCCAACACGTAAGTGGAGGGATACCTATGACATCGCAAAACTTGTCCGTCTGTCCTTCCGTCCGTCTGTAAGCACAATAACTCTCGAAGGGAGTGAGATATTTTGATGAAACTTAGTGTGAGGATTCGTTGGGTCGTCGGACCGGTCGAGTTCGTAGATGGGCTTTGTAGCCCTGCATTTAGGGGTGGGGGATGGGGTTCAAATTAAGGGGCAAATCAAATATTTTGAAACAGCTAATGTGATAGTTGATTGTGGGGTAAGAAGACATGCTGAACACGATGGTGAAAACCATTTTGTCATCGGACAAGTAGTTCGCCGGGAATCCGGCCAAAACCGGACAGTTTGTCAAAAGTAAAAGTTTCATTTGAAGTTGATTAGATGTTTGATTTAGGGGTAGGAAAACATGCTGAAGACGATGGTGAAAACCATTTTCTCGACGGACAAGTAGTTCGCCCGGAATCCGGCCCAAACCGGAAAGTTTGTTAAAATTAAAAGTTGTATTTGGAGTTGATTAGACGTTCGGTTTAGGGCAAGAAGACATGCTGAACACTTTGAAAACAATTTTCTACCGGACATGTAGTTCGCCCGGAATCCGGCCAAAACCGGAAAATTGTTAGAAGTTAAAGTTTTATTTCTAGTTGATTAGATAACCGATTTAGGGGTAAGAAGAGATGCTGAATCTGTGTGTGACAAATCATATTTTACCCGGACATATAGTTCGACCGGAATCCGGCTGGAGTCGGAAAATTTGTTATAAGTTAAATTTTTATTTGAAGTTGATTAGATGTTCAGTATTGGGGAAAGAAGATACCCTGAGTTCGTTTTTGAGCTTTCTTTTTTTGCCGGACAAGTAGTTCTGGAGTCCGGCTGAAACCGGGAAATTGGCAGAAGTGGCAGGAAGTTTTCGTCAAAACAGATGTGACTTACAGGGGTAAACACACATGCTGAATCCATAGCCTATCTGAGCTTGGTTTTCTCAGATGATTAGCTATTTGGCCTTAAGCTGTTTCTGAATTTTAATTGTAAAAATGTTCTAGGAGTCTGGTGATGACTGGATCTGGCTAAGGCAAGACCCAATTGTCTGGATCAGATATTGGATTTTTGGGATCCCATCGAAACCTTTTGCGTTGTTTTTAGAAGCTAAAGTTTTATTTGAAATTGATTAGATGTTCTTTGTAGGGATAAGGAGGTCTGAATTTTCTTTCTTTGCTGGACAATTAGTTCGCTCGGAATTCGGCCGAAACCAGAAATTTGGCGGAAGTTATAGCAGGAAGTTTCGGTCAGTATCGTCAAAATAGATATGGCTTATAGAGGTATATCTGAGCTTGGTTTTTCTAATGATTAGCCTGGCGAAGACTGGATCTGGCAGATCAGAAATTCGATTTTTGGGATCCCATCGAAACCTTTGGTCTTGTTCGAAATGACTCCTTTCACTGTCGACTGATCACGAGCATGCATAACTTCCGAACGAGTGACCCGATCTGATGAAACATTATATTTGGCAAGAGCATATGTCTCAGACATTCCATTTCAAGTCCAGTTCGGAACCAACAACTATGAAGGAAGTTGGAGGGGTGGGGAGAGCTGGAAATTTTGTGGCGTGCTTAGAGTGGGGTGATGGGGACGGAACTTGGCGGGAAAAAATAAATCATTTGTAGAACCGGACTGGATCCGGGCACTGTGGTGGAGTTGTAGGGTAGGGGGTCTCGGAATCTCGGAGATCGTGAGTTAGGGTATTTTCAGATGTTCGAAGACGATGTAACTTGACAGGTATATTAGGCCCCGACCAGATTGACTTGGAAATTGTCACTCCCCGAGTGTGACCAAATTGGGGGGGGGGGGGAGGAGGGGAAATCAGGAGATTTTAGTCATGCATAACTTTCGAACGGTCATAAGATTTGAATGAAACTTGAAAATTGACAATAGCAGATGTCTCAGATGTTCCATTTCAACTCCAGACCGGATCCGACAGTTGTGGGGTGTCTGGAGGAGGGCACAATAGATAAAGAGGAGTGCTTAAAATGAAAGGACCGGGACGGAACTTGGTGGGAAAAAATAGCATAGGCCCAAGATATATCATTCATAGAACCTGACCGTCTCTGGGCGCTGTGGGGGGAGTTTGAGTGGTGGGGATCTTGGTGACATGCGTAACTCTGGAATGAGTGATTTGATTCTGATGGAACTTAACAGACGACAAGAGGAACATTCTATATGTTCCGATTACAGATCCGGATGCTGTCGGTGACTGTAGGGTTTTTTGGATGGGGGACAGGAACTTTGGTGGCACACGAGTTGGGCTACTTGCAGATGGGCTAGGACGATGAAACTTGTTATGCGTTTAGACCTGGCCAGACTGAATTGCAGATGTCCATTTCTCGGATCGGACTATCCATTGGGAGTTGAGGGTGGAGGAATGCGGAATCTTGTGACAAGTACAAGCTTTGAACTAGTTTTTGGGATCCCGAAACGTAAGTGGAGGGATACCTATGACTTCGTAAAAGTTGTCCGTCTTTCCGTTCGTCCGTCTTTCTGTCCTTCTGTCTGTCCGTCCGTCCGTCTTTCAGGTCAGTCCGTCCGTCTGTCAGTCTGTCCGTCCGTCTGTCAGTCTGTCTGTCCGTCCGTCGGTCTGTCCGTCCGTCTGTCTATCCGTCCGTCTGTCTGTCTGTCCGTCCGTCTGTCAGCACGATAACTCTCGAAGAGAATGAGATATTTTTATGAAACTTGGTGTGAGGACTCTTTAGGTCAAGGGAGAGGTCGAGCTCAGCATTTAGGGGTGGGGGAGGCGGTTCAAATTAAGGGGCGAACAATTTTTGTTTAAAAGATAATGAGATAGTCGATTTAGGGGTATGAAGACATGCTGAACACGAATATGAGAACCATTTTCTTGCCGGACAAGTAGTTCGCCCGGACTCCGGTCAAAACCGGAAAGTTTGTAAAAGTCAAAGTGTTATTTAAAGTTGATTAGATGTTCGAATTAGGGGTAAGAAGACATGCTGAACATTTATATGAAAATCATTTTCTCGTCGGACAAGTAGTTCGTGCGGAATCCAGACGAAACCCGAAACATTTTTAAAAGTAAAAGTTTTACCTGAAGTTGATTAGATGTCCGACTTGCTGAATCCGCTTTTGACAATCATTTTTTATCCGGACATATAGTTCATATGAACCCAAAAGGTTTCGCTTACAAATGAATTCCTAGCCCCCTTAAAGTGTGCATCTTAACCGCAGAGTGCACTTACTAACTTACAAATTATAGCACCATTATAGTGCTTATCTTCACTGCACGGTGAAAAGGGAATTCTTGAACCCTAGTAGGCTACTTTTGGCCGAACAAATCGTTTTCATGTTTTCAAATGGCTCATGATAATTTGCGCATCAAGAGTTTTGCTTATAAATGAATTCCTCCCCTTAATCGCATCCTAACCACATAGCACAGTACAGACATATTTGTGTACACTCAAACAGTTTTTGACAGAGGACAGTCTCACGTAGATGTTCAGTTACATGTCCAGATCGCCCTCTGCCACTGTGGGGGTAGTTAAAGTGTGTGGTTCGTGTAAATCTTTTGACACACATTAGGATGGTGAGATATGGACGGAACTTGACGGACAGGACTATGATATTTTTCGAGGGAGCTGGATGGGGGGGTCTGGGAAGACCCGGACGACCTTAGCTGATGTAAATGCTACCTTCCTTTATAAGTCACATATAATCTCACATCTTTTGCTTTCTTGAACATGGGATAGACTATGAAAATGAAGGGTGAAACAAAGTACAGTGTGGTAAAACTCAAACAGTTTCTTTATGCAAGTGCAATTCAGACCGGAATAAAGAGTTTGATAAACATTTAGCACATCATAGAATCCTAAGGGCTTGCAAGTGTTTCCATGCTCCTTTATGTTGGTTTATTAATTCTCGGTGTAGGAAAGGGCTTATGGTTGGCCCAGACAGAACCACCGTTCCACACGGTATTTATTAAGCCTAATCGACACCATTTCACCTTTCTAGAGTACTGTATCTGTTTTTGATTTAAAAAAAATTGTGTTACAAAATTTCTTTGAATTACAAATTTCGTTTTACAGGTGATGTCGCGAACAATGAAAGATAAGTTTGGGGACATGGTTCCTTCTCCTCGCAGGATACACACCATGATGTCTTCAGACGAAGTGGCAAGTGGCAAAAAATCTCACTGGCCAGAGCTTGAGATAACAGGTAATTATTGTTATATTATATTATTCAAATAACTGAATAAAATAAGTGCTTGACCATCACAGATACATCATAGACCTTAGTCATTCTAGATTAATATTTAAATCGACCAGTCCCCGTCTTAACAGGTGTGCGGCGTGAATTGTGAACCAGGTACTCATCGCTGATGGAGTGGATTCGAAAGTTTTATTAGCTTTAGTTCACGTTTCTTTCATTGAATTTTCAACCGCTTTGATCAAGATTTTCATTTGAAAGTTGTCGCCATAACAAAAGAACGGCAGTCAGATGGACGAGCCGAATTCGTGTTCTGTACAGATGCTTTAGTACTGGAAAACAAACACAAGGCTTAGGAAGTTAGGGATTTATTGCACAAATTATCATGTGCCCTTGAAAACGTGAAAACGATTTGTTCGCAAAAAGTACTCGAGTCCAAGAACTCACTTTTCACCATGCAGTGAAGATGGGTTTATAGCCAAACATTTGCAGTTTTGACAGATATTGTTTCTGTTAGATACAGCTGTGCTTATCAGTGGACCCGCTTAGATGAACAAATGAAGTTGAAGGTGCACTCTTATGAAAGAATAGCAGGTTTGGGTGTCTGAATTTTGCAGCCGAGCCAGATTGGCCTGCAGAGCCATTTACTTATTTTTACTTACCTTTTTTTTCAGGGACGATCCGCAATCTCAGCCCAGCACTGTGGCAGTTGCAGCATCTAACTTGTTTGTATTTGAATGACAATTTTTTGCAAAAGATCCCTCCAGACATTGGAAGACTCACCTCCCTGCAACACTTGGATTTGAGTGGTAACAAGCTGCGGTCCTTGCCAGCAGAACTTGGGGACTTGGTGGGACTAAGGTGAGCATTATCCACTCGTCCCGTTATGGCATGGAGGAGTAATGAGAGGCATAGTAGAGAAATAGCCGACGGAAAATCAATTACTAGGTACAATCTTATGATTTGGTATAAGTACAGTAGAGGTATGTTGATTTGAACACTTAATTTAATGTGAACGGTGCAATTTTGGGACAGAGGCCCTTAACTTTGACTTAACTGATAGTTGACTTTAGTCACATTAAGTGCATGAAAATGGCGGAAGTCCAACGTAAACAAACGTTCACATTAGCATACCGCTACTGTAGTCCGTGCAGCCGTCGCATGTCGACCATTACATGCTACACCTGTTTGCCTTTGGGGGACCTAGGAGAGGGAAAACCCTATTTACTCTAGTTACTACGCATGACGTCACGAATCCTGGCTTCTTGGCGTCAAGGCTGGAACCCATTTTTCTATTTTCGTCGAAATGTCGTGCCGTGGGCCGATCGGGCCAATCACGTCACAGGGATCGTAGTTACTACGCCAACTACGCTACCGAGTGTTGTAAGCAAATAATGAATATTAGTTGCTATTTTGAGAAGGTTGAGGCGGTCAACGTAGTAACTTTTCACGAGGTTGGAACGAAAATAGTAACTAATAGCAAGAACAAATAATCAGATAGAACCTTTGTCTTTGGTACCATGCAGTGACTGTGAATACCCCGACAAAACTGAGCGGACCTAGAGGTATTTACTGTAGCTTTTTACCCGTCTACTCTACTTCCGTCTTCGCCGTTGCTCATCGCAGAGAAAGAAAATGCAGGAGCCGTACTCCACGCGCTGACCGCCCTTGACCGCGTTCAAAGAACCAATCAGCTTTGTCTTCTACTTTTCCTCAAGGTGGTTGAGCGATATAGCTACCGTAGAGGTAACGAAACGTGATGTGCCGCGAAGCTACTAACCTCCGCTCGTTCACAGCGGAAAAGGTACGGGGAAATACTCGAATCCGCATAGTCATAGTACAGAGATAAGGAGACGGAGATTCTATCTGATTATTTGTTCTTGCTAATAGTTTCTGTTGTTAGAAGGGTAGAACACGCGGTCAGCCTCCTCTTGAATTAGGCGTTGTTTCAAGGGAGAAAGTCATTCCGAATCACATAACCATCGTAAGAGTATGCCGCCAGCACCACTTTAAATGAAGGTAGACTGCCGTAAGGATTGAGTTTATTTGATTGGCTCTGATGATAATAATTATTAAAACATTTGTTATCGTCAGTTACGGTGTAATAACCAGCAAGAGGGACGATTTGATTACCTTACCTGATTGATTACGCATTTTGAAAAATTCTTGAATATGCAAAGATTTGTGCATATTATCGTATTTGAGCTCGTCTTTGTTTTTTGTCAAATGTGCTGGGCAAGGCAAAAACGTCGTAGGGAGACGATACCGCCATTTGCTACTGCCTGGTAGGCTATTCAGTGGCACGTTGACAATTCACCGTCGAACAAACAGGAAGTATATTTTCTCCAAATGCCAGTCTGTGAAAGTCAAAGATTAGGAGAAACGAAGCTGACGATTTATGTCTACCGAAAATAGCTGTATGCTGTCATTTGATAATCACCTGCCAAAAGTTGCAAAATGTGACACATTTCACGCACACCAGCCGCGAGGGATTTATTAGGAAGACCGAAATCCCCCCCCCCCCCCCTAAAGAAACAAAAACAAAACAACTACAACAACAACAAACAACCTATTATTAGCTACCTTGAAAGTCAAACTAAAGTAATAAATACGAGAAGGCCTATTGCTGAAGCAACTGTAAAGCAAGTGGGGTTTGAATAATGAGGACTCAACGCGCTAATTACTCTTTGAATTCCAGTGTTTTAAAATAGCTGAATACTTTAATTCCAGGCTCTGCTCGGAGGAAATTGCTCACGGCTTTGGCAGTTTTAAGCCATTTCCTAGATCCGTTGACTTCTGTCAACGACAGGGACAAATTTACATAACCAGTTTTTTATGGCACTTGCCTTTCGGCCAAGTGCCATATACCGATCACTTTTCCGTCGGTCTGCCGGTCAGTCCGGTATCACAAGTTAGAGTACTTTCAGATGGGCTAGGACGGTAAGACTTGGCAGGCGTATTAGGGTCCCTACCAAACTAACTTGGAAATAGTCACTTCCCAGACGCTTTCCCAATTCCCTCGGAAAGCGCAGAAGCTTTCACCCAGCCATTATATAATCCTTCGCTTTACCCATCACTGTAGAAATAATTTCACAGAACAGGGAATTGGTAAATTGTAAATAGACACAGAATTCAGAATTGTAAAATAATCACAGATTTGTACATATACACTTCTAACACGCACATTTTAATATTCGTTATTTTATTTGAATTTGTTTGTCGTTTCAGTCAGCATCGTTCTTCTGGTTTTTAGTTACATATCGTTGTATGTTTTGTTGGTTCCGCATCACTTTTTTGTTGGTATTGTGTTGGATTTTATTATTTAGTTGTTTGTTTTTGGGATCCCAAAACGTAAGTGGAGGGATACCTTTGACATCGCAGAAGTTGTCCGTCTGTCTGTCCGTCCGTACGTCTGTTAGCACGATATCTCTCGAAGGGATTGAGATATTTTGATCAAACTTGGCATGAAGACTCTTTAGACCAAAGCACAGGTCAGGTTCGAAGATGGGCTATGTAGCTCTATATTTGTGGGTGGGGGAGGGGTTTGAAATTAAGGGGAACAAATTTTTTGTTTAAAAACTAATGAAATAGTCGAATTAGGGGTAAGGAGACATGCTGAATCCGAATATGAAAATTATTTTCTCTTCGGACAAATAGCTCACCCGGATCCGGCGAAAAGCGGAAAATTTGTGAAAAGTAAAAGTTTAATATGAAGTTGATTGGAGGTTCGATTTAGGGGCTAAGAAACGTGTTGAGTCCGAATATGAAAATTATTTTCTCGCCCGACAATTAGTTCGGCCGGAATCCGGCCAAAACCGGAGAATTTGTTTGAAGTAAAAGTTGTATTTAAATTTGATAAGATATTTGATTTGCGGGTAAGTAGACATGCTGAATTCGCATATGACAATCATTTTCTCACCGGACGTACAGATAGCTCGGAATCCGGCTGAAACCGGAAAACTTGTTAAAAGTAAAAGTTTAATCTGAAGTTGATTAGAGGTTGGATGTAGGGGTAAGGAGACATGCTGAATTCATTTTTGAGCTTTATTTTTTAGCCGGACAACTAGTTCCGGAATTCCGCCGAAACCGGAAAATTGACTGAAGTAAGGCAGGATGTTTCGATGTACTTCGTCAAAATAGATATGACTTAAAGGGTAAACGCACATGCTGAATCCATATCTTAACTTGGTCTACTCATATGATTAGCTATTTGGCCTTAATCTGTTTCTTGTTTCTTGAATCTTTGTTCAAGGAGTCTGGCGAAGACTGGATCTGGCGAAGAAAATCTGGATCAACTTTGAACTTTTGGGATCCCATCGAAACCTTTTGTCTTGTTCGCTGAAGACAGTTTGCCGGAAGTGCAACCGAAATATCCGAATTTATATTTATCCCTCACACATCATCCTAGCGGGATAATTAGCTGATCAGTAAAAAAAACCGAAAATTACGGTTTATATTTCTTTAATGTGGGGAGAGTCGGGGGTGGGAGGACCCGACATTTTATGACAGGCTTAGAATCTAGTGATTGGGATGACAGTTGGTGGCAAGAAGAAGCTTAAGCCCTAGATACTTCAGTGGCTGAACCGGCCCGAAATTGAGCACTCTGAGGTTTGGGGGGAGGGGGGGGGGGGGAGAATTCTGGTGATCGCGATTTAAGGTACTTCAAGCTGCAAAGTACCCAAAATACTTTTAAGCAAAATATAAGTGTTCATGATCCCCATGAGCCCATGATAATTTTGCCTCAAGGGTTTTGCTTAGAAGTGGATTTCTTAAAGTGCGCATCTTAACCTAAAAGTCAAACAACTATTTTTGACCAAACCATATATTCATTTGTTTCCCTTAAGATTAGATGAATAAAGAATAAGCCCCGCCCATTGCCAGGCCTCATGTTAGGCCTTATGGTGGGGTCATAAACAGTTAATGGTGTTTTTATTTTTATGAATAAACTGAGCTGAACTGAACTAAAGGGCCCATGGTCATTTTTGCCTCAAGGGTTTTGATTACCGATGAATTTCTAGCGCCTTTAAAGTGCGCATCATTACATCCAAGTGCACAAATAAAATATGTTTTACCAAACGATATATTCTCGTGATTTCCAAGGGTCCATGATTATTCTTATCTCAAGGGTTTTGCTTACAAAATTATCACACAAAAAAACACGAATTGACAAATTCCTACTTTCATCCTCTTACCCCAGTCTTGCAAGTGCCATATGAATTATATTTGACGGTGCAAAACGGATAAGTCAGCTACATTTTAAATGTAGTTGACTTATCCGTTTTCCACCGTCAAATATGATTCGCAGTCAGCTTGGGCTGAAGGAACATCTGTAGCCATATGAACTTCTAGCTCTTGTTCTGATGGTAAAACTTCTCGCAAACAACATCGATAGCATGATACGCATCGAAGGTAGCAGAAAACGGCAAGTGAGAAAATCAGTAAGGTATTGTTAGTGGGGTTAGAATGTACCGTCGGAAATTTGGGTTTCCGGGTTTAAGAATGGATAGAGCGATTACCGGAAGTAGGTTGCATTAGTATTGTAGGTAAGACAAATTCTTTAGATAATTTGATTCAGGCTAATCTATTTTTCTTCTGTAGAGAGTTGCTGCTCAACAACAATTGCATTCGGATACTTCCGTACGAACTGGGAAAATTGTTTCAGCTCCAATCCCTGGGATTGAAGGGAAACCCACTGAACCCTGAAGTCCTTCAGGTCTACTCTGAAACTAACGGAACCGTCAAACTGCTCTCCTATCTCCTGGATAGACTCACTGGTAAGTCGGCTTTTCCTATGTTTGTTCACTGCTTCCAGCATCGCTGAAAACAGGCAAATTTCAAGAAAAGCTTAAAGATGTCCTGCAGAGATCGCTCTCCCACCACGGTCATACATTCATTCATTTATTCATACTACACAAACTACATAACATAAACTATAAGGCAAGTAAAAAGACCCCCTGAAGCTATCTTGTTGGGGATCACTAACCTAGACTGAAAATATTCACATTACAGTAGATGCATTTAAAACAGATCGACTCCTGTGCGTCAACTCCCGCACCTGTATCTCCACTGTGAATTGTGAATGGACACTTCCTATTACCCGCAATCTTGACTAATATCGCTTGCCAGGGTTGGTCACCAAAAGTAACTTCGTACACCCTGGAAAGTAACCCAAAAGTATCTCAAAGTAACCCAATGTAACCTAATGTAACCAAAAGTAACCCAATGCAGTGTAACCCAATGTAACCCAAAGTAATCCTGTGTAACCCAAAGTATCCTGAAGTAACTCACACACCCTGGTTCTTGGTGACCAACCCTGGATCGCTTGTCCCTGATTGGCTTTTACAGTCCGAACCTCCGACTGAACCAATCACAGACGACGCGTGAGGCCGGGCTTAATTGTGAAAAAGGTTCCGAATTTTATTAGAAGTAAGAGCATGAAAACAACTATGAAAGCAAATTGAAAATGGGCGTACTGGTGAGTGGTGGCGACGCTTTTTATGGCACTTGAGCTTACTCAAGTGCCATATAGCGATTGTAATTTCTGTCCGTCAGTCGGTCTGTCGGTCTGTCGGTCCCGGTTTTGCTAGTTCGGGCACTTCCAGATAAGCTAGGACGATGAAACTTGGCAGGCATATCAGGAACTGGACCAGATTAAATTAGAAATACTCGCTTCCCCGATCCGACCATCTGGAGGGGACTGGAGGGAGGGGGAATCCGGAAAAATTAGATATTTTTAGCTTACGAACGGGTTATCGGATCTTAATGAAACTTGATATATGGAAGGAACTCGTGTCTCAGACCTTCCATTTTAAATCCAAACCGGATCCGGTGACATTGGGGGGAGTTGAAGGGGGAAACCGGAAATCTTGAAAAACACTTAGAGTGGAGGGATCCGGATGAAACTTGGTGGAAAGTACAAGCACAAGTCCTAGATATATGGCTGATATAACCGGAACGGATCCGCTCACTTTGGAGGAGTTGGGGGGGGGGGGGGGGGAGAAGTCCGAATTTGTAGTGATCCCGCGAGTTCCGTGCTTCCTGATGTGCTGGGACGATGAAAATTGACAGGCATCTCTGGGACCCGACCAGATTAAAT
Organism: Branchinecta lynchi; assembly: GCA_023053575.1. NCBI lineage: Eukaryota > Metazoa > Arthropoda > Branchiopoda > Anostraca > Branchinectidae > Branchinecta > Branchinecta lynchi. Next base: position 16,321,249 of record JAKZAP010000004.1, on the reverse strand, counting down.
AGGAAATCGTCAATTCCCTGATTCGACCATCTGGGGGGGGAGTGGAGGGAGGGGGAAGGAAAATTTGAGGTATTTTTATCTTGCGAACAAGTCATCGGATCTTGATGAAATTTTATATTTAGGATGACCTCGTGTCTCAGACGTCCCACTATAAATCCGGACCGGATCCGATGACACTGGGGGGAGTTGGAGGAGGGAACCGGAAATCTTGAGAAACGCTTAGAGTGGAGGGATCGGGATGAAACTTGGTGGGAAGAACAAGCACAAGTCCTAGATACGTCATTGATATAAGCGGACCAGATCCAGGCACTCTGGGGGAGTTGGGGGGGGGGGGGGTCCGGATTTCCAGCGATCCCGCGAGTTCGGCATACTTCCTGATGTGCTAGGGAGATGAAACTTGGCAGGTATGTCAGGGACCCGAACAGGTTCACTTGAGAACAGCCGTTTCCCCAATCCGACCATACTGGGGGGAGTGGATGGATGGGGAGTCCGGAATCTAGTGGCGTGTATAACTTTTGAACGGGTGATCGGATCTTGATGAAATTTTATATTTAGGATGATCTCGTGTCTCAGACATCTCACTTTAAATCCGGGCCGGATCCGATGACACTGGGGGGAGTTGGAGGAGGGAACCGGAAATTTTGAGAAACGCTTAGAGTGGAGGGATCGGGATGAAACTTGGTGGGAAAAACAAGCACAAGTCCTAGACACGTCATTGACATAACCGGACCGGATCAGGGCACTGTGGGGGAGTTGGGGTCGGGGTCCGGATTGCTAGCGATCCCGCGAGTTCGGCATACTTCCTGATGTCCTAGGGCGATGAAACTTGGCAGGTATGTCAGGGATCCGAACATATTGACTTGAGAACAGCCGTTTCCCCGACCCGACCATGTGGGGGGAGTGGGTGGATGGGGAGTCCAGAATCTAGTGGCGTACATAACTTTTGAACGGGTGATCGGATTTGAATGAAACTTGTCTGGTGAGCTATCGCCTCGGACGTTCAGTGTCACGTCCGGGTCGGGTCCGATACCTGTGGGGTTGGAGGGGGGGGGGGAACTCGAGAAACTCTAAAAGCAGAGGGATTGGAACGAAACTTAATGGATGGAACAAGCATTGGGCCTAGATGAAATTGAAGGAGCCAGATGGTTTCGGGGCTCTGTGGGGGGAGTTGGAGGGGTTTCCTGGAATTCCGGTAGTCGTGAGTTACAATAGTTCCAGATGTAAAACGACAACGAAACTTTGCAGGCATATTAGCGACCCGAATTTTCTTGACTTAAGAACCTGACACAACATACCCCCGGAAACTTCCGTTCCTAGATCTGAGCATTTTTTGGTCAGCACGAGAAGAGAAATATGGAAATTGACTTCTATAAATTGCAAACGAGTGGTCTGATTCGAGTGAAACTTTATGGGTGATACGAATCGATGGCCTCGACATGTAAAACATGCGTTCGAACCATATGCGACCACGATTAGGGGAATTGGGGGTGGGGGGACTTTTGACATGCACAACAACCAAACGGATGGACCGAATGAGATGCAAATTCGACAGTGCCGAGTTTATGCGGTCTAGATTTGTTATTTGGCGTCCGGGCCGAATTCCGCCAAGGTAGGGGGGGGGGGGGGGGTACTGGAAACTTGCAGATAGGCTAAGCTCCAATTTCAGTAAAACTTGATGGACAGGAACAGGGAATTAAGAGATTGGGCCCGAACCGGCTCCGACAACGTTGGTGGGAGGGGGGGGGGGTACCGGAACTTTCCAAAAATGCTCAGATTCGAGTGAAACTTGATAGATGGTATAAAAGATTTTTTATATTCCAAACCAGATTCGGCCACGGTAGGTCGAGATAGAGTGGGTACCGGAAATCGTGTAGCACGTCTAGGGATCAAACAAATGGATTTATTGGGATGAAAGTTTGAACAGTCATGTGCATTTGCTACAGACAATCGAGACGATGCCGGAACTGCTCAGAAATGAGTGAAACTAAATATCCTATTTCTATTTCCGAACCGCATTTTTGGATGGCGGGTGTATTTTGTGACGTTCTCATCTACTTTCTTGTACAGCCTACTCGTACAAGTGCCATATGAGCTCGTAGCTCTTGTTCTTGCTAGGGAACAGAATAAAATAGTATCAGATTTTGGTTCTGCTTTAAATTATCTCACGCTTTGTAAAACAAGAAGAAACCAAACATAAGCTGGATGAAAACTTCCTAATATATTTCACCAGTGTATTTTACAATGTAATACCTTAATCGGGAATGATTATAAACCATTCCATTCCGTCACTTTGCTAGCCATTTTCCCAAGCTGTTCATAATATATCCTGACGTTCCTTCCCATACCACAAACAAAATCCTAAACAAATCGGCTAGTTCTTCACGCTCACAGATCAGACGTGACATTCTTACCTCAAACATTCATGTCTGTACTCCTTGCAACGCCCCCTAGAGTTAAAGCACAGAAGTAAGGAAAAAATATTTCTAAGGTTGCGTTCCAGTACTTAAGGATTGTTAACATTTGTTAACGTTTTGCGTTCCAGGTTTCTGATTTCGAAATAAGCTCCGCCCACCTACAATTTCTGTTCCAGAGCTTAACGATTGTTAACTATATTGTAACGATGGTTGGTGAGCATCGCTGGGAAAATTTAACAATTGTAGAATTGGGAAAAGTTAACGATCGTTGTAAAGTTGCCAAAATAAGGTTAACAATTGTTAAGTTTGGAATGCAACCTAAGTGTTCCTTCAGCCCAAACTGACTGCGAATCATATTTGATGGCGCTAAACAAACGTGTCAGCTGACATTATTCTAGCGAAATTTCGGCCCTTCTTGGCAAGGGCCCTATTCCGGCTCTAGGTAGATAAACGAACATGCGGTGGTTAAGCATGAGAATATTTTATGAGTAACGAGGGCGTTAAAACTCATCACCGCCCGCCCTCCCAAACATCACAGTAGCTATTCAGTTCACCTGTTCAGTGAATTCAACATTCGGGCGGCTGTCACTACGCATTGGTCAAATGGGGTAGTCTTCCCGTGTGAGGGACGTATGCGGAAAATACTGAACGGCATTCCGTGTCAGTCCTTTCCAAGAGTTCCTTTCCTTTGGCGCCTTTGCAAACAAACTTGCAGGTCAAAAATCAGCCTAGTCTCAAATCACTTCCTTTTGAGCATTTAGGCTTAGGGGGTATTTTCGAGAAAGTTGCAGACGTATTTCGTGTCTTGCGAAGACCGCCCAGTGAGTTCCCACTGGGGACGGATTTCGCTTCCCTTCCAACAGATTCTGCTTCTTGCTCATTCGTCATGCCGAGGTGGTCATTTTTGGTCTGTCAGAGATAGGTTTCTCTGGAAACCATCCCGTTTGGCAAATTTGAATCCGTTGCTTCACGCAGTTATTCGTGTGCGTGCTGCTCAAATTTTCACGTTGTGTGGCAAACAGACGACCAGGGTCGGGTGTCGGGGACTGGAATTCTTTCCAGGATTTTCGGTATCATCACAATTTTTTGTTCAACTTTATGCCAAAGTGCTGAAAATACGGCACGATCATCATTTTTTCAACTTTAAGACGAAGGTGCTGAAAAGCTGGCACCATCACATCAGTGCGACGTCAGGATCTTAATTGATTGTCTTCGGCTGAAACAGAACCATCCAACAACCAAACCAACTACATCCGAGTATCATGGATCCTGCCTGGACCTCAATCAATCAGGGAATTTTTTTTATTAACTTCTTGCACTCACTCGGTATTTTCGGAATGCGATCTTGGATTTGATTTTTGCCCGGTGTGTGGCCGAGAAACACAGTTTTTATCGTTATCTGTTCTTGGTCACACTTTAATACCCGCGACATAAAGGGGGCAGATCTCGATTGAACTTTCGAACATAATGCCCTACACCTGCCATTCTTTTGTCGATGTGAGCTTCGCATCTGCCAGTGCCCCCCCCCCCCCCCCCTCAATTCCCCATTATATTTCTACAGATCCCTTCTCTAGCTCGTGTTCATTCAGAGATATTTCGCCGACCCACCCACGTTCGTAACTATCTTTGCGCCTTGCCTCATCCACATACTTGACCTGTAACTTTTCCTATCGCTCCAAAATCGTCTGCGGCATCTGCCGATGACGTCCCTTTCTGACTCAGGTAGTAATGTTCGGCATTCCTGGCTTTAGCTACTAGATGGCGTTTATGCGGTGATAGTTGGAAGTCGCTTAAACCTAACTATCTTTCCGGCTTCTGTCCTGTCAGTTGTGAATTGTCATTTTGGTCATGCCATAGAATTCAGCCAAATGAATTAAAAGTTCTTTGTGGTGAAATTGATTTGGTTTCAAAAGCGGGGGGAAACTGGTATTCCAGTATTCCAGTAGGCTACAGTTGTCATTCGATGGGATACTGTTCCACAACTCCACAAACCCACTAATACACCAGAATTCTGCAGTGTGAATCTTAGTATTATTTGCTATTGACGTTTTTTGGGATCCCGAAACGGAAGTGCAGATATACCCGTGACTTCGTAAAAGCTGTGCGTCTGCCCGTCAGTTCGTCCATCTGTCAGCGCGATAACTCTCGAGCGGAATTGATATTTTGATGAAACTTGGTGTGAGGATTCTTCGGTAGATTGGTCTCTCTTTTCGTAGATTGGTCTCTCTTTTAGCAACAGCTAATGAAATAGCTCATTTAGGCGTAAGAAGACATGCTAAACCCGGGTATGAAAATCGTTTTCTCGCCGGACAAGTAGTTCACTCGGAATCCGGCCAAAACCGATTTTTTTTTAAGTAAATTTTTATTTTAAGTTGATTGGTTTTAGATTTAAGAAGACATGCTGAAAACGTATATGAAGATCATTTTTTTTTGCCGGACAAGTAGTTCGTCCAGAATCCGGCAAAAACTGGAAAATTTATTAAAAGTGAAAGTAAGAAGTAAAAAAAGGGGTAAGAAGACATGCTGAATCCATATATGACTGCCCGGACACATAGCTCGCGCGGAAATTTGTAATTGTAAAAGTTTTATCTGAAGTTGGTTTAGAGGTTCGATGTAGTGATAAAGAGGGACGGGGAATCCGTATATGCAATTTCATTTCCTCGCCGGACAAATAGCTCGTCCGGAATCCGGCCAAAACCTGAAAATTTGTTAAAAGTTAAATTTGTATCTGAAGTTGATTAGGGGCTCGATGTAGTGTTAAAAAGGCATGCTCAGTCTGTATACCTGAAGTTGATTAGAGGTTTGATATTGGGGTAAGGAGATATGCTGAATCCGTTTCTGTACTTTTTTTTTTTGCCAGACAAGTAGTTCGCCGGAATCGTGCGGAAACCGGAAATTGGCAGAAGTAAGGAAGTCTAGATCAGTTTCGTCAAAGTAGATATGATGTATAGGGGTAAGACACACATGCTCTATGTCTTAACTTATTTTTCTCAGATGTTTAGCTATTGTCCTTAATCTGTTTCTAAATTTTAATAGTAAAAATTGTCTGGATCAAATATTACATTTTTGGCATCCCATCGAAACCTTTGGTCTTGTTATTTACGATAGGTGGACCGGATATGATATGCGCCTGTCTAGCAGTATTTTACGTAAATGTACTATAAATAAATGAATCCATTTTATTAATTAATAAATCACCAACTGCACTTGGCGAAAAAAGAATAGAAACAAAAATGACAAATCAAACATATGAACAAAGAAAATGTAGACAGAATTTCTAAATGGACCTAAAATGAGTGAGTGTACGTCATGTAAGTATGCGACAAGCGGTTTTTAGCAAGTGATTGATTTCAATCAGTTTCAATGACTGTTATTGCGCTTGAAATCCTCGGGTAAGAAAGTTAATCTAATCGATGTAAAGCTAGCTTGAACGCTAATTTAAAATCGGAAACTTCTTTGATTGCCGTTGTAAACTGATCCGTTGTAAACATACAGTTTACATTTTTTTAGTTATTTATTTGCAGAAAAAGATGGGAAGCTAGAAGCTTTTTGGGATCCCAAAACGTAAGTGGAGGGATACCTATGACATCGCAAAAGTTGTCCGTCTGTCCGTCCGTCCGTCCGTCCGTCCGTCCGTCCGTCCGTCCGTCTGTCCGTCCGTCCGTCCGTCCGTCCGTCCGTCCGTCTGTAAGCACGATAACTCTCGAAGGGAATGAGATATTTTGATGAAACTTGGTGTGAGGGTTCGTTGGGTCGTCGGACCAGTCAAGTTCGTAGATGGGCTTTGTAGCTCTACATTTAGGGGTGGGGGAGGGGATTCAAATTAAGGGACAAACAAAATATTTTGAAACAGCTAATGTGATAGTCGATTATGGGGTAAGAAGACATGCTGAACACGATGGTGAAAACCATTTTGTCATCGGACAAGTAGTTCGCCCGGAATCCGGCCAAAACCGGAAAGTTTGTTGAAAGTAAAAGTTTTATTTGAAGTTGATTAGATGTTCGATTTAGGGGTAGGAAGACATGCTGAAGACGATGGTTTAAATTATTTTCTCGACGGACAAGTATTTCGCCCGGAATCCGGCCCAAACCGGAAAGTTTGTTGAAAGTAAAAGTTTTATTTGAAATTGATTAGATGTTCGATTTAGGGGTAGGAAGACATGCTGAAGACGATGGTGAAAACTATTTTCTTGACGGACAAGTATTTCGCCCGGAATCCGGCCCAAACCGGAAAGTTTGTTGAAAGTAAAAGTTTTATTTGAAGTTGATTAAATGTTCGATTTAGAGGTAGGAAGACATGCTGAAGACGATGGTGAAAACTATTTTCTCGACGGACAAGTATTTCGACCGGAATCCGGCCCAAACCGGAAAGTTTGTCAAAATTAAAAGTTTTATTTGGAGTTGATTAGATGTTCGATTTAGGGCAAGAAGACATGCTGAACACTTATGTGAAAACAAGTTTCTACCCGGACATGTAGTTCGTCCGGAATCCGGCCAAAACCGGAAAACTGTTGGAAGTCAAAGTTTTATTTCTAGTTGATTAGATAAGCGATTTAGGGTTAAGAAGAGATGCTGAGTCCCTGTATGACAATCGTATTTTACCCGGACATATAGTTCGACCGGAATCCGGCTGGAATCGGAAAATTTGTTATAAGCTAAATATCTATTTGAAGTTGATTAGATGTTCATTACTGGGGAAAGAAGATACCCTGATTTCGTGTTTGAGCTTTCTTTTTTCGCCGGACAAGTAGTTCTGGAGTTCGGCCGGAACCGGGAAATTGGCAGAAGTGGCAGGAAGTTTTCGTCAAAACGGATATGACTTATAGGGGTAAACACACATGCTGAATCCAAATCCGAACTTGGTTTTCTCAGGTGATTAGCTATTTGGCCTTAATCTGTTTCTGAATTTTAATTGTAAAAATGTTCAAGGAGTCTGGCGAAGACTGGATCTGGCTAAGACAGGACCCAGTTGTCTGGATCAGATATTGAATTTTTGGGATCCCATCGAAACCTTTGGTCTTGTTCTCTATTGCAAATAGTAAAATCATAATCACGACAACAAGACCAAAGGTTTCTATGGGATCCCAGAGGGCTATATTTTTAAATATTCCGTCAGCCCAAGCTGACTGCGAATCATATTTGATGGTGGAAAACGGATACGTCAGCTGAATTACGGATACGTCAGCTGAAATTTAGCTGACGTATCCGTTTTCCACCATCAAATATGGTAATATTTTTAGAGTTCCTGATCAGACAATCGGGTCTGAAAGATTTCCAGAACCCGTAAACTTGGACTGTTATCCTAACAGACCCCTTATCGAGATCCATTAAGTAATACTTTCCAGCGAATACAATATCAGATAATAAGATTCATTCTTAAATTTCCGCCGACGATTTAACCAGACTGTCCATTCCAGGCGAGAGCAAATAGTATTTCCCGACTCACCGGTTCCATTTCCAGTTTAACAACCTTCCACCCAGTTTTACTGATGACTTTTATGTCCCTGTATTTTGGCTCTCCCTCTCCCCAACTATATTGCAAAAATATTATTCCGCGGAGAAAACCAAGAATAGATATGGATTCAGCATGCTTTCTTGCGTCCAAACCAAAGCTCTAATAGACTTGAGAATTAAACTTCAGTTCAACCAAAATTTCCGGTTTTTGCCGGTTTCCCGGCGAGTTGTTTGTCCAGTGAGGAAATAAACTTCAGATATGGATTCAGCACGTATTTTTAATCTGATACTGAATCTTTAAGCGACCTTAAAAAAAAACTAAAAAAAATTTCCTTTTACCGATTTTCGGTTTTGGCCGGAATCCAAGGAACTAAGTGTTTGGCAAGAAAATAAAGTTCAAAAAGGGATACAATCTGTCTCCTTATCCCTATGTAATCAACTTCAGATGAAGCTTTAACTTGTAGTACTTAAGACTTTTCCGGTTTCGACCGGATTCATGGCATACTACTTGTTTGCCCAGAAGATAAATTTAAAAAAACTCAATACGTCTCTTTACGAACTTTGACTTTCAATAATATAATCGAACTTTGACTTTCAATAATTTTCCGTATTCCGGGCGAACTGTTTGTCTGGCGGTAAAATAAGTTTCAGATTTGAATTCAGCATGTCTCACTCCCAAATCGACTATTTAATTAGCTTTTTTTCATTTTACATTAACGTTTTTCGGATCCCAAAACGTAAGTGACGGGATGATTTCGTAAAAGTTGTCCGTCTGTCTATCTGTCGAAGAGGTTGAGATATTTTGTTTTAAACTTAGCATGAGGACGGTTTGGGCCAAAGTACACGTGTAGTTCGAAGGTGTAGTGTAGTTGATTATAGGTTCGATTTAGGGGTAAAGAGACATGCTCAATCCGTTTATGAATTTCGTTTTCTTGCCGGAAAAGTAGTTCACCCGGAATCTCGCCAAAGTTGTTTCTGGGGTCGATTAAGAGGTTCGGTATCGGGGTAAGGAGACATGCTCAGTCCAACTTTGAACTTTATTTCCTTCACGGATAAGCTGGCAAAGTGCCAAAACCCCAACATTTGGAACGAAAGCGGCTCGCCTCTCAATGTCACCAGCTCATTTGCTCAGCATGCAGTTCGCCGGGAATAGTCTACTGAATCTGGTCAAAGTAAAAGACTTTTCTGAAGCCGATTAAAGATGACATATTGGAGCAAACATGCATGCGGAATCCATATCTGAACTTGGTTTTCTCATCTGGTTAGTTGTTTGGCAGTAAGTTATAATAAAACATCAAAACGGTAAAAAAAAATAAAAAAATGTACATATTCAAGCGGTTGATTATGGATAAATAGCAAAATGTTAAAGGGATCTGGAGAAGACCGGAAATCTACAAGATTCGACTGTCTGGTTCGAGTACAATAAACCAATAAACATTCAATTTTTGGGATCCCATCAAAACCTATTGTCTTGTTTTAATTAGCGTTTAGCTAGTTTTAAAAATCATTTTTGTTGTCCAATAATTTAAAACTCCTTCCCCACCCCTAAAATAGGGTACATAGCCGATCTACGAACATGACATGTACTTTGACCTGATGGATCCTTAGACCAAATTTGAACAAAATATCTCAACCCCTTCCTAGAGTTATCGTGCTAACAGACGGACAACTTTTACGAAGTCATAGCTATCCCGTCACTTACGTTTTGGGATCCCAAAAAGATACGTAAATGATTAAAAACAGAAACGAAGTCATAGCTATCCCGTCACTTACGTTTTGGGATCCCAAAAAGATACGTAAATGATTAAAAACAGAAACAAATACAACAAGAGATAGATACATTCAACAAGAGAGACTACAAATGCCCGACTTTCAAATTTTGTTGATGCAAGTGAAGTTATCAATACATTTTTGCCCCGGTGTTTGCATAACAATTTTGTATCTTCGATGCGGCTGCCTCTTATGTCTACCTTTTTCCAGAAGTAGTTTAATTTTCGTAGCCAGTAGGCTTCACATACTTTTAGTTTTCACAAACTTCTTCGTTTGTCTCATCTTCATGTTGTAATTGCTTGACAGGGAGAAAGTGGTCTTCCTCGCATGAACTGTCTGTGCGTTTTTGTTTGCGTGATTTCTTTAGTAATAAGCTTTCTCTTGGCGAATCGGATGAGATTATGCTTTCTCCCAGCGCATACTTAATACTACTTAATACCAAGTTTTGGATAGGAACTGACTATGCTAATTGGATGAAACGGCGGAGTAAAGCCCGGTTATTCAGCAGGAATCACGTGATATGGTCGAAAATAAACTAGAAACCATTACCGGTCGATGCTTCCACTAAACTGAATTCCAACACCAGCCACCATTATTCAGAACTAAGAGAAATGAGTCGACCCTTTCTGACAGCGTGTCGGTCAATCTCACCCGCTCATAAATGAGTCGGCCAGACCTAATATACCATACGGCTTACTGGACGCGCCTTTCCTTCATGAAAATATGGCCGATTGTTAAATAAAAGTTGCGTAAAACAAGAACAAATTACCGAATAAAATAGATAGCTACTGCCAACTCTTTAGCTGTTTTTTACTTTTCATTAATAAGGCACTTGCAGTCTCTGGCTCAAGTGCCATGTACCGATCGCAATTCCGTCTGTCGGTCGGTCCGTTTGACTGTCACTCTTTTTCGAGTTAGGGTACTTCCAGATGTGCTAGGACGATGAAACTTGGCAGACATATCAGGGACCCGAACAAACTAACTGGGAAATTATCAGTTTTCATGTCCGACCATCTGAGGGGGGGGAGGGCGGGGGAATCCGGAAAATTGAGTAGTGCGTAACTTTCGAACGGGTGATCGGATTGGAATGAAACTTAATAACTGAATAGATGACATATCTCTGAATTCCCGCTTGAAGTCCGGACTGAATTTGACAGCCATGGGGAGTTTGGGGGGGGGGGACCGGAAAATCTCCAGAAACGGTTAGAATGGTGGGATCGGGGTGAAACTTGCTGGGAAGCACAAGCATCTGCTCTAGATTCATTACACGATTGGACTGGATCCGGACACTGGGGGGGGGGTCCGGTGATCGCAATTTAAGGTACTTCCAGATGTGCTAGGACGATGAAACTTGGCTGGAATATTAGATATTCGATCGCCACTTACTAAATCTGACTATTCCTTAAAGTACCAATCTTGACCGCAAAGTAAGAAAAATTCTTTAAGCAACATATACATTTTCATGATCCCCATGAGCCCATTATCATTTTTGCCTCAAGGGTTTTGCTTATAAATGAAGTTCTAGCTCCCTCAAAGTGCGCATCTTACCCGCTAAGTCGAAAAGTTGTTTTGATCAAACGATACATATCAGCCCATGATCATTTGTGCCACAAGGGTTTTGCTTAAAAATGTATTTCTAGCACCCTTAAAATGCGCAGCTTAACTGAAAAGTGAAAAAAATACTTTTGACCTAACGATTTACATTAATGATCCCTAAGGGCCTATTATCGTTTTTGCCTCTATGTTTTTCCTTATAGATGTATTTCTAGCGCCTATAAAGTGCGCATCATTACAGCCAAGTTCTGAAATAAAATACTTTTTACCAAACGATACATTCTCGTGATTTTCAAGTCCATTATCATTCTCATCGCAAGGGTTCTGCTTATAGATAATCAGACAAACCCACAAAAACGCAAGTTCTATATTTCATCCTCTGGACCAGCCTTGCAAGTGCCGTATAAACTTCCAGCTCTTGTTTTCTCTTTGTCGGATTTTCGTGCTAAAGGACACGTCGCACTACGTAGTGTCCCTGCTCAGATGTTCTGAAATAGTTGACCACTTTACAACTAAGCTATCCTTACAGAAAATTACACACGGCTTCGGTTGTTTTTAGCCTCTTTTCATTTCCCTTGCCTTGGTTGACAATTGTGGCAAAGTTTGAATAACCGGTCTCCGGACGAATAAGTTCATCCGAAACGGTGATCTGTTGTAGGCTATGATATTTCACGTAAAGAGAACAAACGTGGCAAGGTGATAACCAGTGTATTGCTAATAGAGAGATTGCAGCCTACCCAACGAAAAGGGATAGGAGTAGAAAAAGAGTAATTTAACATTGTGGAGTATAGGGCTTTCGGCTTTGAGACCAATTTATCCATGTTTTATTACTATTATGAGCCTGTAAATATTCCTAGTTTTTTCTTAATTGTATAATCATAGCTTTATTGAAAAGTTTGATCAGAAATGAGAGTATGAAGGAAACTTTCACTTGAAAAACGAATACTGCTTCCTATTGGTTGGTTTTTGAATGACACGTCATAACCGACCGATAGAATTCGAGACTTCGTTTTTGTCTTCAAGCTCTTACTTCCATGGAAACTCTTGAAAAAATAGAATCATACGATTAAGGAATAGCCTACTTAACATTTCCAGCAAGTCCCTGGCTCAGAATGATGATCAGACGCCGATAATTTAATTTCAAAGTTGAAAGTCCTATACCTCCCAATGTTAAATTTGTTTGTATCTCGTGATGATGGTGTAGCAATATCCCTTTTCATCGGATAGGGTGCAATCTCTCTATAGAGTAGATAGGATACACTCATGAAGTGAAGAATATTGGGAACGAGAAAGGATGGAAATACTGCTGAAGTAGAATAAATTACCGTCATAGGTACGACCTGTCCTTCAAGATCTGCTTTGGAGCTTGCCCAGTAGGGACGCTTCTGAGTGGCGCCGCTAGATGATCCCGCGGTCGTACTAAGTCCTGGTTTGAACTAGCGATTTTATTTGGATGGGGGTGATTTCGACATTGCAGACTCTAGAAAGCTTCCGATTCATATCATTTGAATGATGTCACACTGCGATGTGAACCTACTGTGTTCTCATTTTTGGATAGATCGTAGAAATTCAGACGCCCAAACCATGGAAAGAAGGATCGCAGTTGTTCATGTTCAGCTATCCTAAAGTGAGAATAGTCGTAGTGCTCCTTGGCAGAAATTTTATTTTCCTTTTTGCAAGACTGATTTTTATTTGGACCATTTCTAACTATTGTCCGATGGAATTCTAAAGCTATTTTCTGTTTTGGACTGGTATTTTGTGTGTTTTACCATTTTTCGATGGAATTTTGTGAGACAATATTAAACCTCCTCGTTCATTTTTCATCCCAGTTTCACTTAATTTAACAAGAAAGCAAACATTTGAACAGGTCCGTGTTTTACAGCTTGGTCGTATGTGGCTTGTGTTTGTAATTAACTAGGAAGTACACGTGTTTTGTTGAAAATAACAATCCAGGATCGAACCGTAAGTGGTGCACTATCATTGTCGAAGTTCAGGTTTGCCATCTCATTGATACTCAACTTTAGATGGCTAAACCCAATACCCAGCCTGAAACTGTCTGCGAGTCGTAGAGTCAGCTTTCTCTCTTCGCCAGGTGATAATCCACTCCACCAAACTCTAGACGCTATGGTCGTTCGTCTTTTTAGGTCACCAACTGCTCAGTCGTGGGGCGCACCGGACGCAGTTCTTTTGTGCTCCCCTGCTTCCACTCTCCCTTGCTGTTCTCCCTGTGCTAAACCTTACTATACGGGCTTCCTTGCCTGGGTCTGAGCCAAATGTAGGCAACTGGCTTTGTCGGTCACGCGGTCACGAGTCAAGCGTAACCGCCCCACGCTTGCTGCTTCACATTGGAGATGTGTGGCTACATAGCAGCGCTTCCATTTTGTTGTGGCGGGAACGATGATGCGGGAACCGGATTGAAAGGGAAAGTGATACACATTCTTCTTCTGGTCCGTGTTTGGGTAATTTATAAGAATGGCACGATTTGATGCCAAAAGAACTGACGCGTTCGAATAATCGTGAGAGAGTTGCTTCAGGCAGCAGCTGTCCTGGAGGAGATTCATATCCAGCGCGTCTAGGGTTAGAGGCGACAGCGGACAGGGTGCTGTCTTGCGATGCAGAGATCCGCGGGCTAGCCGATCTTTCATTATGTCAGTATACCTGTTTGTGGTTTCAGCTATCAATTTATCAACGAAGTTCTGTCAAAAATGAAAGGTTTTTCTGAATTTGGTCGGAAGTCTGGCTTGCAGTCACGTTTGGTCCCAGTAGAGGAATTAGGCTGAATCAGCCCTTGCATCAGGTTCTCATGTTGGCCGGCATTATATAATTGTTGTACGTATTTGGAACTTTCTTTCGCTGCAAAACAGCTGTCCCCTCTTGTGTCAGACGTTACAACAGTACTGCATATTCTAAAGTGGATTAAAGTTTCGATATAGGGTTAAAAGGGTCATGCTGTGTCCATTTTGAACTTTTCTTCTTGCCAGACACGGTAGTTCGTCCGAAATCAGACCACACCTGGAAATTTTGTAGGAGTAAAAGTTTTGTCCTGAGGTCGATTAATGATTCCATTCAGCGGTACAAAAAAGACGTGCTGAATTGATATAGAAATATTTGTTTTCACCGGACAGGCAAATGTCTCGGAATCCGGCAATAACCGGAAATTTGGTTGAATTGAACTTTTACACTGAAGTCGGTTAGAGCTTTGGTGGTGGTGGTGGTGGGGGGGGATTCGGTGAGTCTGGAAATACAACCTGTTCTCGACTCGGATGAACAATCTGGTTGGAATCCGTCCAAAGCCGAAAGTTTACGAATGAACCTAGTTAGTAATTATCCACTATTCTCTTCGGTGAAAAATGTTGTCTAACGGATCTCGCTTAAGGTGCAAATGTGTTAGCTGCGATCTTTTGTGTCAGGAAGTCCAACAAATATTCCCCTTTGGGATCCCATCGAAACCTTTGGTCTTGTTGCTTGTGTCAGTATTATCGCGTCCTTTCGGTTTTCGCTGCTCGTTTACAGATCCAACCTGAATATAATATTGGATCAGGTTCTAGGGCAGAGGTGATGCGTCCAACCGTTACCACTCACACTGGCTTAGATTTTCGGGTCAGGAGCGTCGTAATGGAGGTCAGGAAGTGGTTTCTTTTTGGGGCGGTGTTTAAAAATTGCAGTTTTTCAAGAAAAAAGTGTTTAAATTATAAAGCTGACTTTGCCGTGAGATGTAAGGACTGGATTCACTGAACTGTTATTACTTTGTTGCAAAAAGTAGTTTAGAGTGAATGAAATCTTGCTTCACTGACATTCTTAATCATTGACCTGGGTGTTTAATGTTCGCGAGCAGGGTAAAAGTAAGTTTAAAGCGACTTGTTCTACTTGTAAATCATTTCCCCATCCCCTTCACAGCTTGGGGAGCAGGGTTTGGCCGTAAAATGGTCCAGCTGTAGGGTAAACTTTTGGTATGATAAACCAAAAATCACTGGGGTGATATCGTAGGCTAATTAAACTCCGTGTCTAAACCTGAACATGCCATGCTAGCAGGGTTTGGCCGTAAAGAGGTCCAGTTGTAGGGTAAACTTTTGGTGTGATTAGCTGCGCCGCAAAGCTAATGTTGCTATGTTTTGCCGGTTAAAAGACTGTGATAATGATTTGGTGGCTTTTGCTGCCCTACCCATTTTCTATGTGCTACCCGTATGGAAGGGTATCCTCCTGGACAGGGGCGTGACGACTAGGGGGGGGGGGACGCCCCCCCAATGATGTCGGTCAGTCGGTAAAAAAGAACCGAGTCGGCGCGAAGCGCCCCGATTTTTCGTCAAAACAGTTGATTTTTTTCTGTCGTTTTTTTTCTGAAAATTGGTCGTTTTTCTGAAAATTGGTTGATTTTTTTTCAAAAATATAATTTTATTGTTGAAAACAGTCGTTTTTCTGCAAAAAAAAGTCGGTAAAAATTACCAGCTTGTCGGTAAATACCTCGTCCCCCCCCCCAAACATTTTGGCTAGTAACGCCTCGGCTCGTGGATATCTTTTGCATGGGGTAGATTTCTTCTGTATTTTTGTTCAGCGTATGTTTGTTTGTTGTTATTATGGTCTTATGGACTACAATAAAGTAGTAATAATAATAATGAAAAATACAAAAGTCACTGGGGTGATACCGAAAGCTGGTTAAACTCCGTGTCAAAACCTGAACATGCTAGTCCTAATCCAGACTTCGGATTCTGCTTGAAGCAACCCACTGTCTCTTGGGGTCACCGTCAATACTAGCCAGTGTTCAGGGATGACATATTCTTGTCCTACTTAGCAGTCGATTTGGAACAAGAATATAAATGAAAATTAAAGGATGTTGAAATATTTGCAAGGATGAATTGTATAATAGACTGACATTTAAAATCACAGATATTACATTGCTAACTATTGAGTGAGGTTAATTTTGCCCATGAACGAAATTAAGAACTCCGGCGTTGCCAAGCCGCATCTAGGTTGTGAGAAAAGGGGAGAGATGATTGCGGGTCAGTGTAGCCTATGTTTTTGCTTTTCTGCGTTTCATGGATAGAAGAACTTTGCTGGTAACACGTTAAATAGAGAAGAGTTTGTTTTAAACAGAAACAGCGTCAGCCCGTTTGTAGGAGAATGAGTTAGTCTCGAACATCATCTGTTTTACGTTGTGTAAAACTTCATTCTAAAATTTTGTTTGTTTTTATGTTCAGCTGCTAAAACAGATCGACACCGGAAACTCTCGTAGATTTTGCAACTGCAATGTGAAATCAGTTTTAATATAATAAAATCAACGCATTCTGGGGACTTCTGACAATTCGTGGGACTGAGAAGTTTTTAGTGGAAATAGCTCGTTTCGACAGTCTGAACGGATGATATCCTTATTTCATATCTCGTGAGCCCTGCACAGTTTAACGTTCTGGAGATATAATCGGCTTACTCGCGAGAAACTGATAAGTGACAGCTGCAGCCTGGAGAGGACTCATGCCAAGCAGGGCCGAAATATCACTGAAAAATACCCTAGTTGACTTATCCGTTTTGAGTCATTTTTCGTAGATGATTCCCAGTCAACTTAGTCTGAAGAAGTGTTTAAGTTTAATCGAATAGGGCTGAGATCCGACAGTCTAGTTACACATCACTTAGTCACAAATAGGGCTGAAAACCCGATGCGTCAATTCATATCCGTGATCCTACAGATAATCGATTTCATCGAATGAACGTCTTCTTTGGGATTTGTGGTACCTCTATGTGCTTGTCCCTCTGCGCTTGAAATATTTACCAACTACAAGTGTAAGCCATTGCCGAAAACTACAATAACAAGAGCTGAAAGCTGATATGGCACTTGCAAGAATAGGCAAAATGTTGGCAGGAGTTTTTTGTTTGGGAACTTTGTACAGAGTCGAATATTATTTTATTGTACACTAGTAAGTAAAAAGTAGACTCCTTGAACATTTTCCCCATTAAAATTCAAAAACAGATTAATCATCTGAGAAAACCAAGTTCAGATCAGCAATGTGTGTTTACCCCTATAAGTCATATCTGTTTTGACGAAAACTTCCTGCCACTGCAAATTTACCGGTTTCGGCCGAATTCCGGAACTACTTGTCCGACGAAAAAATAAAGCTAAAAAACGAACTCAGCGTATCTTCTTTCCTCAATATTGAACATCTAATCAACTTAAAAATAAAAATTCAACTTATAACAAATTTTCCGGCTCCAGCCGGATTTCGGTCGAACTATATGTCCGGGTAAAAGATGATTGTCATACACGGGTTCACCACCTCTTTACCCCTAAATCGAATATCTAATCAACTACAAATTAAAACTCTTAACTTTTAACAATTTTCGGTTTTGGCCGGATTGCGGGCGAACTACTTGTCTCAGTAGAAAATTGTTTTTACATAAGTGTTCAGCATGTCTTCTTACTCCTAAATCGAACATATAATCAACTCCAAATAAAACTTTTTATTTTAACAAACTTTCCGGTTTGGCCGGATTCCGGGCGAACTACTTGTTCGGCGAGACAATGGTTTTCACCATTCTGTTCAAAATGTCCTCTTACCTCTTAATCGAACATCTAATCAAGTTCAAATAAAACTTTACATTTGTTTTGGCCGGATTCCGGGCTAACTACTTGTCCGGCGAAAAAATAGTTTTGACCATCGAGTTAACCATGTCTTCTTACTCCAAAATCTAATCAGCTTCAAATACAACTTTTACTTTTAACAAACTTTCCGGTTTTGGCCGGATTCCGGGCGAACTACTTTTCCGATGACAAAATTCACCATGATGTAAATCATGTTCAACATGTCTTCTTATCCCATAATCACTATCACATTATCTTTTTAAAAATATTTCATTTGCCCCTTAATTTAAACCCCCTCCCCCACCCCTAAATGTAGGGCTACATAGCCCATCTACGAACTTAATCTTACTCTTGACCCTAAGAATCCTCACACCAAGTTTCATCAAAATATCTCATTCCCTTCGAGAGTTATAGTGCGCTCAGACGGACAACTTTTGCGATGTCATAGGTATCCCGCCACTTACGTTTTGGGATCCCAAAAAGTATTTTATTGTTGAACTTGGCTGTAATGAATGCATCTGTAAGCAAAACCTTTGAGGCGAAAACGATAGCAGGTTCTTAGGGATCATTGATATATACCGTTAGGTCAAAAGTAGAATCCTTGTGGCACAAGTGATCATGGGTTGAGATGTATCGTTTGATAAAAAAGTACTTTTCGACCTTGCGGTGAAGATGCGCACTTTAAGGGAGCTAGAACCTCATTTGTAAGCAAAACCCTTAAGGCAAAAATGGTAATGGGCTCATGGGGATCATGAAAATGCATATTTTTTGCTTAAAAGTGTTTTTCTTAATTTGCGGTCATGATTGGTGCTTTAAGGAATGGTCAGATTTGGAAAGTGGTTATTTCTAAGCCAATCTTGTCGAATTCACAACTCCACTGTATTTCAGCTTGGCAATATCACAATTATTCGCAATCTCTCTATAATGATTGATTTACCACCATTTGCGCTGCGCGTAAGATCTCATAGAGGCCATCTAGCGTTTCAGAAATGCATATACCCTGGTAGTTCTGTTTGGCCAGAGAAGCCGCTGACACTTGCCATATTATTCCAAACCCCTTCAACCTTTGAGTGCTCTAGCTCTCTCCAAACGAGTTTAAGCAAAGAATGACTCATCCACGAGCAGAGCTATACTAGTATGAAGAAAGAATGACTCATCCAGGCGCAGAGCTAGACCATTGTGAAGAAAGGGGTAGGGGTTTGACACAAACTAGAAAAAGCGTTTCAGGAGGTTTCGGGTGTCCCCCTCCACCCCCCCCCCCCCCCCCCCAGTTATCCGGATCTGATCCGACTTTGACAATGAACATCCAAGACACTTGTTTTTGATACCTGTCAAGTTTAGTGCACGCCCGATTATCCGTTCCAAAGTTATGAATGTTACTAATTTCCGGATTCCCCATCTTGCCACTCTCCCATTGATGATCGGATCGGGGAAGTGATTATTTCCAAGTTAATTCGGTTGGGTCCCTGATATGCGTGCCAAGTTTTGTCGTTCTAGGTCATGTGAAGTGCCCAAACTAGCAAAATGCGGACAGACCGACAGACAGACAGACATTACGATCGCTATATGACACTTGAGGAAGCTCAAGTTCCATAAAAATGTCCGATTCTTTGCAACACATATATTAACATAATTTCCTTACTTTCTACAGGCGTAATTTTTTCGAATTTAGCATAACTATTTAACCCTGGAAATACAGGCCTTTGTTTAAATTCAAATTCTCCGCGTCTGGGTCAATTTTTGGTTGTCGTCCAAGCAGTGCATACTCTGAGCACTAGCTGCGTTCGTTTTGGTCGTTTGGTTCGCCGTTCCAACCGTCATTTTACTATAAGCGTTTTCATTATAACGTCATTCTTGAACGGCGTTGGACTGCCGAGAATAAGGGGTTTTCTTTGTTCGGTCGAACCGCGACAAAACAAATTAAAGTTATAAACCAAGTTTAAAACAATGGTCCTGTTATGCTAAAATCCATTTTACTACTTTATTATAGCTGCTGTTGCAAATATCAAGTTAGTTCGACTAGTAACGTTTTCATATCAACTTCGTTCGTGAAACGACGTTTATAGAACTTGCCAAAGAAAACACTAATATGAAAACTATTTAAACGACGTTCTTCCTACTGACAACGACCAACGACGAAAACGAACGCGGCTATTATTGTTAGAGAGCCCCAGGTGATAAAATACAAAATCTCTTAGATGATTCACAGTATTTCAGTATATTCAAATATCAGTTGAAAAATACGCTGCCTTTTCTGAAACAAGTTCATTTTCCAGCTTGAGCGGCCTGAAGAGGACCCTTGCCAAGAAGGGCCGAAATATAGCTCTAAAAAAATAGCTAAAATTTTTGCATCGTCAAATACTAACACAGTCAACTATAATAGGTCGAGACACTGTGTAAAAAAAATAAAAATAAAAACAAATAAAAAGTAAAATGCTGCAGAGATCTCGCGTTTGCAAGTATGTAGACCCCCGGACCTCTGAGATGACGTAGCAGAATCAGGGAGATCGCAGATTTCTGTCAGACCCGACCCAGAATTCGAACTTTAAAGTTTGACAGATTTACGATTTTACTGACGCAGAACATACCTTTCTAGCTTTAAAGGAGAAATTAATAATAGTTTTCGTAATATAAGTAGTCATTTCGAGCTGTTCCTCACTCGGGCACATTAGTTTGCTTTTTTTGCTGTCATAATCTGGGGAAAATGCATAATTTGTTATTTGCTTTTTGAGAACTTAGGATGTTGTCATAGACCCCAGTCATATTTGACGATGCAAAACGGATAAGTCAGCTACATTTTATTCGAGCATTATTTTGGCCCTTCTTGGCAAGAGTCTTCTTCAGGCTCAAGCTGGAAAACGAACTTTCGTTTTCCTAATGTAGCTGAAAACGATGTATGTAGCTCTATTAAATGTAATTGACTTATCCGTTTTGCATCGTCAAATATGATTCGCAGTCAGCTTGGGCTGTAGGACTTTTCCCAGTCGGTGTTTCAAGAAAAAACCTGCATCGTATTCTAGGCAGTGCTTCTGGCATACAATCTTTTCACCATTAATAAACATGAAAGTCAGTGAGGAAGAACATTTTCATGACATTTGGAGTCGTAATTAATCAAAATCGAATCAGACAAGAAAGTGTGGATATGCCACATGTGAACTTGTGTGGAAGTGAAATTGTCGATTAATTACTTAGATTGTTCGGGCAAGTGCCATATAGCGATCGCAATTTGTCCGTCGGTCGGTCTGTGGGTCCGAGTTTTGCTAGTTCGGGCACTTCCACATAAGCTAGGACGATGAAACTTGGCAGGAAAATTAGGGACCCAACCAGATTAAATTGGAAATAGTCACATCCCCGATCCGACCATCGAAAACTGAAATATTTTGAACTTACGAACGGGTGATCGGATCTTAATGAAACTTGATATTTAGAAAGACCTCGTGTCTCAGCCATCCCAGTTTAGATCTGGACCGGAGTTAGAGGGGGAACCGGAAATCCTTGGAAGCGCTTAGAGTGGAAGAATCGGGATGAAACTTGGTGCGAAGAACCATCACGCGTCCTAGATACGTTATTGACATAACCGGACCGGATTCGCGCACTGTAGGGAAGTTGGGGGAGGGATTTCTGGTGATCCCGCGAGTTCTGTACTTCCTGATGTGCTAGGCCAATGAAATTTGACAGGCGTGTCAGGGACCAGAATAAACTGATTTGAGAATAGTCGTTTCCCCGATACGACCGTGGCGGGGGAGTGGAGGGATGAGGAATCCGGGATCTAGTGGCATGTATAACTTTTGAAGGATCATTGAATTTGAATGAAACTTGGCAAGTGGAAAGAGCTATCGCATCAGATGTTCCGCGTCAAGTCCGGATTGGATCCGATACTTGCGGAAGGGGGGTGGGAATGCTTGATGCTTAAGAAGATCCAGTCAGGAGTCCGAACCACATTCGGCCGTTGTAGGAAACCACAGGAAATTGTGTGGAGCGTCTAGACTTCTAGAGATCAAACGAGTGAATTTGTTGGGTTAAAAACTTGAAAGTTAGAACAGTCATTTGCCCCAGATGGTCCCAGGCGGTACCGGAAATGCTCAGACATGAGTGAAACAGCATATCCCATTAATAGGTCCGAACCGTATTTTTGGATGGTGGGTGTATTATGTGACGTTATCATCTTCTTTCTTCTACCAACCTACTCGTAACAAGTGCCATATTAGCTCGTAGCTCTTGTTATTACAGTCCATGTTCTCGTCTGGTCTGCTATCAGCCTGAACTTCTTCGTAAGCTGGAGTTTCAGCTAAAATAATGTAACCGGTTATTGGATGTCTCCTATATGCTAATTAAGAGAAATGCAAACAAGAAATCTTTCACCACGCCGATGACGATGACGGTATGATCCCCTGGAACTTGGATTAGTTCCTATTGAGCTTGAAGACGTCATGTACAATTTTAACGGAAATGCTTTTTTCTAATTCCTAGTAGACCAGCGTCTCCGAGGCGCAGAAATCAACCGCGCCTTTCATTTTACTTATTGGTGAAACGCCTTGTTGGTTGTCGAAGCTTCGCCAATCAGAAAAAGAGTGCAAACATTTTCTTCATCTGTATCTCTGTTTCAAACGGATGGACCGAATGAGATGCAAGTTGGACAGTGCCGAGTTTACGCGGCCTGGATTTGTTATTTGGCGTCCGGGCAGGATTCGGCCAAGGTAGGGGGGGGGGGGTACTGGAAACTTGCAGATAGGCTATGCTCCAATTTCAGTAAAAGTTGATGGACAGGAAGAGGGAATTAAATACGACTTTTATGTTTTCAAGTCCTGTTCGGCCACAGTGGGGAGTTGGATCGAGATTGACGGAAACTTTGAGGCTCTGATAGGGGTCAAACGAGTGCATCAGTTTAAATGAAACATGGAACGTAGAGAGAGCATATACCCTATAAGACATATTTTGGGCCCGAACCGGATCCGGCAACGTCGGTGTGGGGGGGGGGGGGGTACCAGAATTTACCCAAAATGCTCAGATTTGAGTGAAACTTGGTAGATGGTATGAAAGAAGATGCTTTAGACGATCCATTTTTTAGTCCGAATCAGATTCGGACACGGTAGGGGGAGATGGAGGGAGTACCGGAAATCGTGTAGCACGTCCAGGGATCAAACGAGTGGATTTATTGGGCTGAAACTTGGAAGTTTGAACAGTCATGTGCATTTGCTACAGATAATCGAGACGATGCCGGAACTGCTCAGAAGTGAGTGAAACTAAAAATCCTATTTTTGGGATCCCAAAACGTAAGTGGAGGGATACCTATGACATCGCAAAAGTTGTCCGTCCGTCCGTCTGTAAGCACGATAACTCTCGAAGGGAATGAGATATTTTGATGAAACTTGGTATGAGGGTTCGTTGGGTCGTCGGACCAGTCAAGTTCGTAGATGGGCTTTGTAGCTCTACATTTAGGGGTGGGGGAGGGGATTCAAATTAAGGGACAAACAAAATATTTTGAAACAGCTAATGTGATAGTCGATTATGGGGTAAGAAGACATGCTGAACACGATGGTGAAAACCATTTTGTCGTCGGACATGTAGTTCGCCCGGAATCCGGCCAAAACCGGAAAGTTTGTCGAAAGTACAAGTTTTATTTGAAGTTGATTAGATGTTCGATTTAGGAGTAGGAAGACATGCTGAAGACGATGGTGTAAATTATTTTCTCGACGGACAAGTATTTCGCCCGGAATCCGGCCCAAACCGGAAAGTTTGTTGAAAGTAAAAGTTTTATTTGAAGTTGATTAAATGTTCGATTTAAAGGTAGGGAGACATGCTGAGACGATGGTGAAAACTATTTTCTCGACGGACAAGTATTTCGACCGGAATCCGGCCCAAACCGGAAATTTTGTCAAAATTAAAAGTTTTGTTTGGAGTTGATTAGATGTTTGATTTAGGGCAAGAAGACATGCTGAACACTTATGTGAAAACAAGTTTCTACCCGGACATCTAGTTCGTCCGGAATCCGGCCAAAACCGGAAAACTGTTGGAAGTC
This sequence comes from Branchinecta lynchi, assembly GCA_023053575.1. Classification (NCBI taxonomy): domain Eukaryota; kingdom Metazoa; phylum Arthropoda; class Branchiopoda; order Anostraca; family Branchinectidae; genus Branchinecta; species Branchinecta lynchi. The sequence continues at coordinate 16,297,470 of JAKZAP010000004.1, read as the reverse complement.
GAAGTTTTATTTCTAGTTGATTAGATAAGCGATTTAGGGGTAAGAAGAGATGCTGAGTCCCTGTGTGACAATCGTATTTTACCCGGACATATAGTTCGACCGGAATCCGGCTGGAATCGGAAAATTTGTTATAAGCTAAATTTCTATTTGAAGTTGATTAGATGTTCATTACTGGGGAAAGAAGATACCCTGATTTCGTCTTTGAGCTTTCTTTTTTCGCCGGACAAGTAGTTCTGGAGTTTGGCCGGAACCGGGAAATTGGCAGAAGTGGCAGGAAGTTTTCGTCAAAACAGATATGACTTATAGGGGTAAACACACATGCTGAATCCAAATCTGAACTTGGTTTTCTCAGATGATTAGCTATTTGGCCTTAATCTGTTTCTGAATTTTAATTGTTAAAATGTTCAAGGAGTCTGGCGAAGACTGGATCTGGCTAAGACAAGACCCAGTTGTCTGGATCAGATATTGAATTTTTGGGATCCCATCGACACCTTTGGTCTTGTTATTTCCGAACCGCATTTTTTGACTGCGGGTGTATTTTGTGACGTTCTCATCTACTTTCTTGTATGCCTACTCGTAACAAGTGCCATATGAGCTCGTAGCTCTTGGTCACTATGTTATCCTGTGCCATTATTCCAACTTTTTTCTTGGTATTTTGTTGTAAGAGTATTGATCCTTATGAGCCTACTCGCTATCGCAAAAATCTTTGAGTGAAGCAGTACTAGCTCGTTTTCGTGTTCTTCAGCTCATTTTCCTTATCACTCGAAGAATCGCTGAATTAAACGAGCTTACCTTAGGTGATGTTTGATCCTGGTTATTACCGACTATTAGGAGCACTGGCGAAATGAGGGTTTATTTGAGGTAGACGAGGGAACCTCTCGGCGGATAGCGTATCAGGATTTAGACTGAATCATACAGCGAACATCAAAAAATATTTTTTTCGGGGGGGGGGGAAAGGGAGGGCGAATGAACCCTCATTTCGCCAGTGCTCCTACCAGGATCAAACATCACCTAAGGTTGGATCGTTTAATCCTACGATTATACCTCCTGGAGCACTGGCTCCATTCGAGTTCATTTTCCTTATAACTCGAAGAATTAGTGATTGAGAACCGTCGTTTCGATTTTGGTTGCAGTTATCTACAGCTGAAGAGACAAATACGTTGAAATAACACAATCGCATCTTTGTCAACTGTTACAGTAATCATTCATTGTTATTATTTCTGACCCATATAATAGGTTGTTTCGAAAGCTCTGAAGATGAATTTGTCTGCAGTTATGAGTAAAAAGACAACAAGATTTCAGATTGTAGTGATTTTATTGAAGTGACGTGGGTCTGACTCTGGTGACATCGCTTCATGTTACTGTTATGCCTTGGCAGGGGCGTTGCTAGCCAAAACTCGAGGGGGGAGGGCGCCTGCCGGTGCCCTGCCGTCCATTTTAGCTTTTCGTCGCACATGTGGTAATAAAACATGCGATACATTGCAAGCGTTGAAGTCTGAAGAAGCCTGGTCGTATATACGAGCTCAGGGGTAGTTTGAAGGGCTTGGGCGTGGGAGGTGACTACCTCGAAACATAGGCATATTTCCAGCAAGGCTCAAGAGTCATACCTGTTGGAAATAATAGCCAAGAAACACAGCATCGAATGCTGGAAACTGTGCGAAATTACAGAAACTTAAGGTGAACGTCACTTGTAATAACAGGAATTCTCTAACGCAATAGTCCGCCCCACAGCAGTTCCTAATGAGCGTCTATCAGACAGAATGAAAATGAACCCCGCAGGTCTGCCCACCTGTCTTTGTTGATGACGAATCCGGAGAATGTGAGAGTTTTAGATGGAAGTTGGTAATGTGCTTCAGTTTGACCCTTCCCGAAAAAGAAGTACTGACATACAGTTTCCAGTTAAAAAACACAAGAAAAATCAAGTGACATGTTGCAAACAATCAGGCCCGTCATTACACCGTCGCTCTTTGCTCACGAAGCTGATTTCTTTTCAACGTCACACTAATTAACTAGAAACTAACGAATTCTTGAAATTGTACACCACAAGTAAAATATGCCTGGTTTTTACAGGAATTAAGAGATATTGGTACCTAACAGATCGTGTTAAAATTGCCAATTTGGCAAGCTCGAAACATGCTGCTGAGAATCCTATTTCTGAAGTCGCAAACGTTCGAGAACCCTGAACGGCCTAGGTCCGAGGGGGATGTCAACTTAGTATCTTGGTAACCCTGAACTAGCCTTGCTGACCTTTATGGGCGCACTGCCATCCACCCATAGAGCTTTCCTGGGTGAGCGCCCGTTTAGCTGAACTTTAGTGTTCGGGCGCTCTGCGAGCGTCAAGTTTAGCTATTTTGTTTTTGGGATCCCAAAACGTAAGTGGAGGGATACCTATGACATCGCAAAAGTTGTCCGTCTGTCCGTCCGTCCGTCTGTAAGCACGATAACTCTCGAAGGGAACGAGATATTTTGATGAAACTTGGTGTGAGGGTTCGTTGGGTCGTCGGACCAGTCAAGTTCGTAGATGGGCTTTGTAGCTCTACATTTAGGGGTGGGGGAGGGGATTCAAATTAAGGGACAAACAAAATATTTTGAAACAGCTAATGTGATAGTCGATTATGGGGTAAGAAGACATGCTGAACACGATGGTGAAAACCACTTTGTCATCAGACAAGTAGTTCGCCCGGAATCCGGCCAAAACCGGAAAGTTTGTTGAAAGTAAAAGTTTTATTTGAAGTTGATTAGATGTTCGATTTAGGGGTAGGAAGACACGCTGAAGACGATGGTGAAAATTATTTTCTCGACGGACAAGTATTTCGCCCGGAATCCGGCCCAAACCGGAAAGTTTGTTGAAAGTAAAAGTTTTATTTGAAATTGATTAGATGTTCGATTTAGGGGTAGTAAGACATGCTGAAGACGATGGTGAAAACTATTTTCTCGGTGGACAAGTATTTCGCCCGGAATCCGTCCCAAACCGGAAAGTTTGTTGAAAGTAAAAGTTTTATTTGAAGTTGATTAAATGTTCGATTTAGAGGTAGGGAGACATGCTGAAGACGATGGTGAAAATTATTTTCTCGACGGACAAGTATTTCGCCCGGAATCCGGCCCAAACCGGAAAGTTTGTTGAAAGTAAAAGTTTTATTTGAAATTGATTAGATGTTCGATTTAGGGGTAGTAAGACATGCTGAAGACGATGGTGAAAACTATTTTCTCGGTGGACAAGTATTTCGCCCGGAATCCGTCCCAAACCGGAAAGTTTGTTGAAAGTAAAAGTATGTTCGATTTAGAGGTAGGGAGACATGCTGAAGACGATGGTGAAAACTATTTTCTCGACGGACACTTCGACCGGAATCCGGCCCAAACCGGAAAGTTTGTCAAAATTAAAAGTTTTATTTGGAGTTGATTAGATGTTCGATTTAGGGCAAGAAGACATGCTGAACACTTATGTGAAAACAAGTTTCTACCCGGACATGTAGTTCGTCCGGAATCCGGCCAAAACCGGAAAACTGTTGGAAGTCAAAGTTTTATTTCTAGTTGATTAGATAAGCGATTTAGGGGTAAGAAGAGATGCTGAGTCCCTGTCTGACAATCGTATTTTACCCGGACATATAGTTCGACCGGAATCCGGCTGGAATCGGAAAATTTGTTATAAGCTAAATTTCTATTTGAAGTTGATTAGATGTTCATTACTAGGGAAAGAAGATACCCTGATTTCGTCTTTGAGCTTTCTTTTTTCGCCGGACAAGTAGTTCTGGAGTTCGGCCGGAACCGGGAAATTGGCAGAAGTGGCAGGAAGTTTTCGTCAAAACAGATATGACTTATAGGGGTAAACACACATGCTGAATCCAAATCTGAACTTGGTTTTCTCAGGTGATTAGCTATTTGGCCTTAATCTTATGTTCAAGGAGTCTGACGAAGACTGGATCTGGCTAAGACAATACCCAGTTGTCTGGATCAGATATTGAATTTTTGGGATCCCATCGAAACCTTTGGTCTTGTTGGTCGGGCGCTCTGCCAGCGCCCAGATTAGCTTAATTTATTTGGACGGGCGCTCTGAGAGCGCCCAGATTACCTATTTACTTTCTTCGATACCCCCCCCCCCCCCTAGCGACGCTCTTGCCTTGGAAGTCACAGGAAAGACACAACTGTTTCTTTGCTCTTTATTGCGTACTATGCTGTTCAGACATCTTTCCGAGCTGAATGGAAATAAATTGGAACAGCTGCCTGGGAACCAATCAACTTCAGTCTAGGTTGTCACTAGGTCTGTCACTAAGCATACCGCTCATAATGATCGAGCGTATCGAAAGTGCAGTAACGACAAGAGGTATGGGCTCATACATGTATGTGTTATTGTTTTTGTTTGTATTTCTGTATTAGGTTAGTCAATATGGAATTTCTTTTTCCGGATTAAAGAGTATGTATGTATGTATGTACATGTATGTTAACGCACTAAACACTTCTTTTCCAACTCTTCAGCGCGAAAGCATTCGGTTCGCAAATAGAAATGGTACATCCGGAGGATCTTCTCTTACCACCCATCAAGTTTCACTCAAATCCGAGCATTCCTGGGGAATGTCCTGTATCCCCTCCAAATCCCCCCCCCCCCCCCCCATAACTTAGGCCCTACCACTGCGTTATATCTTGCGAGAGATAAAGCAAGAGCTCTAATCGTCAGTTCAGGGGTTTGAGAGACAGTATGGGGCAGTCACGGACTTATTTGGAAACTGCCTTGATGAGCCCTTCACACGACTTTTAACGAATTAAGGTAATCATTACTCAAAATTCCATAGAATGGGCCGAGGAGCAATCCTTCACTTGTTGTCCAGTGCGATCTCCATTCTCAGTTTTCACATTCTAGTTTACGCTTTTACAAAGAGAAAACGTTGAGTATGCTTATAGAGAGATCCAGGACAGTTGACGAAGCTTAGTACCGCCTTCGGTGAAACGCAGCGCTTAGCAATTGTAAACTACATCTCGTCAGTTGATTGAGAACGGGCAGTGAAAGTGCTTGCGCGGAATGCTGTGAGGGTAGTTGTTGTACATGTGTTCAGGAGAATAGAGACATTAGTTCTATCGGCAAACAGGCCGTGCTATGTGTTACAATGGATATCAGCCTAATGTCGTCTAGAAGGGACGTGAGGGACACTTCTTGCAAAGACTTTAGACATGGCAGCGGCAGTTGCGACTAGCCATGGCGGTTCATGTGTGAACAGCAGGAAAAATGATGCGGGGGTAGATGTGGAGCGTTTTAAAGGAACTAGTTTAATCGCTGCCACAAGGAACAAGCCCCGTGTCCAAAAAGAACCCGTGAAAAATGTACCTCAACCTTCGAAACCGGAGAAGCCCCCAGTACTTAAGCCAGCTCCTGACATAAACGTTACCGGTGCAACAATTATTTCGTCTATGAGTTCGATTCCGAACAACGAGTTGTCGAAATGGGCTGGTATGCCGCTCGTATCAGTCACCGCTTCTATTTGGGCCGCTAAAAATGCTGCTAAGAAGCAAAAGAATACTCAGCCCTTACCGCCGCCTAGCACAAAAGGACCTCTTTCTGTCGGAAAGAATGTCCATCAGCACTACAGCACCTCAGAAGCACCCGCATTGGTTCCAAGTCAACGTCCCGAGCATCATGATTTGAATCAACATGCCCCTTCTCCGCTAAACTTCAGAACCCCGCCACCACCAGTTAGCCCTGCTCCGTTCAGTATACATCGGTTCGTGCAGCCGCCAGCTCTCCAGAATCTCCCCCATCAGTATCCACGTTACCCATCGCACCATCCGCTTTCAAATACCAGGTCTCTGGATATGAATAATGTGATCAATAACCACCCGGTGCAAAACCATGTTCCTCTGAGAATTTGTCATTCCAGTAGTGAGGCTTTCTACATGAACTTCGACCACTCTAGTGGAAGTGACGAAGGATCCGGTGTTGGTTCGGACGGCGGACTTCCGAGGATAATTAAGCCCCGGAAGCGCCGGAAGAAGGATAAGAGGAATGGTGATTGTGTAGATTCTATTGAACCTCTGGAAGTTGATTATAACGATAACGTATGGCATGTCGGATATAACCAGCATTTGGGTCAAGCCATGACTAATCCATGGAGTGAATCCGGTTTTAGACCAATGTGGCCTGGTGCATATCCGTCACCACCGATGACCCCTACAAGTGCCAATATGGACGAACGTAGACTTTCATTATCTTCCTCGTCTATATCAAGCTCTGAGGAGGACGTGATTGCCTCTTTGATGACATTGTCTAGGATTTCGACGCCTCCACCAAGCTCGTCGAACTCGTCTTCAGCTCTCTCTTGGACGGCTCCTGCAACCCCGCCGTTCGATTCCTCCGACTATGGAATGACAAAACGTGATGACTGGCGCCATGCGCAGAGGGCAGTTAGTTGGAATGCGCCAATCATGGAAGTGTATAATAATCCAAATTTTTATGACGATCAGTGGAAACCATCCGAAAACGGCGAAACACCACTTCAGGTGTCGTCTGAAATTATCGCATCACCATACGGACACCGTGATATTGAAATCAAGTTCTTTTCGAAGCCGTGCTTTTAACGTCTCTTGTTTATTTTTTCGCGAGCAAACCACCGTGAATTACATGTGATAATCTATTTTCTTGCTTCACCGTTGTCCTGTTGGGGTTTGGATTAGAGTGTCGGGATGGTTATTTGACCGAATGGGTAAAGCATGGGTTTGGGAGGTATTCTTTCAACCAAGTTGTAAGCAGATTTTATTTTTGTAAAGCATCGACCTTCTTATTTATTCTTGAGTCAGTCGACGATCTGTGTGTATTTTTTGCCATTAAATTATTATACGAGTTCTCCCTTCTGGTGATCACAAGCATATCCCGCCCCACGCATGATAACGAAACGAAACACTATATTTTGTCAGTTAAGACAGATCATCGTAAAATCTGTTTTGACGGTCCTCTAGTTCTTCATCGAGATAATCCGTGTCCCCATTACTATGTCTGCTACTGTTGACACTTACGCATATACAACAACAACAAAAAAAACTTCTGGGTGTACATCCCCTTGTTTCATGACGCTTTATGAATGGCTGCGAAAGATGTAAATGAAGCTGTCACTGGCGCAAGTACGTTACGGAAATATTTCTGCCCGTTTGCGAGCAATGAAACTTGCAAGCATAACCTTCCATACTTGCTGCGTTAGTCTCCGTATAGATAGTTACCACGCCTGTTGCTGAGACCATACATTTTTTTTCAGTCGTAGACACACAAGTAGAACGAGGTATTTATCCAAATTGCGTACGGCTGTCGTAAAAACCGGTATTCTTTGTTTACTTTCTCTTCTTTCTGAAATGAACCGATGATTCTTTGGGCGAAAGTGTGTCAGTTGAATCTGGATCGATTAAATACTTCCTCATCATTAACTTAGCGGAGTGCCTGGCAACGAATTACCAGCGGCTATGATGCGCAAATTCCGTTTGTCTGCCGAAATTGAATTATCACTTGCAGTATTTGACAAATGTTTGACGTAGAAGAGTGGTTAGCAATCTGTTCTCATTTGGTTGATGCATCATGCTAAAAAGTCTGATAACAACAACAGTCGCGAAAAAGCGACTGCCAAAGATTTGTATTTACCAAGAACACGATCAGAAGACGAAGGACCTTCGATGTGCTACGAACGTGATACAGAACGGTGGAAGACTCAAATCCGGAAGAAAAACAAGACCAAAGGTTTCGATGGGATCCCAAAATTTGATATTTAATCCATACATTTTGGTTTTGCAGATATCCGGTCTTCGCCAGACTACTTGAACACTGTTACTATTAAAATTTAGAAGTACGCCAATGGGTTAAGGTCTAAGAAAACTAAGTTCAAGTTCAGTTCGTCTAAGTTCAGAAATGGATTCAGCATGTGTGAATTTTACACCTATCCGTCGTATCTATTTGACGAAATTGATCAAAGCTTCCTGCCTTACTTCTGCCAAATCTCCGGTTTCGGCTGGATTCCAGTTTAACTACTTGTCCGGTAAAAACTAAAGCTCAAAACGAATTCAGCGTATCTCCTTACCCCTATGGAACATATAATCAACTTCAGATAAAGCTTAAAATTTTCCGGGTTTGGCCGGATTCCGGGCGAACTATTTGGCCCACGAGAAAATGATTCTCATATACGGATTTAGCATGCCTCCTTAACACTACGTCGGACCTCTAATCAACTTCAGATAAAACTTTTACCTAATTTTTTTTTCTGGTTTAGCTGGATTCCGGGAGAACTATAAGTCTGTGAAGAAAATGACTCTCAAAATGCGGATTCAGCAATATTCATCATGTCTTCTAACCTCTAAATTAAACATCTAATCAACATCAGATACAACTTTTACATCTAACCGGCTTTCGGTCAAACTACTTGTCCGACGGGAAAATGATTTTCATATAAATGTTTAGCATGTCTTTTTACTCGACTGTCCCATTAGTTGTTACAAAATATGAATCATCACACCCCTTCGGGAGTTATCGTGCTCACAGACAGACGGACAACTTTAGGGAAGTCATAGGTATCACTTACTCTTTCGGATCTCAGAATGTAGAACAAGACCAAAGGTTTCGATGGGATACCAAAACTCTATATTTGATCGGGACAATTGCATCCTGTCTTCACCAGATCCAGTCTTCCTTGAACATTTTTACTATTAAAATTTAGAAACAGATTAAGGCCAAATAGCTAATCATCTGAGAACACCAAGTTCAGATATGGATTCAGCATGTGGTTACCCCTATAAGTCGTATCTGTTTTGACGAATCACGATCATCCGTTCAAAAGTTGCATGCCACTAGATTCCGGGTTCCCGTCCCTCGCTGGAATTCCGGATCCCCCTCCGACTCCCCCACAGTGCCCGAATCCGGTCCGGTTGTGTCAGCGATGTATCCCAGACCTGTGCTTGTTCTTCCTGTCAACTTTCATCCCGATTCCTCCACTCTAAGCGTTTCCCAAGATTTCCGGTCCCCCCTCCGGCTCCACCCAAAGTCACCAGATCCAGTCCAGAATTGAACTGGGTGGTCCGAGACACGAGATCTTTCCAAATATCAAGTTTCATTAAAGCACAATGGACACTTCTAATGCTTTACTTTGTATTAAATGCTTCAGAAATAAACATTTCCGACTTCCTTTAGAAGGCGCTACGAAAATCGGCCGTTTTCTTGTTATCCCTCGTCTTTACCTCTCTGGCATTTTGACGATCCAAATCTTAGGAGCTGCGATATCGTGGCAGGAAATTCAAAAACTCCCAGCAATGCTTGATAGAAAAGGATATATTTGAGATGTCACCAAAGTCAAGCCGCAGTGCCGCAGATACAGTTTACCTGATTGTTCTAGTGTTTCATCAGAAGTTCTATGGCTTAACGTGCCTATTAAAAGTTTTACTTTGTGGAATAGAGTTGTGAAGCTTGATTAACTTGCTTTATAAAATGTACCCGAATATGCAATAAGCTTATAAAAAATAACATAGCTAAAAAAATCATTCAAAAACAATTAACCTGTTCAAATCTGAATACAAGCTGATTTATGCATAAAATAAAGATCTACTAAGTATTATAAGAAACATCACTTTTATCTCTGTCCAAGCTGGTAAACTGAGCATGTACTGGCAGAAAAATTTACGCTTTGAAATGTCACAGAGAGGAAACGGCTGAAAAAGCTGCTGATCTAGGGGGTAAGCATTGTTCCTAGGTTGTTACAGAGTGGGATTGGAGTAGTTTGTGATGTGCCCATTGAACTTTAAGATCTGGTCACCCGTCCAAAGTTATACATACCTCAAGTTTTCGGATTCCTCTTTCCTCCAATCCCCACAGATGGTCGGATCGGTTGTTGACTTTTCCCAAGTTGATCTGGTCGGGTCCTTGGTTCCTGTGACAAGTTTCATCGTCCTAGCGTATGTGGAAGTCCCCGAACTAGCAAAACCCGGACCGACAGACGGACAGAAATTGTGATCCCTATATGGCACGGGCAAGTCCCAACAGGTCCGAAAGTGCTGTCATCTATTGTTCCTGCCCATTTTGCTTGATTTCTGCTGAGCTTATCATTCCTTTTTTGGGATCCCAAAACGTAAGTGGAGGGATACCTATTTTCAAAAGTTTTTCGTCTGTCTGTCGGTGAGCACGACAATTCTCGAACGGAATGAGATACTTTGATGAAACTTGGTGGGAGGATCCTTTGGGGCAAGAAAAAGGTTGAGTTCGTAGATGGGCTCTGTAGCCCTACATTTAGGGGTGGGGGAGGGGGTTCAAATTAAGGGACTAACAAAATATTTTTAAACAGCTAACGATATAGTCTATCATTAAACGGCAAAGAACAAGAGCTAAATAATTGCCACTTATACTGTCTAACTTAATAAATTAGTGGAACTAAATAATGAATTTGCACTACCGAAAAACTCCGGAGCGGTATAACAACCGAATTTCATAAAGGAACAACACTCTTGCTAGAACCACCTAAAACAACCGAATGTGGCAAGTCTGGTAATATATACGGGCTAAAAAAAAACAATCCGGTGAACCACCTAATTCGGTATCGAATCAGAAACGAATGAATTAAACACCACTTGAGAAAAGTCCGGTGAATTACCGAACGGGCTTGAGAAAAGTCCGGTAAATTACCGAGTTTGGTAACGAATGAGATCAAATAAACACGTTAAATCACCGATTTAAGAACGGACCGAATGCGATGAAATCGATGCGGACTGAAGAAAAGTTTACAATTTACCAAAATTTGATAAAGAATGGGAAATAGTAACACGGTAAGTCACCCAATTTGGAAATGTGGGGACAAAAGATTTAGGGTCTATAGTCCTAGGTTATAGTTCTAGTTTTACATCTGATGTCAGAATATAGTCATTGCCCCTACCAAACATTTTGGCTAGTAACGCCTCTGATTTGAATCCACTGAAATATTTTGTCTCATCTGAGGGATATTGTAATTTCTGGGATCCCAAAACGTAAGTGGCGGGATACCTATGACATCACAAAAGTTGTCCTTCTGTCCGTCTGTGCGCACTATAACTCTCGAAGGGAATGCAATATTTTGATGAAACTTCGTGTGAGGATTCTTTGGGTCAAGAGTAAGGTCAAGTTCGTAGATGGGCTCTGTAGCCCTAAATTTAGGGGTGGGGGAGGGGGTTTATATTAAGGGGCAAATGAAATATTTTTAAACATATACTGTGATAGTCTGTTATGGGGCAAGAAGTCATGCTGAACACGATGGTGAAAACCATTTTGTCATCGGCCAAGTAGTTCGCCCGGAATGCGGCCGAAACCGGAAAGTTTGTTAAAAGTTAAAGTTTTATTTGAGGTTGATTATATGTTCGATTTAGAGGTAAGAAGACATGCTGAAAACGATGGTGAAAACCATTTTCTCGCCGGACAATTAGTTCGCTCGGAATCCGACCAAAACCGGAAAGTTTGTTAAAAGTAAAAGTTTTATTTGGAGTTGATTAGATGTTCGATTTAGAGGTAAGAAGGCATGCTGGACACTTGTGTTAAAACAATTTTCTACCCGGGCAAGTACTTCGCCCGGAATGTTGAGTTCGTTTTTGAGCTTTCTTTGTTCGCCGGACAAGTAGTTCCGGAATTCGGCTGAAACCGGGAAATTGTCAGAAGTGGCAGGAAGTTTTCGTCTAAACAGATATGACTTATAGGGGTAAACACACATGCTGAATCCATATCTAAACTTGGTTTTCTCAGATGATTAGCTATTTGGCCTTATCTGTTGCTGAATTTTAATATTAATACTGTTCAAGGAGTCTGGCGAAGACAAGACCCAATTGTCTGGATCAAATATTGACTTTTTGGGATCCCATCGAAACCTTTGGTCTTGTTCACCCGGAGCTCAAGTAATAACGTTCAGATGTGCGCTGTTTGTAGGACAAACCAAAATTGGATTTCGACAAAGGCCTGCATTTTCAGGGTTAAAGATGCTAAGCTCGGAAAAGTTTTGCCCCTAGAAAGTAGGAAAATCATCTTAACGTATAGTCTCTGGCCAGGAATCTGACACTTTTGTTTTTATTTTTCGACAATGGCAAACGTTTACAGCTGGTAAATATGTCAAGCGCAGAGGGACAAGCACGTAGAGATACCACCAATCCGAAAGAATATGCTCATTCGATGAAATCGACCATCTGTGATTACGGACAAACGAAGTAACTCATTTTTATTGTTTTTTTGGGCTTATTAAGTGAAGTGATGTGTAACTAAGCTTATGGATCTCAGCCCTGTTCTGTTAAACTTTTACTAAAGTAGAAATGAGAGAAAAAGCTGTTTTAGAACTTTCGATAGACAGAAAAGAAAGGAAGGGCTGTAGCTGAAAATGAATCATGTGGAACATAATCAATCAGTTATTAAAATGAGTTTGTATAGGCCGAACTATAAGCTGGAAACCGTATAGCCGGAGAGAATGAAAGAACGGACCCGGAACTTTAACTAGAGTAGGAAGGAGTGAGAGAAAACAGCTAATCTCTCAATCATATGCAAGGTGAAAGTTTGAAAAAATTGTAAGCATAATATAGGGATTTCAGCTATACCGGAGTTCCGGTTCCGGATGTAAAAGCAGCAACTTGCAAGTAAATTCAAATGACGATAGTTTTTAATTGGATTTGGTTTTCAGTCCCAGGGCAGTTTGGATCGACTTGAGGAGGTTAGAGGTGCGTCAGTTACTAGTTTATGAACTGACTTGTTACGACATTCCTCATGAGAACTAAGCAATACCCGATTTTGCTTTGAATCACCGTGACAAACAGGAACGGTTTTTTAATACCAAATTTTTGGCAGACCCACCGCACAATCCACTGCATGTCTAGCACTTGGCGAAAGTGAATGTGGACAGAAAAGGGCAGGACCTACGTAGATATGCAACACAATGCGTGGTTAACTTTCTCCACACACTCGCATATAAACTACTTTCCTTTTAAATCTTTCACTTTATCACAAGACAAATGTCTCTAGACCGACATGATTTAGACGGATTGTTCTCACCCCAAGATGGGTACGGAAAAGGGGCTGGACTTGTTGGTCTGTTAAAGGACTACGTAGCGTTTGTGCTCAGATGCCCTGGGATAGTTGACCACTTTATAACTAAGCTATACTTACAGAAACTTTCACATGGCTTCGGCAGCTTTTAGCCTCTTTCCGTGTCCCTTGCCTTGGATGACAATCTTGGCAAACTATGCACAACCGGTCTCTCGACGAACAAGCTCCTCGGAAACAATTCGGGCACATGATACGTCACGTAAAGAGAACAAACGTGGCAAGCGTGATAATTAGTGTATTGCTAGTAGAATTGATAAGATACAATTATGAAGTGAAGAATGTCGGAAACGAAATGGAGGACCATGCTAAATATACTACTGAAGTAGAATGAGTTAGCCTACTATCACAAATACGACGTGTCCTTTGAGTGATTCAAACCATGCGGTGGGAAATGTAGAGAAACCTTAACAGTCGATATGGACACATCTATACTTTTTTCTGGAAAATCCTAACACTAGCCAACATTACTCACAAATCAGAGAAGCTAATTTCAACCCTTTAGAGCAATACTATTTGCGTTTTTCGCCTGCTCATTAATATTCAATAGGTTTACTAGCATTCACAGACCGTGGCGGAAACATCTTTTCTTCTTAAAACTTTGGCGGATAAAATTGTGAGATCATGTCGGGATCTTTGGGGGGGGGGGAGCTAGAGGGGTTTCCTGGAATTCTGGTGATCGCGAGGTAGGACAGTATCAAGTTTGTGCGGCCGAGATTTGTCATTTGGCGTCCGAACCGAATCCGAGTAGGAGGATGAAGCGTGAACCGGAAATTTGCAGATATGCTCCGAATCGAGTTAAACTTGATGGATGGGAAGAGGAGATGTTAGAGATATGAAGTTTATGTGTTCGAGTCATATTCGGCCACAGTAGGGGGGGGGGGAGTTGGAGGAGGAGGGGGGAGGATGAGCCCAATTCTCACAAACCTACCAAGTTTTAACTTCATACCTGTTGATTCCTGTGACGGGTAGGAACTTTACTCCTGGCCAGTCTGGGCCCAGTTGCTCATGAACGAGATGGGTGGGAGGGGCGCGACTTTCAAAGTAATTTCTCAGCCCTAGGACCTACAAGTACAAGGGATTTTATCGTCTTATGTCCAACACTGGTCAAGTTATGAACATCATTCACTGGCAATCTGGGCCCATTTTCTTCTGATCCGGGTGGGTGTGGGGGATGGGACCCCAAAAGGCACAACTAGACCCCAATACCCACAAGCGTACCAGGTTTGAACTTGATACTTGCACTGGTTCACGAGTTATGAGCTGCACAAAATACGGTGAAAACAGAAAGTTCAGGTTGTAGCGAAAGCTGAAAGCTGCTACAGCGCTCGCAATAGTCGATTGTTCCAAGGAACACTTGACTATAAACCTGAAACCGAGAGCGAATTACTCTATAACTCCCATAAAACCCTGCCCCCTCCCCAGATCTACCCGCTCATGTTGTAGCGTGGTGATCGTCGACGTATTTAGTGCCAATTCGGCGATACGAGTTGTATCAATACAAATATCTATCTATTTATAAGCATTTGCTTATGTTTAAGGTGCGAAGCGAGGCCCGTCTCGGGAGAGGCTCGGGAGGAATTTTATGTTGGGGTGAGTAGAATTTCGTTTGCGGTGATATTTATCATCACTATATCCTTTTCCAACCTGTGAGGGAGTTGAACTTTATATCTTATCTTCTTTCTTGCAGTAACGGTACCACATCCACCCCAGCGAGTATGGATGCCCCTAGGTCACCCAGACCGAACGAAATCAACATGTAAGTAATCTTTGCCATAAGTAGTCACACAAGAGCTATAAGCTCATATAGCAGTTGCAAGGGTAGGGAGCATGTATATTGCTAAGATTCCCGCTGTAAAGGTTGTATGGCTCTTCGCAGACCCCTCCTACTCCCCCGGAAGAATATGACAGCCCTGGACGTCAAGATCCGTCCATATGTCTCGACCTTAGGTGTTTCACAAGATTTCCAAGCCCCCCCCCCCCCCCCAACTACAGTGGCAGAGACTTGTAATTGAACATCCGGACATGTGACCTTACAAAAACAAAAACACTTCACACTAAGAGAGCTAAAAATTCATATTTAAGCAAACCCTTGGGGTATAGATGACCGTGGGGCTTGAGGGACATGAAAACGTGAGTGGGGAGACCAGCCATGATTGGGTCAATTTTTTTTTAGCTTGCTGTAACTTAAGAAGTTGTGAACTGATTTTCTTGTAAAAGACAATTTGAAAGTGCCCTATTCGCGCACAACAAAATTCCCCCCCCCCCCCCCCGCTCCCACCGGATCCGGTCCGAAGCTGTGAACGAGATCTGTAGGACGTGCCCTCTTGCCCATCCGAATCAGCTCAGTCGTTTTTTAGTTTCGCACACTGTTTCCCCTTCTTACACTGTGTCCACTCTTGAGACACAGATGATTATGGACCCTTGGGTTACATGGAAGTGTATCGTGATCCAGTCTGGACCTGAAACGGGACACCTAGGAAGTGGGTCCTTGTCTGTTGGAAAATTAAACTTGTTCGAAAGTTATGCTTGTCACGATATTTCGGTACTGCCCTCCTACCGCTCCCTCAAGACTTTTCCCTCACCCTCACTTTCCGCCATGTTAACCCCCTTTAAAGGAGATGGGAATGGCGATCACGTCTAACGGATGGTCGTTAGCTTAGTTTGCCCGTAATCAGAAGGACCATCGCGGAAAACGGAGATCAGGCAGACAACAATTGGATAATGAAAGTGTGACTTTGCCCATCTGAACTGAACCTGCCGACGTGATCAGCTCAACAGCTAGAAGCCGAGAGTGCATGCTGCAGTCCAGTTACTTACTTCGGTCGAATGAATCTGATTTGACGGATTGCAGAGCGAATTTTACCGGTGAATTGTCTTCTTCAGATACCGTATATTCCTCGACAGATAATAAGGACCACCGATACTGGTCTTGCGAAGAAGTAGAGATTTTTGTAACTTCTTTGTTGTGTTTTAGTTACGACTGAGATGGCGAGATCTTGGTCACGAGCTGTTAAGTCCCAAAAGTAGCGAAACGTATATGTCGAACCTTGTTGATGAAGCGACGAGTGATGGTGATCTGTGCGTCTTGAATTAACCACGGGCCTGATTAATCGGATGGATTGGATCATGTCGCTACTAGGCCAAACCGTTGGGACGTGGCCAGGTCTGTTTTATAGGATTTCTTCATAACCAAAGAGGAAACATTAAATGAACGAAATAATGAATTTGTTCCGAAAAGCCCCTGGGACGATGGCTGGAAAACAAAATAAACAAAAAATACTCTAAAAAACAAACGCCAAAAAAAGCCAAATCCTTACTACAGAAAGCGATCCCGATGCGCCATAGCTTGCTTTAGGAACCTCCCAACAAAAGGAACAAACGACAGTAAAATTTTATTCACCGTAATAATAACCAGATCCTCATCTTCCATCGTTTCTGGCCCAGAAGCCTCTGTTCTTAATTCTTTTATCTCCGTTAATGCAAAATATCCTCCCCTTGTGAACCGCACATAGAGCAACATTATTGTACTGAATAACGGTTTTCTGTACCAAATTTAAAACACAAAAGTGTGACAAACGGAGTATAAAGAAGGAATTACCACACTAGCCAAACAAATAAAGAACAAGACAACTCCGGTAGTTCCTGATACAGGATGCGCTGAGGATTCAACGACTGCATAAACTCTCCCTTCGTTTAGTACATCCAAGGGATCGAAAACACTACATTTAAGAGAAACTGAAGTATTTCTCATCCAGAGAGGTACTCCAAGCAGAAAGGTTGCAAAACTAAAATATACAACTCGAATGGCTTTCTTCCCTTTCAGTGTGAAAAGTACTCAAAATGGAGACACATCGAGAAAATGTAAGATAATTATAGTGGTGTAAAGGCGGCCTCGAATCATCTGATTAAAGTCAGATGCCTTGAGTTTCGATAAACAACTTGGAATCTTGGTGGAATGGGATACACGCGATTTCTAGCGTCCTTTCGATCTACCCGAATCGCAGAGATCCTTCTTAGCTTCGCCTGAATAATTATTTTGTTACAGGTATCTTCACCGTCATGTGCTACAATATCCTTTCCGACAAATACGCTACCAGACAACAATATGGCTACTGTCCATCTTGGGCCCTAGACTGGGAATACAGAAAAAAGAACATTATGGAGGAAATTAGGCATTATGCCGCAGACATTATCAGCTTGCAGGTAAGAGCCCCCCCCCCCCCCCCTTAAACAAACCCTTGATTTTCGGAATGGATACGCCAACACTAGTTGCGTTTTTGATCCGAATTCTCCTATTTCGCGTTTTTGGACTATTCAGATGAAGTGAATTCTCCTTTTCTTGCGTTTTTGTCAGAATCGAGAACGGGGAAAGCCTCGCGATTCTGCAGAATCGAGAATTTGCTTCCATGGTGAATTGTCGATTCTCCTCTCTCCATTCTCCTCCCTGATTGGTCAACAAAGTTTGGTTGTTCGATATGTATATACACGTATACCGTGTTGCGGGCAAGCTGCAAAATTAGTGTTTTTGTCAAAAGCGAGGATGGAGAAGTCAGAGGAGCAAAAACGGTAATTTGTACGAGAATCAAGAATTCAGAAGCGAGAATTCGGAACGGAGAATTCGGATCAAAAACGCAGCTACTGTATTACAGTTGAAGCCAACTGTCTAGCCATTGAGCTGAGTTGATTCGAAGACTGGACTAGCATAAACCAAGAATGGAGTCACTAGTTATCTCTTCTGTTGAACATTATTGTATAGAAGTTTAAGTTCAGTCAGGACCATGTTATTGTAGAGCTGGATAATCCGATGATAGTACGTCACTTTAACAGTGAACTACTTTAATTCATTTCTGTCTAGCATTAGTATCCTCCCGAGAGAAACAGACCAAAGAAAACTAAGACCAAAACCAAGTTGCTAAGTTGATCCGAAGTCTGGACTACTATAAACCAAGAATGGAGTAAACTCACCAGTTAACTTTCTGTAAGTATTTTATGGAAGTTTAAGTTCAGTCAGAACCATGTTATTTTAGAGCTGGATAATCCAGGCTAGTATATCGCTTTAACAGCTAACTACTTTTAAATTCATTTTCCTGAGAGAAACAGAATCTTTGTTGTCATTTTCATTTTTAGACCAAAACCGGCGAACACCAGGAAGAATAATAGCATAAAGTGCATATAACCTATTTACCAATTACTTAGACGAATTTATCTCAAAATTAACAGTCGTAGAGATTTTTCGACACACAACTTGTAAGTAAGAATTGCGTCGACTCCACTCGAATGCAGTGGTACTGAGTCTGAAAATCTATTTTAAGATTCATGTTGATTCTTCTTTGCCATTTTTAGTGCTCCTCTACATGAAACATACATAATACTACACCACAACATACACCAGAAACGCTTAATCCGCGGAACTCGATCCGACTGAAATCATCGTTGTGGTTTGGGTATAGATGTACAATTTCAATACCTCCATTTTATTTTGCGAAAATTGCGAATATTCGCGGAAAAATTGCGAAAAATAAAAAAGAAAGCGGAAAAATAAGATGCTGAGCTTGAGTATGGTGTCTGTACAAATTTTCATCTGTGCCAGACCAAAACCGAGGAACTCAGTCAAGATTATGCTCTCAACCCGTATAACTTTATCAGAAGTATCTCTCTTAAAGTGAGCAGATCAACTCTGTGGCAGTGGTTTGCTAACACTCGCATCACTTCCCCTGTACAAAGGGTTCAGAACATCCTGAACATAGGTGGCTAGATTGTTTTTATGCAGAATGCCTTTCTGCTAATCAGAATCCGTTTGGCCGCTACTTCTTCAGTTTTCAGTCAACCGAGAGATTTTTTATGGCACTTGAGCTTACTCAAGTGCCATATAGCGATTGTAATTTCTGTCCGTCAGTCGGTCTGTCGGTCTGTCGGTCCCGGTTTTGCTAGTTCGGGCACTTCCAGATAAGCTAGGACGATGAAACTTGGCAGGCATATCAGGAACTGGACCAGATTAAATTAGAAATTGTCGCTTCCTCGATCCGACCATCTGGAGGGGAGTGGAGGGAGGGGGAATCCGGAAAAAATAGGAAAAATAAGATATTTTTAGCTTACGAACGGGTGATCGGATCTTAATGAAACTTGATATATGGAAGGACTTCGTGTCTCAGACCCTCCATTTTAAATCCAAAAGGGATCCGGTGACACTGGGGGGAGTTGGAGGGGGAAACAGGAAATCTTGGAAAACACTTAGAGTGGAGGGATCGGGATGAAACTTGGTGGAAAGTACAAGCAAAAGTCCTAGATACGTGACTGATATAACAGGAACGGATCCGATCACTTTGGTGGAGTTGGGGGGGGGGGGGGAGAAGTCCGAATTTGTAGTGATCCCGCGAGTTCCGTGCTTCCTGATGTGCTGGGACGATGGAAATTGACAGGAGTGTCTGGGACCCGACCAGATTAAATAGGAAATCGTCAATTCCCCGATTCGACCATCTGGGGGGGGGGGGGGGAGTGGAGGGAGGGTGAAGCCAAAATTTGAGGTATTTTTAGCTTGCGAACGGGTGATCGGATCTTGATGAAAATTGATATTTAGGATGACCTCGTGTCTCAGACATCTCACTTTAAATCCGGGCCGGATCCGATGACACTGGGGGGAGTTGAAGGAGGGAACCGGAAATTTTGAGAAACGCTTAAAGTGGAGGGATCGGGATGAAACTTGGTGGGAAAAACAAGCACAGGTCCTAGACACGTCATTGACATAACTGGACCGGATCAGGGCACTGTGGGGGAGTTGGGGTGGGGGTCCGGATTTCTCGCGATCCCGCGAGTTCGGCATACTTCCTGATGTCCTAGGGCGATGAAACTTGGCAGGTATGTCAGGGATCCGAACAGATTGACTTGAACAGCCGTTTCCCCGACCCGACCATCGTGGGGGGAGTGGGTGGATGGGGAGTCCGGAATCTAGTGGCGTGCATAACTTTTGAACGGGTGATCGGATTTGAATGAAACTTGTCTGGTGAGCTATCGCCTCAGACGTTCAGTGTCACGTCCGGGTCGGGTCCGATACCTGTGGGGATGGGGGTGGGGGGGAACTCAAGAAACTCTAAAAGCAGAGGGCTTGGGACGAAACTTAATGGATGGAACAAGCATTAGGCCTAGATGAAATTGACGGAGCCAGATGGTTTCGGGGCTCTGTGGGGGGAGTTGGAGGGGGTTTCCTGGAATTCCGGTAGTCGTGAGTTAGAATAGTTCCAGATGTAAAACGACAACGTAACTTTGCAGGCATATTAGCGACCCGAATTATTTTGACTTAAGAACCTGACACAACATACCCTCGGAAACTTCCGTTCCTAGATCCGAGCATTTTTGGGGGAGCAAGAGAAGAGAAATATGGACTTCTATAAATTGCGAACGAGTGGTCTGATTCGAGTGAAACTTCATGGGTGATACGAATCGATGGCCTCGACATGTAAAACATGCGTTCGAACCATATGCGACCACGATTAGGGGAATTGGGGGTGGGGGGACTTTTGACATGCACAAAAACCAAACGGATGGACTGAATGAGATGCAAATTCGACAGTGCCAAGTTTATGCGGCCTAGATTTGTTATTTGGCGTCCGGGCCGGATTCGGCCAAGGTAGGGGGGGTACTGGAAACTTGCAGATAGGCTATGCTCCAATTTCAGTCACACTTGATGGACAGGAACAGGGAATTAAGAGATTGGGCCCGAACCGGCTCCGACAACGTTGGTGGGAGGCGGGGGGGGGGGGGGTACCGGAACTTTCCAAAAATGCTCAGATTCGAGTGAAAATTGATAGATGGTATAAACGAAGAAGCTTTAGGTGGTCGATTTTTTTTTTATTCCGAACCAGATTCGGCCACGGTAGGTGGAGATAGAGTGAGTACCGGAAATCGTGTAGCACGTCTAGGGATCAAACAAATGGATTTATTGGGATGAAAGTTTGAACAGTCATGTGCATTTGCTACAGACAATCGAGACGATGCCGGAACTGCTCAAAAATGAGTGAAACTAAATATCCTATTTCTATTTCCGAAACGCATTTTTGCATGGCGGGTGCATTTTGTGACGTTCTCATCTACTTTCTTGTACAGCCTACTCGTACAAGTGCCATATGAGCTCGTAGCTCTTGTTTTCACATAATTTCCGTGGAATACATTGTCCAATGCGCAAACGTAGGAGTTTTGAGTCCCGGTGTCCTAGTAATAAGTCCTTATTCCAGACTGGTCCCATTGTTACGCTTGTGAGAAGTTCATAAGTTTTTCACGTGTTTATTGATTATAATGGTGGGTTTTCATAAGAAGCGCCGAATAATTGTACCGCACATGATTTTTTTTAAAGTGAGAAACCCTTCTTAATATGCCAAACATCCTTTCTGCTAAGCTTAATCTACAGAGGAGTTAAAGGTAGGTTGTTTCTGATGTTTGACAAGTTCCAGTACAAGAATCTAAGTTGCAAGACAAACAAGAATTTCCGTCTTCCGGATGTGAAGCCACGGCCCCTCCCCTGCCGATCCTGTTTCGTCTAACCGAGTAATCAAATCAAATATAATCACCAGTTACAAATAAAAACAAGAGCTACGAGCTCATATGGCACTTGTTACGAGTAGGCACGGCTCGGTTATGTCAATGATATATCTAGTGTTTGCTAGGTGTCTTCCCACCAAGTTTCATCTCGATCCCTCCACTCATAGCGTTTTCCAATATTTCCGGTTCTCCCCTCCAGCTCCCCCCAAAAGTCACCGGATCCGGTCCGGATTTTAAGTGGGTCGTCTGAGGCATGAGGTCTTTCCAAATATCAAGTTTCATCGAGATCCGGTCACCCGTTCAAAAGTTATAAATACCTCAAGATTCCGGATTCCCCCTCCCTCCACTCCCCCGACAGTGCCCGAATCGGCTCGGTTATGTCAATGATGTATCTAGTGTTTGCTAGGTGTCTTCCCACCAAGTTTCATCTCGATCCCTCCACTCATAGCGTTTCCAAAGATTTCCGGTTGCCCCCTCCAGCTCCCCCCAAAAGTCACCGGATCCGGTCCAGATTTTAAGTGGGTCGTCTGAGGGATGAGGTCTTTCCAAATATCAAGTTCCATCGAGATCCGATCACCCGTTCAAAAGTTATAAATACCTCAAGATTCCGGATTCCCCCTCCCTCTACTCCCCCCACAGTACCCGAATCAGCTCGGTTATGTCAATGATGTATCTAGTGTTTGCTAGGTGTCTTCCCACCAAGTTTCATCTCGATCCCTCCACTCATAGCGTTTCCCAAGATTTCCGGTTGCCCCCTCCAGCTCCCCCCAAAAGTCACCGGATCCGGTCCCGATTTTAAGTGGGTCGTCTGAGGGATGAGGTCTTTCCAAATATCAAGTTCCATCGAGATCCGATCCCCCGTTCAAAAGTTATAAATACCTCAAGATTCCGGATTCCCCCTCCCTCTACTCCCCCCACAGTGCCCGAATCGGCTCGGTTATGTCAACGATGTATCTAGTGTTTGCTAGGTGTCTTCCCACCAAGTTTCATCTCGATCCCTCCACTCATAGCGTTTCCCAAGATTTCCGGTTGCCCCCTCCAGCTCCCCCCAAAAGTCACCGGATCCGGTCCAGATTTTAAGTGGGTCGTCTGAGGGATGAGGTCTTTCCAAATATCAAGTTCCATCGAGATCCGATCACCCGTTCAAAAGTTATAAATACCTCAAGATTCCGGATTCCCCCTCCCTCTACTCCCCCCACAGTACCCGAATCGGTTCGGTTATGTCAAAGATGTATCTACTGTTTGCTAGGTGTCTTCCCACCAAGTTTCATCTCGATCCCTCCACTCATAGCGTTTCCCAAGATTTCCGGTTGCCCCCTCCAGCTCCCCCCAAAAGTCACCGGATCCGGTCCGGATTTTAAGTAGGTCGTCTGAGGCATGAGGTCTTTCCAAATATCAAGTTCCATCGAGATCCGATCACCCGTTCAAAAGTTATAAATACCTCAAGATTCCGGATTCCCCCTCCCTCCACTCCCCCCACAGTGCCCGAATCGGCTCGGTTATGTCAACGATGTATCTAGTGTTTGCTAGGTGTCTTCCCACCAAGTTTCATCTCGATCCCTCCACTCATAGCGTTTCCCAAGATTTCCGGTTGCCCCCTCCAGCTCCCCCCAAAAGTCACCGGATCCGGTCCGGATTTTAAGTGGGTCGTCTGAGGCATGAGGTCGTTCCAAATATCAAGTTTCATCGAGATCCGATCACCCGTTCAAAAGTTAAAAATACCTCAAGATTCCGGATTCCCCCTCCCTCCACTCCCCCCACGGTGCTCGGATCGGGGAAGTGACTATTTCCAACTTAATCATTTGGGGTCCCTGATACGCCTGCCAAGTTTTATCATCCTAGCTTATGTGGAAGTGCCCGAACTAGCAAAACCTGGACAGACCGACAGACCGACAGACCGACAGACCGACAGACCGACAGACCGACAGACCGACGGACGGACAGAAATTGCGATCGCTATATGGCACTTGGCCGAAGGGCAAGTGCCATAAAAACCCTCATACGCATCCTTCGTATCTAAATCACACTCTAATTGCCTTCACATGCAATGCAACCCTTGACTAAGCTGACTCCTCCCCAGTTATCCATCAAAGCTGCAAAGAATCGCCTTCCTACGAACCTGTTGGACATGACTGCGTAGTGAGGGGGCACAAACCCCCGAAAATTGCATTTTGCTTGCGAAAATTCACCATATTTTTCGATTTTTCCGTATTTTTCAATTTTGCGAAATATTTCAATTTTTCGGAATATTCGCAATTTTCGAGAGGCCTCCGAATATTTCAATTTTTCGAATATTCGATATTACATCTATAGGTTTGGGTACATGTATTTAATACCTTGTTATTATTCTGAGCTCCCGTATTATCTCATCTCCAGCAGAAGTACCATCCAAAACAAAACGCAAAGTCTGATCCATGCCAAAAATTAGCGTCATTGAGCGTCGAGCCGACTCGGAAAAGAAGTAACAGCAAGCAACGAAAGTGGCACATTTTGTTCAGCAGCTGAAATCGCGCAACCCTGGCCGACATTACAGTCATCCTGTAGCAATCAAATCGAAAAGATTAGTTGGCGCTCGAGCCAAGTAGAAAAGAATGAGGCGTGGGTGGCAGTTGACATTGACACAGTTATGGGGTATTCCATTCTGTTCGTGTTTTATGAAATTCTTGTTGTTTCTGTTTCTGTTGGTGTGGCAAGCTTTGGATGTAATGGGACTGGTGGCTGTTATAAAACCTATGTGTAATGCGGTAGTTTGTCAGGGACATACGGGGCTTCTGGCCATGCGCTCTTATTTCAGTATCGAAGCAGTAGAGCGTTCCGCGTCACTTTTGTGCACGTGTGAACGAAAAAGGGCACCGGTTGTACATATAGAAACTGTTCTTTACCCCTCGGTTGTGCTAGTGCTCTGCAGATTTCTTGTGAGCCCTTGTCGTCCTTAAAATCTTGCCTATGTATCTAATTCACTCTATGTTCCAGTCGTTCCACCCATTCTCGTTTCGAGAATTCGAACTTTCTATCTCGTTTTAACCACCCAAGTTGAACTTTCTGTCTCATATGTAACTATCCTAACGGAATGACGCTGATTTGTGCCTTTGCCAGGCTTAGATCTTTTTAAGGCGGATCGGAGTCCCGCCTGTTGTTTCTGGAGAGCTCATTGATTAGAAATACCGGTTATTCCAGTTTGTCCGTGTTTCTTCTCAAAGCCAAACAGCCAAAGATGGGTTTGTTACTGTTTTGTCATGTATCTATACTAGAATATTGTTTCTGTTGGCGATTGCAATTTCTGTCCGTCCGTCGGTCTGTAGGTCGGTCGGTCTGTCTGTCCATCTGGGTTTTGCTAGTTCGGGCACTTCCACATAAGCCAGGAAGATGAAACTTGGCAGGCGTATGTGGGACCCGACCAGATTAACTTGGAAACAGTCACTTGCCCAATCCGACCATCGTGAGGGTAGGGGGAGACGACGGAATTCGGAAATTAGTGGCATGTATAACTTTCCAACGGGTTATCGGATCTTAATGAAACTTGATATCTTGAAAGACCTCATGTCTCAGATGTCCCATTTCAGTTAGGACCGGATCCGATGAACTGGGGGGAGGGGTGTCGGAAGGGAGAGCCGGAAATATTGTGACACGCATAGAGTGGAGCGATCAGCATGAAACTTGGTGGGAAGTACAGGCACAAGTCCTAGGTGCGTCAGTGACAGAATCTGACCGAATTCGGGTACCGAGGGGGGGGGGGTGTCTGGAATTCCGGTGTTCGTGAGTTAAGGTACTTCCAGATGTAATAGGAGGATTTGCTGGAGCATTAGGAACTTGACATCATTGGGTTAGACACTGTAACTTCTCCGATCCGACCATCCCTTAAAGTACCGCTCTTACTTATTCTGACTTTTATAATATACTTAGCTCCCATATAGAATTTATAAGCTCTGCAATTCCCACCTTTCTCCATTGTTTCGTTTCGTAACTGCGAATTTTTAGCGCTTTTTGGCCTTTCCGAGTTTTCCCGTCACCCAACGAAAAGCTTGACAGAATCTTCAAGGTCCGCTGACAACTCTTTCACATATAAGGATGTGATACTCTTCTGTTTATTACTTCTGTTTATTTGCTTAGTTTTCCCACATTTTAACCAAGGCACGTTTAGTTTTCAAATGTTTTGCGCCCAGCCTCCGCGTCGGAGAGCAGGAAGGCTGGATATAGAGCGTGTTCCATCCTACTTACCGTAGTTACTACGCATGACGTCACGAATTCTGGCTTTTTGCCGTCAAGGCTGGAACGATTTTTCTATTTTCCAGCAGGATCTCACGCCAGGGGCGAATCCGACCAATCACGTTCCAGAGATGCGTAGTTACTACGCTTACCACGCTCCCGAGCATGGTAAGCAAATAGTAACTATTAGTTACTATTCCGACAAGGTTGGAACGGTCAGCGTAGTAACTTTTCGTGAGGATGGAACGGAAATAGTAACTAATAGTAACTATTGTTACAAGGGTGGAACACGCTCATAGTCGACACGCGCTAACAAGAGAATCGCTAGTTTTAGGTGGAAAGTAATGGGATTACCAAAAACGCTTTTCCTGATTCATTTCATAGGGAAAAGATGGTTTCTAGTAAGAGTTGTGCTTTAAAGAATTCATCTTAACTGCAAAGTGAAAAAAATACTTATAAGCAATATTTACTTTTTCACGATCGCCATGAGCACATGATCCTTTTTGCCATAAAAGTTGAGGGTCACTTCCATCCTCTGAACCAGCCTTGCAAGTTTTGCGTATCTTAACCGAAAAATGAAAACAAAAAAAAATTGACCATCACTTCCATACAGGCCCTATTTCGGGGGGGGGGCGGATTTTGCCTGCTGGTCGGGCAAAAAGTACAAATAACTCATAGATGAGAGGGAAAAGCCTATAAAAATGACTATTTTTGTACGTTTGGTTGACCCCCCCCCCCCCCCCGGATACGGCCTTGCTTCCATATGACCCAGCCTTGCAAGTGCCATACGAGCTTCCAGCTCTTGTTTCTCTGGAGTCGGACACATGTTTTCATGCAGAGGACAGGATGTGACCATCGCACTGAGGCAGACCGATGTGAGCGGGATGAGTAATTAACAAAAACAGACTGAATTGTTATTTAGTAGGAAATAATGAGTTCGTTCCGATAGCTGTGCTGATGCTTCATGGAGTTCTGGTTCGTGTGCAAATGTTCGATCAGGAAATATTCGTGACACATTAATTGTGCATTGTGGGCGTGTACGAACGAAGAAGAATGCAGGGTGGGCAGGTTGATATCCAGTCCTGGTTCTGACTCAACTGGAACCAATCACCCCATTTCTGGCACAATCGGATTAATTTTCACACTGTAAAACTAGTCGATTGCGGTATTTTAGTAAAAGAAGATCCGTAGACTTTCACTTGAACTTTAATCTTTTTTAACTTGCAGGAGGTTGAAACCGATCAGTACAACAGTTTTTTCAAAGCCGAACTGGAAAGAGATGGCTATCAAGGGATTTTCTCCCCGAAATCTAGAGCAAAGACCATGTCAGAATCGGACCGAAAGTATGTCGACGGCTGCGCCATCTTTTATCGGACGGCCAAGTAAGTCTCCTTTTATGTGTTTGCCTATGTCGTGCGAACTTGTAAGGCCCAATGGAGGGGCAGGTGTTGGAGTTGCGTTTCTAGTCAATACGTAGGCTAATACGTAAATTCTGGGGTCTTGCCCCTTCTGCGTGGTTGGGGCATTTCCAGTTACTATAGAGTCTAAGTCGGTTGGTTGCAACTGTGTCTATGATCAGGACCCGTGCCTGCCATGTTTTATGCCCAGCAATGAATTTCGTGATTTCGGAACCATTCATTAAAATTATTTCAGTTTCTTTTTGAAAATCAAGCGGCTTAATTTGATTTCCACACTATTAAAGACAAATTAGTGAAAGTGCTTCATTTCAAGGACACTTTGCCGCAAAAAAAAATCGTCGAGGCATCGAGGCGTGTCTACGAATGTTTAAGCTTTTTGACCAGAATCGATGTTAGAAAAGAGATGGTCGAGTCCTTTTTTCGCTTTTTTCGGCTTACTGTAGCTAATATCTTACAGCCTATTTATTCCAGAAGCGGTATGGAAGCGCCAGCCATGTTTGTGGCTTGAGCTAGTTGTAAGTTTCTTTGTTTTTTTAGACCTCGATTAGGCGTTTCCGTTATAGCCCATTTTCGCTTTAGCGAATGCATTTCGCAAGGTTTTTATGAAACCACTGCGTTTGCTCTCTTGACAGTGACCGCTTTGAGGGCACCAAGATCGTACGTGGAAAAAGAATTCACAGTGGGCTACATGGTCTGTGGCAGATGCTTAGGGCAGATAACAAAATCTGTCACCAGTACAGTATAGGTACGGTTCTTTGGAAGTTTATCAACTTTGAACAGTACAGTTTTTGACTAAATGGTAAAGGGTCAAAAAAAAAAAACCATCCAGGTGCTGTAAGGAGCCTTAATTGGCTACTTTGGCTGACTGCTGATAGCAGACCTTTGTCACAACATGTGGAGGAAATGTCACTTTAGTGAACTTTACATTAAGAATCAACTACTTGATATTTCAAAAACTAGAGATTATCAAGTTAGTGTTTTCACATATACATTTCTCAATAATGTACTTCCCTCTTCTTTCGCAATTTTTTTCTCCATTAATATTGATGTCCATAGTCATGATACGCGAGGGGCATCAAATCTGGTACACCCATTCAGAAATACAACTTTGAGTCATCTGGCATCCTTCGCGGCTACAGCGAAGAGATTTTTCCGTGCAAAAGAATATTAAAGATGCGTGAGTGTTTTCTGCAAGCAGAATGTTTGGTGTATATGTATGAACCGTCTATGAATGACATGTAGAATAAATGTAAAAACAGTGTCACCACAGTATGTAGAATAGAGAAGACTGCCACCTGCGGCCAACAAGCCCTCCGGGGCTTTCTTAGCAGGTGCTGCAAAATGTTTTGTGTACATGTGTAAAATAAAATTTAATGTAATCTAATCTAATCCAAAGTTGGTTCATGTTCAGAGAACCTTACTCTGCTGCCGGCTTCGGCCTTCCGCAGCAGGGGCGGTTCGAATGGGGGGGGGGCATAGGGGGTGACTCACCCCCGATGCTCCAGAGAATCTACTCTCAGTCGTAATGACAGTCGCATGTTTTAAGCTTTTCAGAATGAGAGACGGGCAGTTGCCAAACGTGAATTTCACCCACAGATCAGATTTTTTAGTCGTACGAAGAAGTCGTATTTTAGATTCACAGTTGTGTATTTTGAGTTTTCAAGAATAAAAGTCGTATGTTTGAGCTTGCCAGACTGACATCAACCGTGAATTTTTCCCGAAAAGAACCGTTTCTTGTCATACTTTAGGAAGAGATTTTAGTCGTAAATTAGAGACGGTTGTAAATTTTGACCTTGCCAGATAAAGTCAGACAAAGTAGTCAGCTAATCATGAACTTCACATTCAGATGACCTGTTTCTGGTCGTATTGTTCCATACAGATTTTAGTAGTATGTCTTAAGCTTGTCAGATTCTCAGTTTTATGTTCTCAGTTTTATGTGTGTGTCGTATGGAACTTGCCAGAATGACATCAACCGCGAATTTTCCCTGAAAATGACCCGTTTCTTCTCGTATTTTACGAAGAGGTTTTCTAGTCGTATATTAGACGTAAGTTTTGAGCTTGCCAGATGAGGCAGCTAGGTCAATTTCGACAGCAGATGACCTATTTCTGGTCTTCTGGTCGTATAGAGATTTTCCATACGTCATTACGTTACGAAATATCGTGTGTTTTGAGCTTGTTCGAATGACCGTCGTGTGCTTCGAACTTGTCAAGAGTGACATGAATGCCATTACCAAATCGTGATTTTCACTCTGTGGCGCTGAAAACAGGCTGATTTTAAAAAATTCGCCTGCGGCGCGACGTTTCAACATTATCCTATCTGGTTTTATGCAAAAATCTCGTTATCTTAAATAGAAACAGGTTTATTTTTTTTAAATGGCTTGCGGAGTAAGGTTTGCGCATAAACAGGCTTTGTAAGCACTGTATGACGGGCCAGATTATTGCACTATTTTTTGTGTAGTCTAAATTCAAAGTGGAAGCACTACCACGTACCAACTTCCAGGAAAATATCCCACTCCTTTAGCGAGTTATCGGGTCACGGACATACAGATAGATAGATATTTATTAACACTGAAAGCCCTAAAGGGCCATGGTTCGTAGACAGCCTTTAAAATGTTTTGCAAAACTTTACCTGCGCCGCCTGTCATAGTAGCCTATTCGCTATCTGGTTGAATGGCCCGTAATTTACGTGAGGTGTTAGGCCTAAGATTTCAGCCACCGTAAATGCTAGGAATGCCAGAGAAAGGTCGGATTACAAAAAAATCGTCTGCGGCGCTGATTTTCAATATAAATAATATATGAAGAAAAAAAAATAATATAGAACACCCTTGAATCCTCCTTGCTCAAGGACCCTTGTCAAGACTGTATAGCTCTAATAAAATGTAGCTGACTTATCCGTTCTGCACCGTCAAATAGGTTTAAATCTGTCTTGGGTATATACAGTAAAAGCTGCTGCCTTGGATCTGAGCCACGTTAAAAGCAAGAGTTTGTCTGGGAATTAGTCGAATATTGCCGAATAAAGGCCGACTTAACAAATTTTGCCTGCGGCTCTTTTGTAGTCCTACCCTATTTCTATTTAGTTGAAGATAGATTTGGGGTCTAACCTACATTAAAAGGTAGAAGTTGTCAAGGAGTAGTTGAATTTTGCTCGGATTGACAAAATTTCGCCTGCGGCGCTCACTTTACTTTGTCTTGAGTAGATATGTCAGAACCTGGTACCGAAGCTTGGCATCTCTCCAGCGAAATTTGATATGAACAGCATCATCTAATTCCTGTTACTTATTTGTGTATTACTTTATTACTATACAATGGCATTTTCTATGACGTTTTAAAACTTGTAACGTTAGCATTTCCTGATTTCCTGAGCCTGCCGGTGCTGTCTTTTTAGCCAGCCGTATATTTTGAAGGCCTCACCCCCCATGCCCAAGCCCTTCGAACCGCCCCTGTTCCGCAGGACTATGCTGAGGGACCTGAATATTGGGGAGCGGGCCCTTGTACGTCCAGACTGCCTCTACAGGCTACCCAAGTCCCACTCAGTTTTATTACTAAAATGGCCTCAACATGTGTTTATTTGTTCTTGCTTGTTCTCGTCCTGGATATTACCATCTGCAATTCTGGCCGAAAGATCATATCTTAACTAGTCTTCCTTTTTTACTTTATTAACGAAAAATCAAATAAGAAACACCTGTCCCATTTGTTGCTTTACTGGATTATTCGGTTAGTAATGGCAGTATGCATGTGGGAAAAATGCTGTCATTTGGGTAGACAAATCGTAGTTCAGCTTTTTGAGAAATTACAGTCATTATTCGTGCGCGAAGCGAGGTTTAGGAATCGGTGACCGAATCTTTAGACGTGTGCTGTGCTCGAAAGATGAAGGTTGCTGGTTGAACAATTAGACTTGACTGGGAATGCTGTGTAAAAGAATCGCTGTCTCTGAACGTTTTCCAGAAAAAAAAATAAAACATATTTTCTATCCTTTAAAGTTAGTGTTATTATTTTGTTTTCTCATTCTCTTTATATATGGAATTGTTGTCGCGTCTGACGCGGATGGGGTTGTCACAACTCACAAGTTATTTTCGTAAGAGATTTGGCTTCTTCAGAGGTATTAATTCTTTTTGAGTTCCTGGACTGGCCGTTTAGAGCCTTTGGCATGAATGAATGTATGAATGTATCCCAAAAAGGCCCTGTGGGCCATAGCGGGACAAAATATACTAAATAAGCACTTTAACTGCAATGTACCAGTCCAAATATTCAACACTCAACCCGTAATTCTAATAATTAAATAACTATTAACTAAATAACATGTTGGCAGTTCTGGGATTTGTCTCTTGATTTATTTTCATTTTTACAAATAAAGCAAAGTACAGGTACTCCTGGTCGGGATCGGTGGTAAATTTAAATTAAGTTATTCTACATGCCATACCGAAGGCTGCTGGAGACCTTTCTCGTCAATCATTAGAGATATACAGCGAAGTTTCACTCCCTGCAGCGCCTCACCTGATTAATTGTTCAAAGTTTAGATCACGACAGTAGTTCATCCAATGAGCCATAGGCTATGCGAATTATGCAGCCTGAAGAGACCCCTCTATAAGGAGTACCGAAATGTCGCCTGCAAAATTGTTAGCTGGCTATCCGAGGAGCCAAAGTAATGACGTACTTCTTGTTAGGAAATTGGAGGAGGATTTTTATTAGCATATCACGTTTACGGGCTCCAATGTGCAAGTGCAGGTTTTGGCATTATAGTTCGTGCAATATGAGCCTAAATCTGGCAAAGCTCGCAACCTGTATTTGATAGCTTACGATAATTGATGCAAAATTTGTTCATAAATACTCTTTGAGCCCAAGTTGACTGGGAAACATATATTCAGACAATGGCTAAACACGGATAGACAGCTGTGATGGTTTGGCAACAATATTTCAGCCCTTGTTGGCATTGCAGATTCGTTTCTTCCGGTCCCTGACATTCAACAGCCTGTCGAGGACCTTTGCCAAGAAGGGCCGAAATATCGCTGCCAAAGCATCGTAGCTGACTAACCTTTTGTAGCCATTGTTTGAATAAGTGAAATTTTTTGACACTACAAAGCCCTTGGGCCATGACAATAGACAACAAAACAACGACAACAATACAAACAAGAGCCCCTATGACACACACCTCCTTGTTCCCTGTATCCCTCATAATATATAATTTGTTTGTAACCCACTGCACAAAAACAATGTGAAGATAGTGGAGTAAAAAAGGTAAAGAAACAAATAAACATAAGAAAAAACACTAGTACAACAAAATAGAACAGAACAATCATCAGAACAAACGAATGAGCCCGTGATATGGGTTTTGGCATATCAGGCATATCAGCCGAATTGGAAAGAGATGGCTATCAAGGGATTTTCTCCCTGAAATCTAGAGCAAAGACTATGTCAGAACGATATGCCTTTTATATGCTTGTCCAGATAAATTATCATGAAGCTCCTGGAGTTTTGCCGGTAGAATAAGGTAGAAACCTCCTGCCGATTCTGTAAGAACGTGTCTAGTTGTTTGTTATTGGCAAAGCATCACTTTCTAGCATTCAAACCATTCCTCATTAAACTCAATCATACCGTCAATCTGTTCAGTTTTTGTGCGCTCTGTATCTAATCTTGCAAGGAGCTTGAACACCTAAATTCTTCTTTGGTTTGTCAAAAATAAACGCCACCAGTTCCAGAAGCACATTGATAAACAAGTCTTTGTTGCAGATTCTCACTGGTTTCCGAAAGGCTGATCGAGTTCAACCAGCTAGCCATGGCCAATGCAGAAGGATCGAATGATATGTTGAACCGAGTAATGACCAAAGACAATATCGGCTTGGCCGCCATATTGGAAACAAATGAAGCCGCTTGGAGCAATGGTAGGACCGTCGTTATTGAATGAGAAGTTGAGACTGGGGGGGGGGGGGGGGTAAAATCAGCCGCAAGCTTTCTGACTCCCACTTTGATATTACGTAAAACGGGTGAATGCCGGTAGAGAATTTGCCAATTATAACAATATAACTTATTATTTTTTCACTCGTCAGGAGAACCGAGGACGATGGATGTGGAATGAATGAACAGATTTTTCAGGCGCTACTAAATATTGGGGTATTAACAAAGTACCTCATATAGAGGATCAAAAAATAAAGGCAAAATAAAAGCACTAGCAAACACTGAATTTACTGAATGATTTGAGGCATTGAACGGCATTGAGGCATTGAACGGCATTGAGGCATTGATTGGAAGGCAGCTTGACAGTGTTAATAGTGGTGCACTTCCACATGGCACAATTCCTCTTGTAAGTTTGTAACGTCGCAATAATGCGTCGACTAGGGTTCTGCGAGGAACGCCAAGGAGTGAACGGCAATATTATAAAAAAAAAATTGGCATGCAGCCAATATCTTTCCCTCTGAGGGCAGGGTAGAGAGTATCATCTGGAAAGTGAGCTGAAGATGGGAGGTTGAAGAAGGAAGGCTGACTGTAAAATGGTCGGTCCGGAGAACATCGGGGCCATGCATTTCCTTCATGGTCTAAATAGTCCTTTCGATACCTCTTGTTGTGATTCTCGGAATTGTTTACTGATTCCCTTTGTAGGTCTTCCCTCTGACCCGAGCCAGATACACCAACCCCTCGTCGTCTGCACAGCGCATGTTCACTGGGATCCAGAGTATTGCGATGTGAAGCTGATTCAAACCATGATGCTAATGAACGAGCTGAAGCAATTCATGTCCGAAAACAGTCGGAACTTCAGGTCCAAAAATCTCGCTGACCCGTCCACAACGAACGTACTCCTCTGTGGGGATCTGAACTCACTTCCAGAGTCAGGTACGTTGTCGACAGTTTAACCTATGTTTTTCCGTAGGTCATGTCTGTCAAAACGTGTAAGGTGTCAAGCGACGTCAGCCCTTACTGAAGCCACATATATGAGCACTGAGTTGCGGATCGGTCCTGACTAAACCCAGATTTGTCCAGAATCGCGGAAACGCCCTTGTCGTTGAAGCACAAGTGATACAGATTCACTACCAATTTACTTACATACGTGACTGCATTGAAAATAGGTTCACTACCGATTTACTTACATACGTCACTACATTGAAACCCCACGGGTTTCTCCAGATATTGCAAGGCTATTTTCAGCCTCAGTCAACCCCCTTTACTTTGATGACTGCATTGAAACCCGTATTACAAGGCTGTTTTCAGCAACACCCTTGGTTTTGATGACAAATGCGGAAAACTTGCATAACTGCCATTTCTCTGAGCTTCTCGGAAACATTAAGCGAGAGCCCGATCCGCGCGGCCTCGTAAAGAGCCGAATACGGCAGATGCATATCCCAGCGTTATGTCGTTAAGGTGAACAGAATTGACGTAGGGAGTTCGAAGTCTCAGAAGTGAGAATGGATGGAACGATTAGAATCAGTAATTAGGCCTGAAACACAGACACCGTCGCTTGGCGCCTTTTGCGGTTTCGCAGCCAGAGCCTCTTTTTTGTTGCAATAGCGCTGCCGCATCGCTGCTGCAGCACTTCTTTGCTTTTGCATAATATGCGTTTTTGGATTCACTTTCTTCTTGGTTGAAGCGGCAGCGCTGCAGCATCTTGCAGGAAAGCACGGACTTGGTCGGGGAGCAAGTCCGTGATTCTCGAGAAGCGCTGCCGTCTTCCTCGGAAGCGCTGCAGTGCAAAAACGGATGTAGAAAGAATCAGTCCGGAATCGGCCGAGAAGTGGACCTGCAGCATGCAACAAAAACGAGGCTCAGATTGTGCAGTTCAGCAGAGCAAAATAACTCTAGAGAGCAATGCGCCAACTTTGAAAGTGACACACACTCAGCTCGCAGCAACCCTAGCTCCACTACCGGATACGAACATCCTTACCGAAACTCAACCAATCGCAGAGCAGAATTATTTTGCTGTGACCGATCGTTAACAAGCACTGGCTAGAAACTACGTCCGCCACTGCACGCAGCGAAAAAAGCGACGGAGGCCCATTTTTGATGCATGGGAAGGATAGGTCTTCGCATTACTCTTTAGAGTTATTTTGCTCTGCAGTTCAGCCAGCACACTGGGAAACTACACTTGCAACCTTACTGTGTAGTATGCTTCAGCTCCGTCCTGCCTAGGGAGACACATCTAACAATTAACAGACAACCACACTATTTGTTATTGTCACAGAAAAGTGCGTAATGACCTTCAAACGTTGTGTTTTTTTTTTTTTTTATAACAAAACTGAACAGGTCTTGCAATGTTACTTTTAACAAAAACAATAGTTTGCGTTTTTGAGGATACCATGGTATCTGTTACCAAGGTAACCGGATCTGCAATTAGTCGTTTTTGCAGTTATCATGGTATCTGCTACTACGATTGCTCTGCAAACACGACAATTGCCGGATTTGTGTTTTTAGAAATCATCCAAAAAGAAATACTAATATCCACTGACATTTACAGTAACATAACTTCTTTCCCACCAATTTGACAAAAAACTAGACTCTAGTGTTGGTGATCACAAAAGTGAGATGAATTTTTCGGATACCACGATAACTGCAAAAACGCCCTTTGACCGTGGTATCAGACGAATTTTTTGTCATACAAATGGGTAATAAATATATCATCATCGAAAACGAAAACGACTTTAGACCGTGGTATCAGATACCATGGTATCTGCAAAAACGCAACTACTTAGTGTAGACTCTAGACTCTAGTGAAGAGACATCAAAGAGAGGAGTAGCAATTTATGTTAGAAGTGGACTGAAAGCTCATTCCTTGGATGTAACCCCAATAAACAGTAACAGCTGGATTGAAAATGTGGCTGTGCAAATCCTAATCGGGAAAAAAAGTACCTTCGGCCCCAGACCAACTTGAGTCACATAAGTCAAATGCGGACCCTGTAAATAAGATTTCTAGTTTAAAGTGCGAAAATCTCCTAATTACTGGTGACTTTAATCTGCCTAATGTTAAGTGGGTGGATGTAGGAATTGCACCACCTAACAACCCCTCGAATGTGACAACAAGCAGCCTTGCCGATAACCTGCTCTTTCAGATTATCAGTGAACCTACCAGATATCATGAAAACCAGTCTCCGTCATTGCTTGATCTCGTTCTAACCAGTAACCTGGACTGGGTGCTCTCTACCACACTTCTACCTGCCATTGGTGCTAGTGACCACATCTGCATTGAAAATACAGTACTCCTGAATCAGATACCTAACAATAGAACTAAGAAAACATTTATTGATTACAGAAGTATTTGTAAAGACCTTGCTGATTGTACTTGGGCCTCCAGCCTCTTATATCGACGTAAACGTGGTGACGTCTTGATGGTAAAAAAAGCTGTTTGACTCCGACATTACCCCTGGGTTATTCGAGAGCTCCCAGTCAAAGTCGACGAGAGGCCATTCCAAGAAGCTCCAACTGACCAGCTGTAAACGACGCGAGCGGCACAGTTTTTTCTCGGTACGGAGTTTTCCAATCTGGAACATCCTTTCCGAAAAAACTATCAACGCTGCTACCCTGGATGGCTTCAAAAAAGGTGTGGACGAGGACTAGCGAAATGCTGAATGTCGGCTGCACTGGGATTCCAGTGAGCCGATGTGACAACAACATCTACCAACCAATGACTGCCGGCTACACCGGAGTGCCAGTGAGCCGATGTTACAACAACGATCTGACAATCAAGCTGCCAACCAGCGAGAGACTCTAAAGGAGGGTCACACCACCTTATCTCGCTGGAAGTGCGATTTAAGGTAATTAATGTCACAGAAAACTGTGTAATGAGCCTTCAAATGTTACGTTTTTGTAAAACATAAAACTAAACAGGACTTTTCATGTTACTTTTAGTAAAAACAATAGCACTTAAAGGTCAAAATGGAAACACAAAAAGGAAAATGTAGATAACATCTGAATTGTTTGTTGAAAATGCGCGTCCTTGTGTTACATTTCTGTGAAACTTCTGACATTGCAAGGAAATGCGCAATACTAGCGGAGTAAGTTAATATCCTAAGAGCCAACATTTGTGTTTCCGACCAATAACTTTATTAACCCATGTAGAAATGGCACAAAAATTGACCATACGCAATAATAAAGGAAAGAAAAAGAAAAGAAAAAGATCGGACTAAACTAAATGACCATACAAACGCACTATAATACGGATGGCGCCTGTCTAGAGAAGAGTCAAAGTCGGCACGGCGTTGCGCCACGTATACAAAGGGATCGGTAACTCCGTAAAGTCGCGTAACTTTGTGGCTACGAGTCCATGGGGGAGGCCGAGCAGGTACTTAGTATACTTATACAACGATTTATGTATTGTCCTTACATCAGATTTATGTATTAATTAAAATTAGGTTTTGTCCTTAAATCAGTTATAGTTTCTGCAGAACTGACTATTACTGGTTTCTGCCTTTTCCTTATTTGGACTTGGCTGGACAAGTAAGTGACAGTTGTCAAAATTGTACTCGGACTCGTAGCTTTATAGAGTAAAGTGTCATAGATGTGGTGTTATGTCGGATACGGCTATGCTGACTGTCAGGTTTTATAGAACCGAATTTTTTGAAACAATCATGTTGTATTGGAACGACAACCGAATCTCCAGCGTTTGTCCGAAGAAACAGCGCTGAAACGCACATTTTTTCAGGGGTGTTCGACTTCCTAACCCAGAGTCGCATCTCAGTCAACCATTCAGACTTCAAAGATCTTGGGTACAAAGCTTGCCTTCAAAAGGTCTCAAACTCAGATAAGCCTACAGAGTATACCCACGCGTTCCGGCTAGCCTCTGCCTACACCTCCGATGTCATGCCTTATTCTAACTACACGTAAGTACTTTTCACATAGTCAGACAGGTCAGAAGCAGGTGTCATATCACCGGTATATGCAAAATATTATGACAGGATGTCCTCTTCACTGCTGGTATCCAGACGTGCAGTAAATCTCAGAAACTGTTGGAAGATTTTACAGTTTACCGTCCACGCTGTCAATATGGGGCTTCAGTATTATGTATCATGTTCTTAACTTGCATTGCTGTCGACATTATTTGCTTTCAAAACCCCCTTTAACAGCGAGGCGTTTTTTTTTCTGGGCCAGAAGTTGTTCAGGAACTTTAACGGTGGAATAATATTATGGATGTGCAACCACTTGCAGTATCGGGTTCAGGTACTGTCCCACCATTATTCTGTAACTTTTTTCTGCCGCTTTTTAAGAAGGGAGAACCCAAGGTTCATGGGTATTACCGTTTGATAGCGCTAGTACTGCTCTAAGCAAGCTCATGAAGAAAATATTAGATGTTAGTTTTGCGACATGGTTAGATAAAAGTAGTATAAAACACAAGGAGCAAGGGGGATTTAGGGCTGGGTATGGTGCGCTAGATAGGGTATTTGTCTTAAAGGTCTTATGAGAGAAATATGGAAAGGGGAAGGA
This sequence comes from Branchinecta lynchi, assembly GCA_023053575.1. NCBI lineage: Eukaryota > Metazoa > Arthropoda > Branchiopoda > Anostraca > Branchinectidae > Branchinecta > Branchinecta lynchi. The sequence goes on along the minus strand of JAKZAP010000004.1, from coordinate 16,258,860 downwards.
TCTCCCATAAGGCATTCGATAGTTTAGATAGGGAATTACTGAAAGATGCTCTATTTAGAATTGGTTTACCTAATTCATTTGTAAGTCTAATAGTTAGTATGTATGTTTGCGTAAAAGGAATAATTCAAGTTGGTAGTAGCGTATCTAGACAATTTGGTATTATATGAGGTTTAAAAAAGGGTAGCATTTTATCCCAAAGACTATTTAATATTTTTTATTAATGATATTGTGGATTTCCTAGAGAAAAGATGGTCTCCAACGGCAAGTGTTGGAAGTAGTAAGTTGTCAGTGCTGCTATTTGCGGACGACCTTGCATGGTTGCTAAAACGCCTGCAGATTTGCAGGCTTTTGAATTTGATTGGGGACTATTTGGCGATGAAAAAATTATAAGTTGAATGTCAAGAAGAGTGAAATAGTTCTTAGAAAAGAAGGAACATGAACGATTTAGAAAATTGAAAATTTACTTTTACTGAGGGTTGTTAAAAGAGTAAAATACCTCGGATTCGTGTTACCTCACAATGGAAGTTTTAAATCCCATAGTGACGAGGTGATTAATAGAGGTAATGTAGCTATTTTCCGAGTTCAGATTATTGTGGGTATAAAAAAACCTTAAAATGCATAAAAGAACATTTAACACAAAAGTTTTACCAATTTTAGAATATGGAGCAGAGATTTGGGGTGTAGAGGCGGCAAAACAATTAGAGTCGCTCCAAATTCAGTATTGTAAAAGAGTATTTAAACTACATCAGACAACCCTTTCTCAAATTTTAAAGGGTGATTTATTTTCTTTAACTTTACGTAAGTCTGTTCTGATGCTCAGATTATGGTTAAAGGTTATAAAGTTAAGTGAGGATAGACTAGTTAGGTTGGCCTATGATGAGATGTTGAAGAACGGTTTGAAACATTTTTGGCCGCTCTTTTTGTTACTCTTGTCCTACGTAGGACATACACATCACTCTACTAGAAGTAACTATTTGAAGTTTTTTTTGTGAAAATAAATTAGGATGTGTCATTTTTGCAGAGGCGATTCCAACCAAAAGGGACCATTTCACGTTTTTTTTTCATGAATATAAAATTTCACTCTCATTTCACTCTCTGTTTTGGGCCAAAAGTCACTCTTTAAATGTTTTTGATATGGCAACCCTGCATATGTATGGAATGAATGTCTTGGTTGTATTGGTTTGCCAAATGATTTAGAACGTCAGATAAAAGTGGTTTTAAAAGGGCAGAAAATCCAGTTTTGGCAGGGTCTTGTAGTAGTTCTATAACATTAAGTCGTTGTCAAGTGTTTAAAGTTTGTTTTGAAGAGGAAGTGTATTTTAAGTTTAATCTACCTGGGAAAGTGTTAAGTCGTTCGATCCAACCAAGAGCAAATTGCCTTCTAATTCAGAGCAGGCAGACGGTTCTTGAGAGGGGTAGTGTGGTTCCTGATGGGAGGAATGCTTGCCCACTTTGTAAGGAGGAGGAAGAAGATTTGGATCATTTTCCCCAAGGAAGAAGATCTGGATCATTTTCTCCATAGATGCCCGAAGCTTTCTGATTTAAGACAAATTCAGTTAAACGGTGTCCTTTTGTCACTTCCTGAAATTTTGAGTAATCTTAACCCCACCGTCATTACTCGAGTGGGTGTATATAGAAAAAATGTTTAGAATTAAGAAGAAGTCTGAGCGTTTAAGTTATATTTTTGTTGTTATTTTGTGCAGTTGACCCTTGGGCTTTTGAAATACACTGATCTATCTATCTGTCTACATTTCGCGTTAAAAATAAACTGTCTACCAACTAGCGATTGTCTTGTTCGCTTTCTGGGTCATAGCATGTTCTGTTGATTCTTATTCTCTCCTGAAACGATAGGTTTCGCACGATTGGATATTCCACTTGAATTAATTAACGAGGCAATTAAAGAAACAAAACGAGTTTTGCAATTGCTAAAGCGAGTTTTGCTCTTGCTAAACTATTGTTACATGACAAGCTGTCTTAGGACACCGAAAAGGTTTTCTTGTGACAGTTGGTTGTGACTTCTAGATAGAGGGTCAGCAGCAGGCACAGAACATTGGTTGTGAAATTATTCAGCAAAAAGAACATCTGTGTATGTAATGACAGTAAACTGTTCCTTACGGTCGGTGTGAATGGTATCGCGAGTCACGACGTTCCGGCTTCATATTTCACTTATTTTTTGTCTAGGATAGCCTACCTGACTTTTTTCACAAAAATAAGAAGACCTTATTCTTTATTTCGTTCTCTAGGATTAAGTGTGGCAAACACAATAGATCAAGTCATTCAAGTTGGAGGTTGGACTGTGAGACTCGTTTGTGACCGCTGAGGTGCCGGAAACTATTTGGTGGGCGTACTGAAAAGTTTGTTTTGCTCACTCATCTTCGATTACTTCCTTAGGACAGTGAGACCAATCGGAGACTGCAGAAACCCGTGGTATCTCATAAACATATGGAACGTATTCCTCCGAAATGACTCAGATTCGTTGTTAAACACTGATGTTCATTGCGACAAACTCTCGATTCAAGTGCAGAAAAGCTTCGAATCGTTCAGTCTCTACTCTCTTAAAATTTCCCCTTTTTAACTCTGTTCCTCCTCTCCTTTCTGGAATCCCAAAACAGAAGTGTCGGGATACCTATGCCTTGGTAAAGTTGTCCGTCCGTCGGGCTGTTAGCACGGTAAACCTCGAAGGGATTGAGATGTTTGTTCAAACTTGGTGTGAGGATCCTTGGGTCAAAGTACAGGTCAAGTTCGTAGATGGGTCCCTGTAGAGTCAGGGGTGGGGGAGGGGTTTCCAAATTAATGGACGAAACAAAATATTTTAAAAAGCTAATGAGATAGTTCGGTCAGGGGAAAGGAGACACGCTGAATCCGAATATTAAATTTTTTTTTTTTGTCGCCGAACCCGGAATTCTGCAAAAACCGAAAAACTTGTGAAAAGTAAAAGCTCAAACCGAAGTTGATTCGAGGTTCGATTTATGGGTAAGGAGACATGCTGAATCCGAATATCAAATTTTCTTTCTCGTCGGACAAATAGTTCGCCCGGAATCGGGGCAAAACCGGAAACTTAGCATGAAGTTTTAAAACCCAATGATATAGGCTAGGCGATATAGGGTGAATATACTCAAGATAAACAAAAAGTGTATGCGATCAGTTTAGTTAGGCTCCAAAGTCCCAACCGGCATTTACTTGGTCAAAAAGGCAGAATGCATTCGACAACTGTCTGGTGACCATAATTTGTCGACCAATTTTCGGAAAAGCCAGATAGCGATAACAGTCCCTACCCTACCCCTTTATCCATACAAGGCGAAACCTTATCGCGCTTTGGGGAGGAAATTCACATTACTATTTGTTTAGTCTACCTATCAGTGTTTCCACTTCGAAGGATTTATTGGAATCCCGCCGAAATCTTTGCTTTTGTTGTTTCATGTATGGTCCTTGCCGGCCCGAGCCGGTGATTTGCCTTAGCGGCTGACTTCGGATAGGCGTGAAAAGAGACCAGCCTAATTTTCGTATTATTTAGGTTCGACTTCAAGGGCCTGATTGACTACATCTTCTTCTCGCGAGTGACGATGCAGCCTCTTGGCTTACTTGGCCCCATCGACCCCGAATGGTTTCGGGAGAACAAAATCCTTGGCTGCCCTCACCCCCATGTTCCGTCAGGTAAGGGTCTCTAGCTTGGCTTTCTTACTTCAGCTGAGAACCTAAAACGTGTCATCAGCTTATTTCTCAGTAGCTGTCGCCTCACTAGAAGGCCCGGTCAGTAATTTTTGTTTACCACTTTTTCCCGCATCGTAGCACTGTCAATCAGCGCAGATGTTTTTAGGAGATTCCTGAACCTCATGAGGTAATCAGAAGGTCTCTTTGTCGTGTTCTCAGGTTTTGCATAGCTCTTTGGTCGCATACTTATTTCAGATTTCTTTTAGATCACTTTCCGCTGCTCGTCGAGTTTGAGATGGACCCGTCCCCCTCCCCTGCAGGGCATAGCAACGGCTTGATCATCCCAAGGCGGTAGCTTTTGCTCAACTCTTTAAGTCATTATCCTGTGTAGCTGCTCCTTTTGATGACATTTTTTGTACCGAACCCACTGTGCATTTTCGAGATACGATGTTCAAATTGTGCTGTGTGAGTGTGAAAGTGCTGGAGCTCGTTTTGTGAATCCAGGAACAAGCGGTGTGCCCTTGTGGGGCGACCTTGCGCGGGCCTTGCTATGAAACTCTTCCGAAAGGGATGAATCTCGGCGTGCTACTTCGGAAACAGTGCTTGTATTGTAAAGAATTGTGTGATACTTGGCAATCTGTAAGTGTCAAATCAGCTGCCCGGAAAGGGAAACTAGGGTCGCAGTTACGGCTGTTGTCAGTTTTTCTGATCGCCGGGAATTTTGTATTGTATGTTTCTGCTTGGGATTTTGGAACACACTGGGATGCTTTCATGACTTTCGGATAACCGAGTGGTAGATGGGCCCCCTTAATCACGGCTGCTGCTGCTCAGAGCGGGATCCAATCCTCAAGATTCTTGTTTTCACTGCCAAATGTCATCTACATTTCAGTAGTCGGGTTAAATTTGTGTTCCGGTCGAAAACTCGAGACAGATTTCGGATCAAAACGATTTGATTTTTCCTGGGAAGGTTTTCTTCAGAAATGGTATTTTCACAGATGGGGACTGGGCGGGATTTTTTTTGTTCCTTTTATTACTCGGGTTTTTAATGGGAACATACTTATCTGAGTTTCTGAGCGGAAAATCCTAGGCAGTGAGAACCAGTCCTTCGTGGTTGTATTGCAGTTTCTCTTCCTCAAGCCTATTTGAAAACCGGAAAATCGAGGCGGTTCTGTATAAACATTGTGTTTTTCCGAATATTCTCACTCGAATTTTGCACTACAGCCACCATCCTCTCAAAGCACATAGTCTTGATACACGCATTCAAAATCATCATCGGAACCCAGAAGTCTTTTGGGAGGGGGGGGGGGGGGGGGGGGGGGCGAATATGGATGCGTAGCTTTAGGGAGGTTACGGCAATTGAAATTTTGCGTCGAAGGAACCCGCCTGGGGTTACGTAAAGCTCCGTGTCTGGCATCTGGCATCCTATCCGCCTGCTCCTGAAATATTCCCAGTTTGTGCACCATGTCGTCCTACGTCTGTGTGCATCCCGAGATCGTGTTTAAGGGCAGCAAGGCGCAGTTAAAAAAAAACGCGAATAACGGGCAAGTGTTTTATTGTTGCTGAAGGTGTGTTTTGTTATGTCTTAGCAGTGAACTGCCAAACTCACGAAAGTTCTCAAGGTAGCCCACCTAATGAGCTAATGGTCTTAAAGTTCTGACGAGGTTAAAACAAGAAGAGGAGGTAATAGCTTCAAGGAAATAAAACATAACGCTAAAAATGTCTTCTAATGTCAACATTCTCGCCAGAATAACTGCCGAAATATCTTATTTTTCGGAATTTTTGTAATAATGGATTCCTCCGTCTTGTCTTTCTGGTTAAGGTTCTTAATCGTAACATTCATCGGGTTTGGTGGGCTGACGTCAGGCAGACTGTTCTGGCCATCTTTTGCCTGTGTTAATTTTCTCAGAAATCAGCTGCCTGCTTATTGCTTTTCATGTCAAGCAAACTAAGAAAACTTTTCCTTGTTTTCACCTGCACCTGTGTCGATTTTCGACGTTCTAAAATTTTTGTTTTCTGAGTGATGGTTAAACCTCGCAGGGTTATAGTATAACAAAAAGTACACGAAGAGATTCATTTATTATCCCACTACAGTTGACATAGAAGCGGAGCATTGAAAATGAACACAAAAATAGCAGAAGGTTTTGCACTGAATCGCGGTAGCGACAAACAAGTATTCGGAGCCAGACTGAAATCAATGAAAAGACAAGACTGAGGGGCATCAAGGAAAATACCGGATGACACAACCCTTGTTGCAGATAGTCACTCTTAACACTAAATAGCTACAATCATACGGTTCTTGGACAAGCGAACGAAGCGGCTCGAAGTCACTTTTGCATTTTAGCTTCGAAAGATGATGCAACATAGTGGGCGCGAGTTTTGACAAGACCAAAGTTACCTAGTAAAATTGTCGAGCACTAACATCTTCATTTTGGGTGAGGGTTTTCCAAAATATTTGTATGAAGAATGGTGCCGATGGTAAGTTTTGCCATTTAGTCGTGCGGTAGTACTTCTCTGAATAGCTAGATGGCTATGGACGCGTCCTGGGGTTAATGGGTCAGTGGGGTGGTGGGCATCTTCTTCCCGAAGGAGAAGTAAGTACAAGCTCATAACATTGAGAACCAAATTCATAGAAAACGAACTTCGAAGTAGGGTTTCGTGTATAGCAACCTGGCTGAAAATGATCTATCGTCACCACTTCGAAGCCTGGTAAATTGGAACTGTATTTTTGGAATAAGGTCAGGCCAATTCTACTGCAAAGACGAGTCCTTTATGTTTCATCCGTCTGGTAACATTTTAATTCTAAATCTTCAGTCAGACCATCTTATTGTAAAGATTATCGTCTTTCTTCTTGTGATGCTGTTTCAGCTGACGCGTTCACTTTTTTATCATTTGCTTTTAGCTTTACTTTGACTTGACGTCGACCAGCAGTCCGTCACTTAAGTTTGTTGTTTGCGTATACTTTCAACTTCTATTCTTGATCAAACTTTTCTTTACATTGTGATCGAATACTGATCTTTCTTTTGTACTGTTGGTGTGGCAATGTTTGTTTTCCATTTCGGTATCATTTCCAGCAAGTGTTAAACCAAGAGATGGCTCTTACCTGAGTCCATTCGAGCATGCCCTATGGTCAAGGGTCTACCCACTTCGGGACCCGGGTCTAACTACTTCGAGACCCTCCCCACGTCTGAAAACGGTTCTTCCCTTTAGTTTCCCTCTGACATATTGTCAGGTATTTAGTTCGCTTTTTTCCCACGAACTGATGTATAGCGCCAAGCTCTCATGGTCAGAAAGCCTGAGTTGCTACCCGTCTGTTTCCGCCGAAAGCACCCCGCCCCTAGTTCTTTTTACTCGGCGAAAGCAGTTAGCGGTTGTGCTTTACGCGCAGGGGAGCTTCAGCGCTATGACTCCAACGCTGAAATACACTCTTTCAGGAATTAATGAAAATTTCACTTTTGGAGATGTTAAAGTAAAGGATTGGAAAAGTTCAGCAGCTACTTATCCCCCTAGTAACACAATAAAATACGAATTTTTTTCTACCTCCCTCCTGTGCAGCTGATCCTACCTCTGAGAATTTCATTCGAAGTAGCAGTTCCGGGTTCGTTTTTTTTTCTTCAGACGGTGCCGCTCACCTTTCTCCCGTGGAGGGTCCTCTCTTGGTAAATGCAGAAGCGGCAGGACTGTGCACAGTGCCGATTTAGCCTGATCAAAGCGCTGCAGCGTAGAAGGACCGTCGGTCGGTGCATGATGGCTGGTCGGAGGTCGCTTTACGTTGTTTGTAATTCCTGGGGAGCCTGATCTGGTCTCTCATGTTATGGCACTACGACCATGTAAACGGGTTCTTGTGTGTCCTTGCTACCCTTGTTGTACCAATATCACAGTACAAAATCGTTTCTGTCTCTGGGTTTAAAAGAACTGAAAATGCATGACTGTTCCGTCGTGCCTCAAGCGTTTACGTACGTCTGTATTTGAGTCATTGTACTTTTAAGCCAATGGCCGAATAAATTACTCACGTCTTATGTTATGTTCCAGTTTCGTAACAGATCTTCAGTGTTCATTACTTACCCCCTCCCCCATTAACGGCTGCAGAGAGACAAGAGACTTCACTACACCACCTCCTGTTGGCGCTGAAAAAAGGTATGGTGATGCAAGAAACCGCACCTCAAAGCCTGCCTCCGAAATCTAACCAAACCCTGATCTATGTGGAATTCGAATCTCTGAAGTTCAAGGGTTCGCCAGCAAAATCAAAGGTGCGTCGGGTAAATCCTATTTATTCCATAACTGGTGATGGCCAATCCAAATCGATTTTGTTTACATCAAGCGCTATGATATCAATATCTAAATCTAACATAGACGACAAGTTGGGTACTGTCCTTCCAAAATCTCCATGCACAAACTCTTTTACATAAGTTCCAGCCTGTGTGGTGAGCGTCAGACTGAAGAGGTGAAAATCCTCTTGTTTTCTGTCCAGTTGCTTGAACTTGAAGTCTTCGACCGTTCGCTTGCGCACAGCAAGTGGTCGGCGGTGCAATACACGAATTGGTGTTTTCTGGTCCAAGGTAACGGCCGCAGATGCTTCTAAGGCGGCTACTAACTCTCGCTTGGGAACTGCCTTGGATATGCACAGTGCTGTATAGGTCTTTTTCTTTTCTTCTTCGCCGGTTTTCAGCTTTTTCACTTCTTCTTTAGAAACAACTTGCATATCACGGACTTTAACGCGACCGTCTTTGTTGATTTCATTTTCCAACTCCCTGAATCTTGAAAAGGAGAGCTCGTTCATTCCAGCGTCTATTAGCTCTATGACGAATGGCCGACCGTCACCGAGCATCCGCACATCTACATCTTCTCGACCAGACGAGGAGAAATTGTGGGAACTTGCCTTAAAGGATGGGCGGATGAAGTCGCAGATTAGTTCTTCGACAGAGGTCTCCGTTTTCCTATCACCCCCTATGACCCACGGCGTCTGGCTTAGCTGGCGAGAGTACTTGTTGTATCGACCAGCGACATATACTGGAAGATGATTGGCTGTGACCTCGAGATTAACGGAGCTGGAAGGCACTGTCGGGGGTACAGGGACAAGCGCTCTTAGAGCTGCATCTGAACTAAGTTCAACAGCACTGAGGACACTTTTTCGACTAAATATCTCGTCTAGACTAGTATTTTTTTTGTTCACATTAGGGAACAAATGTCTGTTAGTTGAGAGTAACTTCGAACACTCATCGATATTCTGTTCATAGGTTACATTAACCGTTATGATCAGAGGGCAGTTGTCATCAAATACGTGCTCATGTCCACACAACAGGCTCAAAGACATTTTCCAAGCTTCTTTCAGCGTAATAAATGGTGACCTTCTATTGAGATCAAGCAAGCCTTCGTACTTGTCACAAAGAAAAATTTTCACAGATCTCTCCCGTACAAACAGAGCTGGAGGGACTGATAAGCTCACAGCACAAGCTTTTTTTGAAACATGGTTTTCATTCTTGAACTTTTCACTGCCAAGGAGCGCCCGAATACTTGCTAGACACTCGGCCAAAACAGAAGGTGACAGAAGGCCAAGGCACAAGATGCATGGGTTCGTCTTCTGATGTTTAGTAGCTTCGCCATCACGGACTAAGCCTTCAGCATGGTGCTTTTCTAATTCATGGGTAAAGCTCGTTCTTTTCCATATTCGCAAATAGCAAACTCGGCAAAAGCCTGGGTCATCTTGCAGTTCTTCGTCTGTTTGAGTACCAGGAATATTGTCAACAACCATATCTCTGTAAGAAAAGGAAAAAACTTAAATTAGCAACAACAGTGCTGCCACAAGTTCAGTGGCTTTAAAATTGGGACCTAAGGTAACTTGTACTAAACATGAAAAACATAGCTATATGCTATATGCTAGAATCAGAAATTAGGGATACTAAGAAACAGATTAAATAGGAATAGAAGTAGATGTCTGAAGCATTTGTAGCTTATGTAGTCAGCCAAAACGGAAATTTCTTAGGTGATTACGTTTCTCAGGTAATTTCAAGATGCTGCTTCAAACGCGTAGCCAGGAGTGACCATTCCCGCTCCCTAACATTTATATTTTCTCTCTAACTTTTTTGGAGGTAGTTTTGATCGCCTAAGGACAGAGAATATAAAAGGGGTAAAAAATGAAAATCACAGTTCTTGAGCAGAAATTCGAAAATAACATTTCTTTCGAACATAAAAGTGAAGAGTTAAAAAAAGAATCGGCACAGAAAGCCGGGTCACAACGGTCAAACTGTAAGAGGAATACATTCCTTGGCAGTGATTTTGGAACTGTAAGTGTTTCAAAATGTAGGCGAAGTACTAGACAACTTTCTTTAAAATTCAATTGGGCAGAATTTGTGGTCATTCGTCAGGTCACCTGCGACGATCTTGGACCTATAGCCCTCCCCAAAATCCAAGCCTAGCTAGGCCCATGTATCGATCAGTGACAACAGATCTTTCTTTCCTTTTCGCTACTAGTCTCGTTCGACCGGACAGTAACGCTATAGCCTTGAAATAGGTTTATGTTCACAAGTGAGCAGGTTGACAATAACTCACAGTTAGTATTGTAGTGGCTCCATTAAATAGTACCTTACTTATTACGGAGTCTTTCAAATCTTGGCCTCCCTTCCCTTGAGCAACGTAGACACGACTTAACAACAAGTGTTGGCAATAAATGTCTGAATTATCAACTTCAGATAAAAGTTGAGTCAGTATTTTGAGCAAAATAACAAGAGCTAGAAGCTGAGATGGCACTTACAAGGCTGAGTCATTCGATGAATGTAGTAATTTGCCAACTCTTGGGTTTATTGTGATAATTTGTAAACAACACCCTTGAAACAAGAATAATCATGGGCCCTTAAAAAAAACGAGAATGTATTGTTTGGTAAAAGTCTTTTATTTTTGCACTTTGCTGTGATGATGCTCACTGTAAGGGCGCTAGAAATCCATCTGTAGCTGGCGCTCAATGCAAGGAGACGGAGTCTCATCCGGTAAAGCGAATGATTAGAGGCAAGCATAACCCTTGGGGCAAAAATGACGCCTCATGGGGATCATGAAAATGTATAGTTGGCTCAAAATAATTTTGTGTACTTTAAGGAATGCTCGTGTAAGCAAAACCAACAAGACCAAAGGTTTCGATAGGATCCGAAAAATTAAATATTTATTGGACTTCTTGATCCAGACAATCGAATCTTGTAGATTTCCGAGTCTTCGCCAGATTCCTTTAAAGAACAAAGGACACGTCTAATAAGAATAATAATAATATAACTGCAATAATAAGGCTTTCGCCTCTAATGCTTTACTTCGTATTAAATCCTTCACAAATAAACATTTCCGACTTCCTTTAGAAGGCGCTACGAAAATCGGCCGTTTTCTTGTTATCCCTTGTCTTTACCTCTCTGGCATTTCGGCGATCCAAATCTTAGGAGCTGGGATATCATGGCAGAAAATTCAAAAACTCCCAGCAATGCTTGATTGAAAAGGATATATTTGAGATGTCACCAAAGTCAAGCCGCAGATGCATTTACCTGATTGTTCTAGTGTTTCATCAGAGGTTCTATGGCTCAAGTGCCTGTTAAAAGTTTTCTTTGTGGAATAGTGTTCTGAAGCTTGATTAGCTTGCTTTATAAAATGTGCCAGAATATGCAATAAGCTTATAAAAAATAACATAGCTACAAAAATCATTCAAAAACAAATAACATATTCAAATCTGAAGTATACAAGCTGATTTATGCATAAAATAAAGATCTACTAAGTATTGTAAGAAACATCACTTTTATCTTTGTCCAAGCTAGTAAACTGAGCATGTACTGGCCCAAAAAATTACGCTTTGAAATATCACAGAGAGGAAACTGTTAAAAAGCTGCTGATCTAGGGGGTAAGCATTGTTCCTAGGTTGTTACAGAGTGGGATTGGGGTAGTTTGATGTGCCCTTCGAACTTTAACACTTTGCTATTTATCAATAACCGACCGCTTGAATATGTACACAAAATAATGTCACCGTTTTGGAGTTTTTGGCAACTTACGGCCAAACAACTAACCAGATCAGACAAAACCATGTTCAGATATGGAACCAGCAAGGATATTTGCTCCAAGCATTCAATAGCCAATCCTAATCGACTTTAGAAAGGTCCTTGACTTTGACAAAATTCGTCGTATTTTAGCAGCATTCCCGGCGAACTGCTCGCAGGGCAAACGAGCTACTGACATCGAGAGGAAAACCTTTCAATCCAAATTTCCGGGTTTTGGCAAATTTTGCCAGCCTATCTGTCAAGAAAATGAAGTTCATGTCTCCTTACCCCGATACCGAATCTCTAATCGACTACAGAAACAACTTTGAGCTTCAACCAAATTTCCAGTTTCGTCCAAATTCCGGGTTACTCATTTGTTCAGATATGGATTCAGCGGGCCTCCTTACCCCTTATACGACTATCTCATTAGCTTATAAAATATACCTTTTTACCCTTAATTCGAAACCCCCTCCTCTGCCTCTAAATATCTAAAGGACCCATCTAACACTTGGCCTGTACTTTGCCAATCAATCCTCATACGAAGTTTGAACAAAACATCTCAACCTCTTCAACCTCCGACACGACAGATTTCCATGACTAAACCCAAAGAATACGTACAAGAAACGTGACTCCCTTCCGCGCCCATAGATTAAACAAATCGTATCGTCCGACGCGCAGAGCTTTCGCCTGCATGGATAAAGTGTGGGTAGGGCTGGTATAGCCACCTTTTTTTTTTCTTTCAAAAATTGGTCGACAAATTTAATTAAATTTTTCACCAGACAGTCGTCGGGCATTTTTGACCCACTAAATGCCAGTTGGGACTTTGAAGTTAATTGAACTGATCGCATACACTTTTTGTTGATCTTTAGTATATTAAAAGTCGCAACTGCATGTCTCCTCACCCTTTATCGACTAGATGATTGGTTTTTTTTAAATTTCATGGTAACCTTCCGGATTCCGGGCGAACTACTTGTCCGATAAAAAAAAAAAAAAAATCATATTCGGATTCAGCATGTCCTCTTACCTCGGAATCGAACATCGACTTTTACTTTTTACAAATTTTCCGGTTTTTGCCGGATTCCGGGTGAACTACTTGTCCGGCGAGAAAATAATTTTCATGTTCAGATTCAGATGTCTCCTTACCCTTAAATCAACTATCTCGTTAGCTTTTAAAAATTATTTATTTTCGCCTCTTAATTTGAATTCCCTCCCCAACCCCTAAATATAGCCTACAGCTTTGGGCCCATCTACCAACTTGACCTGTCCCTTGACCAAAGAATCCTCAAACCAAGTTGCATAAAAATATCTCATTCCCTTCGAGAGTTACCGTGCTCACAGACGGACGGTCAACTAACGTCACTACGTCATTTTAAATCATAGCTATCCCTCCACTTCTGTTTTGAAATCCCAAGAGTGATCATGGGCCCTTAGGAATCATGAATATGTATCGTTAAAGTATTTTTTTTTCACTTTTCGGTTTACGGGTGCTCGAAATTCATTTTTAAGCTAAACCATTGTTGCACGGACGATCATGGGCCCTTGCCGGAAATGAAATGTACTGTTTGGTCAAAAGTATTTTTCTCACTTCGCGGTTAAATTGCATGCTTTGAGAGAGCCTGAAATTCATTTGAAAGCAAAACCCTCGAGGCACAAATCATCATGGGCTCATGGGAGATCATTAGAATATATATTTTGCTTTAAAGTATTTTTGTACATTGCGGTTAAGATGAGTGCTTTAAGGACGGTCGGATGTTAGAAGTGATAATTTCTAAGCCAATCTTGCCGAGTCTCTAATGTTCCAACCAAGTTTCATCGTCCTAGCACATCTAGAAGTACCTAATAATTCGTGATCACCGGAATTCCGGTCCTCCTCCCTCCAACTCCCCACACTGCCCGGATCCAATCTGATTTTGATTCACCAAGTTCCATCCCGTATTATTTGTCATTGACCATTTTCTAAATCTTGCTGAAAGGGTTAGGCTGACCTACCTTTCCTAACTAGATTTGCTATTTTGGTCAATAAACGATATCACGCTGAGGTAAGACATCGAGTGGGTCACGAAATTTCCAGTCCCTCACCGAACAGTTGTCGGATCCGGTCCGGACACGGAAAAGAATATCAAAGACATGTCCTCTGTTCAGTTATCAAATTTCACTGGAATCAATCACACGTTGCAAAGTTATGGATAAATCAACATTTCATCGTGAAAATCCCCAAACTGCTATCACCGGAATCCCGGGAAACCCCCATCCACCCAACCCCACCCAAAGTGTCCGGATCCAGTCCCATTGTGTGAACGATTTGTCTAGAGCAGATGCTTGCTCTTACCAGGAAGTTCTACCCCGATCCGTCCAATCAAACCGTTTATCGAGATTTCCGGACCCCCCCCCCCCCAAGACTCCCCCAAAGCTGTCGAATCCAGTCCAGACTTGAAACGGGACATCATGGACATGTCTTTTATTCGGTTATCAAGTTTCATTCGAATCCGATCACCCGTTCGAAAGTCACGCACGACTCAATATTCCGGGTTCCCCCTCCCTCCCACCCCCCACAGATGGTCGGATCGGGACACTGATTATTTTCAAGTTAGATTGATCGGGTCTCTGATACGCCTGCCAAGTTTCATCATACTAGCACATCTGGAAGTACCCTAACTCGCAATCGTGGGACAGACCGCTAGGACGACCGACCGACCAACCGAATTGCGATCGGTATATGACCCTTGGGCCAGAAAACCAGGCCCAACACTCGTTCACAAACCCACTCAAACAAAGTTACATTAACATTACATTATCCAGTAGATACAACTGAAAGGTATGTAAAGTCGTTTGTGCAGTACTTTATTTCGTTTAATAGTTCTTAGTCGTGTTTATTTGGTATTATTTGTCATTGACCATTTTCTAAATCTTGCTGAAAGGGTTAGGCTGACTTACCTTTCCTAAGTAGATTTGCTATTTTGGTCAATAAACGATATCAGGCTGAGGTAAAACATCAAGTCAAAATGTAAGAATGTTCGTCAGGAAAAAAACTTAACGGACCTGCGAAGTGAATTAGGGACCAAAAGGAACCTAAGCCTGATTTAGGGACATTCAGGTATTTTGTGGCAGCCCTACAACAGCTCAGGAGAACAGGAGAATACTTAGACGTATGCAGAACCGTGCTTACACGAGAGGTAACCAGAGGTGTTACTAGCCAAAATGTGTGGAAGAGAATGTGGGCATTTTTTAAAGACTGTTTTTCAGAGGAAAAAATCGACTGTTTTTTCTGAGAAATTAATTGTTTTTAAGAAAAAATCCACTGCTTTTCAGAAAAATCAAGTGCGTTTAATGAAAGCCCAGCACTTCGTCCTGACTCATTTTTTTATAGACTGGCCGACAACACCGGGGGTGGGCGCAGGACCCCCATAAGTGCTGCCTTTGTCTGCAGCAACTTTTTATTACTTCATACTTTCTAAGAACCGAGTTGCAAGACAGTAGTATCTGGAATTTCTGTTTGCTTTTGTTCTGTCTAATCAGGAAGCAGAAATGTTCATGTACACAGCATACCCAATCCTGGATGCAGGAATCCTGGTATCCTGCGTATCCTCTACACCTTACAGGTATCTACACCCTAGAGGTATCCTGGTATCTTGTATGTACAGGTTTCTTGTACACCCTCTAAATTTTTCACCAGACAGTCGTCGGGCATTTTTGACCCACTAAATGCCAGTTGGGACTTTGAAGTTAATTGAACTGATCGCATACACTTTTTGTTGATCTTTAGTATATTAAAAGTCGCAACTGCATGTCTCCTCACCCTTTATCGACTAGATGATTGGTTTTTTTTAAATTTCATGGTAACCTTCCGGATTCCGGGCGAACTACTTGTCCGATAAAAAAAAAAAAAAAATCATATTCGGATTCAGCATGTCCTCTTACCTCGGAATCGAACATCGACTTTTACTTTTTACAAATTTTCCGGTTTTTGCCGGATTCCGGGTGAACTACTTGTCCGGCGAGAAAATAATTTTCATGTTCAGATTCAGATGTCTCCTTACCCTTAAATCAACTATCTCGTTAGCTTTTAAAAATTATTTATTTTCGCCTCTTAATTTGAATTCCCTCCCCAACCCCTAAATATAGCCTACAGCTTTGGGCCCATCTACCAACTTGACCTGTCCCTTGACCAAAGAATCCTCAAACCAAGTTGCATAAAAATATCTCATTCCCTTCGAGAGTTACCGTGCTCACAGACGGACGGTCAACTAACGTCACTACGTCATTTTAAATCATAGCTATCCCTCCACTTCTGTTTTGAAATCCCAAGAGTGATCATGGGCCCTTAGGAATCATGAATATGTATCGTTAAAGTATTTTTTTTTCACTTTTCGGTTTACGGGTGCTCGAAATTCATTTTTAAGCTAAACCATTGTTGCACGGACGATCATGGGCCCTTGCCGGAAATGAAATGTACTGTTTGGTCAAAAGTATTTTTCTCACTTCGCGGTTAAATTGCATGCTTTGAGAGAGCCTGAAATTCATTTGAAAGCAAAACCCTCGAGGCACAAATCATCATGGGCTCATGGGAGATCATTAGAATATATATTTTGCTTTAAAGTATTTTTGTACATTGCGGTTAAGATGAGTGCTTTAAGGACGGTCGGATGTTAGAAGTGATAATTTCTAAGCCAATCTTGCCGAGTCTCTAATGTTCCAACCAAGTTTCATCGTCCTAGCACATCTAGAAGTACCTAATAATTCGTGATCACCGGAATTCCGGTCCTCCTCCCTCCAACTCCCCACACTGCCCGGATCCAATCTGATTTTGATTCACCAAGTTCCATCCCGTATTATTTGTCATTGACCATTTTCTAAATCTTGCTGAAAGGGTTAGGCTGACCTACCTTTCCTAACTAGATTTGCTATTTTGGTCAATAAACGATATCACGCTGAGGTAAGACATCGAGTGGGTCACGAAATTTCCAGTCCCTCACCGAACAGTTGTCGGATCCGGTCCGGACACGGAAAAGAATATCAAAGACATGTCCTCTGTTCAGTTATCAAATTTCACTGGAATCAATCACACGTTGCAAAGTTATGGATAAATCAACATTTCATCGTGAAAATCCCCAAACTGCTATCACCGGAATCCCGGGAAACCCCCATCCACCCAACCCCACCCAAAGTGTCCGGATCCAGTCCCATTGTGTGAACGATTTGTCTAGAGCAGATGCTTGCTCTTACCAGGAAGTTCTACCCCGATCCGTCCAATCAAACCGTTTATCGAGATTTCCGGACCCCCCCCCCCCCAAGACTCCCCCAAAGCTGTCGAATCCAGTCCAGACTTGAAACGGGACATCATGGACATGTCTTTTATTCGGTTATCAAGTTTCATTCGAATCCGATCACCCGTTCGAAAGTCACGCACGACTCAATATTCCGGGTTCCCCCTCCCTCCCACCCCCCACAGATGGTCGGATCGGGACACTGATTATTTTCAAGTTAGATTGATCGGGTCTCTGATACGCCTGCCAAGTTTCATCATACTAGCACATCTGGAAGTACCCTAACTCGCAATCGTGGGACAGACCGCTAGGACGACCGACCGACCAACCGAATTGCGATCGGTATATGACCCTTGGGCCAGAAAACCAGGCCCAACACTCGTTCACAAACCCACTCAAACAAAGTTACATTAACATTACATTATCCAGTAGATACAACTGAAAGGTATGTAAAGTCGTTTGTGCAGTACTTTATTTCGTTTAATAGTTCTTAGTCGTGTTTATTTGGTATTATTTGTCATTGACCATTTTCTAAATCTTGCTGAAAGGGTTAGGCTGACTTACCTTTCCTAAGTAGATTTGCTATTTTGGTCAATAAACGATATCAGGCTGAGGTAAAACATCAAGTCAAAATGTAAGAATGTTCGTCAGGAAAAAAACTTAACGGACCTGCGAAGTGAATTAGGGACCAAAAGGAACCTAAGCCTGATTTAGGGACATTCAGGTATTTTGTGGCAGCCCTACAACAGCTCAGGAGAACAGGAGAATACTTAGACGTATGCAGAACCGTGCTTACACGAGAGGTAACCAGAGGTGTTACTAGCCAAAATGTGTGGAAGAGAATGTGGGCATTTTTTAAAGACTGTTTTTCAGAGGAAAAAATCGACTGTTTTTTCTGAGAAATTAATTGTTTTTAAGAAAAAATCCACTGCTTTTCAGAAAAATCAAGTGCGTTTAATGAAAGCCCAGCACTTCGTCCTGACTCATTTTTTTATAGACTGGCCGACAACACCGGGGGTGGGCGCAGGACCCCCATAAGTGCTGCCTTTGTCTGCAGCAACTTTTTATTACTTCATACTTTCTAAGAACCGAGTTGCAAGACAGTAGTATCTGGAATTTCTGTTTGCTTTTGTTCTGTCTAATCAGGAAGCAGAAATGTTCATGTACACAGCATACCCAATCCTGGATGCAGGAATCCTGGTATCCTGCGTATCCTCTACACCTTACAGGTATCTACACCCTAGAGGTATCCTGGTATCTTGTATGTACAGGTTTCTTGTACACCCTCTAAAGCCTCACCCCACTTTTCTGGCCAACAAAAAGTGCAAGGGTGGTAGTAGGACTAGCTTCACTCTGTACCAAGCCAACAAATTGAGTTTCTGATCAAAGTTAGTACAGTAGGCTACTCTGTTCACAGGATTGACACACTTAATTTTTTTTCTGACTATGGCCAAGGATGGAAGTAAAAAATAATATAGAAAAGAAAAAACAAGAGCCGAAAGGTGAGAATTACTGTTTGCTAACGAAAAAGTTGCCTCAACCCTGGCAAAGACAATGAGGTCTGGCTTTCACTAGGTGAAAGCCTGAAAGAAACTGTCAGCAGTAGGTACAAAAAATCTGTCTTTAAGTTAATGTCTATGAGCATTGTTTAATTGGTGGCACCCAAATTGTTTTATTGTAATTTAGCAGAACCTCTACCCCCATCAACTCAGATAAAATTTTATTTCAACAGGGTTTGACCAGCCTGACTTGCCCAAGACAGATCCCAAAATCTTACATCTTATCTCTAACTTCGGAATGTAAGTGGCAAAAGTCAAACACTGGTGAGTTGAGGTATTGTAAAGCACAATGGACACTTCTAATGCTTTACTTTGTATAAAATGCTTCACAAATAAACATTTCCGACTTCCTTTAGAAGGCGCTACGAAAATCGGCCGTTTTCTTGTTATCCCTTGTCTTCACCTCGCTGGCATTTCGGCGATACAAATCTTAGAAGCTGGGATATCGTAGCAGGAAATTCAAAAACTCCCAGCAATGCTTGATATAAAAGGATATATTCGAGATGTCACCATAGTCAAGCCGCAGATGCAATTTACCTGATTGTTCTAGTGTTTCATCAGAAGTTCCATGGCTTAAAGTGCATACTAAAAGTTTTTCTTTGTGGAATATTGTTGTGAAGCTTGATCAGCTTGCTTTATAAAATGTACCAGAATATGCAATAAGCTTTTAGAAAATAATATAGCTACAAAAATCATTCATAAACAAATAACCTATTCAAATCTGAATTATACAAGCTGATTTATGCATAACATAAAGATCTACTAAATATTATAAGAAACACCACTTTTATCTTTGTCCAACCTAGTAAATTGAGCATGTACTGGCCCAAACAATTACGCTTTGAAATATCACAGAGAGGAAACTGTTGAAAAAGCTGCTGATCTAGGGAAACTCTGTGGCACAGTTTGGCTCAAAATAAGCTTTTATCGGCATGTAAGTCTCAACATTATTTTTCCTCACTTTTGTTCAAACATCAGCTCTAATATAGCTAATAGACATACTTCTGAAGTAATCCATTCAATCCGTCGGCCCCATTTGACTCCAAATAGCTTCTGTCGGCATGAAGCCTCGTTAAAAGCATAAAAAAAATTTGTTGGCACATTTTCATGAACAAATCCTTTTCTAGTTATGGTATTCTGCTTTGAAATCCAAACTTGTACGCGAACAATATCTCACTAAGTATGAAATTCTGTTTCGACTGTCCAATCAAGGCTGAAGAAATCCGTCCTCCCAGTTTTGACCAAATTAACATTACAGGAGGGGTATCCAACCTCACACAAGATTTCAAATTTCCAGAGAAGTCTTTTCCATATTTGGCTTAAAAAGGAACCAAGAAATATGATGAACATACTAGATTGAAGCTAATTGAATGGTTTACATATTGGATAAATAATTAGCATACTTTCTAGTTAAACATATTTTTCTTTTCAAACAAGATCCCTACATTCTAAGCTTAGCTTGATTGCCTTACAAAATGATGAAAAAGGTGAAGTTAGCAAAGTCAGTAGCCAGAAAATCCCTTTTCAAAGCAGCTTCAAAACAAAGGAAAGGCTCAGAATTTGAATATTTTTTCACATACGACTTTGAAAAAAGTCATATTTTGCCTCTTGACTGTCAGGACAGCATGTACCTTTCATTTTAACATTTTCACTGCAAAAATCAAGGTAGGGTAAAAATGAGGTCAGGTACCCCTCCTGTAGTTAGGCAGGAAGTGCTGAAAAGACTATACTGTACCAACATTTCTGCTTCGAGTGAAATTCAGCAAAAAAATCAAATGGCTTCTGTTAGGTACAAAGCCCCAATAACAGCATACAGACATTTCCGTTGGCACATTTTTGTAAAAAAAAAACTTTAGTTATGGTATTCTGCTTCAAAATCCAACTTGTCAGCAACAATAAAAAGATTTAAGATCACGCTAAGCACAAATTTTTTATTCTACTTTCTAATCAAGCCGATAAAAGGTTTCTGATAAAATAAACCAAGATCTAACCCAATCTAACGTGATTGTTATTGTGTTACAGGAGGGGTATCCAACCTCAGACAAGATTTCAAATTTCAAGAAAAGTCTTTCCTTCAGAACAATCTATCTGACTTAAAAAGAACCAAAAAATATGACAAACCCTACTAGATTGAAGGTAATTCAATGGTTTATAATGTACTGAATAAATAAATATTGCTACTGCTTGAATATTTCTAGTTAAAACATATTTTTCTTTTCCAACAAGAATACAAGATCACCTCATTCTTGCCTCATTCTAACCTTAGCTCCATAACAAAATGTTGAAAAAGGTAGAGCTGAGGTAAAGTTAGCAAAGTCAATAGCCAGAAAATCCCTTTTCAAAGCAGCTTCAAAACAAAGAAAAGGTACAGAATTTGGATATTTTTGGAAGACTGTTGAAAAGTCATATTTTGCCATCTGCCTTCGAGACGGACTATCCTCGGATCACTTTTTGTTCTGTTGCAGGTTCCGACTCGAAGAATGTTAGGACCGCATGTACATTCCATTTTAAAGTTCAATGGGCACATCAAACTACCCCAATCCCACCCTATAACAACCTAGGAATAATGTTTACCCCCTAGCTCTGTGATATTTCAAAGCGTAATTTGTTGGTCCAGTACATGCTCAATTTACTAGCTTGGACAAAGTTAAAAGTGATGTTTCTTATAAGGCACTGTCTAGGGAACTGGGAGTCGTACTTTATGTCCTACGGGCTACGGAACCGGTAGTTCTCACGGAAACCAAACCATATGAGCTGCGATTCCGGGATCTGACGTCATTAACTAACGGAAACTTGTATGTGCTGGCTCCCGTTCCGGTAGTAATTGGAAATAGCTCACAGAAACTTCATTGCACCAGCTTCTCGTCCGGTAGCCTCACAGAATTGTGTACCCAGAAGCTAGGGAGCCGGTAGTTGATACCCGAAACTGTATAATTGGAGCTTCTGTTCCGGTAGTGTCTACGTGGAATATAAAACTCACGGAATAGTTTGGATGAGAGCTAGGATGCCGGGATTTTCACGGACTTAGAGAAAATAACATTGGACAAAATTCACTACCGGAACCCATATATTGAGAGCTAAGGTACCGGTAGCAACTACTATTTGCTTGAAAATGACCAGCTCACGGACACAGGTGACTATGGGCTAGGGTTCCGGTAGTGACGAAAATAAAAAAATAGGACTCACGGACCCATGTCAGTGTAGACTAGGAAACTGGAAGTGAATATTTTTTACTCACGGAACGACGGGTGTCAATATGGACTTTGAGTCCGGTACAGCTCACTGAATCCAGTTATACATCTTATTTTTTTTTTTGCCCTACCGGAACCCCAGCCAGCAGAAGTTGGGTTCCGTTAGTTAAAAATATTTGCTTCCGGTTTCCTAGTCTGCACTGACATGGGTATGTGAGTTCAATTTTTTTTTTTTCATCACTACCGGAACCCTAGCCCATAGCCATCTGTGTCCGTGAGCTGGTCATTTTCAAGCAAATAGTAGTTTCTACCGGTACCTTAGCTCTCAATATATGGGTTCCGGTAGTGAATTTTTTCCCATGTTAAGTCCGTGAAAATCCTGGCATCCTAGCTCTCATCCAAACTATTCCGTGAGTTTTATATTCCACGTAGACACTACCGGAACAGAAGCTCCAATTATACAGTTTCCGGTATCAACTACCGGCTCCCTAGCTTCTGAGTACACAATTCCGTGAGGCTACCGGACGAGAAGCTGGTGCGATGAAGTTTCCGTGAGCTATTTCCAATTACTACCGGAACGGGAGCCAGCACATACAAGTTTCCGTTCGTTAATGACGTCAGATCCCGGAATCGCAGCTCATATGGTTTAATTTCCATGAGAACTACCGGTTCCGTAGCCCGTAGGACATAAAGTACGACTCCCAGTTCCCTAGACAGTGCCTTCTTATAATACTTTGTAGATCTTTATTTTATGCCTAAATCAGCTTGTATAAATCAGATTTGAATAGACTATTTGTTTTTGAATGATTTTGTAGCTAAGTTATTTTTTATAAACTTATTGCGTATTCTGGTACATTTTATAAAGCAAGTTAATCAAGATCACAACACTATTCCACAAAGAAAAACTTTTAATAGACACTTTAAAACATGGAACTTCTGATGACACACTAGAACAATCAGGTAAACTGCATCTGTGGCTTGACTTTGGTGACATCTCAAATATATCCTTTTCTATCAAGCACTTCCGGGAGATTTTGAATTTCCTGCCACGATATCCCAGCTCCTAAGATTTGGATCGCCGAAATGCCAGAGAGGTCAAGACAAGGGATAACAAGAAAACAGCCAATTTTCGTAGCGCCTTCTAAAGGAAGTCGGAAATGTTTATTTGTGAAGCATTTAATACAAAATAAAGCATTAGGAGTGTCCATTGTGCTTTAACCATTTTCGTGGCTACATTCGAGGTAGTGGTAAAACCAGGCAGGTAGCCTACCCCGTAAATTTGGCTGCAATTTGACACTAGATTTATGACTCTAGCTCAACCAAATCCAGCAACTAGCCCTAGGGCCTAAATATCTTAATGTCAGTAGGGTAATTACCTTGGCAATGATCCCTGATGGATCTAATTCAAAGCCCCAGTGAATCCAACTCAACTTAAACCGCCAACAGAACCTCTGCAAACTAAAAATATGAAACGATCCCTATTTTTCTACACTTCTTTAGTTTTTTTCTACTTCTTCGCAGTTCGGCGGTTCGCATACAGGCAGTACACAGGCTAGCGGAGTTTTCCGTCTCCATTCCCATAGATGGCAGATACATGCTATCTCAAGTAAGGATTATCACCAAGTTACTTGCTGTTCTGTTTGGAAGAAAGGAAACTCCAAAGGCGGATTTTTCTCAAGCAAGAAAGCAAAACTTCGTTTGTTTTGGCACTGAAAGACATTCCCAAGATTCCCGTTCGTCTCCGCTTTATCTACTCAGAATAATGAAGCACGTTTTGTGCCAGAAACAGAAACTGTTCGTTTCTAGAACTTTTCCGGAATGGAAAGCGGTTCCGGAACAAGTTTACTATTTAATGCACTTCGCTTGCTAGGAAATGATTCCTGTATTATATTTGTCGGCGATTAATGAGTATGCCTTGCGCTCTGCGCTACACTGATAATCAGTTAAGAACAGAATCAACTACACTGTAAAAAGTTTTTCCGTATAAAGATTAAAGTTAACTGCAGTATTTGCTACTCGGATTATTCTTATCTCTCCGCAGATAAGATTAATACCAAACTAGACCTACGTTGCCTGGACAACGTGAAGTGTTGCGGCAACCTTTGTCCGGCTTCGCCGACTAAGGTGTTGCGAGAGCAACACTTTGGTTTTGTTCCTTCGCTGTCGGTTAAATGCTGAAGTTGTCAACTTATTGGAGCTTTTTAAAACTGTATGTTCTAAAAAGAATAACCAAATGATCAAAAGCTATTCTTCAGCGTTGCAAAAGCAACAACAAAAGAATATCGGAAGAAGGGACTAAATTGACTTTGTAGTCAGTTGATCCGTTTCAATCGTAGACATCGTGACCGATGAAAACTTGGACAAATATCTTATATAATCTAGTTGGTATTATAAAGCTATGCGTAACTTTTCAGGATCAATAACAACAAATAGGTATCGCCTATTTTTGCTTCAGTGTGTACCTTACTACTGAAGTTGTCAACCCCTTGAAATTTTTTTTAACTGGTTTATCTCGTGAAGGATTTTTGTTTAAAAAAATGGATGACATATACTTTGATCAGCTCATCAAGGGCTATCGATTGCCTTAACATCAACAAAGAATATCGAAAAAAGGGACTAAATTGACTTTGCAGTCAGTTGAACTTTATCCTTTTCAATCGTAGACATCGTGACGAATGAAAACTTGGAACAATATCTTATCTAAACTAGCTGATATTATAAAGCTATCCGTAACGTTTCAGGATTATAATACCACAGATGACACTATTAGTTATTACGAACTACCTCATTGTTTTACATTATCGTTTGTACCCCTAGGTTACAGCGATCGACCATGGATACAAACTTTCTTACCGTCAGATATATAGAAATCGCATACAATGTGCACCAGTTTGCACAAATTTCTAGTCTTGTGATTGGGAACCAAATTGTTCTTACCATCGTATACACTGGAAACAAATACCAGGTACACCAGCTAGCAAGTACACCAGCTAACAGAAGACTTATACTTTGATCAGCTCATCAACTGCTATCGATTGCCGTCAAAAAATAAATTCTACCTGTCTTAGTTCAAAAGTGGACTTTTTTGCCGTAGGCCAACTTTCTAACGTCACCGCTTAGAAAGGAGCAAAGGATAAGCTCTAATTTCTTTAGCAATGAGAGAACTTTGAAAGCTGAAGAGGCACATCTGATACCATTTGTCTACCGCAAACCCAAGTGGAAAAAACGAACGATAAGTCAGCTGAAATCGCGCAGATAAATGGATAGAAACAATAGATGGCAGCACTTTCGGACCCGTTGGAAAAAGCCACTTTCTTGTCACTGTAGATTTTTCTATTTATCACTCAAAGAAGATATGTTGGCTGTGGGGCCGGGTAACTGCCGCATATATTTAACACTTATAGATTTTAGTCCATCTTCAATTAGAAACTGGTGCCTGCCTGCTTGCGTGCTAGAACGGAGCTTTCCACTCGAAAGCAGAAACATGGGTTGATGAAACGAAAGGTTCGCTACACAACTTCAGATGGTCCTCTCTGACATAGGCTATACAACTCCACTTCACTTCGCAAACCGTAGGCTCTGGCTCGAGGACAAGCAAAAACCATCCTTATTGGCCCCAGGCAAGAGTTCTATACGGAGCTTTCCAAAATGTAATGTCATATTCATCAATCCGGCCTAAGGTCCACACTTTTCGTAAAAACCGCACAGGTTAGACCCTTCCCAGTTACCAGGAATAAAATGAAATCGGCGGCATAGGAAAAAAAAAACAAAAAAAACAAGAGCTACGAGCTCATATGGCACTTGTACGAGTAGGCTGTACAAGAAAGTAGATGAAAACGTCACAAAATACACCCGCCATCCAAAAAGACGGTTCGGAAATAGAAATAGGATATTTAATTTCACTCATTTCTGAGCAGTTCCGGCATCGTCTCGATTGCAAATGCACATGACTGTTCAAACTTTCATCCCAATAAATCCATTTGTTTGATCCCTAGACGTGCTACACGATTTCCGGTACTCACTCTATTTCCACCTACCGTGGCCGAATCTGGTTCGGAATAAAAAAAAATCGACCACCTAAAGCATCTTCGTTTATACCATCTACCAAGTTTCACTCGAATCTGAGCATTTTTGGAAAGTTCCGGTACCCCCCCCCCCCTTCCCACCAACGTTGTCGGAGCCGGTTCGGGCCCAATCTCTTAATTCCCTCATCAAGTTTGACTGAAATTGCAGCATAGCCTATCAGCAATTTCCCAGTACCCCCCCCCCCTACCTTGGCCGAATCCGGCCCAGACGCCAAATAACAAATCTAGGCCGCATAAACTCGGCACTGTCGAATTGCATCTCATTCGGTCCATCCGTTTGGTTTTTGTGCATGTCAAAAGTCCCCCCACCCCCAATTCCCCTAATCGTGGTCCCATATGGTTCGAACGCATGTTTTACATGTCGAGGCCATCGATTCGTATCACCCATGAAGTTTCACTCGAATCAGACCACTCGTTCGCAATTTATAGAAGTCCATATTTCTCTTCTCTTGCTCCCCCAAAAATGCTCGGATCTAGGAACGGAAGTTTCCGGGGGTATGTTGTGTCAGGTTTTTAAGTCAAGATAATTCGGGTCGCTAATATGCCTGCAAAGTTTCGTTGTCGTTTTACATCTGGAACTATTCTAACTCACGACTACCGGAATTCCAGGAAACCCCCTCCAACTCCCCCCACAGAGCCCCGAAACCATCTGGCTCCGTCAATTTCATCTAGGCCTAATGCTTGTTCCATCCATTAAGTTTCGTCCCAATCCCTCTACTTTTAGAGTTTCTTGAGTTTTCCACACCCCCCCATCCCCACAGGTATCGGACCCGACTCGGACGTGACACTGAACGTCCGAGGCGATAGCTCACCAGACAAGTTTCATTCAAATCCGATCACCCGTTCAAAAGTTATGCACGCCACTAGATTCTAGACTCCCCATCCACCGACTCCCCCCACGATGGTCGGGTCGGGGAAACGGCTGTTCTCAAGTCAATCTGTTCGGATCCCTGACATACCTGCCAAGTTTCATCGCCCTAGGACATCAGGAAGTATGCCGAACTCGCGGGATCGCTAGAAATCCGGACCCCCACCCCAACTCCCCCACAGTGCCCTGATCCGGTCCGGTTATGTCAATGACGTGTCGAGGACCTGTGCTTGTTTTTCCCACCAAGTTTCATCCCGATCCCTCCACTTTAAGCGTTTCTCAAAATTTCCAGTTCCCTCCTCCAACTCCTCCCAGTGTCATCGGATCCGGTCCGGTTACGTCAATGACGTGTCTAGGACCTGTGCTTGTTTTTCCCACCAAGTTTCATCCCGATCCCTCCACTTTAAGCGTTTCTCAAAATTTCCGGTTACCTCCTCCAACTCCCCCCAGTGTCATCGGATCCGGCCCGGATTTAAAGTGAGGTGTCTGAGACACAAGGTCATCCTAAATATCAATTTTCATCAAGATCCGATCACCCGTTCAAAAGTTATGCACGCCACTAGATTCCGAACTCCCCATCCACCCACTCCCCCCACGATGGTCGGGTCGGGGAAACGGCTGTTCTCAAGTCAATCTGTTCGGATCCTTGACATACCTGCCAAGTTTCATCACCCTAGGACACCAGGAAGTATGCCGAACTCGCGGGATCGCTAGAAATCCGGACCCCCATCCCAACTCCCCCACAGTGCCCTGATCCGGTCCGGTTATGTCAATGACGTGTCTAGGACCTGTGCTTGTTTTTCCCACCAAGTTTCATCCCGATCCCTCCACTTTAAGCGTTTCTCAAAATTTCCGGTTCCCCACCCCAACTCCCCCACAATGCCCTGATCCGGTCCGGTTATGTCAATGACGTTTCTAGGACCTGTAGTTGTTTTTCCCACCAAGTTTCATCCCGATCCCTCCACTTTAAGTGTTTCTCAAAATTTCCGGTTCCCTCCTCCAACTCCCCCCAGTGTCATCGGATCCGGCCCGGATTTAAAGTGAGGTGTCTGAGACACGAGGTCATCCTAAATATCAATTTTCGTCAAGATCCCATCACCCGTTCGCAAGCTAAAAATATCTCAAATTTTGGCTTCACCCTCCCTCCACTCCCCCCCCCAGATGGTCGAACCGGGGAATTGATGATTTCCTATTTAAGCTGGTCGGGTCCCAGACATGCCTGTCAATTTCCATCGTCCCAGCACATCAGGAAGCACGGAACTCGCGGGATCACTACAAATTCGGACTTCTCCCCCCCCCCCCCGCCAACTCCCCCAAAGTGAGCGGATCCGTTCCGGTTATATCAGTCACGTATCTAGGACTTTTGCTTGTACTTTCCACCAAGTTTCATTCGGATCCCTCCCGGGATCCGGTTTCCCCCTCTAACTCCCCCCAGTGTCACCGGATCCGGTCTGGATTTAAAATGGAGGGTCTGAGACACGAAGTCCTTCCATGTATTAAGTTTCATTAAGATCCGATCACCCGTTCGTAAGCTAAAAATATCTCATTTTTCCTATTTTTTCCGGATTCCCCCTCCCTCCACTCCCCTCCAGATGGTCGGATCGAGGAAGCGACAATTTCTAATTTAATCTGGTCCAGTTCCTGATATGCTTGCCAAGTTTCATCGTCCTAGCTTATCTGGAAGTGCCCGAACTAGCAAAACCGGGACCGACAGACCGACTGACGGACAGAAATAACAATCGCTATATGGCACTTGAGTAAGCTCAAGTGCCATAAAAAACGAGGACAAAACCAAAGTGTTGCTCTCGCAACACAATAAATATAAGATGAATCTGAGTAGTAAATACTGCAGTTAACTTTCATCTTTATACGGAGAAATTTTTTACAGTGTATGATTCGCAGTCAGCTTGGGCTGAAGGAAGATCCCTGTATTTCATCTTAGCACCTCGCAAAAATAAAACATAAAAATAATGTCGATGCCTCGGACACTGCATCGGCCGGTAAGCTGTCCAGGAAGCCTAACTTATTTTCTCCCTCTTATAATTTTCCGTTAAGTGACGTCAGTTCTAGTCAAGAACAGAATCAACTACACTGTAAAAAGTTTTTCCGTATTAATGTCGATGCCTCGGACACTGCATCGGCCGGTAAGCTGTCCAGGAAGCCTAACTTATTTTCTCCCTCTTATAATTTTCCGTTGAGTGAAAAGCCAGCAACAATCATGTCATAGGTGAGATAAATTCCGGCAGTGTTCACAAATATTAAGCATTCCCGCCACCTTCTCTTTCGACAACTTCCGTGTATCTCCATAAAAGTACAAGCTCGGGATTCGTCCAACCCTGGCTTTATGTAACTTTAAAAAAAAAATTTTGTAGAAGAGATGAATACGTACAACAGTACTAAACACGGAAAGCTTTACGGATTCTGCGTGAGACGATAACGCTGAAGTCCTGCACTACTCCGCCAAGCGAGACCACCTGAAAAAAAAAATGTCAGAACTTAGTCTGATTTTCAGTGTACTGAGAAGTTTGTGGGGACAACCAAAGATAATTTCAAGTATTCCCCCACCCTGACGGCCCAACATCGGTTATCCTGTCAAAAGACCGTCACCAGACCCTCCCTCCTTGCTGCCACAGTCACAAAGGCCAAAGGCCCATCTTCGGTTCTTGCGGTGGAATGTTTCTTTCACCCACATTAGATAAATTTAAACTCAGTAAAATTCCCAACAAGATAAGTAAACTCCCTCGAAACACGAAATCCCGTTCTATGAGCATAAGACTTAAGAGGGTAGAAGACCAAGAATGTTATCGAGCGATATGTTCTCTGAACTACAGGCGAACAGTGCTTTCAGGTAATCCATACTCAATTTCATTGACTGGCTCCAACTATCGCCTTGTAGACCACCAGGCTTGTAAGACTAGAGACAAGTAGGCTCGTACTGGCCTTGCAGTTCATACAATAAATAGCTTCCACGGATTGTTCTCTTCGACAACAGCTCTGTCCTGAGTAGAGATACGCGAAGTCTATGAAAATTTCAGCTCCTGCACAGACTGGATTAGATGGAAAACAGGAAATTGTAAGTTGGCCTTGTTGATAAAAGGGGCCGTGTAACTGACTATCTCATGTAAGTTAAGTTTTACTTAGATATTTTTGGTCATTGTATACTATTTTTGTAAGGTGTCAAAGTCAAGTAACCGAACCTTTGAAATGTCTTCAATCTGTCTGAAGAAGTTCTCATCCAGAAACTGTGCAGCGTCTTCCTTGAATTTCGACGTAGCATCAAAACTGAGGTTAAACGCCGAGGCATCTGAAAAATACAGAGTGTTGTAAGAGAGATTACGGTTCTTAAAGCAACAACCGTCCTCAGCAGACACTTTACAGTCCAAAATAAAATCTGCACGGCCATCCCGAAAATATCATTCCATATGCGCGGACCTCGCGAAATCGGCCCTCATAGACAGTAGGCTATCACGACCGACTGAAATAAGACTGGTCAACGAATCACTCAGGTTTTCCAGAGAGTAGACTGAGATAAATCTGAGAAAAAAACCGGGTTATATCGCCCTATAATTTTTACGAGAAACTTGTTCTCTCATATCTTCCTTGTTCCCTTCTTCTAACTTTTGTCACAGATGCCCCTCTATTGCATAATTCAGTTCAATCTATGTATGACCCATCCCAAGAAAAGGAGGGCGAGGTTCCCTAAAGATGGAGTAACAAACAAAATAAATAGGGAAAAGAAACACTAACACTTCTACGAGCTACGGTATGTAATTTGACCTGTTTTTTGTTTATTGATGTAGTTTATTTATGAACTTGATTATTTTATCCAGAAATTGTAATGTTATCAGATAAGTAATAGTGTCGAGTTGATTGATAGCGCTTGAAGTGTCTTTATTTGAAATGATATATCCAAAGTTATTTTACTATATTTAAAGATATTATGCATTAAATCATCATTTATTTAAATACAAAAATATCAACAAAGACGATTAAAATGTACATCACTGACCATGGATAAGACATATATAACGCAAGAAATAAAAACGATGATCCGTCTTAAACTCAAACTTTTCAAACAAGGAAAAAGAGAAGAAGCTTCGAAGTTGAAAAACAAAATCCGAAAAATGACAAGAAAAGCTGCTTCAAAATTTTATTCCGAAAAGGTGACACAGTTATTCGTAACTAAGCCCAAACAGTGGTATAACAGTATTAAGAAAATCTGTGGGAAAAAATGCGCGACAGTGGATTTTGGGCTGGATGAAAACGAGTCAGTAACAGCGAATGAATTAAATAACCATTTTGCAAAAATAACTCAGTCCTTCCCCCCGCTAAAAAAAGAGAATTTAGTGGTCACTGAAACCCCGGAAAACCAAATTCCTCTCATCTCAGAGAGGGATGTACTTCTTAAACTTAAACACT
Organism: Branchinecta lynchi; assembly: GCA_023053575.1. Classification (NCBI taxonomy): domain Eukaryota; kingdom Metazoa; phylum Arthropoda; class Branchiopoda; order Anostraca; family Branchinectidae; genus Branchinecta; species Branchinecta lynchi. The sequence continues at coordinate 16,227,823 of JAKZAP010000004.1, read as the reverse complement.
TGAAAAATACTAGTATAACCCCAATTGACATTCCAATCGATTTGATAAGAGCTTTTCCTGATAAACTCACCGCGCCGCTAACAGAGGTTCTCAACCTTATTACTAAATCTGGTTCGTATCCAAAAGTTTGGAAAGTTGGATATATTACGCCAATCCCTAAAAAAGATTGCAAAATCGATTTCAATGGGGTTCGACCAATCACTTTAACACCTGTTTTTAGCAAAATCTATGAAAGTTTCGTTGCAACGTGGCTTAAAAACGAGATCTTATCAAAAATAGATCCACGGCAATTCGGTAACATACCTAAATTCTCTACTACCCATTACCTAATACAATTAATTGACTTTATTCTGAAAAATATTGAAGAACCAGGAAAATGGATAAATTTGATTGCAATTGATTTTCGTAAAGGTTTCGATCTCATTAACCATCAGATTTTAATTGGTAAACTTTATAGTCAATTCAACGTAAGCCCTCATATAATTAGAATAATTGCTAGTTTCCTATACGAAAGACAACAAATGACTAAATATAAAAGTGTTTTTTCTGACCCGGTTCCCATTTTTTTGTGGTGTACCTCAAGGTACTCTTTTAGGACCTTTGCTTTTTTTGGTTATGATTAATGAAACTGCACAGGATCTGCCGGATCGGTGGAAGTATGTTAACGATTTGAGTACTATTGAAGTATGCTACCGTCATATTAAAAGTTCAGCAGCAGCAATCATCGAAGACATTCAAAATGAAGCGTCTTTGTCCGATATGCAAGTTAACCAAGAAAAAAGTGCTGTTTTAACTATTTCATTTTTAAAATCACCCCCGCAATTTGAACCAAAGCTCATTGAAAATTTGGCTGTAAAAAAAATAAAACTCCTTGGAGTAGTTATTACTGAAACTTTAGATTGGGAAGATAATACAGTAGAAATACTCCGCAAGGCAAACTCAAGCCTGAACATGTTAAAGCTTTTATCAAAGCATAATGTCCCAAGTCTACACATCCTCAGGATTTACACCTCTTTCATAAGACCATTAATGGAGTACGCATGCGCAGTGTGGCATTTTGGTCTAACTGCAGATCAAAACTCACGTTTTGAAAGAATCCAAAAACGCGCTCTCCATATTATCCATAAAGGCCCAAAAGTACCCTACTCCCTTCTTCTAAGAACATACACAGTTGATACATTGGAGAAACGGAGACTGAACCTATGCCTCGAGATCGGTAAAAAACTTATTTCGCACCCCATCTACAATGAGTTTCTCCCTCCCCCATACAACAATGTAAGGGAAAGGCAAGAGCGAGCAGTCTCTACGAAGGTCCCAGTATTCCAACCAGTAGCGGCCAAACACAGCCGTTACCAAAACAGTTTTATACCAAAGATTGTTGAAATTTTAAATAGCCTTTGACCATTTGTACGTTCTTTTAAATGTTATGTTATGACAGTACTCACCAATTTTGGTTTTGTAACCGTGAAAGTGTGAGTGAATAAATTACTATTCTATTCATTTATATCAGACGAAATTGACACAGAAGAACGAAAATCCTGTAGCAATTTTATCAATAACAGAAGTTGGTGAGATTAGGCGGTATTTACTCATCAAATAGCTATTTGCAGTCCAAGCAGAGGTAACTGAGAAGAAATTTGGCAAAATGAAAATATACTCAACGGACGACTAACTTTTGAGATTCAGTAAAGAACTGCCGATCGGGACAAAGAGGAAGGACGTGGGGGGGGGGGGGGGGGGGAGAGTTAGATTGTTATACATTTTCATCAAGATTTAATGGACCCCCAGATGTTTAGTATTTGTAACGATTGAAGCATAAGCGATTCTAAGTTTTTTCTTGAGATGTTCAAGGGACAATTTTACAGTTTCTTTCAGATTTCTGCCTATTGCAATTTCAAGGTAAGTTAATTTTTCCAACAGAAGGACCTGAACACTGTCTAAGAAGACAGTAACACGGCCACTCGCCTTTTTCGAAGGGAAAGCAGCACTACAGTCTTATCAACATTGAAAGAAATCCCAATGTCTTTATATTCGGTATGAAGCTGTTCAAATGTGTTTTCGGATCCGCTGAAGGTCCGACTTGTATTAAAAACATCGTCAGTGAAAAATCAAATCCACAGTGGATACAAGTACACTATACAGAAGCCTGGGACGACGGAAGTACAGAGTTGCTGAACTGTGAAGGCCGCTTGTGTAGCTGTACTCGGTTTCAGTTCCTGGGATTTTCTGTTCTACGCTCAGCTACTTTTCTCCAGCTACTCCTCTTTAATTAAGGAAAAGAACAAAGAACAACAAGGGCTACGAGCTCACATGGCGCTTGTTACGAATAGGGGGTGCTAGAAAGTAGACGAGAACGTCACACAATACTTTCTTCAACCTCCTAGGACCGGACCTGGAAATAGGATATCAAGTTTCACTCTAGTCTGAGCATTTTTCTGGAAACTCCGCCCCCCCCCCCACCGCGCTCGGATCCGGTCCGGACCCTAAGATGTATCATTTCGGGCACATCGTTTCTGTACTTTCCAAGTTTCCAAAAGCGTAACAGATACATCTTGAATTTTAAACTTCTCCGTCAATGTATGGTTACGACATAATTTCGACAAGTGGAGCAGGTGCTTTGCATATTTAAAATAACACGATCTCATCTTTTTAATGTCCTTCTTTCGAAGAACATAAGTTAAACCAGAACGAAATAGTACAGAAGGAGTGCAGAAGGTGCTGTACAAAATTTCCCAAAGCTTTACGATTGTAGCGCCTAGTTGTTATTTGGGTCCTCGTCGCTCTGTTGCTAGGCGTATCTATATCTGTATCAACAATTAGTAGAATAAAACTTTCGGGGAGGAGAAAAGACCTACCAATCACACTTACTTAAGGCTCCATTCATGTTCATAAAACCATCAAGGTGTTTCCAGAGCAGTATGAGTGAGACTTCCATGATGAGCCGACACTGGGTGAGTTCGTTTTTCTGGTTCTCGACAACAGAAGAAAGAGTTTGTCGTGCCGACTCCCTGCGCTCACTAACAGATGAGGTGTCGTCCACCGTCTTCGGGACAAACTATAGGGATATAAAGTAGAAACTTTAAGTATGTTGTCACAAGAACGAGGACCTCCCTCAGGGTCAGTGAATTTAGATCGACATCAGGCCGTTTATCGTGCTTTATGTTTATTCGCAGCCGTCTTCGCCGACTCTCTGCGCTCGCTAACAGAAGGGGTGCCATCTGCCGTCTTCGTAAAAAACTAGGGAGATAAAGTTTTCAACTTGAAATATGTACTTACAAGATCAAGGACCTCCCTGAGCGTATACGTACATGAAGTACTAATCTAAGGTCAAGTTAAATACTAGATCTAAGGTTACGTTCTCGTCAGACGGTCTAAGTACTCTTATTACTATTCTTCCGAATCCTGTTCTGAAGAAAGAAAAAATAAAGTATGAATAATCAGTACCTGACCCAGTTCATCAGCGGGCAGATTTTCTATTGCTTCTAACTTTTTAGAGAGCGTCTCCTTAGCTTGTTCTGTCGTTTTTGCCTTCGACGCAACAGCAAGAATGGTATTGACGACAACACCAAGGGCAACAGATCGTGCAGCCTGTCCGGATCGGGATCCTAAAACAAAACAAGTTTAGGAAGTTCAGTCGGAAGTTTCAGTTCCTTTATAAATCGTGTGTCCACCATAAGGTTGAATCCAAAGCTCCAATCTGATTCCCGTTAAAGATGGACTCCACTTGATTCCATGTCCGTTCGTGTGATGCGTCCGAGATTTTTCTTCGACAAAGGTGTCATAAACAATGACACAACCGCACAAACATTCACTTCCTTCCTGTTGTTATTTGCATTCTCTGGCCCATTCCTGTATCGCTTGTCACTCAATTCTGTTGATAAAAAATGCCAGGATCCTCAAATAACTTTCCCCTACTACATCTGGGTGCCAATTACGGCTACCGCAGGCGGTTTTTACCGGTAATACTCTCTACACTCTGTCCCATGGATTATTAAATCCTAGGGAGAAACTAGATAACCAGATGCTGGATATTTAAATTTCACACTAGGGTGTATAAAAATAAAATATTTCTTAAAATGTATTTCGTAATTTACCTGCAAAAGAGCCGTTCAGGTCTCCAGTGGTGAACAACGGAGCAAAAACAAGTCGGCTATAGGCTTTTGTCACTCCCTCTGAAGTCATGTTCAGCGCAATGTTAAGAAGATTCAAGCACACCTAAAGGAAAGAAAGGAAATTACGGCGAAATCCTATTTCTCAAGTTCAGTTCTAACCCTTGTACTATATACTCCTATAGCTGAGTACTTCGCTTAAGTTATGATCAATCGCAGTCAGAAAGCTCCCTACGCTATTAAGGATGCACAGAATATTCTTAATATGGACTTTTTAAGGGTCACGTTTCATGAAACCTAACAGTCAAACGGTTTAAGCTTTTTTCGTTTTGAAAAAGCTGTCAGAGCTTCGAGTCGTGACATCAAATATGTAAAGAGGAACCCGGGGCCAGCGATAGGCATATTGCCAGATCGCTTGCTTGACCGCGACCAGAGCAAAGTAACACTAAGGAGTAGCGCCAATACCTATGCTTTCCATGCTTTGGCTTACGGCATTTAAAGCGAGACGAACTTTCGGGTTCAGAAATTTCTAGTAATGCAAAAGTGCGGTCTGCACATACCAAGGAATCAGTGGAAGCTGTATCATTTTTTGCTATGTTCAGAATATGAAGTTATCGGAGCCAGCGCTGGTAAAAGACTGATTGAGTTTCAATAGGGATGTTCTTTATCCCCAGTGGTGCTAGTGTCCATGCTATTCAAGTGTGTGTCAATTTTGTCAAGTCCTGGCGCTACTCCTTAGTGTTATTTTGCTCTGACTGCGACTAAGAACAAACCGGAATGAATTAGACTCCCTTGTCTGTCCGACTTCGATGTAAGAACAGTGAGCCACGACAGCGAGTTAAGGCCTTCCACAAATAGCAGGAAAAAGGAAAGTTGTCGTAGGGACAAAAACGCGCATCCTTGACAGTTGGGTATAGTCAATCCGAGAGATTTTGCGCAACAAAAACTGACCTGCAAGTACAGTCTGATAGCTTTGTGCCTTGCAGTGTGGGGGTTTGCATCTTCCTGAACTCCTGGGCAACGGACCAAGCGCGCAACCGCTGCATCGGTTGGGGTATACAGCGGAAGGAGGCCTAAGCAAAGGTTCTGAAGCCTGTTCACTTGCGCCCTGATCTCTTCGTTGCCTTCTGGCGACATCGCGCTGACCTCCGAAAAAATGGCTAGGAAGGAAGAAAATACATGAATGCTGGCTCAAAGTCGACATGGACGACTAAACTACATGTCTATTGTTTCTAAAATACTAGTAATTTTAGTACCTTAGTGTTTTCGTCGTTTCCGTGGGATAGCGATCACGTCATGAAGGAGCATTACATGACTGGGTCGAACATTTCGGCCTTTTTCTATTCACGGCCAGAAAAGGAAGACAACTGCTCGCTGCGTACAATTCACAAGAGAAAATATAAGAACGGATCTGCGTCCTGTCCAGGGGCTTAGAGTATCAAGCAATGACCATTGCTCGGCTTTAAGGTTCTTTAACAAGCTATCGAAAAATAAGTACTTAGTAAAACTACTAAGAAGTGTTTTTGCCTGACATAAAAACAATCGCAACGAAAAAAGAAGAAAAGCTGAGGAAAACCCTTGGAAACCATTCTCGTTTTCGCGCGATTATTTTGTTGGTTATACCTCTCCACGTGTCCTACGCGCTAGATAAAAAACAGAGTAAAGAGACAAAAAAGCTACACTTTAAATGCTCTAATTCCGAGAATAATAGAACTGCAGTACAGTATTTTCGAGTCCTTTACACTACAATTCATACAAATTCTGTTTGAATAATAATAATACAATCCAAAAACTAGGCCACTGGCTCCTAAAATATCAAGGAAACTTCCTTCAGGGCTAAGAGAAAGGAATGCATACCGATGGAGGAAGACTTGCTGATGACGCTGGTCAGGAGCGCCACTTCTTCTAGGTGATGGAGGTCATCGAAGTTTTGACCACCGCGAAGGATGCTACCAACGGTTTCGCTATGCGCCAACAGGAGTCCAAGGACCTAAAATAAAGTAGTAATGTAACACGCATTCACAGGCTATTGCCACTTTACCAGGAAAGCCAAACCGTGAATATATTCTCCTGCATCCGTAACGTAACTAACGTCGTCATCACTGTTCAATGTTGTTGAGATCAAGCGATGTCATTTTTCTTTTCTAATCGTTCCTATCTCTTCCCATCTTTTCAAATACCGTTTCCCAACATAAGTTTCCAACTTTCTCTAGTACAGAAGACGACCATCGATCAACTTGTGTGCGAGAATTTAAACGAGCCTTTGTGCATTAAAGATCAGTATTTCTGAGAAGGTTTACGAGGAAAGAACAAAACCCCCCAAATCAGTCAGAAACGAAACTCGTAGACGTGTGAAAAGGAAATGGTATTGTCTGACCTTACCTGCTCTCGGACTGCCCTGTGCTCGGAACCCAAGGCTGCCAGCATGGCTTGACACAACGACAAGGCGGGGAACAATATTTCCTGGAAGCGGCGGAAAGGGGAGGTGATGAAAGCGTGCTCATCTTGCGAACTGAAAATAAATTAAGAACAATCAAAACAAAACCCGCGAAAGAGAAATTTGCCCTCAAGAATGCAGCAAGCAATACCCTTAGCCCCATCGTGAAGAGCTATTCCTGCAAAGCGGACGAGTATATCTCATACCTTCACTTGCATGTATCAATGAAACAAACTTTCGCCACATGCCTTCGGCTCTTGAATGAGACAGTCCGTTTCTTTTCTATTCTTCTTTTGTACATCTTAATTTTGACACTTTATTACCTAGCATCTCTCTTATTTTTGAAAAGTCTGAACAGGTTCTAGCTGGAAACTATAGTCACACTAACTTTATGTGGCTAAACCATTAATGGACAGACCATTCTAGATATTATAGGCTATACTGGGTTTTAATTAAAATAGACGCCTGTTCTTAGCCGCGCTTCATCCTCCTTGGCTTTGATAAGGGGACGGCATGTGTCAAGATCAACCTAGTTTCACTAAGGTGGAAAGAAATTCGTCTCGAGAATAGAATCTGGATGTAACAAATAGAAAAGTAGAGTGTGTTAGTACTTAAAGAACCTATAGACTAACCTGCTATAATCCGGATCCTTTAAGAAAACAAGTCTTAAAGGACCCCTCTTGCTTATTGTGCCTTTTATATTATCCCTAGCTTCCTTGTGGATTTATAAGCTTCTGGAAGCCCCATACCTTCCGCCATTATTCCGTTTTGTAGTTACGACTTTTTAGCGCATTTTCGGCCCAGCCGAGTTTTGTCTGTCATCATGAAAAACAACTTTTTCCAATAAAAGGACATGACCGGCTTCAGATTGTTGTTTTGAGTTTTGAAAGATATGGTCGGCCATGAGATCTATCCGAGAGATCAGCCGCCGCGTTGGAGAGCTGGAAGGCCTGATAAAGCCGACAAGCGGTAACAAGAACATCGCTAATTTTACGCGACAATTGTAATGGTATTTTCGAAAACTGATATTTCTGAGCCATTTCATCCTGAAAAGATCATTTCTAGGAAGAGTTGTGCTTTAAGCAAAAGAGAAGAAATCGAATTGTCGAAGTACAACTGAAGCTTGACGAGCCTGCAGAAACTAAAGTAATGAACAAAAAATATCCCCTTCCCCAGCAAATGTTAAAGCACAACTCTTACTAGAAATGATCTTTTCAAGATGGAATGGCTCAGAAATATCGTTTTCAAAATACCATTAGGCTTATACTCTCCACGACAAATGAGCGGTTTTCTGGTTAGCGCTTGTCAACTCTATCCAGCCTCGCTGTCTCCACTCGGCGTCAGGGAGCAACAAATTAAAAACTAAAGGCGCCTTGGTTGAAAAGTGGGGAAATCAAGCAAATAAAACAGAAGGTGGTCTATCACGACTTCCAAAATGAAACATGATACTTTGAAGCTTCACATGTCCTTACTGTGAAATAATTGTTGACAGACCTTGAAGCTTTCGCCGAAGTTTGCGTTGCTTTCAAAACTCGGCTAGGCCCAAAAAGCGCTAAAAAGTCGTAGGTGCAAAACGAAACAATGGCGAAAGGGAGGATTTCAGAGTCTTATAATCCCATAGTGGAAGCTAGGGATATTGTCAAAGCAGAATAAGCAAGAGAGGTCCTTTAAGGACTGGCAAGGGCAAGAAAATAATAAGAAATCCAACTTCGTGTTTATTAGGCTACTTCATTTTACCTTGACTCTGGACGGAGAGAGAAGATTCCCATGTCACTGAGTAACTTCAACACGTTACTATCTAGAAGTAGCTGAGATCCTCGGGAAGTCATAGCAAGCCTTGTCAGGAAAGACTAAAAAAAGATAGGAAAATCAATGTTAGCATGACGCTCGTCGCAATTATTCAGACAATAAGAGACCAAACAAGTAGTAGTAGTAGTAGTAGTAGACAGGTTTAATAGAAAAACTTGGCAGCATCGCTGATTTGTGTTTCTTTACAACAGATTCAAAATCAAACTACACTTCTAAATATAAAACAAACAAGAAACATTAACTCTTATTGTACATATCGACGAAAGCCGGGACGAAAGAATTACCATATCGGTTTGTTCTTGCATTAACTGGAACTAACTTATTTTGCTTTCTCGTTCTTGATGGTGGAGGTTGATCAGGTAGAATGTCTCGGTGCTGAGTTTTAGAAAGCAAGAACTTTCCAAAACCAGAAAGGTACAAAGGTACAACAGCGAGGAATCAAACGGCATAATGAGGTTATTGGCTGAAAAACACACATTACTTAAAGTCGAGGAATACCATCAATACTCACCATAACAGAGGCATAGACTTGTAGTGATCTCATCGCCAGCGCTGAGGGATGCCGTTCCAGTGCCATTGTCAGAGACTCGTCCAAGGAGCCAAGAATCTCGAGCAGATGACGAATGTAACCATGCTTGGCAGCGTAGCCTGCTACAGGCCCAACTGGAGACTGTGCAATGATGGTATCCAGCAGCGACAGGGCCAACATCTGGAATGACGGAAGATAATATCAAACTGCAAGAGGCCTTACGAACTGTAAACAAAAAAATAACTGTCTTTGTCAGACTAAATAAGGAGAAGTTTCTTTCTGACTTGTTCGTTAGCACTCTCACTCTTTCGATTCTCAGCCAAAGCTGATTGCAGAAAAGAAACTAAAATCTGATTTCGTACATTGATTATCGTATCGCAGAATATACAGCCGACAATTTTTCGATTTATGTTTGTTCCGTTATTTTGTTTTTATTTCAGCTTCCCTTCCCTTACGCTCCTGTACTGCATACTTTTAAATAAATAAATATTACTATTATTAGCTTTTTTGTTATAAGTTTCGTTCGTGTTTCAGCTTTTCCTCGTGACCGTGCTCTTTTTTAAGAAAGTCCTATTGACCAGAATTAGGGAGCTAACTTGGATGAGGATTACAATACAATACCAAGGTATAGCATCGTGCATATAGCAGATACATATCAGATTCTCAAACAACTCACCCTCTGGATATCATGGCCGCTAGCACTGTCTCGGCACAGGGCGCTAAGGAAGCTGTCTCCATATTCCAAGAGCGTCTCCACGCCCGTTGCTTGAGCACTGGCAGAAAGAGAACCGCCCAATCCGCGTCCTTCTCGTGCAGGCTGCGCCGCTGAAAGTCGAAGACAACCAACCAGGGCAGTGTACAGATTAATCCGGATGCGTTGGGCAGACGGGCCTACCGAAAACACAACATGAGTGAAGAAAAACTTGCGATTCAGCAGGAAAAAAGAGACAGGCAAAGTGAAGTGCGTAACCTTTCAGACAACAAAAAATCGCGGAATCCACTATAGTCCAACACCATATTCAAGCAATCGAACCAACGTTGATGGACCGGGGAAAAAAACAGACATATTTTTCTAGTCCCTGGGAATGGAAAGCTGTTTCTTAAAGTACCTGTCTTACCTATAATACTAATGCAACCTACTTCAGTAATCACTCCATCAGTTCCTAAACCCGGAGACCCGAATTTCGTCCGTTACATTCTAACCCCCCTAACAAAAGCTCACTGATTTTCTCATTTGCCATATTTTGCTACATCCGATGCGTATCACGCTGTCGACTTCAATCAGAACAAGACCAAAGGTTTCGATGGGATCCCAAAAATTCAATATCTGATCCAGACAACTGGGTCTTGTCTTAGCCAGATCCAGTCATCGCCAGACTCCTTGAACATTTTTACAATTAAAATTCAGAAACAGATTAAGGCCAAATAGCAAATCATCTGAGAAAAACTTCCTGCCACTACCGCCAATTTCCCGATTTCGGCCAAACTCCAGAACTAATTGTCCGGCGAAAAAAAGAAAGCTCAAAAATGAACTCAGAGTATCTTCTTTCCCCAATAATGAACATCTAATCAACTTCAAATAAAATTTAACTTATAACAAATTTTCCGACTCCAGCCGGATTCCGGTCGAACTATATGTCCGGGTAAAATATGATTGTCAGACACGGATTCAGCATCTGTTCTTACCCCTAAATCGGTTATCTAATCAACTAGAAATAAAACGTTAACTTCTACCAATTTTCCGGTTTTGGCCGGATTCCGGGTGAACTACATGTCCGGATAAAAAATTGTTTTCACATAAGTGTTCAGCATGTCTTCTTGCCCTAAATCGAACATCTATTCAACTTCAACTTTTAATTTTAACAAACTTTCCGGTTTGGGCTGGATTCCGGGCGAACTACTTGTCCGTCGAGAAAATGGTTTTCACCACCGTGTTCAGCGCGTCTTCCTAGTTCCTACCCCTAAGTCGAACATCTAATCAACTTAAAATAAAACTTTTACTTTTAACAAACTTTCCGGTTTGGGCCGGATTCCGGGCGAACTACTTGTCCGTCGAGAAAATGGTTTTCACCATCGTCTTCAGCATGTCTTTCTACTCCTAAATCGAACATCTAATCAACTTAAAATAAAACTATTACTTTTAACAAACTTTCCGGTTTGGCCGGATTCCGGGCGAACTACATGTTCGATGACAAAATGGTTTTCACCATCGTGTTCAGCATGTCTTCTTACCCCATAATCGACTATCACATTAGCTGTTTAAAAATATTTTGTTTGCCCCTTAATTTGAAACCCCTCCCCCACCCCTAAATGTAGGACTACAAAGCCCATCTACGAACTTGACTGGTCCGACGACCCAACGAATCCTCACACCAAGTTTCATCAAAATATCTCATTCCTTTCGAGAGTTATCGTGCTTACAGACGGACGGACAGACGGACAATCGATGTCATAGGTATCCCTCCACTTACGTTTTGGGATCCCAAAAACCGGTTATGTAAGTTTGTCCATCTTTCCCCTAAAATCAACGGGTCTCGAAAATGGCTTAAAACAGCCAAAAGGTGGGTAATTTGTTGAAAGTAGAGCCTCTTTATTAAGTATTCAACTGTTGAAAATACGTAAATAGTGCGTGGGGACCTTTAAGACTTGTTGAGGTACTGACGGGGCGAAATAAAATCCCCCTCACCCGGGCTCAAGCTGTGACGTGTTCGGAATTTGAAAAGCTGGACACCGGATTGTCTATCGTGCTCCTAAGTAGCAAATTGTTAATTAATGACGTATCCCGACAATTTTGTTTTTACTGAATGTTTAGCAGTTTTTGCGATAAACTATGGTGGTAGTCAAATGGATTAAGGTTTTGATGTCCAGCATACCTAATCAATAATGTGCACAATAAGAGGGCAGTGGATGGACAGTTCGGGCAAAACTTCGGAATAAAATCTTCCCGCTAGATTTCTGGAACGGCATCCCTAGAGCCCCGATTTTCAAGCTCCTAGAGTAACGAGATGCGCTGAGCTCCAGCACCTACTTTATAACTGTCGTAACCTTCCCCACCCAGACCACCTGAAACACGTTTCTGCACTCCTAGATCTCTTCCTCCTTCTAACAAAGCACCGCTAAATAGATCACCTGTCTTCAAAATCCACTCGGCCACACCCTTGATGATTACTCTTACAGCTGATGCCGGGATGCCTATACCAGAGAGTGCTTCGGTCCTTCCCGAGCGGTCAAGGAACGACACGAAGGTCTCATTCGCAGGTGTCTCCTGTTTGTTCATCATCTGGACACGAAGCGAAGTGACAGCGATCACCAACAGGCCCGACAGAGGCTGATTTAGCTCCTGGGACGCTGACTCTTGGACGCTTTTACGAAGAACCTCTTGGACGACTTGCACAAGAACATTATTGCTAAAAGCTGTGGTGGATAGGAGGATTGTCTCAAGGGTCTGCCGCCAGGCGTCGATGAAGCAGCGGCGAGACCAGATTTGCTGTTTTGCCTATAATCGATAGTATAGAATTAAACGTGTATTAGGTAGAGGTAATCGTTATCGATAATAAGAATCTGGGAAAAACAGACAGGGTCTGAAAAAGTCATTGTTACGCTGGACTCGAACTAGGCCTGTCACATTGACCCGTCTCCAGAAATTTAAGTATCCAGACAGGCTTTAGAGTTAACGCTTGAAAATGGTTGTAACCAGATGGAGGTCTTGAGTCGTCGTTTTATACTTTATACTTCGTGTTCCGTAATCCTTCTTCTAATAAAGAGACGTGTCCCGTTAAAGTTTAGCTGAAAAGCCAGCTTATTTTTGTCTCATTTAACTGAACACACTGCATTATTTGGGTTGTGTTAAGGGATTTGTTATTTGCCACTATTAGCTTTACTATCACGTTCAGCATATCTACGGCCGTCCTCACAACGCAAAATTCTACTATGACGGGACAAATTTGAATCTCAACACAAACGCGGTTCAGTGACCAGCGGTGAACTAGGTGGTCAGTTCTCACTGCGGGAACACTTATTCCTCGTAAATCTTTTGCATCAGTCATACAGCACATGAACAAGCGAACAGAAGTACCACAAATCCGACAGAGAAATTCCGCCATGCGAAAATCAATTATTCGTGAATAGCGGAACAAAGAAGTAAGGCCTCTCATCGGGTCTTCAAGCATCTTTAAGTGAATGAGTGATAACTAGACTAGATAGGGTAATTAGATTGTCCGTTCTCAAGTCTTTTCAGTTAAACTTTAACTCTCTTGGAATAAAGGACCGTATGCTTACGAATTGCAAAGAAGAACGGTTTATAACACCAAAAAAAAACGTTATAGATGTTACTACCAACAAGGGGTAACATCTATAACGGTTCCACCAACAGTAAACTTTGCTACGTTTGAGGTCTTGTACAATTAATAGTTTGCCAAGAGGAATACAAATTTTCAGCTCTATATACCTACACAGTTATTTACACATACACATTTACGTCAGGTACTTAAATTCGTGAGCTTTAAAAGCTTTAAATTCAGACATGGTTGTGCATGAAAAGAAGTCTGCAATCTTTACAATTTCCTTCCTGAAAGAAGAGCCGATTTTTTAACCTCCTATAACCAATGCTTTGCGTGTAAACCAAATAAAACTCCTCGGTTTCATTATAGCAAATGATTTAAAATGGGAACCCCAAACGAAGCAAATGGTAAAGGTGGACATACCAGCCTTTATTTACTGAAATTACTTGCTAAAAACAGGTTCACTGAACAAGATCGCTCCGTTTTTATGTTTCTTTTATAACAGTCGGTGCTAGAATAACCGATGGAAGATGGACACTTTGGCCTTCCTAGGGACCAAGCTTATCGGGCCGAAAAGGTTCAGAAGTGTGCCCTACTGATTATATCAAGATCCCCCAAAATCCCTTATACGAGCTCCTCCAGAAATATAAACTCATGGCCCTTGAGTGTAGCTGTGTAGGTTGAAACTCTGCATGGCTTTTGGTAAGTGTAGGTTGAAACTCTGCATGGCTTTTGGTAAGGAAATGCTTGAGCACCCTATCAGTAAGTATATACTTCCGCCAACATTTGAGACCGCTCGCGAATGACCTGCAAGAGTGGCCTCAGTGCGATCCCAAAACACTAACTCATAAAATGTAACCATGTACGGTATGAAAAGACGTTTGTACCATCTTTCGTGAAAATTTTCAATCTTCATTAGTTTTTACATTTGTATATATGGGCGATTTCGACAAATTCGGATTTTACCATGATAGTTCAAAAAGAATAAAAGCGATATCTATCTATTCGCGTATAGCTGCATGTACAACTGCGCCCACGTATTTTTATAAGGTCGGCCATCGAAAAGGAAAAAGCTCTGCAAATGCACTAGCATTAGTTCAATGCAGTAGCTCCCCAAAAATCATGCTTTAGACGTTGGATGATCACACTATGTCTATACTAAGTCAAAAACCCATGAGGCCAAGAGATCAGAAGGGGTCTTGAGAGGTCAGGATACCGAGAACATAGCACGTTCCCTTTATAAGCCTAACAACAGGAAATCTCACATTTTATCCTTTTAGAGTTAAGTCTACTCACATTATTGGACTCGACAGAAAACTGAAGGATCGTCTTAAACTCTTGCATGATCGCCTGTCTTTGAGCCAAAGCTGTAGTCCCCTCCAACGCACTGAGTTCATTCTCAACTCGCCTCTGGAGATGACGAACGTTAATAACGCTAGGCCCACCATCCGACGAAGGCATTTCACACTCTTTCAGCAAGGCCTGAAGCTGTCCAATTTCGAACAGCTCAAGCTCCGGTGTTGCTATGCTGATCTCAGACACGTCGATGCAATCCAGAAGAGCCAACACGCGTGGCCGAACGGCGGCAGCCATTCCTGGAAGAACGGACTCGTTACCACTTGTATAATACACCTGTAAAACGCAGGCGAAGGAGATTAGATGCGTTTTTGCAGACAACATAGTTTCTGTTACCAGGGTAACCGGATCTGCAATTAGCCGTTTTTGCAGTTATCGTGGTATCTAGACGGTTGCTCTGCAAAAACGACTATTGCCGAAATTGCGCTTTTCGAAGTAATTCCAAAAGAAAAACTGATATCCAGTTACATCACTAAGTGCTAAACTTCTTTCTCACCAAGATTGACAAAATTTGATGAAAGTGAGATAACTTTTCAGATTCAGATTACCGACCGATACCACGATAACTGGCCAGATACCACGATAACTGCAAAAACGCCTTTTGACCGCGGTATCAGATACCACGGTAACTGCAGACTGCGGTGTCGGTATCTGCAAAAACGTAACTATTGTGTCTGTCAAAGCCTGGCTTGGCTGGGACTTTACGGCACACGTTTTTGAGATGTCAGAAAGGAAGATTTGTATCCAACATTCCTATCATTTCTTGGGGTAGGACAGATCCCAGGACATAAAACAAGACGAATTCGAGCAGCAATGGTAGCACGACCCTTGCACGCGAATCCGTGGGCTTCTATAACACATAGCTACCCGACATCCAGTCAACAACTTACTCATAACTAATTTCAAGGACCCCTCTTGTTTATTCTGCCTTTTATAATATACTTAGCTCCCATATGGAATTATAAGCTTCTAAAATCCCCACCTTTCTTCATTGTTTCGTTTCGTAATTACGAATTTTTAGCGCTTTTTCGGCCTTTCGGAGTTTTCCCGTCACCCAACGAAAAGTTTGTCGTAATCTTCAATGTGCGCTGACAACTCTTTCACATATTACTACGTGATACTCCCCTCTTTATTACTTCTTTTATTTGCTTAATTTCCCCACTTCTTAACCAAGGCAGGTTCAGTTTTCAAAAATTTTGCGCCCAGCCGCCGCGTCGGAGAGCAGGAAGGCTGGATATACTCGACAGGTGCTAACAAGAGAATCCCTGGTTTTAGGTGGGAAGGAATGGTATTTCCAAAAGAGTTTTTTCTGATTCATTTCATAGGGGAAAGATCGTTTCTAGTAAGAGTTGTGCTTTAAGAAGAACCTTTCCTGCCATTTTGGTCGAGAAGCTTAAGGCTGCTGATTACGATATGACAACTGTCGTCTAAGGTGCATCGACAGCAACCAAAAAATCCCCGACACAGTACCCCAAAACACTTCAGACCAGTTGCAAACCAGCAGAGGGCTCCAAGGCTAGCGCATTATTTTCACAGCTGCAAGTAAGTAGTATAGCTTGCTTACCTTTGTCAAATATGTCGTCTGGCCATGTGGCTTAATACCAACAATAACACTTACCAGTAGTAGTAGCGAAGGTCCTTGTAAGGAAACTAGACCCAGCGGTGATATCTCTTCTAAGTCCGGTATCCGTGTCTCCACTTTCGGCTCCCGCTTCGGAGCTGAACAAAATGCTTGCTAAACGTTGGGCCTGCGAGTTGCTTCCTCGTAGAGAAGAGACACGAACGTCGACGGCAAGGCAAAGGAGAACGTAGGCCATGGAGCTCAGCTGCTCAGCTATAAAACGTACGAAAAACTGTCTGAAGCGATCTATTTGAGCGATAATAATAATGTTTAACTTCCGTATACTACTACCTTTATATTTAAATGAACAGCTTTCACAATTATTAACAGATAAATAAATAAACACAGTCGTATTCAGTGGCAGTTGCACTGCGGTTAGTCACTCTCTATTTACATGTACATGTAGTGTACAAAATACTGTCTGAGCGAGCGCCTATATCGGGAAGACGCTGATGCTTTGCAAGGCACAAACTTGTTTTGGTGCCTTGCTGCATACCTTGACTGTGGCGCCTCTGGTGGAACAAGGTCTCGGTGCTTCCCTGACAAAAATACTTTTTCACCAAAACTCATAGTTAGATCATGGCGTCTGCAAGTCAGTCCTATTGCGATGCTTCAGTATACTTAGCGATATTTCGACACTTCTTGTCAATATTCCTTTAAAAAAAGGCCCTCATATTTCTGTCCTTTTTGGCAAGGGTTATTGGCCCTCATATTTCTGTACTTTTTGGCAAGGGTTATTGGCCCTCATATTTGTGTACTTTTTGGCAAGGGTTATTGGCAAAGGGCCTAACGTACTAACAGAAATTTTAGAAGGAAGTCATGCTTTTTATACAGAGACGATGCTTTACGGTAGAAGCTGAAACAAGCTCACCAAATAACAACTTTCTTATGGAGCAAAGGGAAGTTCAGTGAAACGCTCCCTCTGGCTACTCAACTAAACAAAACCCAAATCCAAACACACGAGCTCACAGACGAGAAACACGGTGTCCTGAAGTCAATGAATAAGAAGAGCCTGACAGACTTCATAGAAACGGCTTTACGGCAGTATACAAACTTCATTCCTACATCAACTAAACCCTGTCGGAATGGGTCGGTAATGGAAATAAAAACAAAGCCTGGATCTGGACGGGAGACTTAACTCACCGGTTGGCGACGCAGCAAACGGCATAGCCTCTCCATGTCTGGCCAAGAAATTCTTTAAATTTCCTTTAAGATAACGCAATACAGGGTACGACATCCCACTATGTGCCAAGATGCTATGAAGGAGCTTGTAACCTTCCACTAAAACCGACTGGTCTTCGCCACCCTTAAGGCCTTCGTCCAATATGTTGACAAGAGAATGGAGACAATCCCGAGGTGTTCCACTGATTCCAGGATTCTGGATCGTCGTTTTGTGCAAGGGCTTCTGGAGGCTGAATCCAAGAAGGAAATGCGCCACGCTTGGGTGAGGCAAGTTGATTCCCTGAAGATAAACTCGTAAGATTAATATTTGCAGGCGTTCCAAGGTAACGAAGAGACGGCGAGGCGACTACAAGGCCTGCTACATGCCCCGTATTTGGTAGTAATCATACCGGCGAAATAGAGACGAACAACAAGCACATCAAAAAGTAACCTAATGAGTGAGAGCTAAATGGTCTTGCAATTAGCTCTCATCACACACTTTGATTCATCAGATACCGAAGTCCGGTGAGGCTACAGCGTTCAAACTTTATTAGAGTTAAACTACCTGTTACTGATTAAGTTCAACATGAACTCATTCATATTTGAAAAAATGAGATTTAGTATCATGTTCTGTGCGTTGTTTTTAATTTAGATTTGCGCACGATTGCACGTGTTTAACCATTTACGTTTGACTATTCAACATGCCATTTGGCCTTACGCCACGATATTTGTTGATTTCTAAATTTACTACCAGTACTAATCGCCTATTACTGAGAAGAGGACACAAAACTATGCCCGAAGACATTGCCTAGTGTAGGGGCACACCCTTTACTCAAGATTCAATTGGGAATCCGACTAAGTGAACTGCGTCCATGTGCTGTAAGGACAGGAAGAGCGTTGAGGAGAGATTCGACGCAGCTAGGGTGCCGCTTAAGCATCACACGCTAGAATATTTACAGGTATGAATTACTTCTACCTTGTACTACGCTATATGAGAGCCTACAGACCATAAACATACAGGTCTAAAAATGGTATAAAATAGAAGCAATGACAATTCAATATGTTATTAGGTTTTAAGATGAGCTTTCGTGAACACATTGCTAAGGAGCATTAAAGCTACCATCTACCACTAAATATACGACAGTCGAGCAAGCGACGGAGTACTGACTACCTAATCGTCAATATGTGATTAGGTCCTACTTATGATTATATCCCATGAAAACCTGGCTATTAAGAACTGACTGCATTTTACGCTACCACTTGCACACTGCAGCAGTCGAGCAGCGAAAGAATGGTGAATACCTGTTGCAGCATCCTGAGTAGGCATATCTTGATCTTGACTCCTTCTTTTGGGTCTTGAAACTGGTCGTCTAGGGCTTCAACGATGCCATGTCTGACAACAATCTCGCTCGGATCACCTGTAAACAGGGCCAAAAGATGTTGCTGGGCGCTTGGCATGCCAGCCACAAAAGCCAGAATCGGGGCGGCTGCGGTAGCATGGCGCGGCATGTACTCGCTTCCATATGATATGAACCTAAAGTACAGCAAGTTTTGACTTCAGAAGTATAACAGATCATCCTGGTTCCAGGTAAGCAGGAGATTTATTACCCTCTCAGGACGATTCTATAAAAAGAAAAAAAGGATTTATCAGCCAACCGTAGTGCGGCCTCCTTAGACAGAATTTAGAGCCTAGAAAATGTACGAAGCTGTAGGGTGATGTGGTTGAGAAAATTTAGCCTAATATAAGTAATATGTAGTATATCCATAGACATTTATAAACGCTCTAACTGTCCCCCTCTCCCCATGAAGCCAGAACCATTTCTTAGACGCGGTAACACAAGTTAGAAAAAATCGACGAAACAAACTAGAGTAACGCCAAAAACCAGCAACCTTTAAAACTTCCACGCACGTCAACTGAACACTGTGGCAGGGACAGTGCCGTAAGACAACAAACAAATGATGCCTTCAACATGGTAACAACGTTGTTTCATTTGAGGCAGCGTGGGACCTCTGGCGTCTTCAAGATGGAGGGGAGAGGTCAAAATACAAACTTCTTTATCTGGCCTTAACTAGAGAAAGGCTTTCATTTGACTGGTTTGAAACATTGGCAACGGCTTTTAATTATGTCCCTGAGAGCCCATTCAACCTTTGATGAGTGAATCGAGTGGCAGGTCGGCATATATGGTAAAAACAAGTTGTATCGCACACAACTTGAACAGGAGCAACTATGTCTGCATCCACCTGTATTTTGATATCAGCAAAACGACTGGGGGGCCAGAGGGGCACTTGGACCCAGCTACGCATAAATCAAGTTTAAGAGGGAGGAGGTGTACCTTAAACAACTTTCAACTAGCACCAACTTTCATGAGCTGGGTACTATGATTTCAGTAATCTTGACCCACACCGCTGCAAGGCACGAATTCACGTTACCGGCTTATATGGGTCCAGTCGTCCATGGACCAGGAGGGTGAAGACGAGGAAACTCAGGAAGGATGCTTCTATATTCTATGTTTTGTAAGCACACAAAGCTTCGTCGTCTTACATCTAACAGTTTTAAAGTCATGAACTTAAGTTACTGGATACGGAATAAATTAGCCCACTTAGGAGGAATCGAAAAAAATAATCCAGGAATGTTA
The DNA here is from genome assembly GCA_023053575.1 of Branchinecta lynchi. Classification (NCBI taxonomy): domain Eukaryota; kingdom Metazoa; phylum Arthropoda; class Branchiopoda; order Anostraca; family Branchinectidae; genus Branchinecta; species Branchinecta lynchi. Next base: position 16,207,885 of record JAKZAP010000004.1, on the reverse strand, counting down.
ATACGTTTGTGCACCTATTTTAAATATGAATCGCGCAGTTTGTCTAGGATGACCAAGCAATTTAGCAAACGCAGTGAAGCTATTCAGCTCGACTCACCTTGTCCGATTTTTCCAATAACCAAAAAGGCAACCCTTTACTTACTTGGCAATATTCAGCATGTGATCTGGCCGGTTGGTGCGTTGGTTGACACCTAGCAATAATGTTCCCAGAGAGGATACTCTAAGCGATGAACCTTCCATTCGTACCATCTCCAGTAATGTTTCCTGAAGTCTGATAACCCGGTTGAACGTATTCAGACAATACAAAGCCGTCTTTTCGCAGGCTTCCCGTCCCTCAAACTCTGTGTACTCGTCAAAATGTCGAACGCTTTCGTCCAGGAGAAACAAAATCTAGAACAGAATTTACAGCTTAAAACCTGCAAGCATTCTTGGAAATTAAAAACATTATCACACAGGATTAAGCCCAGGGGAATTAACTCTAGATGTTTCCACGGAGAAAAAAGTACGAAAGGTGCGATCATCTAAGAAATGCGAGCCCATGAAGGAAATGCAACGCTATCGTGTCTTTGCCCTTACTGTAAATAACTTCCAACTTCAGTATAGAACGTGTCCGAAAGCTCCGAAACGAACGAAAATGCTGAATTAATTCAGCATTTTATGCAGCATTTCGCTTTCGGACTTAAATTGTCGCTCAATTAATGCAGCATTAATTCAACATAAAATTCATCGACAAAAAGAATGCTAAATTTTATGCTGAATTTTCAAGAAGAAAATTCAGTTTTTTCGGCGGCAAACATAACAAATTCGAAAAGACAACTGACAATTCGGCAAACATTCCAAATTCTAAGACAACTGGCGATCATGGCCAACGAAGAAAGGAAAGATAAGAAGATAAGAAGGTTGGATATCAGTAGCTGATCCATTTTGTCAGCTTTAGACAGCTAGTTCTTTTGTCTTCTTCTTATTCCTGACTTAAATTTATCTATTCTACAAGTGTAAGAGAAGAAAAAAAGGTAACAGCTTTCGGACAAAAGCAAAAAAGAAAATGCAGCATTAATGCAGCATTTCAGCACCAAAAAGCTTTCGGACACGTTTATAATGTCGCTAAGCTGAATACGAAAACGGACAAGCCCATGCCAATCCCAATGTATGTGAATGAAGATACGCTGTTCACCACGGAAACTCATGGCATCCAAATGAGTCGGTCATGCACAAGCTAAAATCAGTCAAATGTCGTTAGAACGGTTCAGGCACTTCATATGAGATCCAAAGCTTCTGGGACAGAAACAATGGAGCAATTAGGCACGAAGAGTAAAGAAGTACGGTAGAGGTATGCTTATTTGAACAATTAACTTCCTGCAGTGCAAGTTTGGGCTGAATGGTAAAATGAAGGCCCAAAACACCCGACTAGGTGTTCTTAGATGCCCTTAAGCTACTTAGGCTGATTGGTAGTTGGCTTTAGATCAGCATAAAAAGTGCATGAAAGCTGCGAAGTTCAAAGTTAACTCCGTTCAAAAAAAATGTCTCTACTGTACTAGAAGTAGTGCAACGCTTCGAAATGAACGTGAGACAAGAAGAAAAATCGAAATTTTCGGGATATTTACCGAACAGCTAATTATCCCTCAAACATGTTATGAGGGATGAATCTAATTTCGGATATTTCGGTTGCACTTCCGACAACCGTCCCCTTTTAGCCGCCTTTCTTTTAAACTTTATATTGGAACTTAATGTTCCTTCCCATCACCTTCACCAAGTGTAATTTCTGATGAAAATCCCTTCCTATCAGTTTTCTATTTTACCGTTCGTCTGTGGCTTACCATTCTAAGCAGCGGAGAATCCTGTAACAGGCTGACCAATACACCGAATCCAGGTTGCTGCGGAACGAGGTCACTTCCCCTTGGTTGCAGATCATCCACGGTTGGTTCATATGAGAATAGGAGTCGGTGTAGAAGCTTCATAGCGAGACTACATAATTCCCACTGTAAAAAAAAAGTATGAGAAAAATTACAGCCGTACATCTAAACAGCTTTTAAGGTTAGTTGCAGAAATAAAAGAAGCGGACCGGCACCTACCTCAAAGACGGTAAATCCTAGGTAGAATAGAGCTAGAGGAATTGATTCCGGACATTATTTCCCCAGATCCCCACCCCTCCCGAGAATTCACCCCTACCTCCCCCCTCACACAGACACAAGTTTTTACATCCTATGAATGCCTATTTTGGCCAAATGAATGGTACTAACGCGGAACTTTGCACACTAGTAGTAGCTTCGCAGCAGGTGTGGTAACTGAAAAATCCCTGGATGAGAAGTACTTCAAGTCCAGTTTTGAACTGTATCATACCTTCCACACAAGAAACACGTCAAATTTCTGGATAGTTCTTTCATTCCCTCTCTATTCTCTTCAGCATCTCAATATCGCATACATTTCTTGGGCGATAAGGCCTATGCTTTCCTTGCTTCGCAAATGGGCCATACTCATAGTACTACGGTTGCGGCATTTAAAGCGAGCTAAACTTGCTGGTTTAGAGATTTTATTAAAGCTAAGATGCGGTCTGCACCTATCGAGGAAACAGGGGAGGTTGTATCTTTTTTCGACTGTGATCAGGATATGAAGTTATCGGAGCCAGCACTGGTGCACGACTGATTGAGTTTCAATAGGGAGGTTCACTGTCGCTGGTGATGCTAGCGTCGCCGATATTAGAATGTGTGTCACTTTTTCCATGTCTTGGCGGTACTCGGTAGTGCTCTGCTTCAGAGCAAAATAACACTAGGGATTATAGTGTTGGGCGATATTCAATATCGATGACGATATATCGATATATCGGACCAAATATCGATATCGAATATCGAAACGTAAATATCGATATCGAAAACGATATTTTTTCATTCATAATTATTGTAAATAATCCAACATAACCTACATTTATATACCGAAATTGAAGCAATATGTTTTACGTAATTCGGTTCTTATTTATTCGGAGTCTGAGATGATGCAAGATGCTATTTAACGACAATTTCGTTAGTAAATTTTGGCGAAACTAGACTATCCTATAGCGAAACATCTAAAGAAATATCGATATCGATATATGGATTATCGAAACTGAAAATATCGATAGATCGAAAAATCCAAATATCGCCCAACACTAAGGGATTAGCGCCAAGACATATGCTTTCCATGTTTGCAAACGGGCCATACTCGTAGCGCTGCCCACAACGCTTGCGCCATTTAAAGCGAGACAAACTTGCAGGTTTTGAAATTTCTAGCAAAGCAAAGTTGTGGTCTGCACACACCACGGAAACAATGGAGGCTGTATCATTTTTTGCTATGTGTAGGATACGAAGTTATCGGAGCCAACGCTGGTGAACGACTGAATGAGTTTCAATAGGGACGTCTCTACCGCTAGTGGTGCTAGTATCGCTGCTACTAGAGTGTGTCAATTTTATCAAGTTCCACTCTGCTTTTAGCTATGGTCTGACGAGGACCCTTGCCAAGATGGGCCAAATCGCTCGAGCAAATCTTAGCTGACTTATCCGTTTAGTGCCACTATTTTTTTTTCGGGAGGGAGGGGAGGAATGCAGGGGCGGTTCGAAGGGGCTGGGGGTGAAGCACCCTCCCCCACCCCCCATGCTCCAGAGAATCTAATCTCAGTCGTACGTTGGAGCTTGTCTGTACGAAAGTTGTATGTTTTCAGCTTTCCAGACGGACATACACGCAGTTACCAAACGTGAACTCACCCACAAATCACATTCTTTAGCTGGTACGAAGGCTCGTCTTCTCTCCAGGGAAATCTGATATGAACGGCATCTTCTAATTCTTGTTCGGGAGGGAGGGGAGGAATGCAGGGGCGGTTCGAAGGGGCTGGGGGTGAAGCACCCTCCCCCACCCCCCATGCTCCAGAGAATCTAATCTCAGTCGTACGTTGGAGCTTGTCTGTACGAAAGTTGTATGTTTTCAGCTTTCCAGACGGACATACACGCAGTTACCAAACGTGAACTCACCCACAAATCACATTCTTTAGCTGGTACGAAGGCTCGTCTTCTCTCCAGGGAAATCTGATATGAACGGCATCTTCTAATTCTTGTTAATAATTTGTTTATTATTTTATTACTACAATGGCATTTTCCGTAACGTCTTAGAACTTCTGGCGTTAATATTTCTTGAGCCTGCTGGTGCTGTGTTTTTAGCCAGTCGTACATTCTGAAATCCTCCCCCTCCCCCCCCCCCCCCATGCCCAAGCCCTTCGCTTGGCCTATTGCCTATCCTATAGCAAAATTATAGTACTATATGTCTTCGTATGAACTTGACACGGACCGAAAATCACTTCACAACAAGTTACGAAGCTATGCGACAGCTTCACAGGCACTTATTTTCAAGTCAAACAGCTTCCCACTGAGTGACGAACGTAAGCTGTAGTGTACAAGGTTAGTTAATTCATTCTGACAAGATAAACTTATCGATGACTCATGGCTCGTGAAAAAAATAAATGGTGTGAACCTTTTAACTACACTGAGCCTGCGATTTGAAAAAAAAAAAATCCAGAGTGACTCAACTGAGCTTTTTAGAAAATAAACGAAAAGATCTCGCACCATCATGAGGGAGGTAATTTTAAAAAAAATTTAGATGTGAAAAAAAACTAAATAAGTCGTACCTTCTCAGACGACTTCCTGTATGCTCTCGTATGACTCCTCAGTAGGACATTATCCACAACGAATTTAATGTAGGGGTCAATGCCCGGGGCTCTGTTCGGTACACCAACATTCAACGGAATATCGGCCTTGGCGAGGTCATTCAACAGCTTCAAGAATGCTCCAGTCAAAGGATATTCTTCATTTCTCGACTCAACTTCTTCAAGATCTGTGTGAATGCCCCTCTGAGGGAAGCTAGAAGTTGACGGAACCGTGGCAATCAGCTGTGCCATCTCTAAATGATGCCAAAGTGCGGTGGCAATGTCGCGAGACTTGGCGAAAGCCGCCAGGGTAGTGAGAAAGTCAGCTTTCAGCGGAACTGGAACGCCGCATGTTGCCAAGCCAAGGAGCGTAACCAGAGGAGTCCATGATGGATTTTCGGCTAGAGCCATCCGAGCTAGACGAAAAAAAAAAAAAAAAAAATCAATTCTACAACTCTTTTAAAAGACGCCCCCCCCCCCCCCCCTCGCACCATTTACTATTCAACTTACAGTATTTTAAAATATTTGAATACTTTAAAACTAGGCTGTGCTTTCAACCCACAGTTTTGGCTGTTTTAAGCCTTTTCCGAGACCCGTTGACTTACAGCGAAAATACGGAAAAATTTTAGATAACCGGTTTCTCTGATGAAAATACTTCTCGCAGACAACCGTCGACTGCGTGATACACATCGACGGTAGTAAAACACGGAAAGTGAGAAATGTACCGTACGAAATTGTGATCTCTGGATTTAGAAATATATGGAGTGATTATGAAAGTTTGTTGCGTTAGTGTAATAGGTAGGACAGGTCCTTAAAGTAAAAACTTTGTGGCAAGGGCACAATGGTATGTTGTTCTTCGTTAAGCAAAAGTGATTCCAGGAACTCAACGGTCAACGATTTATAGAAAGAGCAAAACGAGTGTTTCTCAGCAACTTTCTTCCCACTGTGTAATTCCTCAGCTTCGGTCAGACGACGTCAGCCACTGTGACGCTCTGGAGTCTAAGATTTCAACAGACAGAACACGATTTGGTCCCATAAAAAAAAAAAAAAAACCAACTTTCACTATTTATATGCCCTTGATTTAAACTATCGGTTTTACTGACATATGTTTTTTTTTCGTTGTATTAAATTCTACCTTACTTTGCTAAAGCAGACTAGATCTTTTAGCGATAAGTTTTGTTGAAGCTGTTAAATTTGAAAAGAACGTAGCTCGTTCTGCTGCCAAGGTACTGGTTCCTCCGGCCCTGGCCCTTCATTGCTACTGCCGCCCTACCTGTCGTATCCCTGCCAACCAGTAGGCTGCACATCACCAATAACTTACCAGCATCATCGAGGTCAGCAACGGTTCTCGTCAGCCTCAAGATCTCCTGAAATCCAAGCATCTCCTGGGCCGTGATTCCTCCTTGCAGCCCCTGCTTCTGCCTATACACCGTATCTTGCACTGGATAATTTTCCGACCTCAAATTATTCAAGTATCGCGACAATGACGAAAAGAAGTGATCCCAGGAAACAGTATTCGCCTGACCTACACCATTCTGTTTCAGCAAGTTGAAGGCGTAGTGCGCAGCACGTGGACTATTTGCCAGGCTGCCCAGCATTCGGATGTACGGGATATACAGAGAGGGAGGTAGGAGGTCTCCGGCCAACCTCACGAACTTGTTAAGTGACATCTGCCGAGACGTGTTCCTCTGGGGCGTATGGTAGTCAGTGGAATACCAGAATTCCAGGCAGAGGTTGAGGTTCAGAGGGTCTTGGCTGTAGATGGCTGCAATCGCTTCTAGGAGATTCTCAAAATGCTGAGGGAGGTGGGCAGGTGGTACTAGACCTTCCTAGAAAGCAAAAGAAATTGTTACGTCGGAGACTAAAGCCCCGTTCACAAGCATGCTTAGCCAAGCACAGAGACCTAGGCACGTGCCTAGCATCACCGTTCACACCCATGCCTAGGCACATATTTTGGGCCAGGCATGGAGTTCTAGGCTCTAGAACTCGGTGCCTGGCTAAGCCTGAGCATTTGCCTAAGCATCTGTGCTTGGCTGGGCATGCTTGTGAACGTGGCTTAAAAGAACGTGCCGTTGTTCCCGTGACTTCCACAGCATCTGGCCGTGTCAATCTGATCTCTAAAGACGCAGTACACTAATTAACTTCTTATCTTTCAAGACAGAAAAAAAATCTTTCAACCCTTTTTTCTCTGTAAGCAGTACAGGCGCTTAGAAGGGGACTGAGTGGCCTGTGAGTTATCTTTACCAACTAGAAACAAAATAATACACAGAACTCATCAACCATCGCTAAGCTGTTGCTTCAAAACTGCGAATCCAGAAACTCTCCAAATCACCGTTGGATGGGAAAACCGCGTATTTCAATTAGTTTTAAGAAACTTAAATTCTCGGATTTTTTTTTTGTTGGTAGAATATTGGTAGAATGTTGGTTCAGTAGATTTCTTCATTCTTAAAAATTTACAAAAACTGAGCTAAGACGACTGACGACCTTACGACCGGCGGTATAACCAAGCAACTAGATTTGAAAAGCGGTATAATCAAGCAGCTAGATGTGAAAAATTTGACGAAAGGTAAAACGTTTTAGAAACGGTTTTTAAGCCAAATAGGACCGCTAATCAGTAGCGACAGGCTTCAACCTGGTTTGGGCGATGACATTAACACAAGGGAGAAACTTACCCACTTCTGCAGTGTTGGTAGTACTATAGTTTAAAAGAACCTACCTGTTGGTATACAATCAGGGTTCGGGCTGTTTCCTCTGCCTTATTTCTAATATCCTTTATCTTCAGCGGCATCAATACTAACAGGTCACTAATCAGATAGTGGAACCGTTTGATGTAAAACTCCTAAAAACAAAACTGTTATTAGACAGAGGCGATCAAAACAACAGTAAAACTCCAAAGGTAGAAGGATGAGAATCGTCCAATAACTTCAATAAAGCAGTTCAATTTAACGATCAGTGTTGGTTCGCGCTGCATGCAAATTTCTTGATCGGAAACTGATGTGAAAAAAAAATACGAGTAGCACCACAGTTTTAACACTTATAATCAGAACATTCGCATTCAAATTACAACAACTCGTCTGCTAGGAGCAGTACACGTTAAGCTTGATCACAAGCAAACTCCCCATATCGAAAAACACGCATTCTGAATAGCTTCCCTATAAAATATCAGATAAAGAAGAAATAGCGTTTCAATGTGCTATATTTTCTGTGTTGACCAGTCCGATCAGAAAATTGGGAGAAGACGCCAGTACTGAAAGGTAAGACTCGAGTGAAGGATGTTTTCGGGCACACATCTTGATACTGAAATCTGAAAAAGCGAGTATCAAAATGTTTACAACTCTCCTGGACACTAAAAGTAGAAAGAAGAAAAACAGTGAGCTTATTCGATGCATTGCAGTAGCTCATAAGACAAAATGCAGACGGTTAACAGAGACATCCATACCTCGGAGTAGACCTGCTCGTACTTCGACAGGATGTCCTTTACGGCAGCGAACGCCTTGTCTTCTAGTGCCAAATCGACAAAGGACTCATCTTGCTCTAAGGCCTCTGAAAAAGGGACAATCCCAATCAAACATTATTAGATAAATTTCGAAATCTAACGAAATTTTTTACTTTCCCCTATCTATAATCTACAACGGAAAGCAGTTAAAATTCTCCAGTCAACAACAAGTGCTTCTGTTCATCTATTGAAACTAAGAGACATTTACACTCTTTCGTTATGCTCATTTGCATTTCAGTATTTTCGTGGTAACCTCCCGTCATGTTTTTCTGGGATGTTTCGACTTGTCAATGAAGTTACCCCTTATGCATTAAGAAACCGAGATGACATACTGGTTCCTTCCACTCCCTCAGTGCGTTGTACTGGAAGTTGTTGTACGGTGTGCCTGGAATTCGATTCCCGCTGAGATCCGGCAGTCCCTGAGTCTTGGTTTGTTAAAAAAAAAAACACTAAAAAGATTATCCTCGGAAAACAGTAGTTAATTGGTGGAATTTTGAGAACAAGATTGAATTCATTGATAAAAAAATTAATAAGGTTTGAATATGGTTCTTTTTTTGAACAGTTACAAAAATTAGATGTCAGTGTTGGTTCTCGATGAATTCGTTTATTTTGTTGCGTGGTGATGTGGAGGTCGGTTGTAGTCGCGAGAACACCTGGTGAGTTATTTCATTTTATTATAAAGATAGCTGTTTCCTAACCAACGGGCCATAGAGCCCTCGGGATTTTGCTTAATAAATAGATTTTGTTTTTGTCTATGTTTGTATTATTTTAGTTGTGTATATTAAGTTTGTTAATAAAAAGAACTTGAACTTGAATCATGAGTGCCAAACCCAGAATATTTATTGACATAGAACCAAAAGAAGCATAAACCTTTCGCTCACCAATGGAAGACACCACTTGAACACCTAATTTCCCTTCATCTAAACCTAGCAGCTCTCATGAAGCTGTTTTTCTGCATTTCAATTTAACATCAGTGGGTACTTCACTCAAGTTAACCACGATTGCGGGTTATCAATGTTCAACCATCAAAGCTTGAACAAAGTAAAGTATTCACAAATCCTAGCCACATTAGAAAACGAAAGGTGCGAGTACTTGCCTTGTCGAGATTTCTCTTCGGACCTGTCTCCGGGTATTGACCGCAAGGCAGCAAGAGATGTCGCCCATGCTAGCCGAGCAAGGCTCTGAAAACCTGGATGCTTCCACGTCTTGCCAGATTTTCCAAGCACTCTGTTGATTTCGGTAACAAAGTTCTTTTCAGAGAAAATAGGCAGCTCCTTTGCTAACTCTGAAAGAAAGAAAACGGCGATATCAGCGTGAAAATATGAATCCATGCTAGACTTTGATAAATGGTTCAACAGACCACCCCTCACCCGAAATTTGTTTTTTAATATATGACATAACAATCACCTATAATAATACCCGGCAAATTTCAGCATCAGGGTAATAACACAAAAATATATTCATCTGCGGCTATTAGGGGATTTTTCGTGACGACCGATGTTGGGTGAGAAGGCAAAAAAATGAGGGCATGGATCTGAGTCGTGGGGATAGCAGGGTCACTCTCGAAAAAGATGTAAAATACGCCCATGATGACTGGACCAAACAAGCAGGTCCGTAGTTGCAATAACTGGGGCATTTTCCATAGGACCTGACCAGGCTTAAAGTGCAAAGGTAAATCGACATACGTTCTAGCGTTGGCAATTCAAAGAATACAGTGAAAAGGATTTAACCGCCTCCCTTCTTCAGCGCAGACAGAAAATTTCGAGAAAAAATGCCAAAACGAGGATGAAGATCAACAGCCAAGAAAATTAAAACAAACCAAAAAACAACAAGAAACCAAAGATTAAAACAAAAATTGAAAGAAATAACTAGTAGTTGCAATAACTGGGGCATTTTCCATAGGACCTGAGCAGGTTTAAAGTGCAAAGGTAAATCGCCAAACGTTCTAGCGTTGGCAATTCAAAGAATACAGTGAAAAGGATTTAACCTACTGGGGCAAAAACAAAAAAATCAACGAAAAAAACAACGAAAATGGGTTTTTTTTATAGGCCAACGAATACACTGAAATAAAAGGCGAATATTTCGGGAGGACAACCGCCTCCCTTCTTCAGCGCAGACAGAAAATTTCGAGAAAAAATGCCAAAACGAGGATGAAGATCAACAGCCAAGAAAAAAACAACAAGAAACCAAAGATTAAAATAACAAGAGCTACGAGCTCATATGGCACTTCTTACGAGTAGTTGGTACAAGAAAGTAGATGAGAATGTCACAAAATCCCCCCTTCACCCCCCCCCCCCCCCTAGGATTAGACCTGGAAATAAGGTATCTAATTTCACGCGAGCCTGAGCATTTCATTGCCTCGGATAATCTAGTACAAATGTTTTACCATACTAGTTTGATTCCTAGGACTGCCGTACTATTGACGGTACGCATCGCCCTCAAACTTCCTCACCAGGGCCAAATCTGGTTCAGCCACATTTACAGATTATCTAAGGCACCTTCTCGTAGGGGCTATCAAGTTTCACTCAGGTCAAAGCTTTTTTCGGGAAACTCCGGTACCCCCCCCCCCCCCCCCCCCTACCGTGTTCAGATCCCGTCCGGACCCTAAAACATGTCATCTAGGACACATGGTCTCTATTCTTTCCAAGTTAAATTCAAGTCACTCCATCCGTTTGCCCCTACTCGAGCTAAAATATTTCCGTACCCCCTCCCACCCCCCGTCCAACCCCTCCCACGGTGTTTGAATCGGAGCATTTCTGCAAATTTCCGGTTTCCGCCTGACCCTCCTCCTCTACCGTTGCCGGATCCGGTCCGGACGCCAAATAACAAACTAAGCAGCATAAACTCGGTAGTGTCCAACTAGCATCCCAGTCAGCCCATTCGTTTGGTTTTTGACCATCTCACAAAGTTTACGGTCCTCCCATTCCAGTTACCCGAGCCAATGCCGCATGTGGTTCGGAGACTTGTTTCAGATCTAGCTTATTAGTTCTTATCACCCATAAAGTTTCACTCGAATCGGACCACCCGTTCACAAACTACGCAAGTCAGTAATTTCCGGATTCCCCTTCCCTTAACTCCCCCCAAAATGGCCGGATCCAGGAACAGAAATTTTCCTAGAACATTATGTCAGGTCTTTAAGTCTCTTTAGTCGGGACATGGAACATCTGAGACAACACCTCTTTCCACTTGCCAAGTTTCATTCAAATCGGATCACCCTTTTGACAGTTATGACTGCCTCAAGATTCCGGATTCGCCATCCCTCCACTCCCCCCACGATGATCGGATCATGCAAACGACTATTGTCAAGTCAATTTGTTCGAGTCCCTGATATGCCAGCCCAGTTGCATCGTGTACATCAGGAAGTATCGAACTCACGGACAATCAGAAATCCGGACATTCCCCCCCCCCCCGCCCAACTCCCCCCATAGTGCCCGAATCCGGTCCGGCTATGTCAATGATGTATCCAGGACTTGTGCTTGCTTTTCCCACCATGATCCCTCCATTCTAAGCGTCTCCCAAGATTTCCGGTTCCCCTCTCCAACTCCCCCCGAAGTAACCGGATCCGGTCCGGATTTTAGGTGGATCGTCTGAGACAGGAGGTCTTTCCAAATGCCAAGTTTTATTAAGGTCCGATCACCCGTTCAGGAGTTATAAATTCCTCAAGATTCCGGATTCCCCCTCCGGCCACTACCCCCACGATGATCGGATCATGCAAACGACTATTGTCAAGTCGGTTTATTCAATTCCCTGATATGCCAACCCAGTTGCATCGTCCTAGTGCATCAGGAAGTACCGAACTCACGTTTAATCAGAAATCCAGACCCCCCCCCCCTCCCCCGATAGTGCTCGAATCCGGTCCGGTTATGTCAATGATGTATCTAGGACTTGTGCTTGCTCTTCCCACCAAGTTTCATCCTGATCCCTCCACTCTAAGCATTTCCCAAGATTTCCGGTTCCCCTCTTCAACTCCCCCCGAAGTGACCGGATCCGGTCCGGAATTTATGTGGATCGTCTGAGACACGACGTCTTTCCAAATACCAATTTTGATTAAGATCCGATCACCCGTTTAAGAGTTATAAATACCTCAAGATTCGGGATTCCCCCTCCCTCCACTCCCCCCCACGATGCTCGGATAAGGGGAGTGACTATTTCCAACTTAATCATTTGGGGTCCCTGATATGCCTGCCAAGTTTCATCGTCCTAGCTTATGTGGAAGTGCCCGAACTAGCAAAACCCGGACCGACCGACAGACCGATGGACGGAGAAAAATTGCGATCGCTATATGGCACTTGGACCCACACATAGTGCCGATACTTGAATTTTTCATCAAATCACTCTCCTGCTGTTAAAAGAGGAGTCATCATTTCTCTAGTTGACAAAGCTTTACATGTTTGTTCACCACGTTTCCTTGATTCAGAGCTTGACAACCTTAGAGACGTTTTGTTTGGGAATGGATATCCGATCACTTTGCTTAATTCTGTCATCGAAAAGCGCATTCAAAAACTGTCAAAAAACCAACACACACACTGCAGACGAAAATAAGAAATCAGCTTATCTAGGTCTGCCCTACATTAAAGGTATTTCAGACCGTATTGCGAACAATCTGAAGAAAAACAATATTTGCACGTACTACAAACCCGGGGAAACCATCAAGTCAAAGCTGTATCAAGGGAAGGATCCCATCCCTAAGACTCAAACTTCTGGTGTATACAGGATTCCTTGTTCTTGCGGTTTATGGTACATCGGCAGAACAGAACAACGGTTAAAAGAAAGCATAGCTCAGCACCGAACATCAATAGACCCTTCCCTCAAAAGAAGAACAAGACCAGATATTTTCGACTCGGCCCTCAATGAACACATTTATGACAAACCACACCATATTGTTTTATTTGACCAGGCTAATTTTATTTCTCATGACAAAGGCATCGTTCAGCACTGCAGAGAGGCTGTCGAGATTTACAAATACCAAAATTTAGGTCTAGCCCTAAACAGAGACACTGGTGATGTAAGAATTAGCGATTCATATTTGGTTTTCTCAAACGAGAAGCTGAAGGCTTAGTCGTCCCTGAGATTAGCCTCGAATCATCTACGCATTCACAAGATATGGATTCAAGTCCTCATCCCCTCAGATCAAAAAGAGCTTGCGCACGAGCAGCAGCTATTAAAATCAAACGAAATTAAATCAAACCATCACCCGAGCTGCTGGTCACGGTCGCTTGCCTGTGGAATGAAAGTATCGAGCGAGAACAATACTAATTGTTAGTCGCAGGTATTGGTGAGTGTCTCGCTGTCTTTATTTTAGGCTTTCAATTCTTTCAATTTTTATTTTAATCTTTAGTTTCTTGTTCTTTTTTTGGTTTGTTTTAGTTTTCTTGGCTGTTGATCTTCATCGTCGTTTTGGTGGACACAGATCCCTTTTCCTTTAAGGTGATCTAAGTATTTTGTTTATGATTCAGTGTCTAGTCATGTACCATGGCCCGTATGGCTTTCATAGAAAGATACATACATGACAGACCGAGGCGCCCAAACCCAACGACACAGTATAATCTCCCCTGCTCTGGGAGGAAATAAATACCTTCTCCGTGTTCATGGCGATGCAGGACGCTCAAGTCGAAGGCATATAACAGCGACAGGAGAAGCACAATATTGCTGAAATCAAGGGGTGGATCCCCTGCTTTCTCCACCTCGATTTCTGAGAGGTAGTCAATCAGCCTAAAAAGTGTATATCAGTGAATAAAACGAATAATCTTACAGGACTTGTGGCGTCTCGTCCCTCATACAGTGAAACAGAAAACTGATCAACTGTAATATTAACCGAAGCAGACCCAGGAAAGTACGGCGACTCCTGCTTCTAAATGTCACCTCGCGTTCCTCCTGCGTCAGCCTTCGTTACCACGTCTGCCCAGACTCACGAGTCCTGCTCCCCACTATCTTAGATTTTGGCCAGGTATCGGATCAATCTGGGTTTGATTCAGATACTGATGCCCCTTTCTCAGAATCTTTCAAGGCAATCTTGAGAGACCCTATATAGAGACTGGGTTTTGGCCCCCCCCTTAAAATGACGAAGCTTTAGACTTATGCTCTTCTCTCCGATGCCTAC